>CM019155.1:60437843-60458054 GCA_009733165.1 Naja naja | reverse complement strand
CTGAATACCATCTCATCACGTGACCCACCTGCTGGGACAAGACTGACCATCATCCCTCCATGACCTGCCTGCTGAGGGAAGATTGACCATCATGACACTACCACCAAAGCCAATAGAGGTGCCTGAGAGGGACTAGTATGGACTGGCTGCCATACCAAGACAGAGAACCCAGACTCAAGGGGCCCTTTGGGTATAGTGCTACATGTACATTTAATGAAAGACTCAGGGCCTTTCAGATATTGCTGGGTAGCCTCCTGGCAACAACAATGGGGGCAAGGGGGGCTCTGGCACGCCCCCATTTTGCTTTCAGGAGGCTCCAGGGAGCGCTAGGCCAAAACGCCCCCCACACCCTGCTTTTGCTCCTAGGAGGCTCCAGGAAGGCTTGCTAGGCTGAAAACAGGGCATAGGGGTCCAGCACTGCCCTCCCCACCCAGTTTTGCTCTCAGGAGGCTCCAGGGAGGCTTGCTATCCTGAAAACGCTGCCCCACCACACCCTGCTTTTGCTCCGTTTTGGCTTAGGAGGCTTCCTGCAGCCTCTGGGAGCATTCAGCCATCCAGTATTCATGCTCCTGGGAACATCCAGCCATCCATTGTTTAGCGAAAGAACATTTGGAGCTAATACAGTATTGATTACTGCCTTGGGAATGTTCTAGGTCAGGGGTCCCCAAACTTGGCATAGCTGGCTGGAGAATTCTGGAAGTTGAAGTCCACAAATCTTAAAGTTGCCAAGTTTGAAGACCTCTGTTCTAAGTAAACAAACCATGCAGTCTCCTAAAACTGTTGGAGCCAATCTTCTTTCTTTTATTCCATATCCTCCTCTTCAAAACTAGTAAGTTGCTCTGCTTTTTCATGCCAGGCTTAGTGTGGTAAGTTCAGAGTGGATTTTGTAGAACAGCTTACCTTTAGATCTCATTCATTTGCTCAATATCAGAGCATACATTACACAATTTCAAAAGCATAATTCAGACTATTCAGCAGTTTGCCTAGCTGCTGCTTCATTACTTCTATTGTTGTCACAACCTTTATGGAATCCAATGGTCTTTTAAATTTGACAAACAAAAACAGTAAATATTTCTCACAAATATTTTCCTCTTCCACTTTGTGATTCAATATTTAACATACAAAATTATGTGCTGTGTTACATTCAGGCAGTTTGCAAACTTGCATTTTTGTTGTTGGAGAGCAACTCTTTAATTTGAAGATGGTGGTAAATTCTTGGTAATAAAATGGCAAGTAGAAAGGCTCACCTCTACTTGCCATTTAGAAAAGGTTAGAAAGAATGAGAAGGTTAACCTTTGCTTTGTTTCCAATCTCCTTTTCTGTTGGTCTTCATAAAAAGTAGCTTTGGAATTGAAGCCATAGTTAAAAACAAAATTCTTTTCTGTTTAAGTACAAGTATGCAAAAGTTTCAAGATTAATCCAAGATGTTTAATGGCTTTAAATATCTGGGTTTGTACTAAAGTTTAAGTCAGAGAGTCTTCAAACTTGGCAACTTTAAGACTTGTGGACTTCAACTCCAGATTCTCCAGCCATATGCTGAGTTGAAGTCCACAAGTCTTAAAATTGCCAAGTTGGGGACCCTTGGTTTAAGTAAAGAGGTTCAGCTAAAATACCATGAATAGCATAGCTCCTGGTAGCTTTCTTTCTTTCTTTCTTTCTTTCTTTCTTTCTTTCTTTCTTTCTTTCTTTCTTTCTTTCTTTCTTCCTTCCTTCCTTCCTTCCTTCCTTCCTTCCTTCCCTCCCTCCCTCCCCTCCTCCCTCCCTCCTTCCTTCCTTCCTTCCTTCCTTTCTTTCTTTCTTTCTTTCTTTCTTTCTTTCTTTCTTTACTTTAGTGAATTTGCTTCTTCCCAGAATAAACTGTTTTGCTATTTAGATCTTGAAGTATGAAATACAATCCTACATTCTTATTTAAGCTGAAATGCTATTGTCAGTAATTGTGACAAGGAAATAGTTTTGCCAAAATAGCTATTTAGAAGTCTTTAAAATCACACAAATTAGTTCCATGCTTATGAATAACTTTATTAGGAAGATGGGAAAATCAGCATTTCACTTATGGATAATACAAGAAAGAAATTATTTCAGAAATCATAAAGACAGAAATTATTAATGACAGAAATAAATATTAAATAATTATAGATTTTGAGATTAATAAAAATCATAATTCAAAATATATAATTGTTATGGATTCAAGAATGGTCAATGACTATTGGTCATGTATAAAGGATCACTGAGGACTTTTAGGACTATATTGATTTTAAAATATTATAATGCTTTCAGGTTGACAAACCTATTAAAGAACCAATAAATTGCACATTTCAATAATGTTATATATTTGTGGCTAATTCTTTATCAGATTTTATTTTAAGAGGCTTTAAGAAAACATTCTCATTTGGAAATCTATTTCTTTCACTGAATTGTAATGGAATGGAGGAGGGAGTTCTATTTATTATCTTCTATTTATAATTATCCTATATTCATTCAGTCTTCCCATTTTTATGTCATCATGCTTTCTCTAAATCCATTAAGGTTAGAAGGCAGTTCATGCCTTTGGACAGTTTAATTCTTCTCATTCAACATACATTTCAAATAATGTTGGCAGGTCAAGTTCTACATAACAGTATATTGATTTGTAAATCATTATAATATTGCAAAGATTAAAACCATTATACTATCTTAAAAACATAAATATATTGACATTACATAAAACAGGATGCACCTTTCATTTCTAATTTGAAAAAGGCTAAATCAAGAGAAAATTTCTGATTTGGAAAAAATCTTTTTGCTAGTAAGGCAGAAAATTCAGTGAAAACAACCAGAAAGATTAGATACACTTTGAATAACTGAAGAGCTTGTCAGTTATTCTGTTTAGCTTCTCATATTGGTTGTCCTGCTTTGCATCTCATTCAGTCCAGGAATCTTTGCTTCAGTATATGGATGCATCATCATATGGACCCAAGTGAGATGAATGCATTCTTGGGCTGGAGGGAGAGATTCTGCTATGACAAGGGACATTTGCTTGTACAGGAGTTTTAGGTGCCTTCTGAATTTCACTCCAACAAAGACATAGAGGATTGGGTTGATGCAGCAGTGACAGTAGGCCACTTTGCGACTGATATCAAAAGCAAAAAGATATGATTGCGAGTTTGACATTCTGGCTTGATGACATGCTGAATAGACAAACGCATACACAAAGTTAAACACATTGTAAGGAGCCCAACTCAGGAAAAAGACAACCACAATAGCAAATATGAGTCTCACAGTTCTGTACTTCCTTTGAGACCGTGTTCTAAGTAAAATTTTAAGCATCCCAATGTAACAAGCTACTATAACAAGAAAAGACAGGAGGAAAAATGTTACTTGCAGGCTCATCTCTATCCGTTTCCAGATGGATGACTCTTCATACTCACAGTGTTGTTTGCCATTGTCATCAATGACTTCAAAAAATGATCTCAGGTACTGCAACCATTATACTGCTGCTCCAAATGGCCATGCTCACCAGAATGCTACATTTTTTGGTCTGTGTTCTCATGGTTGATAAGGGATCAACCACAGCCAGGTACCGCAGGATAGTCATGATAGTGAGAAAGATGACACCACCATAGTAGCTGATAGAAAAGATAGCATTTACTGCTTTGCAGAGAAAATCACCAAAATCCATCCATAATAATGATATACAATCCAAAAGGCAGAGTGCATGAGAAGATCAAGTCAGTGATGCAAAGATTCAGGATGAAGAGGTTTGTTAAAGATTTGAGGTTTTCATATTTCATCACGATCCACAAGACAAGGCTATTTCCTACCAAGCTGAAGAACAAAATCAGAGAATAAAGGATGCAAGTAAATATAGCTGAATTTGGAGGTCTCATCCATATTACAATAATTTGTTTCTATTGGGGTATAATCATAAAATGTTGTCCATTGTTTATCATCTGTTAGGTTAGTCATTTGGATTTGTTGCAGGTTTTCTCACTTCTGCAACTGTGAGGAGTATTTCTGAAACAAGCAGGCTAAAAAGTATTGGTAATAGCAGAACAAAGAAAAGAAGAAGGAAATTATTCAATCATTTGCTATCCACTCATCTTTGAAATTCTAATACTGTGTTTCCCAAAATAAGACCTATCCCAAAAATAAATCCTAGCATGGTTTTTGCATGAGTGCCAAATATAAGCCCTACTCCCAAAATATGCCCTACTTAACCACACTAGCTGTCCACCCATTCGCCACTGACATGAGGTGAGAAGAGGGGTTGAAGCTGCCCCACATGCTCACTGGCTTACCTCATGGCCCCCACAACCAGGCCATCCATGCCCCAACAACTGCCTTGTGGTGGCAGCACCAACATCCACTTACAGCAGGTGCCCACATGGCCGCTGGTCCAATTCTTCTGCTTGCTTGTGGCCACAATGGAGCAGGAAGCTGAGCAATGTGCTGGTGCCACGGCCATGAGGCAAGGCAGGGGGTAGAGCTGTCCCACATGCCCCACACTGGTTTACCTCAGGGCCTCCTCAATCCATGCTGCAACACCTTCCTCACCTTGTGGCAATGGCTCTGACAGCCCCTTCCAGCAAGACCCCGCATGGTTGCCACTCTACTTCTTCTGCTTGCTCACAGCCACAATGGAAGTCGGCGGTGCACCAGTGCTGAGGCCATGAGGCAAGGCAAGGGGTAGTGGAAGACAAGGTGAGGCAGGTGAGGAGGGAATGGAGCTGCCCCATGTGCACACTAGTTTACTTCAGGGCCCCTGCAGCCAGGCCACCCACTCCTAAACCTAACCCTCAGTGAAATCAAGTTTGAGACCCCTGACTTAATGATAGATTTAAAGGGAGCTATATTTTGACCCCATACAAAATGAGTGCAAAAGAAAGAGCTATTCTGTTGAGTTCAAGAAAGGAATTGTGGAGGACTCTTGGGACAAGTATCTTACGGCTTTCTGCAAAGAGAAGAAGTTGGATCGCCATATAGCGAGCAGAGTACAATAACCTCAGTCAACAGGTGCATGAGAGAAATGCAAAGAAGTGCAAGTGTGGATCAGGTTGGCAACATTTATTTCTTGAACTGGAAGGCAACATCTGTGAATAGATTGCTAACAGGAGAGCAAAGTCTTTGGTTGTATGCAAGTCTGATTTTTTTAAAAATTAGATTTATATGTCGCCCTTCTCCGAAGACTCAGGGTGGCTTACAATTTTTGGGATACAACCCATTGTGCTCAGCAATAGCCTTCATTCCATTGTATATGCCTGCTTATTACTAAGCGGCATTTTTATGAAGTCAGCTCTGACCCCTTGGCCTCTTCTCAATCTCTGGGGTGTTGGGATCCAGGGCCCCTGGGCTCCGGCTGGTGTATTTTAATGCCAGGTCCGTGGGGAATAAGGCACCTCTCCTCCGGGAGGTTATTGAGGAGGAGGCCACGGACCTGGCTTGTATCACCGAGACCTGGTTGGGGCCAGAGGGTGGAGTCCCTCTGGTTGATATCTGCCCCCAGGTTTTCGGGTTATGCACCGGTCTCGACCCCAGGGAAGGGGTGGAGGGGTGGCTGTGGTTATTCGGGAGACCTTATTTCCAAGGGAGGTCCCTGCTCCGGAGATAGGCGGTGTGAGTCCCTCCTCATGAGGTTTGGGCCAATTGGTCGGATGGGCGTGCTGCTTACATACCTGTCCCCCAGCTGTGTATCAGCCGCCCTGCCTGGGCTGCTCGATGCCGTCTCGGGGTGGCGGTGGAGCTCCCTGAGCTTATGGTTCTGGGGACTTCAATCTGCCCTCCCTGGGTGCGGGGTCGGGCTGGCCCGGGAATTCATGGCTTCCATGGAGTCCATGGGTCTGACCCAGTTAATAGAAGGCCCGACTCACGAGGGGGGCAATATGCTCGACCTAGTTTTTGTCTCGGAGCAGTGGCGTAGTGGTCCGGGGATGGTGTTATTGCAACCCACCCTGTTCCATGGTCAGACCACTATCTCCTAAGGTTGGTCTTCCATCAAGCCACCCCACACCGCTGGGATGAGGAGCCACTGAGATGGTTCCGCCCCAGACGCCTGATGGACCCTGAGAGGTTCCAGACAGAACTGGGGTTTTTTCCTGCATCCCTCACCCACAGCCCTGCCGAGGTCCTTGCGGCCGCCTGGCAACAGTTGGCTGCGGGGCTCTTGACAGGGTTGTCCCCATGCGTCCCCTCACTCGGCGCAGATCCCGACCGGCTCCCTGGTATACCGGGAGCTCCGGGAGATGAAGCGTCGTAGAAGGGGACTAGAGAGTAGGTGGAGGGCGACCCGCTCCGGATCCGACCGAGCCCAGTTGAGAGCTCATATTAGGACTTACCTGGTAGCTGTGGGGGCGGCGAGGAAATCTTACTTCTCCGCCCTCATAGCATCTGCAGATAACCGCCCAGCCACCCTGTTTGGGGTTGCCCGCTCCCTCTTACAACTGGGGAGGGGGCGGACCCTCTGCGGGGTAGAGCTGAGGAATTTGGTCTTTATCTGCAGGACAAAATCGCCGGATCCGGGAAGGGCTGCACTCGGACTTGCAGTGGTCTGATGAGGGGAGGCGAGTGGTCTGGCTAATGTTATCTGGACTGAGTTCGATCCTGTTTCTGAGGATGAAGTGGACAGGATTATGCGGCGGCTGAGTTCCACCACATGTTTATTGGACCCGTGCCCTTCCTGGTTGGTTTATGCTTCCAGGGAGGTCACGTGCGGCTGGCTCCGGGCAGTTATCAACGCTTCGTTAAGGGAGGGGCTGTTCCCTGCCGCCTTGAAAGAGGCGGTGGTGAGGCCCCTCCTGAAGAGGCCTGCCCTTGACCCAGCCGAGTTGAACAACTTTCGTCCGGTCTCCAACCTTCGTTTTTTAGCGAAGGTTGTTGAGAGTGTGGTGGCCCAGCAATTGCCACTTTTCCTGGATGAAGCGGACTACCTGGATCCGTACCAATCGGGCTTCCGACCCGGGTACAGCACGGAGACAGCATTGGTCGCGCTGATGGATGATCTCTCTAGGGCTCGGGACAGGGGTTTTTCCTCTGTCCTGGTCCTGTTAGATCTCTCAGCGGCTTTTGATACCATCGACCATGGTATCCTGTTGCGGCGTCTCGGGGGGTTGGGAGTGGGAGGCACTGTTTTACGGTGGTTCTCCTCCTACCTCTCGGGACGTTCGCAAACAGTGTTGGCAGGGGGACGGAGGTCGACCCCGAGGTCTCTCACTTGTGGGGTACCTCAGGGGTCGGTCCTCTCACCTCTCCTGTTCAACATTTATATGAAGCCGCTGGGTGAGATCATCCGTGGCTTCGGGGTGAGTTATCATCAGTACGCTGATGATACGCAGTTATACATCTCCACCCCGGGCCACATCAGTGATGCTCTCTCCGTGATGTCCCGTTGTTTGGAAGCGGTGCGAATCTGGATGGACAGGAACATGCTTCGTCTCAATCCAGCCAAGACAGAGTGGCTGTGCATACCGACATCCCGGTCCAGTTTGGAGATTCCATCTTTGGTCATGGGGAGGAGGTGTTACCCCCTGTGGACAGGGCACGGAACCTGGGGTTCTCCTGGATTCACGGCTCAAGTTGGAGGAGCAGGTGGGAGCCGTGGCCAGGGGGCCTTTGCCCAGGTCCGCTGGTTCGCCAGTTGCGCCATACCTGGACCGGGATGCCCTGCGCACGATCACTCAGGCGCCGTTGTCTCCCGGTTGGACTACTGTAACGCTCTCTATCTAGGACTGCCCTTGTGCACCACTCGGAGGCTTCAGCTGGTGCAGAATGCGGCTGCGGGTTGTGATGGGAGCCTCCCGATACTCCCATGTTACACCCCTCCTGCGTGGCTTGCATTGGCTTCCGTTGCCCTCCGGGTGAGGTTCAAGGTTTTGGTTTTAACATTCAAAGTCCTACATGGCATGGGTCCAGGATATTTACGAGAACGACTTCTCCCAGCCTCAAATACCAGCCGCCCGTACGGTCGCACAGGCGGGTCTCCTCGGGCTGCCCTCCGCGACTCAATGTCGTTTGGCGGGGACCCGGGAGGGCCTATTCTGTGGCAGCCCCCACTCTATGGAATCTTCTTCCGCTGGAGCTCCGGCTGGCTCCCGATCTCCGCACCTTCCGCCGTGAGCTAAAAACCTGGCTGTTTTTACAATCTGGGCAGTGTTGACCCTTGGGGTTGTTTACGTAATTTTGGGGTTTTAATAATAATACTAATATTAATTCGGCTTTAATTTAATATATTTTTAAGTAACTTATTGTTGTATTCTATTTTAGTTGTGAGCCCGAGTCCCTCGGGAGAGGGGGCGGCATATAAGTCGAATTAATAAATAAATAAATAAATAAATAAACAATCTTGGGTCCTCAATTTACCTACCCCAAGAGGATGGAAGGCTGAGTCAACCTTGGGCCTGGTGGGATTCGAGCCTACAATAATTGCAGGCAGCTGGAACTTAAGTGCTAGGCATTTAGCAGCCTGCAACACCAAGGCCCTTAGTGCTATATTCAAGCATTTGCCCTTGCAATGGCACCACAGTTAGAAATATCCCGAGAAGAATTCAAAGCATCACAAGACTGGCTGGATGGCTTCCTTCAAAAATATGAACTGTGCCTAAGAAAATCAATAACACTGTTCAAACTGGAAGATACTGAACTTTCCAAATGTGCACTTGCATTTAAGTCCTTTGTTGATGGTATCAAACTTTTCTAAATACCAACTCTCCAACATGATTGCTAAGGATGAAACTGCGGTGTTTATGGGCCAAGGAGGGGTACCTTGTCAATATATATGACCTCCACTAGTATGAAAGTGCATGGCTGTCTGCATTTTGGTAATTTGTCTTGATGGAAACAAAGCCTCCCTTAGCCCCCCTAAGAGCAAGAAAGGTAAGATTGAATGTGTTTCAGGCATTTATGTGTATGTAGAAATATGGATGAGATGTCAATTTTCAAGACTGAAGTACAGGTAGTCCTCGACTTATAACCACAATTGAGTCCAAAATTTTGGTTGCTAAATGAAACATTTGTTACATGAATTTTGCCCCATTTTACAATCTTTCTTGCCACAGTTAAGTGAATCACTGCAGTTGTTATGTTAGTAATAGAGTTATTAAGTGAATCTGGTTTCAGAATAGAATAGAATAGAACAGAACAGAACAGAACAGAACAGATTAGAAGCTGGAAAGGATCTTGGAGGTCTTCTAGTCCAGCCCCCTGTTCAAGCAGGAAAACCTATACTATTTCAGATAAGTGGCTGTCTAGTCTCTTCTTAAAAACTTCCAGTGATGGAGCACCCACAATTTCTGAAGGCAAGCTGTTCCACTCATTAATTGTCCTTAGTTTTTGTCTTTGCTTGCCAGGTCACAAAAGGGGATCACATGACCCCAGGACACTGTAACTGTTATAAATATGAGTCAGTTGCCAAGCATTTGAATTTTTTATCATGTGACCATGTGGATGCTGCAATGTCAGGTGAAAAATGGTCATAACCCACTTTTTAAAATGAAGTTTGTAAGTCAAGGACTACCTGTATAGCTGAAACTGCAAAACCAGATAGCAATGTTGAACTGCTGAACCATAGTTCTTGAAGCAGCAAAAATATGCTAGCATATAATTTGTTGCTCTGATTGCCAAGCCCTTTCTACCTTAGTAATGAGGACAGCAACTGGTTGCTGCCACCTTTTTCATGCAAAAAAACCCCAAGGAAAGCATTTTCCTCTATTTCCCCTTCTGCCACACACAATTTTCTGGTAAGAAAACAACAGTCAGTTGATAAGGTGGGCTGGAGCAGTATTGGATGAATATAAGTGGATACTTGGAATAAGATATTTAGTCACACAAGTTATCTGACTATCTGAGTACAGGTAGTCCTTACCTTACAACAGTTCATTTAGTGTGACAATAGCGTTGAAAAATGTGACTTATGATTGTTTTTCAGTTATGACCTTTCCAGCATCTCCATGATCATGTGATCAAAATTCAGATGTTTGGCAACTGGTTTATATTTATGACCATTGTGATGTCCCAATGTCATGTGATCCCCTTTTGTGATCGTCTAACAAGCGAAGTCAATGGGGAAACCAGATTCTCTTAACAACCAGGTCACTAACTTATCAACTGCAGTGATTCACTTAATAACTGTGACAGGAAAGGTTGTAAAATGAAGCAAAACTCACTTAACAAATGTCCCACTTAACAACAGAAATGTTGGGCTCTGTGGTGGTTGTAAGTTGAGGACTACCTATATAAGCACTAACTCTATGCATGGGATATCGGATAAAACGAGCAAGAGCAATCAATAATAAGCAAGCTCAGACCACAATTAGGGATGCAATGGAATCAGTGGTGGGATTCAAAAATTTTTACTACTGGTTCTGTGGGTGTGGCTATGTGGTCATGTGACTGGGTAGGCATGGCTAGGTGGTCATGTGACTGGATGGACATGGCTAGATGTGAGGTCATAAGTGCAACTGGTCATAAGTGCGAGGACCTGTCATAATTTACTTTTTTCAGCCCTCTGAATGGTCCCTATGTGTAGGGAAATAAAACACAGCTAGTCTTCAACTCACGACTACAACTGAGCCCAAAATTTCTGTTGCTTAAGTGAAATGTTTGTTCAAAGTGAGTTTTACCTCCATTTTACAACCCATCTTGTCACCATGGTGAAGTGAAGCACCTCAGTTGTGAAATGAATGACACAGTTGTTAAGAATGCTGCGATCTGAGGACTGGTCATAAATGTGAGTACCGGTCATAATTCACTTTTTTCAGCCCTCTGAATAGTCCCTATGTGTAGTATACAATGATGAAGTAGAGTTTCATCCAGTCGGATGTTCTGAAACACCCCAAAATAACAGCCAAACTTTATTTGGGAAGAGAAAAAATCAATAAAATCAATAAATCAGCTATTTTAAAATAATTAAATAATTAAAATAATTCAGGCAGCTTTTCTTCCCCGGACCAATTTCCATTTGTCAAGTGGACTCTGTCTGAAGGGGTGGGTTGTGGTGGGGGGAGAGTCCCGTTGTCCTCATACCAGGTCAGCTTCTATAGGCTCCAGTTTCCTCCCCTTTCCTTATTTTAACAGATTAACAACCAGACCTTGTAGGTCATCTAGTTCAATCCCCACCCTGCCCAAGCAGGAGACCCTACACCATTTCTGATTGATGACAGTACAGTCTCTTCTTGAAAGCCTCCAGTGATGAATCTCCCACAACTTCTTTTTTTTAATAAATTTTTTTTTATTATTTTCCAAAGACAAACAAAACAAACATAAAAACATAAACCAATAACAATTTCAAGTGTGTCGGTTGGTCACAAATCTCAGTGCCATCTCCTCACCATCAATACTCTCTATTACAGAAAAAAAAAACTATACAATGCAAACAAAAAGTAATAGAAAGAAAAAAGAAAGGTACAACCACCTATTTTCTAGTTAAATAGATCTCAGAAAAAAAACTTACGCATTTTAATTCATACATTACCTAAATTATCTCCTCTATTAACCAATACCATTATTATTAACTCTCTACAGTATTATAATCTCTATATTATATTTTCATTCAACAATTTAATTTATCTCCATTATATCCATATATTACCCAGCTTTTTTATCTAACCATTGATAAAACATACTCCATATCTTATAAAACTGTTTTTCTTCTTGATCTCTAATTTCAAATGTTAATCTGCTCATTTTGGCACAGTCCAAAATTTTCTTAATCACTTCCTCCTGTGCAGGTATCTTGTCATTTCTCCAGTTTTTAGCAAATACAATTCTAGCAGCTGTTAATACATTAACAATCAGATATTTCAATTCTTTGCTGAATGTCTCTGGTACAATTCCCAGTAAAAATATCTCAGGTTTCAAGTCTATATGTTGTTGTGTCATTTTTTCCAACCACGTGTGGATTTTAGTCCAATATCTTTTGCATCAGCAAGTCCACCACATATGGTAATAGGAACCTGGTATCTGGTGACATTTCCAACACTTGTCCGATTTATCCTTAAACATTCTTGCAATCCTTCTCAGGGATAAGTGCCACCTGTAAAACATCTTATACAAATTTTCTTTATATGTAGTTGACATTGTCATTTTATAATTCTGATCCCATAATGTTTGCCATTTCTCTAAATCTATCCCATAACCAAATTTTTTCCCCAAGCTATCATTGTTTCCTTAACCTGTTCCTCCTCCATTTTAACTTCTAATAAGTGTCCATAAAGTTTTTAAATTACTTTTTCATTGGTACCCATCAAAATTTTATCCAATTCAGTTTGCTTATTATAAATACCTTCAACCTTAACATCATCATCATATCTAGATTGTATTTGCAAATATGAAAACCAATTCATTTTTATTCCTGTTCTTGTAGTGTTTGCATCAATTTGAGTTCACCCTTTTCATTTAAAATCTCTCCATATCTAATTGTTTGTTCCTTTTTATGTATTATTGGATATGAAAAAGCTTCAATAGTAGATACCCATAATGGAATTCGTATATAGTGTTGTTTTTTAATTTTTTCCCAGTTTAAAAACAAAGCTTCTCAAATATAATGTCTTCTAAAATAACCTTGCTTTTTAGTTCCCTTATACCATTAAAAAAGCATGCCATCCTAATAGTAAATCATGACCTTCTAAAGTTAATAATCTATTATTTCTCAGCGTTATCCATTCCTTCACCCACATCAGACTTGCAGCTTGATAATACAATTCCCAGTTGGGCAGTGCAAACCCCCCTCTTAACCTTGCATCTTGTAATAGTTTTAAGTTTAATTCTTGGTTTTGCCATGTCATATAAATTTTGATACCATTTTGTTTAAATCTTCAAAAAACTCTTTCCCCAGTCTAATTGGTATCGTTTGAAATAAATATAAAATTCTAGGTAATACATTCATCTTAACTGTTGATATTCTACCAATAAGAGATAATTGCATATTTTCCCACCTTTCCAGATCTGTCGCTATCTGCTGCTTAAGTTTAATATAATGCTCCCACAACTTCTGAAGGCAACTTCTGTTCCATGGGTTGATTGCTCTCACTGTCAGAGCGTGGGTGGGAGGGGGCGTCACACAGTCCCTGGACAGAGCAACTTACCAAAAATTAAGTGAGTGGTGAAGACTGGCAAGAAAGTAGGCGAGGAGTGGAGATCAGTAATATTCAGTTACTTTTAAGAGTGTCTGACACTATGTTAGCATTATGGAAGAGGAACAAGTTTCACCAGACAAGACAGACAGAGCTGAAAGTGGATTCGAAAATAACTGTCTATAAAAAAGATGTTACACTGTATATATAAAAGGATGGCTGATATTTTCAAAATTACAATTAATTAATTGAAAAACAAACACTTAAATGGAAATACAATTAACAAACCAAGTGTCAGCCCTGTGCGCCCTTCTAATACAGGGCTGCCATTCCAGGGGGATACTTACCCACTTTGCTGCGGGAGTCACTGTGAAGAACTAGTGCCAAACAGCTGACCAGTGCTTCTCAGCAGAGGAATGAAGACGGCACATGCACGATCGTCAGAATGGTACTAATTTTGAATCTGAGGTGGCCAGTGTGTTCCTTTTTCAGCAGCAAATTACTAGGTGTGGTGGCAGCAGCATTACATGCGTGTATTTTGGGTGGGGGGAACACAGCGTTTCCCTTATGTGGCTAATTTTACTGGGTGGGGTGGAGGTGGAGCTTTAGAGCGGCTTTATTAGTGGCTGACAATGCTAAGCAAGCAGATCTGACTTATTCGCACTTTGTTGCTGGTCAGTTTGTGCCATGTTTCCACATAGAGATAAAGCATTAGCAAGAACAAAGTGTGCTGTTCTTTATTTTTGGCTGCATAGTGAAACCTGACAAGAAGTCAGATCTCCCACTTCTCCATCACGCTGCTCAAGAGTCCAGCATTGGGTATAACTCCATCCTCTTATGACATTGAGCTGAGTCTGCCACTATAAAAAGGTCAGCCTGCGCTGATAGCCCCAGCTTTTCAACTCAGCTCTTGGACATAAGAGCTATTGTCTTTGGACTCTGAGTTGTTAGTATTCCTCACACAGAAAAGAACAAAGCAGGAATTGATAAAACACCATCGAACAGCTCCCGGGGCTCCGGTAGAGCTTCGCTCACAAGGAGAGCGGTGATCCGCTCTCCTCTACTTTTCTGCTGCCTCAACTTGGCACTGACACATTGGCAGTAAGTGAGCTCATTTAAAACACCGCAAAATCTCTCCCGAACACTTACTGGGGCTAATTATCATCGCACAGCCTCCTAAAACCAGGGCGCATGGCTTGTAAAGAGCTGATCAGACCAGACGGCTTCTCATACTTGTTCCAGCAGTGCGAGTCTTCCCCAAGCTTCTTGAGGCCCCAAACTGCAAGATCTCATGGACAGCTCTCTGCGTGGTCCCACAGACCAAATTAGGCCGATCCTGATCTGAACCACCAAGGCTGCTAGATAGATAGGAAATACTATATTCCTTTGGCAAGGCAGCAATCCGATTGCTCTAATTGCAATGTGAGGCCCCAGGAGATCAGCTTACAAGGCCTCAAAGGCCCGCGCCTTGTGGCGGGCAGCCATTTTGTGACCAAGTTCCTTCAGGTGCCATTCTTTAGTTGGCCCCAAGGCAGTGATCCTTCTGTACTGGCCATACAGCTTGGAAGACACCCTCAGAAGAAGCTGACAGCACCTCCAGTGCTCTTCCTTGAGCAATGGAAACTGATTGGGCCCAGCCAGGACCATCAGGCCTGCAGCACATTCAGGCCTCTGAGGCATCCAAAAGGACTCTGAAGAGGAAAAGACCACGAGTCTGCTCAGCTAACAGGGAGGCCACAGCTAAGATCAGGGCGAGGACCCTTGCCCCCAAGAAGGCCTCCAAATCTGAAATTAGGGCAGAAAAGCGGAGACATGCGGCCGTAGAAAAACAATTCACAAAGAATGTTTAGCAATTGCAAGAACAATCATTGGCCTACACCGACCAATCATTAGGAATGGGGAGGTCAGATGGGAGCCCTGCTAGCCATCTATGGGCCTGGTCGCCTGAAAGGCAGGATGAGACCCTTCCCCAGGACTTGAGTTTGTCAGGCCCCTCTTACAGACCACCTACCTGGGGTGTCCCTAAGCCATATCCTCAACAGGCTGTGCCCCTAGGGGTCTATACACATAGGGAGGAAACAAACCTTATCCCTCCTGGGTTCATAGGCCCTTCCCTAGAGAACAGGCCCCAGGACATCCAGGCTGTAGTCTCAGTGGCAGTCAGACAGGGCATCGCTGAGGGCCTCCAACTCTATTCCACCCCCCAGGGGGTGGCCCGGGTATCCTTTCTTCTTTCTGTCAGGGTAACCCTCCTCTATGGAGGGAGGTTCATATTTCGGAACCTGTGTATGCCCCCCATCCTTCTACCCGGGAGGGCCAGGACGATAGGGGATCCTCAAACCATTCTGAACAGGATAGCTCCTCAGAAGAGGTGGAGGGGGAAATTAAAGATCCCTTCCTCTCCGATGAAGAAGACACCAAACCACAGCAGCCTTCCACTACGGCTGTTTTTAAACCCTCCTTGTTTCGGCCATCACTACAAAAGTCTCTAGCTACAGCCCAGTTAAGCCCAGAAGAGGTGGTCTCAGAACCACAGACTGGCCCCTTGGGCCAAGGAGATGCATTATTCTCAAAACCAGTAGTCCAAGATGAGGTTCTCCCATCCCTGTTGTTCTTGGATTTAGTTAAGGAACAATGTGACAGCCCCCTGTCAGATCCTCGCCCTTTGTCTCAGGACAAGAAATTCTTTAATGTGGGTCCCTCTCTGGCCAACGCATTAGCTCTCCCAGTTGTAGATTCCCCAGTAGTAGCCACCTTCGCGTCCTCAGGCACTCCTATGGAACCGGAGGATGTCTTACGACCAGAAGACAAAAAATCAGAGCAAACTCTGAAGCACATACACCAGGCTGCAGCTTGGGCTGTGAAAGCTTCCACTGCAGCCTTGCTTTTTTACCAGGTCTGCCATTCGCTGGTTGCATCAGCTTCAGGACAGAGTTCCCAGTGATGATGTCAGGTCCCACCAGGACCTCAACAAAATAATAGCGGCAGCCAAATTCACCGCCGACGGCACTTTAAGCTCCATAAAGTTCGCTTCGAAGGCAATGGCTTCTTCAGTGTCTGCCAGGTGCCTTCTCTGGATGCGCAACTGGCAGACTGACTCTAAACATAAGTGGAAGTTGGCAGTGGCCCCTTGCTCCAGAGAAAACCTTTTTGGAACAGCCTTAGAACCATACGTGGAGGAAACCCGAGACAAGAGAAAGGTGCTGTCAACTTTTTCCAAGGGGTCAGAATTTTGACGCACCACATACTCCAGGCCTCAAACCTTCTGGCTGGACAACACCCCTCATTTCAATCGCAATCAGAGAATGTATCCTCCTTGGCGGGAACAACAGCAGGACGGCCAACCGCAAACAACTGCAGTTCTCGGGTAAGTGGCCCTTTCAAGAGGGAGGAGGTCATTCATTCAGGTACTCTAAGTAACTGCATTCACTCTCCTCCCATCGGAGGTCATCTGACCTTTTTAAAATCCAGATGGGAGGAATCAACTACGGACGCCTGGGTCATCAGGACGATATCATCAGGCCTTCACCTCGAGTTTCTCTCCCCCCTCCAAATTTCTTTGTCAGCTGTCTGCCCTCTCGAGACACAGCTAAACGGGCCCTGATGGACTCAGCTATCCATCACCTGACAGACATCAGAGCCATAGAAAGGGTTCCATTGGAGCAGCGGAGGTCGGGCTTCTACTCCTGCCTCTTTGTTATCCCAAAGGCCTCAGGGAGTGGTGGAGAGCAATCCTTGATCTCAAGCTCCTGAACAAATTCATCCCATACAGGCATTTTAAGATGCAGACACTACATTCTATTCTTCAGAGCATCTGGGAGGGCGATCTCCTCTCTTCCATAGACCTCACAGAGGCTTACCTCCATATCCCAATTTGGCCTCCCCATCACCAGTTTCTATGCTTTTCTTATTGCAGTGAACACTACCAATACCAGGCCCTACCATTTAGCCTTTCATCAGCACCGTGGGTCTTTACTAAGGTCTTGGCAGCATTGGCAGACCTCCTTCGAGCCTTACTTGTGAGGGTCCAATGCTATCTGGATGACATTCTGATTCAATCTACCTCCGTCCAGGTGGCCGAACAGGATCTTTGAATCACGATACAGGTTTTGCAGGAACATGGTTTCTCCATCAACCTGGTCAAGAGCCATCTTTCTCTAACGACCTGACTGTTGCACCTCAGGGTCATCATCGACACAGTCAGCTGTGAAGTCTTCCTCTCACAGGACCGACAGGACAGCATCAATGAGTTGATCAACACAATTCGACTAAGTCACTCTGCTCCACTCTCCCTCTTGTCCCAGTTGCTTGGGAAGATGATCTCATGTATCGAAGTTGTGCCATGGGCGTGCCTACATGCACGCACCTTACAATGGTTCCTTCTCTCCTTCCAAAGAGAGGGGATCAGCCATTCTGCCCACAGGGTACTGCTTTTTTTTTATATGCCTTCTCCGAGACTCAGGCGGCTTACAATTTTTGAGCACAACCCAATGCACTCAGCAATAGCCTTCATTCCATTGTATATGCCTGCTTATTACTTGGGCTTTTTGCCCCCCAAGCTGCATTTTTATAAAGTCAGCTTATTGCCCCCAACAATCTTGGGTCCTCAATTTACCTACCCTGAGAGGATGGAAGGCTGAGTCAACCTTGAGCCTGGGATTCGAGCCTGCACCAATTGCAGGCAGCTGGAACTAAGTGCTAGGCATTTAACAGCCTGCACCACCAAGGCTCTCTCCACAGGTGCTTCGATCCTTTCGATGGTGGCAGTCCCAGGCCATCACAAAGGGTCATCCCTTTATGGTGAGGGACAGAATTGTAGTGGCTACGGGTGCCAGCCTTCATGGCTGGGGAGCACATGCCTAGGGCCGATGGGCCTGGCACACTGGTCTTCAGACAGGTCTCTTTCGGCCAGAAAAAGGCAACCACCGCCCAGAAACCAGACCATGGCTGCAACACCAGCTGCTACACCCCCTCCCACCCCCAAACTAAGCAAACTGACACACGCTATAAACACATAGCCAGACCTCAAATTGAGCCAAACCAAGGCCGGAATGTCACATCACAGCCTTCCACCCAGGATACTACATCACAGAACTCAGGAGATTACAACACAAAACATCAGGAGGTTGCAACACAGACAACGCGACCCAGGAGATTACAGCACAAGACCCAGGATGTCACAACAATAGAACTCAATAGGTCATCACACAGCCCATTACCCAGGTCGTTACAACACAAAAGGCTGAGAGACACACAGCCAGTACCTCAGCCACACAGGGTCTTATGAAAAAGCCAACCAATCTGCATACATCAACTCCATCAACCAATCAAGAAGTAACAACACAGCCAACTCTGGAAGTTTAGAAGGGAAAACAGCCACTATCACACACACTTCTCCCAGAACCGAAGCTGAAGACACCAGCCTGAAGATGATGGATGAGATTTCACGAAACGCTGCCAAGATACTCTCAATCTTACACGGGACAAGACCTGAATACACCAAGACCTACATATATATATATATATATATATATATATATATATATATATATATGGTTTTTAATAATCAATAATAGTATACTAATAGAGGAAAATAGATATTACAATTATAGTAGAAATAAGCAAAAGTAAAGATTTAGATATATATATCAATTAATATTAATCTAAAGTACAAATTCATATAGTCAAGTTCTCTATTGCTCATCACTTGTCAGTTTGCTTCTGTTTTCTGTTCTTCAGTCTTCTTCTCTCTCACAATGGCAGTCTCCTGCGATTTGCACAGTCATTCATCCACTCTCTATTTCTCCACATACATCCTTCCAGTTCTCTCCACTGGAATTCACAATCACCCTCAGTTTCAAAAGGCTTCCCAATAAAAAACCTCCTTCACTCCTCTTCTTCTTGTCTAGTCCTTTTTTCTCCTTTAATCACTCTTTCTGAAGCTGCTGTTTTACTCCCAGAGCCGAGGGTAGCAAAATCAAGTCACTGTCACTTCCCACACTCACTCCCTTTCCTTCCTCTGAGTCTTTTTTTAAAGTTGCTTCTGACTCAGTTCCACAGTCAATCTTCCAGCCTCCATCGTATTGATAGCTCGCCTGCTGCTACTGTACTGCCGTCTCTTTCTCCTTCTGTCTTCAGTCAGCTCATTGCATCTCCAAGTCTGTTCTAGGGCCGGCTTCTTTCCACTTTGAACTTCAGGCTCTTCCTGCCCAGCTGGGAACCTGTTGTCCCCAGAGTTTCCCCTTGCTTTGCTGGACTTCTAGGCCCACACACGCTACCCTGATCGGCCGCTTGAAGTGAAAAACTCGGTACAGGGAACAGAGCGAAGTTTCCCTGCACCACCATGACACAATGTCACAGGAAGTCCTTCCAATATTGTATTATGAT
The DNA here is from genome assembly GCA_009733165.1 of Naja naja. Lineage (NCBI taxonomy): Eukaryota > Metazoa > Chordata > Lepidosauria > Squamata > Elapidae > Naja > Naja naja. Next base: position 60,438,627 of record CM019155.1, on the reverse strand, counting down.
ATGTTCCAGGGGAAGGAATTTTCTAGTGGATGCTTTGTCTTGGAAGCCACAATATGCAGGGGCACAAGAAAATGTTTTCCAGACCATCCTGCCAGTTGTATGTGTACCACAAAACATGTCTTTGGACATGTCCAGTGAAACAGCCCACTTAGTTGACTTACCACAAGACATTGTGAAAGCATTACAAGACTTCCAGTTTGTTCGTCGTCGAAGTCAGTGCGGAATCCACAATCGTGCACGGTTTCGCTCTGAGCTCACTTGCTGGAGGGTCTCAATTGGGACCAGAACCACCCTGGAGGCGTGGTGGGAATCGCCTGGAAGGTTGAGGGGAGCCACAACTCTCCTCTATAACAGGAAAAACTCTCTCCAAAGGCAAGTTGTAGCAGTGGTCCAAAATGGCCACCACAAAGATGAAGAGCAGTCCAGAAACTAAGACTGTGCTGGAGCAAAGAAGCAGCAAGCCAAGTGTGAACCACGCAAAATACATGGATTTTGAGGTACCCCGGTATTAAAAAATAAAGGACTATTTTGGAGGAAAGTGTGTGGAAACGATGACCAGAAAAAGTGAGAAGGTTATTGGATCTTATAAAATTGGCTTGAATTATTGTATTGGATTAATTTAGAGAAAAAATTTAAAGGAAAATATTTGAACACAACAAAGGCTTAGAAATTAAATTGGACAACTATTGGATTATTGGCATTTAAAGGGCATAACTAAATGCTGGAATTGAGTGTGTTGAAAAGAAAAGAAATAATACCTAATAATTGAAATTAGCAAACTTAA
>CM019155.1:60342418-60397690 GCA_009733165.1 Naja naja | reverse complement strand
AGAAGGTGTCCAATATGCTACTGGGGAAGAGCAGAGGGCTAGTAATACTAGTAGCGCCAGAAAGAGTGAAGTTACTGGGCCAAAGCCAAAAGGACACTCAGCTGTGGATGCATCTGGTGGTGAAAGGAAAGTCCGATGCTGTAAAGATCTATACTCCACAGGAACCTGGAATGTAAGGTCCATGAATCAAGGCAAGCTGGACGCGGTCAAACAAGAGATGACAAGACTGAACATCGACATCTTATTAATTTACTGTCTAACACATTGATCTCAAGTATGTTAATGAACCAATATTTAAAAAATGGTGCAGCTTCATGGATTTCCTCTGTGTGTGTGTGTGTGTGTGTGAAGAAAATCAAGATGGCGATGACAACTATGCAACCAAAGCTCTGTGCTTTACTTACACAGTTGTTGCATCATTCTGATACCACCACTACCACGATCCCAGCCACAGAACTCTTTAGCATGTTCTGCTCATTATAATGAAGCCTCCCTGCCCATATGAAATCACTGTTTTATTTTAGTCCTTGTTCTTAAAATAACACATACAAATGTTGTTATGGATTGTTCAAAAAGTTCAGACTTGGTTTTACTGCTATTAATCTTGTTGCACCTCCTGTTGTTTGGAAACAGTTACAGCAATCGGTTTCCAAAGTACTTATATAATTAAAAATTGGCAAGGAGAAATTTATTTATTTATTTATTTATTTATTCGACTTGTATGCCGCCCTACTCCCTAAGGACTCAGGGCGGCGAACATTAAAACAGAGAAAAATTTACAATAAAAAAGAATTAAACAAATAAACAAGCCGAATACAGTTAAAATTAAAACCCAACCCCGGGTCATTCCAGGCCGCCCGTTGAAACAACCAAGTCTTCAGGTCCCGGCGGAAGGAGCGAGGTCAGGGGCCAAATGGAGATCCACGGGAGCTGATTCCAAAGGGCAGGCGCTCCCACAGAGAAGGCCCTAGCCCTGGGGACCGCCAGCCGACAATGCCTGACTGACGGCACCCCAAGGAGGCCCCTCCTATGAGAGCGAACAGGGCGATCGGAAAGTGATGCTGGCAGGAGGCGTTCCCCAAGTACCCTGGACCCAAGCCATTAAGGGCTTTATAGGTTGTTACTAATACCTTGAAGGCGACCCGAGGCGACCGGCAACCAATGCAAGCGCGCAGGAGGGTGTAACATGGGAGTATCGGGATACCCCCATCACAGCCAGCGGCTGCATTCTGCACCAGCTGAAGCCTCCAGACCGTCCGCAAGAGCCCCATGTAGAGAGCATTGCAGTAGTCGATTCTAGAGGTGACGAGCGCATGAGTAACCATTCGAAGGGCATCTCGGTCCAAATAAGGGAAGCTGGCGAACCAGCCGAACCTGGGCAAAAGCCCCTGGCCACAGCTCCCACATGCTCCTCCAAACCGAGCTGTGAATCCAGGAGGACACCCAGGTTTCTTGCCCTATCCACGGGGCAACACCTCTCCCCATGACCAAAGATGGTACATCCAATAAAGACCGAGATGCCGGTAAGAACAGCCACTCCGTCTTGGTGGGGTTGAGCTGGAGCCTGTTACTACCCATCCAGACCCATACCGCCTCCAGGCACCGGGACATCACGGAGAGAGCATCACTGATCTGGTCTGGGGTGGAGATATAAAGCTGGGTATCATCAGCATACCTCACCCCAAAACCTCGGATGATCTCACCCAGCGGTTTCATGTAGATATTAAACAGGAGAGGCGAGAGGACAGACCCCTGAGGCACCCCACAAGTGAGGGGCCTCGGGCCGACCTCTGCCCCCTGCCAACACCGACTGTGAGTGGCCTGAGAGGAAGGAGGAGAACCAACGCAAAACGGTGCCCCCCACCCCAATCCTCTAAGCCGCTGCAGAAGGATACCATGGTCAATGGTATCGAAAGCCGCTGAGAGATCTAACAGGACTAGGACAGAGGAAAAACCCTGTCCCGAGCCCTCCAGAGATCATCCATCAGTGCGACCAATGCTGTCTCCGTGCTGTGTCCAGCCCTGAAGCCCGACTGATACGGATCTAAATACTCAGTTTCCTCCAGGAACAAGGGAAGCTGCTGAACTACCACGCTCTCAACAACCTTCGCTAAAAGCGAAGGTTGGAGACAGACAATAGTTGTTCAAACGGCTGGGTCCAAGGCAGGCTTCTTGAGGAGGGGCCTCACCACCGCCTCTTTCAAAGTGGCAGGAAAGACTCCCTCACTCAAAGAAGCTGTAACAACTGCCTGGAGCCAGCAACCTCCCTGGAGGCATAAACCAACCAGGAAGGACACGGGTCCAATAAACACATGGTGGAAGACAGCCTCCATGATCCTGTCCACCTCATCGAGGAGACCAGGTCAAACTCAACCCAGATAGGATCCACCAGACTCATCGCCATCCCATCATCAGACCACTGCCAGTCAGAGTCCAAGCCAGCAATTCGAGCGACCTTATCCGCCAGATGTAAGCTAAATTCCTCTGCTCTGCCCTGCAATGGGTCATCCCCCCCCCTCAATTGAAGGAGGGAGCGGGTCACCCGAAACAGGGCAGCAGGGCGATCATCGGCGGACGCAATCAGAGCGGAGAAGTAAGCACGCCTCGCCACCCTGATCGCTTCCAGATAGGTCCTGATATAGGCTCGCAACTGGACACAGTCAAATTCGGAGTGGCTGGCCCTCCATCTGCTCTCCAGGCATCTTCTCCGCCGCTTCATCCCCCGGAGCTCCTCGGAGAACCAGGGGGCCCATCGGGGTCCAATTAAAAATAATACAGTATGTGTGTGGATGCAAATAGAGCAACAGAAGAGCCCATAAACTCCCATATTCAATCTGAAACATCTTTAAAAAAATTAAAGATATACAACTGAAAGGCAATTTTCTAAAAACAATGATGGTTAGAGATGCAAAAAGAATCCAGCCAAATGGGCTTTGGTAACCCATAAGACAACCTGATACAGTCTATTAGCACACATCTTTCTCCATTCAAAAATTACCCCCCCCCCTCACACACACACACACACACACACTTTTTTGTCAATGATGCAGGGATGTCTGCATGGTGTGTTTAAAAATAAGTGTGGTTGCAGCAGTAAGTTAGAAATTCTATCCATTCATAATGTTTGATGTGCATGTGATTCACATAAAAAAACAGGTGGAAGTTCAATCATCTCATTGCAGCCATCATATTGAGTCTTTAGACAATAGTCTGTAAACATCCCTGCAAATGATTCATCCAAAATGTTGCATATAAAAAAAGTAAATGCATGTGTTTAAAATAAAAAAAATGCATGTGTTTAAAATAAAATATCTCATGAAAAATTAAATAAAAAGAAACAGAAAAGCATTGCTTCAAAAAAAATTTCAGAGAATTAGAGATGTAGAGGTTTTTACATTAAAAATCAGTATATTAATAACAGCTGCAAATTAAAATAGGTACTTCTTTAAAAACATATGGTACTGGGAGATTGTTCTACTAATGTGCTGGATGGTTCACTATTATTTTTAATTATATATTCCTAGCGATGATAAAGACTTGTGTAAATCATTTTCTGAACCTTCCATCTGCTTAAGCCCCTTTCATGAAGGAAAATAGACATAGTACATAACTAAAGAGACAAAAAAATAGAAGAATCTGCATTCTATCAAAACAATTGTTTCATAGCAAAAAATTTAGATCCTGAAAATTGCCCAGAAAGAAAGGTTTAGACTGTGACCTGCTTCATCAATCATGTTATTCTGACCAAAATTGAAATTGCTTTTAAGTGAAGACATCTGATTGTAAATCTGTTTTGACACAAAGCTGATAACAACAACTTAATGGATCAGCGATCCCATTAATTCTAAGCAGCTGTATATCTTCTTATGTTATTGTTTCTGAACTCTGTCAAGTGTGATCAGTGCTGTCTGCAGGGTACAGCAAGGAGGAGATCAGAATGATGAAAGGAGTATTGCAGCCCTGCAGTGTACATCCTAATCCCTTTTATCTATGCACTGCAACATCATGCATACCCCTAAAAGGAGCAGAGTTTGTGCTGCATTGTCATGACATTATTATTTCATTCTAATTCCAGCGATGAAGATCTTGAAGACACAGCTGACTATACCCTTTTATGTAATGCTGAAATAGAACTTTCAGTAGCATGGCTATTGGTAAAGAATGTCCACACTCCACACTCCACAGTAATCAGTGATATATAGTGGTGAAAGGTTCATATGCTTTGGGGGAAAGGAGTGAAGGAGATGAGCTTGTGGTCCACCATCGTCTGGGTATCAGAAGTAATATATCTGGCCATTTTTCCTGTGACCATCTCTCACGGTTATGGATGCTCAGAATGGACTGCAAAAAAACAGTTGAATCAGAAACTTTGGAACTGTTGGAAGAAATATCCATCTGGTTCAATTCCAAACCCGAAGAAAGGCACTGGAGACAAAATGGAGGCCAGAGGCTGATTGGAAAGAGGGTTCATTTATGTATATAAACTTTTTCCCCTTTTAGCCATCGTCTCTCACTCTCAATAAAGCTTTAATTAATCATTTCCTAGTTTCTTGCCATTATCTATCTTTTTTTTACCATTCCTCTTAATCATTCCCTCCTTCTCTGTTATGTTCCATTGTCTCTTTTTCAAGTTATCTACTCTTGCTCCTATCTTTCTCCCAAGACATTCTCCCTGAAATTCCATTCCCTGTTACATTGCTCTTAAAGTACTCTCCCCTTGGTTTATTACATCAATCATTGTCATTTTTAATTTTATTTTCTTTTTGTCATTTCTTTTTAGTTGTTGTTCCATCTGTTCTGTTTTTCTGTTTACTCTTCCAATTGGCTCCTCCTCTTCCTGGGTCTCCTGTTTTCTTTCTGTTATTTGCGTCTCCATTTCCAATTCTTCTGCCATGCTCTGTATTTTATTCAAAATGTCCTCAAATCTTCTATTCATAATGTCTGTTATATCCTGAAGTTCCAACATGATTTCTTTGCAAATTCCACTCATCTTTGTTTTTGTTTATTCTATTTCTTTCTGTCCAATTGTCCAACAGTCTTTTGTTCAAACCAAAAGCACTTTTCAGACTAAAAATCCAATGTCCAAGAGTCTTTATATCCCCAAATTAGTCAATCTATTTTTTTAAATAATCCAAGAGTGAAATCTTCATAAATTTCTCCTCCAATTAAATTTTATATTGTAACTTTCTGGGGTCTTTTGATAATACAATTCCTTTATTTCTCGCTTTCAATTCTCCTTAAGTCAGATTTTATCAAAACTTTTTGAATCTGTAGTATCTTTTCTTAACAGCAGGTGGCACCCTTAGATCAGTTTTCACTTTTCACTTTTCTTTTTGTCTTTCTCATTAAACTTTACCAATATTTCAAAAAATAGACATATATTCCTTTTTTGTAAATAGATTACAGCATTTTAAAAATGCCTATCTAAATCCGAAATCTGTTCAATCATAAAGTCCGATTTTCAATTATTTTTTCAGAAATGTACTGTATTCTTTCTTCATTTTACTTTACTTCCATCTTTCAGTTTTCAAAATTAGGTTTACTTTAAAAATTCTACTCCAGTATTAGGTTATTGCTAGTTTAAAAATCCTTATGAGTTCTTTCTCAATTTCTTTATCAGGGTTGTATTTAGAAGTTCAAAGGTGTTCTCACCTGGTTCGTACACCATTCACTGTCTCCTCGGTTCTGCACAGTCTTGGGTATTCAGACTGTCTCTGTCTTCATGGCAGCCATTTTGGTTGCAACTGCATCTTGTCTTCAGATGAAGGGGCTTTCCATGTCAGGGAGGAGAGATGTGACTATCCTTTACCTGCCAGGCAATCCCCCTTTATTTCACCTCTTCTCCAAGGTGGTTATGGCCTCAATTGAGGCCCTCCAATGAGGTGAGCTCAGAATGGGGCTGCGGAGCTCATGGTCCTTCCTTCCAAAGGTGACGGAAGTACAGCCAGAAGTACAGGGTCCATTTATTGATGAAGCAGAAGCACATAGGTGGTTCTGGGAAGCTGACCACATAGAGTTGAGAATGGGGTTTTTTATACCTTCTCTTGGGTTTTGAACTTGAGCTTCCTGTTCCTGTGCAAAAACTTGTATTCTATTGAATGCTGTCAAACTCCCATGGGGCTATGTAGAGGATGTAGCTGAGGTTGTCTGAGTTCCCAGGTTTGGTTGAAGCTTGGCTGATGCAATGTCATTAAGAGATTGTGCAATGTAGTGAGCTCTGCTGCTAGTGGGTTGATCTATTATGTCCTGGAGGGTCATGTCTTAATCCCATCACACTGGAACTGAAGGTCTTTTGTCTTGTAGATAGGCTGGCCCAGTCTTTAACGGGCACAACATATCTGCTGGGGGAAGGAACGTGGGGCTCTGAGTTTCTGTCTCCTTTAAGATTTTTATTTCTCTTTTAGGGGAAATATTTTATCATGCCTTTTAAATATTTTTCAAAATAGTTCATTCTTCTAGGAAAGAGGGTGTCTTCCCTCAGAATAAAGCCAGCAGTAAAGATCAAATGGTAAATCAGCATTCCTGAAACAACTGTGAGAATTAGGACCTAAAATTCAAACAGCTGATAGAAACAAAATGCAGGAACATTGTTGAGGAAGCTATGAAATAGTTTTACTACAGTATAAAATGTGAAAGCTTTTAAATTCTCAGAGGTCTTTCATTTGACAAAATGACAAAGTAAAAGTGTAGTGCAATTAAGGAAAAGTTGATTTCAAGTCATAAACATTAATCCTTACAAAATTATCTTATATCTGAGCAATAGAGTCTCTTTTATCAAAGTAGATTCTAGTTATTAAAGCAAAGTAAAGCAAAAGAGAGGACTTTGGGTAAATAAAGACTGAACCTGACCAGAATCAAACCATAATAGTTAAAATACCTGCAAATGCTTATAAAGATTTACCGACTCAAAGGGGCAGTGCACTTCTATAACAAAGAGAAGGGATGCTCCAGCCTTCTGAGATTTCTTGTTGGAAATCTATTTGAAAACTGCAGTGTTGGAGATGCTCTTGTTCAGGTCATCTTGTGAATGGAAGAGTCAAGACTATTTGGCATAACTGCATTAATATTCTATGAATTCTATTACTATTATCTATAATCAGTGCCACCTAGTTTCACACACCAAAGTAGGATTTACTATTCTTGGCTTGCATTCCTTCAACAATGCCATATAGAAAACTAATTCTGAAACTAAATGAAATTTTAAAAGGAGATAAATGGAAATCTATGGTTCGTTAAGAAAAGGTAGCAGTTTATAAGACTTTGAATATCTAGACAGTGATTCTACCTTCTGATTGTATTTCACATGTCACAATTTTTTGCCCTCTGTTGTATGTGTGGTGTAGTTCTATTAATGTATGTATTCCCATACTAAACTCCAATTTCTTGTGAGAATTTTGCAATATTGCACATTTTGCAATAGTACAGCAGAACTATTGCAACACTTCCATTCTCGGATATTTCCCTTACAACACAGAAACCAAAAAAGCTTTGAACTTATTTAGAAAGGCTGGTCATCTTATTGCCACAGCAAGCTTCAGAGAGCCTCCTGTGCAATATTATTATATGGAATGCTTCAGTGTATTTCCTCAGAAGAGTCCTAATGATTTTCAGCTTGAAGCCATATAGCAGGGAAGTAATATAACTATGCAACATCCCACAAAGTCAATTCTCAATATCAGTTCAAAGCAAGTTACCAAACAGAAAAGATATTCAAAATGGGAGGTGAAATCTAAAGTTGAAAATAAAAAGGGCTCCAATATGATGGTATAAAATGAATGTATAAATGAGAACTGTGACCTTAAGAATCAATAACTAACCAAATGGCTTGCATTAGGTCACAGATTTTTAATGTCAGAACATTCTACTGAGATCATGGTATGAGAACAAATAATAAGAAGTTATAGACTTCTAATATAATCCATTCTTATTTATTGTTTGGAAAGTATTATTCCAAATAGCTCCCCAACTACCTTCTTCCAATGAGATTCAGAAATAGATTAATTCTTGTAAGGAATCAATGGAAAGGCAGTGGACCCATGCATCTTGAACCCTTAGAGAAACAACATCTTTATTGAACCCCTGCCAAGAACAGTAAAGTATTTCCAGCTGCCCACTATATCTGCTTATGTCCCAGCTGAAATCTAATGGTTGAGTTAGACTGCACTTATGTTGAGATTTTTCTTCTTTTATATAGAAGCTCAGAGAAATCTTCACCTTAAGATAAAGAACGTTGATTCTGAGATATTAGGAGAGATCCTAATACATCTTGAAGTTCAGACCAGAATATGGTCTCTTGATCCTTGACTGTCTTTTATCAATCTAACAATTCTTTTGTATTTAAGATTAGTATATTAGACTGGGCTCACATATCGCAAGAAGTATTATATGATGTTTGTTTAGTTTTGGTTAAGCAAATGTGAATTATTGGGGTTTGAGCAATAGCAGTAGCATTTAGGTTTATATAATGCTCCAGTGTTTTACAGCCCTTTCTAATGGTTTATAGAGTCAGCATATTGCCCCCAACAATTTGGATTTTCATTTTATCGACCTCAGAAGGATGAAAGGCTGAGGCAATCTTTGAGCCTGTTGAGATTCAAATTGCCAAATTGCAGGCAGCTGGCAGGCAGCAGAAGTACACTGCAGTACCACACCCTAACCACTGCGACACTATGGTATTTTGTTCTAATATCTAAAGTATGATTTCAACATCTCATAAGACAAAGATTATTTTACATGTGGTTTATTGCCTATTCATACATCTGGTAACCCTAATCACCATATTTGTTTTTGACAGGAGAACAATCACTACAATAGACAAGTCAATTTCTTAAAAATACTGCCGGCCTACATTACTCAATTTCTGGTCAAATCACAAATAAATTATTTAGCTACCAAACAATTTAGCAGAAGGATGTTATTGCAAAGATGCCCTCCATTGTCTTGTTTTAACTGTATTATGCACCTTTTGTTCTCTTTAATTTTAGCCAAAATTAAACATGTACTTCTAAAGTTAAAATATAGCTAAGCAATTTCTCTTACTTTAATATTTATTTGCATGTTTTAAAGCTGTAGAGACAGATTCTAAATTAGAGGTTAAATCAGAGGTGTTCTGGAATCCCAGAGTTGCAGAAATAAAACTTTTTAAAAATTAAACTTAAATGTCAAAGATGAATCTTCTAGTGAAATGCTGAACTTCAAATGAGGCAAATTGTAACCCATGGGACTACTTAGGAAGCATTATTTTGAGCAATCATAGCGGCCTTATCTTTTGCAAATATCATGCAATAGCTTCAGAATTTACTTTAGATTTTTTCCTCACATGACTGCATGTTTTGCTTTGCACAAATCTTGAACAATTCAAAAAGAGGTGCTTTGTAATATGGTCCTGCACATTGAAAGTATTGGATGCATTGTGCAGACCTATTTTCTTATTAATGGAGATTCTAGTTTAGGAATGTTTTTATTGTGTATTATTAATATGCTGGTAATTCAAAGTATTGTGAATAAGAGGCCATCAGTAATACAGAAACTATCTGGTAATATGTGTGCCAATGTAAAATCAATCAGCATCAAAGATATTCATGTTATGTATTCTAGGTATTGAATCTGACATCATACTAAGGCTCTAACCAATTTCTTTTGGTTTAGTATACATTGTAAAACCAATTCTGCCTATAAAACATGGTAAGTAAAACACAATTCTCTGGGTATATAAATTAAAAACAAACAGATTGCATGTTGACTTAGTGAAATTAACAAACCTAGCTTGTTTTTGCAAAAAAAACCCTAAACAAACAGAGTTCAGACATCATGGTAAACCATTTTTTTAATTAATGTTTTGAATAAACCACCATTTTTTAAAATTAATGCATTACATTTAGCTACAATGCTAAAGAAAACACTGTGGATTGGGTCTTCTGTTGGAAAGACTGGAGTTCTATCTGGGCTGTGGCATAGTGTGATTCAAATAATTTAACAACCGGTTCTCTGTCCTAATGACCAGTTGGGTAGATGTGACTGGGTGGTCATGTGACTGGTGTGCATGGCCATCTCGACATGACTCACATCGAGGGACACTTCACATCGCCTGGCCTGGGGATGCTGCAACAGTCATAAGTGTGAAAAATGGTCATTTTTTCAATGCCATTGTAACTTTGAATGGTCACTAAATGAACTGTTGTAAGTCAAGCATTGCCTGTACAAAAATACAAAAAGCTTCTTTGCTTGCAAAAAGCTGCCCTAAATACCAATCATTAGATTAGAAATACCTGCAAGCCAGAGTTACAAATCAGGCAGGGTGCCAGAGCACCTTGAGGAATTAAAATAGGTAAAATGCAATGATAATTAGCAGCAGCGAACTCTTGCTCATAAAGTGAAACCCTTTAGCAGAGAGGTCATTTAAGCTCTCCAGAAAGTGGCTGGGCATATTTGGCTACAAAATGCTGAACTAAAGAGACAAATCAACAAATTATATAGGGGACCCAGGTTCAAGACTCCCAACCTTGTCAGGATCACAATAAAATTAGTACATGCCACAGATATCCAAATAAACTTCAAGCCTGGTGTCATGTTACTAAGCCTTATACCATGAGAGAAAATTAAAATGAATTGGAGGATCCATACCCCTACCTCCTTTTTATAAAATATTACTGTCAGTGAGCAATCATGTGCAAAAGCCTTTGGCAATTAGACTTTCTGGAAACCAAGAAAGTCCAGTTGCCTCTTGAAAAAAGCACTTTTGGGACAGCCATGACCTGGATGACTGAAGAATCCCCATAGACAAGAGACTCCTGTGCTCAGTGAACTGACAAAGCACCCTTTCACACCCAGGAGAAGCAATCCTTAGATCCATTTGCACTACATAAAGATACCAGCTGGTCTCACTCACCTCACAAGAAAAGGAAACCATCCAGATTTAAGGAAAGATCACATGCCTCTCAGAAAAGCAGTAAAAAAATCAGTGCCAAGCTTGCATCCTGCCTCTTGGAAGTACATCCCAAAAGAACAGTGCCAGGAAACACTAAATCAGTGAAGGAAGATCCCCTCCCCAAATAAAAAAGAAACAATGAGGCAGGAAAAATAATAATTAAAATAATTATTACAAATAATTAAATCACAACAGTTTAAATCATTTTAAAATTAAAATACAAGCCTTGTCTGGCTCATTGCCAGAGCTCACACCACAGGCAAGCTCACTTGAGAAAAGCCTAACTACAAAGAATGCAATTAGAGCTAGAATGTAGCAAAGGAGCAAACACAGTAGCTGTTGCTTGTTAAACCAATTATCAGAACAAATAGACACAGGAGCTAGCCAGATTTCTCAACCCTGCTTCTTTTCAGGAACAGAGATTAACTATTTTCCTTCCAAACAAAGCTGAATAGGGAAAATTATCCTATCAATAAACAGGATTAAATGTCACCAAGCACAGAATTAAAGTCACCAAAAACCAATTTTAGAGCAAAACTCAGAAAGGGTATGTAAATTCATGTTTGAATGTCAGTCTTTCTAGCTAGCCAAGAAGCCTTGCTGAATGTCACTCATCTTGGTTCCTTGTCATTAAAAGCTTCTTTCCAACAGCTATGCTTCATTATTCAATTATTTCTTCAAAGCATTGATCATTGCATCCTGGCTGGAAGAACTCCAACAGGGGAGTATTTCCTCCCAACAGCAGTGTAAAAAGCTTAAAACAATCCTTCCCCTGTGAGAAAGTCAAGACCCTAATAAAGCAAAGCAAAGTACTATCAAAGGGGGGAGGGGAACCTCTGGAGAAGCTCAGGTGACAGTAAATCTGGGCGTACTGCCAAGAACCTTTAGCTGTGTTACAATGTAATAAGATTTAACCAAGAGGCAGTTTCTGTAAGCTGGGCAATAAAGATTAGGATAGAAACAACACTGGAATGTTTCCTTCCTGCCTTCCTTTACAGGATTAGCCCTGTAAAGTAGAAAAAACAAAACAAAAGGAGATTTCTTCCAAAAACTGGTATTCCAAACTGCTCAGAAAGTTAACAAACAGTTCTTCCAAATAGGTGCAAACTGACTGGGCTGTGGGTGGACATTTGTCCAATAATGGGAACCTGATCCTTTCTCTTCTGCTTTACTTTCTTTGGTAAAGGGAAGGCTGAAGTAAAAGCTACTCTTCATAACCCAAGCAAGGGAGGCAGGGGTAATATTGAAAAAGTTCTAATTGCCCTTTATAAGGGGACAAGTTGCACACAAAAATGGTTGGCCTTTTCTTTTTCTTTTACAAATGGGTGTGAAGTAGAGGTATTATCCAACTTGCAGCAGCTTGGGGCATGGCAGGAGATTGGCATCTTGTTTTCCACTTTCCACTTAGCAAAAGTGAAAGCAACAAATTGCACCTCAAAGTCACATACATATCCATACTCATACATGAGCTGCTGCTCACAGTGGTTAGAATGCAATACTGCAGGCTACTTCTGCTGACTGCTGTTGCCTGCAATTTGGCAGTTCGAACATCAACAGGCTTAAAATTGACTCAGCCTTTCATTCTGCTGAGGTCAATAAAATGAGGACCCAAGTTGTTGGGGGCAATATGCTGAGTTTGTAAACTACTCAGAGAGGGCTGTAAAGCACTGTGAAGTGCTATATAAGTCTAAATGCTATTGCTATTGCTATATCCATGAATCAGCAGAAAAACAGGCTTCCATAACTTGCATGGTCCCAATTAATGAATGCTTGCATTGAGGACAAATTGATGTAAGTTCTGCCAGTGGAAAATATATCCATCATTTGTTTCCTCCAATGTGGGCTGAAGCTGGGAAGGTGAGTTTTGATGGATGGCTTGGCTTACAAGTTTCATCATCTGTCCTTCCTGATCCTTCCTCTTCCATGCCCTGGTAGCCTTATGTCTCACTGATTATAAACCTAAACCATAGCGTCAATGGGCAGTTCCTATTAAACCAAAATAAATCTACTCTTCTACATTAACATGTCTTTTATTATTTCTTGGTTCATTCATTCTCTTGATATCTCTATTTTTCATTCTGCCTTGTATTCTTTTACTTAAAAAGCCACAGTGATGGAATACCTACAACTTCTAAAGGCAAGCCATTCTACTGGTTAATAGTTCTCATTGTTAGGAAATTTCTCCTTAGTTCTAGATTGCTTCTCCTTTGATTAGTTTCCATCCATTGCTTCTTGTCCTGCTTTATGGTCCTTTGAAAAATAGATCAATCTCCTCTTCTTCGTAGCAGCTCCTGAAATATTGAAACACTGCTATCATGTCACCCCTAGTCCTTCTTTTCACTAGATTAGACATACCCAATTCCTACAACTGTTATTCATATGTTTTAGCCTGTAGTCCCCTTTCATTATTACTTGTTTGCTTGCTTTTTCTTGCTTGTGCTTATTGATTTGCTGCCTTCTGCTTTCTTGCTCAGTGTCTCTCCCTCTGTCTAAAATCAAGGCTTTTTAAAAGGCATCCTTATCCAGCTAGGTTTTTCTATATTTTCTGATATTTAGAATAATTGTTAACTTATTATTAAGCAGGTAGTCCTTGAGTTATATCCATTGGTTCAGTGACTATTCAAAATTCTGATGGCTTTGAAAAAAATTGATGTGTTTAATTCTCAAAGTTCTGTTCTTTGCAGTGCTTCTACACTCATGTGATCAAAATTTGGTCGCTGTGCAATCAGCCCAAATTTACTACTGCCTCCTTCCTTGTTGCTATCCCAGCTGACTACTTAATTGCTTTCATAGTCCAGGAAGAGGCAGGAATCCAAGCAAGTAGGCAGGTGGGTGACAGCAAAGAGTGGGTTGGGATTCCAGTGATCTCCCTAATTAAATCATGAGCCTTGAGCCAAACTTCAAAAAAATTCAAAAAATTCATTAGGAGCGACATATTGGCATGTCCTGGATGTAGCCAATTCTGAGACACATAATTCACTGTCACCCTTGACCCTGGTTTTCCCCATCCCTCTGGGTTATCATAATTCATATTCTCCAACAAAACACATCCATAGCTAAGAGTCTTCAATCTGGGTCTCCAATTGGAGTTTTGTGGGCCAGAAACTCCAGTCAGTTAGTATAATCTTTGCAAGGTATGCTTGGAATGTACTTTCGCTTCTAAATTGCTGCACTGCTCTTTCAAACTCCTTTCCCCCCTTTTCTGTTGGTAACTATAAAATGTGCATAGAAACTATTTTATGAGTTGATACTATGGACAGGTACTAGGAAACCCAGGGCTTAAGGCATGCCAGCACTGGGAACTGAGGCAAGATAGTGCTGGAGTTTAATGCATTGCTGTTGGGAATCAGCATGGTGCTGGAGCTTGAGACTGGCCAGTGCTGCTGAGACTTAAAACTTGCTGGCACATTAACCAATCAATTGAATGTGGAGTGAGGCAAACTGGTACTTGAGGCCAGCCACTAGCACTCCTGGGGCTTGAGGAATGCTGCCTTATGCCCATCCCATGACAAGCTATGTCCTCTCTAAATATGAAATAATATTTATGTATAAATACTACATACATATAAATGTGTATATTTATATTTTCATTTCCCATACATCTAAAAGTGTACCATTGTTTAAAATGAGAGTCTTAACTAAATAGATATAGCTTCAGATCTATACAATAAGGCATATACTGTATCTCATAATTAGAATGTTATTTACTGCATTGATTCTAGAGAATATGTTGATAAGATTCAGTAATCAGTTGTTTTTTTATTTCAACCCAATAAGATTCTACTAAAATGATTTAATTCAGCACAGTTTACAGCTGTGTAGTGATTGTAACCACTTAAGAATTGCAAAATACTTTACTAGTACAAGTACTTAAAAGTTATTTGTATACAAATTCTGTTCACTTCATTGTGCTTGGAGCACTCCTGCAACTGTCAAAGAAATGAATATTTCCACATTTTTATAGCTAATTTTCATATTCTGTACTTGAGAATCCATGCCAGAATTCTGGGTCTGAGTTGTTCTGTCCTCTTGCAAGAAAGTTTGGTGGCAAAAAAATGTTTAATATGTTTTAAAATAGCTGAATTTAATGCATATTTACTTCTGATCCCTTACAAGAAAACCAGAATATTTGAAATCACACATGGAAGATGTGGAAATCTCAGATTTGGAAACTTCATGAGATATACTATAAGTCTATCTATAACTATACGTTAGAGTAACATAATATTAATGTTAGAGTTCTGCAGATATTCATTCACAAGACCCCATCTAAAGACAGACATTATAATTTTGTCTAATATATTTTGATCAAGTCACTGAACATATCTAATACTGCCTCCTATTTCCCTACAACTTCCCTGTGAGGTAGGTTGGGCTGAGAGAGACTCACTCAAGTATATTATTTAAATTGGGAGGTATATAACTCAAATTTTCCTTCTCCACTTTCTGTTTCTTAATCTATGATATACTTGAGCAAATATTCTCAGGCAGACAAAAACTGTTTACCTATCTTTTTAACCAAGAAATATCTAGATATATGCTGACATCTAGGTAATATATAGAAACAATACATGGCTAAGAGTAAAAAAAAGAATTTCTTATAGTAATAACAAGCATATATTAATTGCATTCAGTCCACATGCTGAGTCAAATAATGCAAATTCAGAGTCAAACAAACATATTCAGCCAACACATTGGAGTCAAAATTGTCCAGAACTATTGATTAGCTAGAAATTAAAACCCTTTAAAAAAAAAATCTGCTGGCTCTACCTATCTAGGAAACAATCGGAATCAGAGTAGAGCTGAAGGGACCATAGAGGTCTTCTAGTCTAGCCCCCTACTCAAGCAGGAAATCCTATACCAGTGATGGCTAACCCTTTCGGCACTGAGTGCCCGAAGCATAAGTATGCACGTGCATCCCCTGCATGCGCCCTGCCCCCCGTGCATGTGTGTGCATCCCCCGTGCATGCACCCCACCCCCGCATATGCATGGCAGAGACCTGAAGACCAGCTGGCAGGTGAGAGGTGTGTACATATGCATGGCATAGCTGAGCTGGAGCAACGGCTTGTGTGCCCACAGAGAGGACTCGTGCCATAGGTTCGCCATCATGGTCCTATACCATTTCAGACAAGTGACTGTCCAGTATCTTCTTAAATCCTCCAGTGATGAAGTACCCACAATGTATGAAGGCAAAGTGTTCCACTGTTAATTGTCCCTCACAGTTAGGAAGTTTCTCCTCAATTCCAGGTTGCTTCTCTTCTTGATTAGTTTCCATTCATTGTTTCTTGTCCTAACCTCTGGTGCTTTGGAAAATAAATTGACCCCTTCCTCTTTCTGGCAGCCTCTCAATTATTAGAATACTGCTTTCATGTCCCCCCTAGTCCTTCTTTTCTCTAGACTAGTCAAACCCAAATCCTGCAACAGTTCTTCATATGTTTTAGTCTTTAGTCCTCTAATCATCCTGGTTGCTCTTCTCTGCACTTTTTCTAAAGTCTCAACATCTTTTTTGTAATGTAATGACCAAAACTGGCTGCAGTATTCCAGCTGTGGCCTTACTAAGGCTTTATAAAGTGGTACTAATACTTCACATTGATGGGCTGTCTGCTAAAATAAAGCAGGATCATACACATATTTGAAAGTAAATCAGGAAGCCTGTAAGTGAGGAGTCTGTCTAGCATGAACAAAGAATTCTTATCCACAGGAAATATGCATGTGTAAATCTTGTAACAATCCTGGTTAATTAGAAAGCTGATAAAAGTAACATGAGTTAGACAACTTGCAGACCTCAGCTAAAAGTTAGAAATAGGCCTGCAGCAAATCAAATGTGTATTAGATAACTCTTAGGGCATCTTAGGGACAACTAGAGACCAATAGAACAAATTGTAGAATTATTACTAAAATGTTTATTAGATGATATTTCTTATTATCTCACTTTGTCCCATCTTCTCCTTCAGTTAAAATATATAAAACTTATTTAATCTTTGTTCTTGGCATTTTGACCAGCAGCCCTTTTCCTTGGAGCACTCCAATAAAAAGCAATCATAAAACATGCACTTCATGTCTGGCGTCCATCATTGGTTTCAGCACCATGCTCAGATCTGAATTGCGGACAACAATCTTGCCCGAGATTCCACACCTGAATTCAATTGGAAGACATCAACAACTACCTCCTGGATAAGTAAGACTTAATGGCTGAAAGTATGTGAATGCTCTGAAATAAAAACTCCTGGTCAGTGACCAAGACTGTGTGTTTCTGCACTGCCCTCAGGGCTCATGAGTCTTTTGACAGTAATTGAGCACTCTGAAAAGCAAGGGGTGATGCAGACATCTGTGTGTCTCACTGATGCATCAATTGAATGCAATGAGCCACTGTCTAAATTAATGTCCAGCCTTGATAAGATTCTTGGTGACTTCTTAATTGAACTCAAAGGCTGAAGTCCTGAAGAAACCGAGGAGCAGGAATAACCACTGGTGGAAGAAAAGAAAGAGGCAAAATTTGGAGGAAAGGTAAGGACTGGACAGGAGACATCCCAGGGGTTAAGGGGTATCCACCTGAGATCCAGCCCTAAGTAAAAGGCAAACAAAGGCAAAGACCAGACAGGAGATGTCCCAGGGGATAAGAGTAATCCACCTCCCTGCTTAAGTTTAAAACCCTTTGGATAACATGAACCACTCATTTTCTGAATATATTGTTTCCAGTTCTTGTGAAGTGCAGTCCATCTCTTGTCAGTAGCCCTTCATCAGGTGTCAAGGGTCTTCAGACTTGACAGCTTTAACACTTGTGGACTTCAACTCCCAGAATTTCTCCTCCAGTCATGTTAGCTCAGGAATTCTGGGAGTTGAAGCCCACAAGTCTTAAACTTGCTAAGTTTGAAGACCCTTGATCTAGGTAATGCAGACCATGGTCTAGGAAGCCAAAGTTCTGTTGACAACACCAATTTTAAGCCACTTATTTGTTTCTAAAATCCTTTGTTCCCTCATTGTGGTTAACCTTTCATTGGAAGTATGGATGAAAATACAACTTGTGTGCCTAATTCTTTAACTTTCTTCCCTAGCTGTTCATAATCTCTTGTTATTGTTTTCATATTCATTATTGTGTCATTGGTCCCCATATGTAGGAGAAGAAAGGGGTAGAAATCTGTGGGATTGATTATTTTAATATGGAACTTGGTTACATCTTTGATTTTTGCTCCTGGGACACTATATAACTCCCTAGATCAGGGGTATCAAATTCAATTTCATTGAGGGGCACATCAGGGCTGTGGTTGACTTTGGGGGGGATGGCCACTCCCCAAACTGCTGGCATGTTTCCTCTTTGCATTAGGTAGACCGGGCCGGAGTCACATTGACCCAATGTTTCCTCTATACATTGAGTAGACCGGGGTGAAGCAACATGGGCCGTGTTAGAGTTTGCAGCATAAATTCACGTCCAGAAAACACACAAACTGATTCAGCAAGATCATTAACTTCTTTATAAACATATTAATATGAGTAAAGTTTACAGTACCATTTGTAGATTCTTTCAATGTAACATAAACAAAAAACCAGCAAGCAGCACCTCAAAGAGCTCAGAACAAATATCAGTTTCCAGCAAGCAAGCAAGTTTCTCTTTCAATTCTCAGCAAAGCATACAGAGCCAAACCACACCTAGGCTGTCAGCTCCCATTGGCTGGTCTGTTGCCATGCTTACTTTGTTAACCATGTTTCTGCCAGTTAATAAATATACTCTGACAGGCTGGCTCCTTACATTTTCCAGGACGGTCCCATAGGCAGAATCCAACCACCTAATGGGCCGGTTCGTCCTGTGGACCTTCTGTTTGATACCTCTGCCCTAGAGTGACTGCCTGGTCTACAGACTATAGTTTCTGTTTTCCTAAGTCTGGAATACTTTTCTTCCTGTTGTAGGAATTCTGGGTTGTACCTTTTTTTTTTAAACTATTGATGAATGCTCTTTTGTGAGTATCTGTATATATTACTCCAGAGGAAGGCTATGAAAACAATTATTCAATTCCAGAGGATAATGCAATAGATACTTGCATCCCCAGTTTGTTTAATGTGCCGCTGAACTACCAAAAGTATGGTTCCAATGGACAAGAGAAAGACAAAGTAATTGCATGCATTCACATGTTACTGATTCCCTACAATCAGATATGAGGAAAAAATTGTAAATAAATATTATTTCTTGTATAAAAAGTTTTTTTTAATCATGCATTAATTAATTCTGTAGAAGACTGCTTGATTTTTTTCTGTTATTGTTTTAAAATCAGCCTCAGGATATTCTTGGATATTCTTTATTGCAGGGGTGTCAAAACAAGACCTGCAGGCCAGATCTGGACCACGATGTGGTTGGATCCAGCCCATGGGGCTGTCCTGGAAAATGTAAGGGGTTGTCCCACATTGCTTTGGTCCGCTCTACCCAACGTGAAAAGGAAGCATCGGGACAATGTGATTTTGTTCCAGTGTACTCAATGCAAAGAGGAAACATCAGGCCTGTATGACTTTGGCCTGGTCTACCCAATGCGAAGAAGAAACATCGGGCTAGCATGGCTTAAGCCCAGTTTACCCAATGCGAAGAGGAAACATGCTACGCCCACCCAGTTGGCCACATCCAGTGAGTGATATAAAGTTGGCCACACCCACCCAGTCGGACATGCCCTCCCGGCCTCCCAAGATCAACCACAACCCTGATGCAGCCTTCAATGAAATTAAGTTCGACTCCCCTGTTCTATTGGCTCAGGTAACCATGTTGCACCTGCCTCTATTTCCTGTTACTTTCAGGAGTTGTCATTAAAAATGTCTGAATTGTGGGGTCTTGGATTATGGCTTCCAATGATGCAAACTTAGCAAAGATGGATAAGACAGCTTCTTCAGGGCCTACAGGCATAGGAGGATCTCTCTTGCCACCCATTCTTCGTGTCATGTATCAATATATTTGATCATGGCAGGCAAGTTGTCCTTATCTAGGCTGCAAACATTTAGACCAGTGGTGGCATGCAACTGGTTTGGCCCAGTTCAGGCGAACTGGTAGTAAAAATCACTACCTGTTCGGCCCAATGGGTAGTAAAAAAAGCCTCCAATCAGCTGACAGGATAAAAGACCAAAAAGCGCATGGGAGGGGGGAGGGTCACTCCTAGCTTTTTGTTTCTTTGTCCTCTCAGCTGAATGGCTTATTAGGTGCCCGCACACATGCATGATCACCCAACCGGTAGCGACTAAGGTAGAATCCCACTACTGATTTGGACATTGAGATAAAGAAAGAGTTTTCAGTATCACACTGCAGCAATATCTAGTGCAGAGGTCTTCAAACTTGACAGCTTTAAGACTTGTGGACTTCAACTCCCAGAATTCCGCTCCAATCATGTTAGCTCAGGAATTCTGGGAGTTGAAGTCCACAAGTCTTAAACTTGCCAAGTTTGAAAACCCTTGATCTAGTGGTTGTTCGCATTTTTGTTGAGCAGACATGATAGTCTCAGAACGGTGTAGTGAAATAATGTGACAGAAGGAAAGAAGGAACAAGTGAGGAATGGACTGCTATAGCTGCCATCATTATTCCAAACAGCTGTTGTCTCATTACTAGCAGCAGTGATTTTCTAGGACATGTATTTGATCTTGTTTGCAAGAAAAAGAGGTTTCCTTGGGAAAGCAATGGGAGAAAAGATGATAATCAAAAGTGAAAGCATTGAAAATTTCTAAAATCCCCATCCACCTTTATGCCATTCTTCTGTTATATTAAAACAATCCTGTAAGCTGTGAAATATCTTGTTAGCAACAGATCACAGAACAGTTATGAGATTTAGGATGAGAGAAAAAGGGGTTCAATTTAAGTAAAAATCAGGGTGAAACAAGAATCGGCATCAATGGGGAAAGAAGCCACAAGATCAAACTGATTCAAAAGGAATCTAAGCTCAATGTCAAATAACCTGCTAATGCACTAAGATAGATCATAGCCAATTCTGTTGTGGGTGTAAAACACTGAAATGGAAGTCCCCAAAGATTAATTGAGTAAATGCTGCTACTTGAAGTTCTCATCACTTATGAAATAAGGAGCATAGAATATTTTTCATTATCTAACTTTGACCAAATCCAAAGCCTATCATTCTGAACATCATACAGCAACCTTGTAAGTTAGTGGCTATATTCATACAATTACTTATTTAACCATGTTTTATTGAAATGCTGTAATTGGTAGAGTTCACAAAAAAGTATAGAACAGCACTCCTGAACTAGCTATCTCTAATTACCTGGACCATATGACCATATCTCTAATGACCTGGATTTTTGTAGTCCTGTCATGGTAATCCTGAAGCAGAACACTCAAAGGTGTTCCTACAGAATATCTAAAAAGGTTAAATCATGACAACTGGACCAAACTTTGCCATGATTTTTAGATACTCCTGGCCTGGATGATTGAGTCTTCATTTACATATGTTCTACAGAATAGCAAAATAAAAAAAAAAGAAGGAACAGCTGCTGCTGCTTTCACTTCCTCTTCTATGGCTTTTCCCAAATCTGTTATATGGAAGCAAGACCCTGGCAGCTTCCCTAGGCATCATTTTGTTTGCTCTTTTCCTTTGCTTTTTGAATGTACAAGGGAACAAAAGCATGCTGTTTAATAGAGGCAGAGATACAGGAACTTTATTGCCATCTAGTAGTCTACCAGATTTTTATAGCTCAAATATACTATAGAGTAAATAATTTCCAAGTAGCCAACTGGGAGATTTCTGAGACGATTAATTGTGAAAGCTATATACAAATCCAGAAATATTCTAAATGGGAGATAGAGTACCCTCTGAATCTATTGGTTTTGCAGATGGGAAGAAAGAATGAGTGAGGAAGAATGAGGATGAGTGGGAAGAAGGGTTCCAAACTGTGGGGTCTGTCCCATTATTGCTTAAAGGGAAAGAGGAACTGTGAGAACTTCAATTTCCCTGTCTCCCACTCTCAATTACTGCAGCCTGGAAGGAGGCTTGAGATGTGAGTAGGTCCATCTAAGACAGGGTTGTCAATCTCAATTTCACTGAGGGCCACAGCAGCATTATGGTTGCCCTCAAAAGGCCAATAACCTGGTGGCCAGACTAGGTGGGCATGGTTGGGTGGGCATGGCTGGCTCAATGCTACTTATCAGGCATGGCTGATTCAGGATGGCTGGATAGGGATGGAACAATTCACACCAACATGAGGACAATTCAGTGCCCCACAAGCTCCTCACCTCCCCAAACTGCTGGCAACCAAGGGCACATGTGTGTGTGTGCGTGTACGCACATTTATGTGTGCGCACACACACAAATACACACACATACACCATGTGGGATTCCTTGTCTAGTTTTGAAATAAACAATCACCGATCAAAACTTCCAAGAGAAAACAATGGCAATTTTATTCTTCACTTTGCAAAGAGGGTGGAGCATTGCAGAAACGCTCCTACATATAATTCTCAAGCTTCAGCCTAGCTCATGAGATTAGAAATGTATACAATATATTTTCTTCACAGGCCAGCATGTCTTCTTACAGTTCTGTAAAAACAATAAGCTCTGTTTCCCAAACACCCTGTTCCACTTTTATCCACAGAAGGAGAAGGCCTTCTCCCCAAGCCCAGGCATGATTGGCAGTTTGTAAGCTCTGATATGTATAAAAGTCTCCAAGCTTGGAATTCTGCATGTGTGTGTGGACGTATGCACATGTTCGTGCAGGTGCACAGCATGTCAAAGGAGATGTTCCTTTCCTAATTCCAGACATCATAGGCGTTTCCCTGTCTGGTGCTCCAGAGGGAATCCTTGTTTTCAATTGTGTGGGGTGAGGATGCTGGCTTGTTGGGACAGCCTTCCTTCATGCAGATTGTCAGAAAGTGGAACTTTCTGGTGTTGCTATGCAGTTTACAAACTTGTGGGGATTTGGAGGCAAACCAACTCCACCAATCACAGGGTAATACCAGATGCCCTGGACTGGCATCACAGGCCATGCCCCTTGGTATATAAGGGGCAGCCCAACAGGCAATTTACCTCAGGAGGGAGGTCAAAGGCCTAATCAGAGGCCTAAAGGGATGTCAGAGGCCTAAACATAGGTTAGAGGCCTAAAGGGGATGTCAGAGGCCTAAACAGATGTTAGAGGCCTAAACAGAGGTCAGAGGCCTAAACAGTTCTCTCAGGAGATCTATCTGAGGAGAAGTTTCTGAAGAGAAACTTTCTACTGGGGTCCATTGTTCTCCTTGCCTGCTCTTGCTGACATTATTCTAAGATCAGCTTGAGTGTCTCAGTAGCATGAGAACCTCTTGCCAGAAGAGAAAGGAGACAGAGAGAGGGAAAAGCCTTGAAACAGTTTAAGTTCTTTAAAGAGGTCTAAGTTTCTTTAGGGTTTGTTCTTAAGTTAAAGGATTGAGAAAACCTAACTGCATAGGCAGAGAAACCAAGTAAGACCTGAGAAGAAAAGAAACTTAAAGAAGGCACAAGAAACTGGTAAAAGTCTTTCTGTAACTTTATTTGAATTAAGCTGCTTGTACAGTAAAAGATTTGGTTTGAAGAACAAACTGGACTCAGCATCTTTGTACAATTTAAATATATAGACAGTTTAACAAGATCCTCCAAACAGGAGCCTTCTCGAGAACGGGCGGCGGTTTGTGATCGTCCACGACCGCAGCCTGGCTCTTGGTTCGGAGAGCCCGATCCTGCAAGGTTCGGGTTGAAGCTGCCTCGTGAGGGGCGGCGGAGAAAAGAAATCTGCCAGCCAGAGTGAGGGAGCATCTCCCCTTTTGGGTCTGGTCTTTCCCTCCGAAGACGTCAAGTGGTGGTCAAAATGGCCACCTCGAAGAAGAGAAGGTCTCAACGGGATTAAGATTGGTGCAGGAGGAAAGAGAAGTTGACAGCAGAGGAACCGGGAGTATCGGATGGTAAGATCAAGGCACCCGGGATTAAGATAAAGATGAGTTTTAAAAAAAGAGAAACAGAAGCGCAGTTCCAAGTGAAGGAAAAAAATAAGTAAAATATTTTTGACAGCTATAAGGGGCTTTGAACCGGAAAGGAAGAAGCCAGCATAAAATTTAAGTTTGGGGCTCGGAAAACTTTGAATATCAAAATAAAAGGAAAGGGTTAAGACTCTGTGCAGAAAGTGCCACTTTGTGGAGAAAAATTGGAAGCTAAAGAAGTAAGAAACTATCTTGTTCCTTTGTGGATTGGAGTTGTTACATTTTAAAGAGACGCAAGACTCATAGAAAGTGAAAGCTTGAATACACAAAGACGGACTGGACTAATTGGTGATATTGATATAGACTCTGGACCTGGGTTAGGATCATAGAAAATTTAAAGAAGAAGAAATAAGGAAAATTAAAATTTTGGTGGTCATCCAAAGAATTAAAAATGGAGTTTAAAAGTATGAAAGAACTGTTACAGGAAGTGACTGAACTAACTTGGCATGTTGCAGAAAATATGGGCATTCAAATGCTGAATAAAGAAGAAGGAGCCTTGGAAAGGGTGGAGCCAGCACAAGAGAAAGCCATCTTAAAAAGACAATTAATACAAAGATTAATACAAATAAAAGGAAAGGAAGGGTGGCTAAAAAACGGAACCTAAGAAAGTATCTAAAAAGGGGAACATTTGAATTAAGCATGTTAGAAAGGTTCAGAAGGAAAGGAACAGAAAGTGAAAGAGAGAGGGATTCAAACTGGATAGAAGGGGAGAGCAGGATAATAGAGGAGGAGAAGGGAGCCAACCAGCGAAAGCCATTTTAAGAAGACAACTAACACAAAGATTAATACAAATAAAAGGGAAAGGGAGGATGGTCAAAAAAATGAAACTTAAGAAGGTAATTAAAAAGGAACATTTATGAAATTAGGCATGTTAGAAAGGTCCAGAAGGATAGAGAGCAGAAAGGTAAAGAGAGAGAGAGGGATTCAAACTGGATAGAGAGGGGGATAGCGGGATAAAAGAGAGGAGAAGGAACAAGAAACAAGAACAAAAGATAGAGAGACGGGAATTACATAATAAAGAAAGAAACTTGTTTGCATAGAGATAATGGCTAACGTATTTAAAAGGGGGTTCTGCATGAAGAAATGGTAATAAGAATATATTGTAATTATAAAAGTGTAAAACAATAGGGGTTACTGACAATTTTACTGGTAAAAGGTCACATTTTTATTTCTTATTTACAAAAAGCTAAATGATGATTAGATGAATTGAATTAATTGAAATGATTTTAGAAAATGCCTAAAAATGAGATTTGTCAATAACCAAGATTAGTTATTTTTATTATTATTTTGGAACCATAAATAAATCTTAGGGGGATATGTGTTGCAGAACCCGATCGATTAGAGATATATTATAAGGAGCTTTTCTCCTTTTTTTTTCTTTTCTCTATCTTTCGTTTTAAAGGAATGATTATGATTATGCTACTATATTAACCACTGAGGTGTCACTTTCAAAGTAGTAAAAGGGGGCAAGTCTAGGTTTTTTTTTCTCATTCTTTTTAGTGTTAAAATTTGTATAGATTTAGAATTATGGAGAGAATATGTGATGAAAGGGCAAATCTGACGGACAAAAGAATTCTGTAAATGATAAAAGAGTATTAACAATGTGAAGATAATTAAAGGATAGATATGGATGAACTTTATCTTTAATATGATGGGCAAATATATTGTTATTTGTAAGAATTATAAATGAAGTTTTAAAAAATATATATATATATATATTTGCAATTAACTTGAAATGAACTGGGGGCTATACAGATTGAGATTAAGATTTGAGATTAGGATTAATTTCTTTGACCCTTTGTCTGCTAAAATGGAATAGAAGTGAAGTCAAATGTTTAAAATGAATATAGATTTACTGTCATATTTGCATGTAAAAGTGACGACCGGGAACATGCTGTCTACTGAAAGAGCTGTTTTAAAAATTGTTAAAAATTGAATAAAATTTGTTTAAAAAAAAAAAAGATCCTCCAAACAATAAGTCTATCATAGGATTGACTTATAAACATAATAACATTATTTTTTCAACACAGCTTCCCTTCCCCCACTCCAGAAATCTTTCAATACCATTTCAGATAGGTGACTGTCCAGTTTTTTCTTAAAACTGCCAATGATGAAGCACCTGTTGATACTTATTCAGTTACTTGTACTTACAAAAGAAACCAAGTGCAAGGAAAGGTCCAGATATCTCAGTAATGAGGAGAGGGCGGGGACTTCTGAATCCCATGATGAAATCTCTTTCACAGTGACAGGAGTGCTGTGGAGAAGCAGGAGCAGCTGATCTCTCCAGATGACCTGGAGGCAGCCCCCCTATATGAGAGAGATGGGTAGGTGCCCTCAGAAAGAGGGGGTCCTGCAAGAATCCTGACCCCATTCTGTTCTAGCATTCCAAGTGATGGGGAGCTGCTCCATCTGGACCCTCACAGCATCTGGCCACTGGGTGATCACCTAAATGGCATTGCCTGACTAACCAGGCATGATAATAAAGAACAGTGTGTAATTTACAGGGGATAAGGAAAGCCAGGGCGTCCTTTGAGATTGTGGGAAGGGGAAGTTAAGAGCGTTCAAATCTGCAGCTGCATTAAAAACTCCATGGATGTGGGCAGAAAGGGGAAATTTGATCTCTCTCCCCCCAGAGGAAATTTGGTTCCTTCCACCCTCCCCGCTTCCAACTTGGCGCTGATGCTGCTTCTCAAATCCCACCCCCCAAAGGCTGGCAGCCAAGCACAGAGCCAGTGCTGTTTCTCCCCACTGACACACGGCAACCTGGAAGGGAGAGCAATCCGCAAGGCTTCCCTCCAGTGAGGGATCCACTGCTCCGAAGAACAACTTCCTTGCTGCCTTCCAGCTCTGCCTCCACTATCCAGTCTGGCCTGGCTGGCTGGCTGGCTGGCTAAGCGAGATGGCGCTTAGCAAGGCTGTGCCCAGAGCTCCTATGTTGGCTTAAGCCCTGTGGCAACCCGCCTGCACAGGCGCTTTTCCCCTGGCAGATCCTGGGACAAGTTGCTTGCCCAGCCCACCATCCCTGGCTCCCCAGTCACTCTCATTGGGTGGGGTGCCAGCAGCCTCTTGGAAACTGAGTCCAAACTCGTCTGGATAGGGAAGAGGCACAGAACTGGCCAGAGCCTTGATCCCCGCAGCTCAGCTTGGAGGTTTTATTTTATTTTATTTTATTCATATTTATATCCCGCCCTTCTCCGGAGACTCAGGGTGGCTTACAATTTTTGGAGCGCAACCCAATGTGCTCAGCAATAGGTTGCCAGCCAATGAGCAATTGATGGGGCCAATGAGTTGCAGCTGCCCAGGGAAAGCAACCAGGTGGTTTGGGGTGGGCAGGGGTTGGTCCCTCACCATCTCACGCCATGGGCTGGGGATGTGGCCCAGCAGGACCTTGAGTTTGACACCCCTAATCTAAGATTGCCTACACTTAGGCAAGGAAAACCAAAAGTACACAACAGACTGGGTTAAACCAGGCTTAATAGCAGTAACTGTGAGAGGGATCTTGGAGTCTTAGTGGACAACCAGTTAAATATGAGCCAGCAGTGTGCAGCAGCAGCCAAAAAAGCTAATGCAATCCTAAATTGCATTAACAGAGGGATACAATCAAGATCAAGTGTGGTACTATAAAAAAGATGTTGAGGCTCTAGAAAAAGAGCAAAGAGGAACCAGGATGATTAGGGCAGTGGTGGGATTCAAATTTTTTTACTACCGGTTCTGTGGGTGTGGCTTGGTGAGCATGGCAAGGGAAGGATACTGTAAAATCTTCATTCCCACCCCACTCCAGGTGAAGGATAATGTAAAATCCCCATTCTCTTCACTCCACTAACCTGCTTTCCAGCTCCATTCTCCTGTACAGGGCAACAAAAGAAGACTCAGCCAATCAGCTGGGACTCGGGAGGCAGAGAATAGATGGGGGAGGGGCCAGTCAGAGTTGGTATTCTAAACTACTCAATATTTCTGTTACCTGTTCTCCGAATTACTCAAAATTTCCACTACCAATTCTCCAGAACTGGTCAGAACCTGCTAAATACCTCCTGGAGGTATTTAGGGACTGGAGACTAAAACATATGAAGAACGGTTACAGGAACTGGGTTACAGGAACTGGGCATGGCTAGTCTAGTGAAGAGAAGGACCAGGGGAGACATGATAGCAGTGTTCCAGCATCTGAGGGGCTGCCACAGAGAGGAAGCGGTCAGGCTATTTTCTAAAGCACCTGTAGGCCAGACAAAAAATAATGGATAGAAACTGAACAAGGAGAGATTTAACCTGGAAATAAGGAGAAACTTTCTGACAGTGAGAACAATCAACCAATGGAACACCTTGCCCTCGGAAATTGTGGGAGCTTCAGCACTGGAGGCTTTCAAGAAGAGATTGGACTGCCATTTGTCAGAAATGGTGTAAGGTCTTCTGCATAGGTGGGGGGTTGGACTAAATGACCTACAAGGTCCCTTCCAACTCTGATTATCTGTTATCTAAAATGTTTACCTTGCAGCTCAGAAAGCTCTACTTATGCTCCTGACTGATTTTCTGGTTGTAATATTTTTGTTGACAAAATGCATGCATCAGATTAAGCAAAACAGAATTGGTTGTCTTAATTCTGTCATAATACTTCTGACTGTAGTATTTTTGTTGATGACAGTGCAAGTTTCAAAATTAACCAAGGCGGAACTGGCTGTCCTAATTGAATGACTAGAAATATTACTACATCGAACAGTTGTGAAATTGTACATGACCTGTGAAATGCTCAGTTTGGTTTTCTGATTTAAAACTTAGTGATTTACTTTTTTAAAAAAAGTGAAGCCTCTTAATGGTTAGCAAATTTATTATGGCATGAAGCTTCATGGACTGCACACTATTTATAAGGCCTCATCACATGCAGAAGAAAAATCTCACAGCTATTGTCGACAACATCTTTACCACTCTCAAAGAGAAGCTACATGTTGCACCTCACATTTTGCAGGCAGCCAAATATTTCACAAAGCCTTTCAGTTTTCTTTTGGATATTATTCTTATTTCTTTATTGTATTTCTATTGTTTTTCAATGTATATACTGCAGCCTCTTCTGTTTCTGGAGCATTGCTGTGTTAAATTGTTGTCATGATTATGTTTTCTTCTTTGAGTATTTATTTGAAAAGAAAGGTATTCATTGAATAAATATTATAAATAAAAAAATATTAGGACAAAATAGTAAAAAAATTACAGAATTAAATGTAAGAAATCAAGAACACAAAATCAAACAAAAAGAAAAACAAAATCAAGCAAAAATATTGAGAATACACATGAACACTCAACTCGTTCCTCTCTATCTAGAGATTTCTACTGATTTTATTGTCTCCTTTTCTTAAATCTTATTCCTGGCTTCTAAGCTTGCAGCATGTTTCATTAGATTATTTGTTGATTCTTACCAGAACATTGAAATTTATTATGAGGGAAGGGGTATTGTCTGATCAAAAGCATTCCATAAATCTCATGATTATGGATTTGAATTCTAGCTCAACATCACAACTCCACCATTATCAAGAGAACATTGCTGTATACTTAATTTTGATCCACAATGACATTCATTGGTCTTATTTTTTTCATTACCAAAAAGGAGTTCTACTATAAGGCTGCAGAAATTCAGGGGGACATTAAATGGAAGAAGGGAGATTCAGAAAATTTTGTTCTTGGCTGACTTATCATGGTCATCCGTATTTTTACAAGTCAAAAATGCTTAATTTACCAGAATTTCAATATATTGTTTCTATTGAAGTAATTGTGTTTTTTCTTTTTTTTCAGTGGCATTACAATTCTTTTTTAAAAGATAGCCAGTCATAAACAGTTTTTCATCAATTTGTCATTGGAAATATGAAACATGTTTTTTTAATTAAATCTTACTCATTTGGTAGGAAACCCAGTTTTTTAAAAATACAAATTTATGTTCACTTCCTTGTGGTTCTTGTTTCTGGAAGGAAAACCACATTCTAAAATGCAAATATTAGTTAAAGATATGAGCAGAAATAAGATCTATTTTTAAGCTATGTTTGTATTAACATTTCAGCAGAAGGAAGGAAGGAAGCTGGCCCACCTTTGTTGCCACTAGTTAAATATGTAGCTGGCATGTTTTAATCAGTATTTCAGTCAAGTGTCAGATTGATTGGCAGATTGGTGATTTACAACAAAATATAAAATCAACATTAAAATCAGAAATCAGAAAAACAATGAAAAATACTACAGTAATTAAAATGAACAAAACCCTGCTTTAAAATGTATATTGTACATGGGAACAAAGTGATTAAGACCCCCATTCAGTGGCTAGCACATTTCAAAATAGTGGAATGGCTACAGAAAGGTTCAACAGTAAGTTGCAAGATAAGCTAATGGCAAGTTTAGGGAAAACTCCTTGGAGTCTTAATGAGCTGGAGGTAATATAAAAAGAATCATTATCCAAATAGCATGCATCCAAGCTATGCAGGATGTTAACATGTGATCAAGAGGGATACTGAGGTTAGTATTAAAATCATTAGAACCCAGTAAGAATATATAGGGTCATTATTCCTTTGTCTGTAGCCATATATAACAAAGCTACCGTGAAAACAGCAGAATGGGTCAAAATAACTACTTTCCTTCAGTACTGCTACTCAGAAGCTATGGAATTTAGTTGTGATAATTGCCTTCTTCAAGGGAAACAGTCACTAATCAGCACAACCAATTATGTGCTTATCTGCATCTCCTGACCACCTGATCCTTAGAATTTAATCCTTCAAGTTGCTACTTTAATGCTATTTTAATCCTTAGAATTCCTCAATATCAAGTGATCTCTGAAGCAGATTGGAGAATATGCTAAAGAGGGATTATGATTATGTTGACTGACCAATATATTCATTAAGAACATAGACACAAATACTGGAGGAATCAACAATAGTATGTTTTAGAATAAAAAATATCTGTGGGAGGAAAAAAAACTGCCAACAGATATTCCTGCCAACTTCATTTTTCAATCTGCTGATGTCAGAGCCTGCTCAAAACAAACAATGGGTGTAGTACTCTTTGGAACTTCACTTGGCAGGAGCCTTCTCATAAATGACCTTCATCCATTTTGGAACTATGACTAGTGCTTCTCAGCCCGTCCCTGAAATGCCAATGCTTCTATGTGTAACAGCATTCAGGAAAAAATGATATTACATAAACAGTCATTTTTTTTAAAAAAACCACTGTTTTAATGCATTATTATTGGTAGTTGCCTATTGAATTGCTGTTCATTAAATGTTTCTTTATTAATAATTTTTTCTAATGTTAAGTTCTTGTACAGTTTCTTAATTTTAATGTATGACTTTATCCCAATAATCACATTTCTAATTCCTAGGGAAAAAGAAAATGGATGTTTTTTTGGGAACAGATTGTGGGATAACCCAACTATTGCCTTAGTACCATATTTCCCCCCAAATATGACCTGCCCCGAAAGTAAACTCTTACCTGATTTTTGGGGTGGGCTTAATATAAGCTCTACCCCAAAAATAAGCCCTAGGGAAGTGGATGGGCATGGCCTGCCCAGGAGGCAGCCCTTCCCTTCCCTGTTCACTGTGGCCCCTTAACCGCGTCCTGCAGATCAGCTGAGAGAAAGAGAGAACATGACTAAGGGAGTAGCAAGAATTGTTTGAAAGGGTTTCCTCTCTGCCATTTCTCTTTCTCTCTCTCTCTCACACACACACAGACATTTGATGAGAAATGGTGGAGGGCAACTGGGTAAGGAACTGACCTTCCCCCACCTCCGCTCATTATCTGCTCAGGGTGGCTCCCCAAGTCCTGGCCTCTGCGTGGGTGACCCCAACCCAGCCAACATGACAAATTGGTTCCCTCACAGTGCTTCCTTTCGCATGTGAAGCAACAACCATGCCAGGCTTCATCTGCACAGCCATGAAGTGGGATTGGCATGGCCGGTTCTTGCCCACAACATTGGCAGCCAGGATTGGGTCAAAGTCACTGCTGCCTAAGATCAACAGGCCAGACAGAGTGAGCTAGAGGTGCCACGCACATGCAGCTGCTGCCTGAGAGGAGAAGAGCATGCTGGAACCCAAATGCTGAACCTCACCAGCCTTGGAAATCAGGGATCTTGCAGGCATACTGGCCAAGTAAAGGCCACCCAAATCCCTGGGTTGTTTGCAATTAGAGCAAGCCACACAGCCATCCACCCCAAACCAAGTAGCAGAGAGTATTCGGGATGACACTCGGGGCTGCCCAGCCAAGGACAATGTCACTACGTTCTTTTTTATTTGTCTGCTAAGCTTTTAGGCTAAGATTTGCAGGCAGTTGCCTGCTAGCCAGAACATTGTTATCTTGTCCCCATAGCAACGAGATAAGACTGTCTTGTGATTTCTGATTTACTGTGCATGCTTCAAAAGTTTTTTTTCTTCACTTCTTGTAACTTTCTTTATATGCCTTTGTGTGAGATTAACTGCATGTAGTCAGCTAGGTTTATTATTTTTGTAAATAAAAATATGTTTCTTGGATTATTTTCCGGGTTTTATTTAATCAAAGTTGACAGCAAAAGAAAGGCACGGTCCATCATCTCTAATTAGCAGGGATGCTGTTTTTACACCCTGACAGACAACACCCTTCTAGCGCCTGCCAAAGGCAAAGGCAAAGCCGAACCAGGTGGGGCACTGTGGAAGCCCTGGAGCAGCCCCAGGAAGCTGGGTGTATCCCAGGATTGCAATGCTGAAGACTCGGGATGGAGCCTTTTCAGCAATCTGCAGGAAAATCTGAGCCTGTATGCCTTCTCTAAACATCAGAGCTGCTGCTCCTTTAGGAGCCTGAACACCCTCTGCAAAACAGCTGAGCTGGGCCTGCATGTCTTCTCTAAACAGCATTTTCCTGCTGAGCCTTCAGTGTTGCAATCTTGGAATGCAAACACACAAAGAGAGGTTTGATCAGATTGCCCTCTGCCTCTGCCTGTTGCTGATATTTTGGAAGGGAGAAGGTGCAGCTGCTGTTGCCCATGCTAGGGTTTGCACAGTGGCAGAGAGAGACTGCAGGATTTATTTTTATCTCCCTTCCAAACATGCTGAGAAGGCACCGGCAGCAGGTGAAGGCAGAGGGTGATCCGATCAAACCTCTCTTTGTGTGTGTGTGTGTGTGTGTGTGTGCATCCATGCGTGCATGAGAGAGAGAGAGTAACTCAGAGAGTTACTGTGTACCAGGGCTGGCAGCGGTGTGCTCTCTCTCTACACACACACACACACACACACACACACACACACACACACACACAAACACATACAGTGGTTTGATCAGATCATCCTCTGTCCCCACCTGCTGCTGGTGCCTTCTCAGCATGTTTTGGAACTAGGGCAGTGAAAGGATATGATGCATATAACAAAAAAATTACAACCAAGTTGTTTCAAATAGGCTAACATACAGAATGTGTTCAGAATCCAGGACTCATGACTCCTAGGACAGCAGTCACCAACTGGTGGGCCACAGCCCACTGGTGGGCTCAGGAAAATTTGGTGGGCCTGAGAGAAATCTCACCCCAGAGCACCCCCCAAAGCAATTAATCCAGGCTGCAGAAACACAAGGCCTGCTGCCCACATGGCCAGCGGAACCCTCCCACCCACTCACTCCTTACCCGCAAACTTGCCTGCTAAATTGCTATTTTCCTTTTCCGACCATCAGCTGTTCTGCTCTGCTGGGAGATTTAGATTAGCTAGAAAGCAGGAAATGGTTGGATTTCTTGCTTTCTAGCTAGTCTTTAGATCTTTGGCTCCACTTTTTTAGGACTGAAGGTTCTATTATTCAGTGCAGACTCAGCAAGCAAATTTTATGTGACAGACTGAGTAGCCGATGGCAGATAGATAGATCACTGAATGATTCTGAGCAACTCAATCTGCCTGCCTGCTTTGCCTTTTTAATAAAAAATTCAATATTTACATACATGGTGTTGTGAGTTAATTTATGAGTTTGCTTGCTAGCAATTTTATGGGTTTGTTTGCAAGCAAATTTTATGGGTTTGCTTGCAAGCAAATTTTATGCATAGATGGAGCTAGCTGATGGCAGATAGATCTCTGAATGAATCTGTGATTCTGTGAGCAACCTAATCTGCCTGCCTGCTTTGCCTGATTTTGGGTAAAAGTTATTTTTTTAATAAAAAAATTCACTATTTATATAAATATTTATAATATTTACATACAAGTCATGCCCAGCCAGTCATCAAGCCACACTCACAAATTAGGCCATGCCCACAGAACCAGTTAGTGGTCCCTGGGATTTAAAATTATGAATTTGGTGGTCCCTGAGGTCCAAAAGGTTGGCGACCCCTGTCCTAGGAAATTGAAATTTGGTAAATTTATTATATAAAAACCATAATACAGTATTTTATGAAATAACAAAATGTCATGAAATATTTTTGGTGGTCAGTTTTTGGTATTAGACTATGCTATGTAGTTCAACATGGACTAGTTTCAAGGTAGATACATCTCTGAATATTTCCCTAAGTTCTTCAAGTACATTAAAAGCTCTGTCATTGCTGAAGGCATTGAGGAATCTGGTAAAAAAAAATCTCTGAAACGATGGTTCAGCATTTAACTTTGGAAATCAAGTACCTCTGAAAAATAAAAAATTCAGACAATCTCTCAGTTACAAAGAGGTTTATTATAAGGAGTTTGAAGAACCCAATATTAAACATCATCACTTTCTGACTCTGCCCACAGCTTTTGGAGTTCAATTCAAATCAGATCAAGGTTGACTCAGTCTTCCATCTTTCCAAGGTCAGTAAAATGAGGATTCAAATTGTTGGGGCAATATGTTGACTTTGTAAACTGCTTAGAGAATGCTGTAAAGCAGGGATTCCTAACCCATGGTCTGTGGCTCAGTGGCTTGATCCCCAAGATGGCGCCGACAATGGCTGCCTCAATGAAATGCTCTCTAATGGTTTCTTTTTTTAAAAAAAGTATTCTCTGCAATTCACTATCGATTTCATACTCACGAGACCATCTGATAAGAATTGGGCAATGTTTCTTTAAGAAGCAGCTTTCTGTGTTCCCATCCCCTCTGTCTTTGCAAACGCGGAGGAGATTCTAACAAAAGCAAATTCCCTGGAGCTATGGATTACAACAAACAAAGGAAAGAGACGGTGGAAAAGGAGACAATGTAAAAGAGCGGGGATTTTGAATAGACTAAGGAATAGGGGGGGAAACCCTCTCCCTTCAATCTTTCTGACTAATTTATGCTCACTCGCTAATAAGATGGATGAATTACTCCTTTTAAATAGATGCAATTTTGTTTTCTACAACTCAGTAGCTCTCTGCTTCACTGAAACCTGGTTAAATAAGAAAATTGACGACAACAGCATAAATACCCCAGGGTTTCATATATTTAGAGCAGACAGAATTGCAGAAACATCAGGTAAAAGGAAGAGTGGAGGCTTATATTTATATATCAACAACAGCTAGTCTCAGGATATAACTATAATATATAAAATCTGTGATAAAAACTTATATATCAACTGCAAACCATTTTATTCTCCACGAGAGTTCTCCTCATTTCTCCTAATAGCTGTATGTGTTCTTCCACAAGCTTGTGTAAACAAGGCATTACTAACTCTAGCTGACCAGATTATGGAGGCTGAAGCCAAACACCCAGATTTCCTTCCCATCATTTTTGGAGATTTTAACCAAGCAAATTTAAGGAAAGAGCATCCAAAATATTTCCAGCATGTCAATTGTCCCACCAATGGCAAAAATACTTTAGAGTTTAGACCGTTGCTACACAACATTAAAAGATGCTTATAGGTCTGTACCATGAGCAGCTGTGGGACACTCTGATCACTGCATGATTCAGCTTGTACCTGCTTACAGACAAAGACTTAAAACCACAAAACCAACAATTAAATCAGTGATGACTTGGACTGAGGAGGCAAAGTGAAACCTACAGGCTTGCCTTGATTGCACTGATTGGAATGTTTTTGAAGATATGTCTGCAGACCTAGATGGATCATAAGCTTCCTAACAGACAGAAAGCAGCAGGTGAAGCTAGGCAGAATCACATCAGATACCTGTACAATTGGCACAGGGGCCCCCAAGACTGTGTGCTTTTTCCACTTCTCTTCTCCCTATATACCAATGACTGCATCTCAAATGATCCATCTGTTAAAATAGTGAAGTTTGCAGATAATACAACAGTTATTTGAGACAACAATGAATCTGCATACTGATGGAGGTTGTACAACTTGCCTCGTGGTGCGACCAGAACAATCTGGAACTGAATACAGTCAAAACCATAGAAATGGTGGTAGACTTTAGGAGAAACCCTCCTATACTACCACTTCTTACAAGAAAAGGGAGCATATGCATCAAGACAAATTCCTTGTGTGTCCAATTACACTTGGCCAATAAAGAATTATATTATTTTCTATTCTAGGCATGGCCTGTTTGGAACTGGGCTGCATAAGCAGCAGGAATGCATGCTTGCATGCACAGCAGTGGTGTTATTCAGCTGGTTTGCACCGGTTCGGGTGAATCGGTAACAAGGATTTGGTGTGGGTCACCGAACCGGTAGTAACTTTATTTTATTTTATTTTATTTGCTTATTTGATTTGTCAATCACTTACAAGATAATAGGTATAAGTATAAACAGAGTTATGAATACATGAAATGGATACATATAAGAAAAATAAAAAGAAACAATAGGACAGGGATGGTAGGCACATTGGTGCACTTATGCACAGCCTCTTAGGAAATAGATACAAACTCAAGGTTAATAGCAGGAAAACAGTAGGAAAGGGGTGAGATCAATAGTAGACAGTCTAAGTTTAAAGTTTTTGGGGTTTGGGGAAGAAACCACAGAGTCAGGTAGAGTATTCCAGACATTGACCACTCCGTTGCTGAAGTCGTATTTCCTGCAATCAAGTTTGGTGCTGTTAACCTTGAGTTTGTATCTATTGTGTGCTCTTGTATTGTTATGGTTGAAGCTGAAGTATTCATTGACAGGTAGGACATTGCAATGTATCATTTTATATACTATACTTAGATCGGACCAAAGGCAGCATAGTTCTAGGTTTCTAGGTCTAGAATTTCAAGTCTGGTGGCATAAGGTATTCTGCAATGAGTAGAGGAGTGTAGAACTCTTCTTGTGAAATATTTCTGGACTTTCTCAACTGTGTTAATATCAGATACGTAATGTGGGTTTCAGACTGATGAGCTGTATTCAAGTATTGGTCTAGCAAATGTTTTGTATGCTCTAGTTAGCAGAGAAAGAGCTACATATGATTAGGTTAACAACTCTTAATGCCTTTTTGACTATGTAGTTACAGTAGGTTATAGCACTTAGATCATTAGAGATGAGTACTCCAAGGTCCTTGATAGAGTTTGGATCATCAACAAGGTCTTGACTATTCAGCTTGTATTTTATTTTCTGATTTTTTTGCCAATATATAAGACAGAGCATTTATTTGTTGAGATTTGAAGTTGCCATTTGTTTGACCATTCCGATACATAGTTGAGGTCTTTCTGAAGGGTGGCAGTATTGTCTCTGGTGTTGAATAGCTTTACATCATCAGCAAAGAGAACACAGTTGCTCTTAATATGATCACAGAGGTCATTTATGTAGAGTATTTATTTATTTATTTATAATTGGACTTGTATGCCGCCCCCTCTCCGAAAGGACTCAGGGTGGCTCACAACTAAAATACAACAACAAATATTTAAAAAAGAATTAAACTTAAACAAGCCCAATAACTAAAACTAATTTAAAACTAATTTAAAATTTAAAACTAATTTAACCCCCCCCCCAAGAGGTCAGTCCAGCCCAGCCTGCTCAAACAGCCAGGTTTTCAAATCATGGCAGAAAGAGCGGAGATCGGGAGCCAAACGGAGCTCCAGAGGTAGTTGGTTCCACAAGACAGGAGCTGCGACAGAGTAGGCCCTTCCCCGGGGCACTGCCAGCTGACACTGTCTCGCGGATGGCATCCTGAGGAGTCCCCATCTGTGTGAATGCACAGGGGATCGGTATTCGATATCGGCAGGAGACGCTCCCGCAAATACCCCAGACCCAAGCCATGAACGACTTTGAATGTTAATACCAACACCTTGAATCTCACCCAGAGGGCAACTGGCAACCAGTGCAGCTCATGCAGGAGGGGTGTAACATGGGAGTACTGAGAGACTCCCATCACAACCCGTGCAGCCGCATTCTGCACCAGCTGAAACCTCCGGATGGTATGCAAGGGCAGTCCTAAATAGAGAGTGTTACAGTAGTCGAGTTGGTATGCAACAAGTGCATGAGTGACCGTGCGAAGGGCATTTTGGTCCAGGTATGGGCGTAACTGGCGAACCAGTCGAACCTGGGCAAAAGCTCCCCTGGCCACGGCCCCCACCTGCTCCTCCAAACTGACACATGAATCCAGGAGGACTCCCAGGTTTTGTGCCCTGTCCACAGAGGGCAACACCTCTCCCCCATGACCAAAGATAGAATCTGTTGACTGGTCCGAGATGCCTGTATGCACAGCCACTCGGTCTTGGCCGGGTTGAGCTGTAGCTTGTTCCTGCCCATCCAGGTCCGTACCGCATCCAGACAATGGGACATCACAGAGAGGGCATCACTGATTTGGTTTGGGGTGGAGATGTACAACTGGGTATCATCAGCATACTGATGATACCTCACCCCAAAACCACAGATGATCTCACCCAGTGGCTTCATATAGATGTTGAACAAGACGGGTGAGAGGACCGACCCCTGAGGGACCCCACAAGTGAGTGCCCTTGGGGTCAACCTCTGCCCCTCTGCCAACACCGATTGCGAATGCCCCCGAAAGGTAGGAGGAGAACCACTGCAGAACACTGCCTCTCACTCCCAACCCTCCGAGGGGCTGCAATAAGATACAATGGTCGATGGTATCAAAAGCCACTGAGAGATCTAATAGAACCAGGACAGAGGAAAATCCCCTGTCCTGTGCCATCCAGAGATCATCCACCAGCGCGACCAATGCCGTCTCCGTGCTGAACCCAAGCCGGAAGCCTGATTGATATGGATCTAGATAGTCCGCTTCCTCCAGGAAGAGCGGAAACTGCTGAGCCACCACGCTCTCAACAACCTTCGCCAAGAAGCGAAGGTTGGAGACTGGACAAAAGTTGTTTAAAATAGCTGGGTCCAGAGCAGGCTTCTTTAGGAGGGGTTTCACCACCGCCTCTTTCAAGGCAGTGGGGAAAGAACCCTCCCTCAACAAAGCACTAACCACTGCCTGGAGCCAGCAGCACGTGACCTCCCTGGAGGCATATACCATCCAGGAAGGACACGGGTCCAACCAACACGTGGTGGAGCTCAGTCATCGCATAATCCTGTCCACTTCATCCTCAGAAACAGAATCAAACTCAGCCCAAATGACATTGGCCAGACTCCCTGTACCCCTTCCTCAGACCACTGCCAGTTAGAGCTCAACCCCTCCCAGATCCAAGCGATCTTATCCACCAGATATTGACCAAATTCCTCAGCCCTGCCCTGTAAAGGGTCCGTCCCCACCTCCCGATGTAGAAGGGAGTGAGTGACCCTGAACAGGGCGACCGGGTGGTTATCTGCGGATGCTATGAGGGTGGAGAGGTAAATCCTCCTCGCTGCCCCCATAGCTACCAGGTAAGTCCTAATGTAGTCTCTTAACTGGGTTCGGTTGGATTCAGAGCGGGTCGACCTCCATCTGCTCTCTAAACCCCTCCTACGCTGCTTCATCTCCCGGAGCTCCTCCATAAACCAAGTAGCCACCCGGGATCTGCGGTGAGTGAGGGGGTGCAAGGGGACAGTTCAGTCGAGGGCCTCAGCAGCAGCCTGTTGCCAGGCGGCCACCAGCACCTCGGCCGAGCTGTGGATAAGGGAGGCAGGAAGAAACCCCAGTTCCGTCTGGAACCTCTCAGGGTCTATCAGACGTCTGGGGTGGAACCATCTCAGTGGTTCCTCATCCCAGTGGCATAGGGCAGCTGCTGGAAGACCAGCCGTAGGAGTTAGTGATCTGACCATGCTACGGGTTGGGCATTCGAGGTGTCCACCCCCAGATCACTACGCCACTGCTCCGAGATAAAAACAAGGTTGAGCGTGTTACCCCCCTCGTGCGTAGGGCCTTGTATTATCTGGGTCAGGCCCATAGCCGCCATGGAGGCCATGAACTCCTGAGCCAAGCCCGACGCCCCTCCCAAGGAGGGCAGGTTAAAGTCACCCAAGACCAAAAGGCCTGGGAACTCCACCGCCACACCTGAGAGGGCATCGAGGAGCCCAGGTAGGGCTGTTGCCACACAGCTGGGGGAAAGGTATGTAAGCAACAGACCCAACCGACCCCCAGGCCCCAACCACAAGAGGAGAGCCTCACACCCACCTATCTGTGGAATAGTGACCTCCCTTGGAACCAAGGTTTCCCAAATAATTATGGCCACCCCCCACCCCTACTCTGAGCTCGTGGCTGGTGCAAAACCTGAAAACCTGGGGGGCATAAATCAACCAGAGGAACTCCTCCCTCCAGCCCCAACCAGGACTCAGTGATACAGGCCAGGTCCGCGGTCTCCTCCTCGATCAACTCACAGAGGAGGGATGCCTTATTAACCACAGACCTGGCATTAAAATACACCAGCTGGAGCCCAGGGGCTCCATATCCTGTATCCCCAGGGGAGCAGGCAGAGGCATGGGGGTCGGAGTGCGCCACCACTCGAAGACAGCGGAGGCACGCTCCCTTCTCTTGATATGGTCCCCCGCCTCTCCATCTCCTGCCGAATCTGACCACCCTGGGAATCGCCATTCCCGCCTCTGAAGAGAGTTGGTCCTAGAACACTGCCTCGGGGGACACCACTGTTGACAGGTACAGAATTTGATAGGATTTCTGGCTGGCCACACCCCCAACCCCCAACCCCCAACCCGATCATCCGCTTGCCGCTCACTCACTTGCCCTGCCCACCTGATGCCCGATGCTTGCTCACCCCGTCCGCCTGATGCTTGCCTGCCCAGTCACTCCTTAAGGTATTTCTTTTTTTTAACATCCCGACAATCAGCTGTTCCTATGAACAGTTGTGCCGGGATTCCCCTCACTTCTTCTGCTTCACCCAGGAGGCTTCCCTGAGGCCCAGGAAGGCAAAAAATAGAGGGAGGGGGCACAGCCGCCCTCCATTTTTTGCCTTCCTGGGCCCCAAGGAAGTTTCCTGGGAGCCAAAACGCCACCCCTAGAGGTTCCTCTGAGGCCATAAAGGCCCCAAAATGGAGCATGGACGGGGTGCTGCATGCCCCTCCTATGCTCCATTTTTTTTTCTCCCTGAGCCCCAGGGAAGCTTCCTGGGAGCAAAAATGCTGCCCCTAGAGGTTTCTCTGAGGCCAGGAAGGCCCCAAAATGGAGCATGGAGGGGTGCTGCATGCCCCTCCTATGCTCTTTCCTTTCTGAGCCTTCTGGGAGCAAAAATGCCCCCCCGGAGGCTCCCCTGAGGCCAGGAAGGCCCAAAAAATGGGATGGGGTGCTGCAAAAAAGCCCCACCCACCCAATCTCATGGCCATGCTCACCTAGACACACCCACCTAGCCATGCCCAAGAACTGGTAGTAAAAATTTTTGAATCCCACCACTGGTGTGCAGCTCTTTTTGCATGAGTGCATGCATTTACTGCTTAGACAGAACTATTTCATCTCCCCCACCCTCCAATCCACAAAGCCAGAAAGGTTGGGGACCACTGCAGTAAAGCACTATGAAGTGGTATATAAATCTAAGTTCTATTGCTAATAACCAAGAATGTTTCAAGTATTCAAATACCTTTCAGAAAACCAACTTAATGTCCCCAAAATTCCTTAGTGGACCTGCTGACTTTCATTTTTCAGAAGGTTAAAGAAGAGCCATGGCAACAGAATCTAGATCTGATCTTACACAGCAGGGGTAGTTTGTGGGGAAGTGACCATGTCATCTTGCAGTTTAAGATAATTTGGATAGAGAAACTAGAGCATAATTGTAATCCAGTAGTTTTTGGAACTAAATTCAAAAAGCAAAGGGAAATATTAGTGGTATTACATGAATAGAAGATTTAAAAAATAGAAATTTCTCCAAAGTAAGATACAAGAAGTGCAGTCGCACACTATTTTAATCAGAATAAAATATGGGAACAACTTAGGAAATGTTTATCAGAAAATTTTCAAATTAAATAAGAATTAAGAAAGGTATGTTTAGGAAATTGAATGTGATCAAGGTAGTATACTATCAGAAAGCTACTGACAAAGGGAACCTCAGAGAGACTAAAGCAAAAAGGAACTTAAGCTTGCAATGGAAATTAAAAGTAACAAAAATGGTTTGGGGGTTAGTTCAGGGTTGGGATTCTACCAGTTCTGACTGGTTCTATAGAACCCCTTGTTAACTTTCTAAGCAGTTCGGAGAACTGGTAGTTAGAAGAAATCTCCTTTTGTTTTTTTCACCCTTATTACATTCTTGGCAGTATGCCTAGACTTACTGTCTCTGAAGGAGGTTTTTTTTTCCTTAAAGGGGAAAGGTAGTTTTAAGCTTTTTACACTTCTGTTGAGAGGAAATACTCCCCTGGAAATACTTCTTCTTGGCTAGCTAGAAAGATTGACATTCAAACATGAGTTTACATACCCTTTTTGAGTTTTGCTCTAAAACTGGTTTTTGGTGAAGTTTAATTCTGCGCTTGGTGACGTTTAATCCTGTGTTTATTGATGGGATAATTTTTCCTATTCAGCTTTGTTTGGAAGGAAAAAGATTAATCTCTGTTCTTGAAAAGAAACTAGGTTGAGAAATCTGTGAGTTCCTGTGTCTATTTGTTCTGGTAATTGGTTTAACAAGCAACAGCTACTCTTGTGATTTAATTATTTGTATTGTGTTTGAATTTTTTCCTGCCTCATGGATTCTTTTTCTATCTGGAGAAGGGGTCTTCCTTCACTGCTTTAGTGGTATCTGGCACTGCCTTTTTTGGGGTGTACTTCCAAGAGGCAGGATGCAAGTTTGACACTGATATTTTTACTGCCTTTCTGGGGGGCATGTGACATTTCCTTAAATCTGGATGATTTCCTTAGGATATCTTGTGAGATGAGTGAAACCAGCTGGTATCTTTAAGTGGTGCAAATGGATCTAAGAATTGCTTCTCCTGGATGTGCTTTTCTGGAGAGCTTAAATGACCTCTCTGCTAAAGGCTTTCACTTTATGAGCAAGAGTTGGCTGCTGATAGTTATCATTGCATTTTAACTATTTTAATTCCTCAAGGAGCTCTGGCACCCTCCCTGATTTGTAACTCTGCCTTTCAGGTATTTTTAATCTAGTGATTAGTATTTAGGGCAGTTTTTTGCAAGCATTTTGTATTTTTGTACGGGTAATCCTTGACTTACAACAGTTCATTTAGTGACCATCCAAAGTTACAATGGCACTGAAAAAATGACTTATGACTGTTTTTCACACTTATGACCATTGCAGCATCCCCACTGTCATGAGAGGCCAGGTGAGGAGAAGCACCCCTTGATGTGAGTGATGTTGAGTTGGCCATGCCCACCCAGTCACATGACCACCAAGCTGCATCCACCAACTAAGCCACGCCCACAGAACTGGTTGTTTAAAAAATTGAATCCCACCCCTGGGTTAGGTCAGTAATTAAAGGAAGGAAG
This sequence comes from Naja naja, assembly GCA_009733165.1. Lineage (NCBI taxonomy): Eukaryota > Metazoa > Chordata > Lepidosauria > Squamata > Elapidae > Naja > Naja naja. Next base: position 60,354,216 of record CM019155.1, on the reverse strand, counting down.
AACTGGTTCACTTGCTACTAGAAGAAGATGATAAGAAGTAGCAGATGATAGGGTGGGGCTTGTGTCCCAGTGATACTACGTGCGATCGGGAAGCTCCTGGATCGCCGTAGATGTCTTCTCAGATGGACGGTCCATTTGGACCTAAACCGTCCCAAAGAGACGGTGAAGGGAAAGAGCATGTCCTGTCAATCCCAGGGACATCGCAAAGTCCCTGGTTGATCCAGGAGAAGCTCTTTTTGCCGGCGGAAAAGAGGCAGCCATCAAGCTGCTGAAGCTGGGACAGCTCCGAAAGAAAGGCAAGATCGGATGAAGGTGTGTCGGTTTGGTGAGAGGTTCTTTTTTATTTACTTATTTCTGAAGAGAACACCCCAATAACTGGAAAGTGGACTTAAAAGTAAAGTAGAATAGTTTATAAGCGGCGAGATTAAGCTTTTCTTAAAATTGACAGCTTTTTTCTTCTTTATCTCTTCTGGAGCTATTTGATTTTAAAAGGGACTGGCTTTTCCCCTATGTAAAATAATCTTTTGTTCTGATGGTCTTTTTCCTTTTTTTTCCACCAATATTTTTTTGGATTAAACGCTGTTTATGATTTTAAGAACTTTTTAGAAAAGAGAGCAATACCAATGTGCCTTTTCTTTTTTTCCTTTTTTCTTGCTCTTGAGGGGAGGAGTGAAAGTGAAAGCACTGCCATTTAGAGGCTTGGATATACTGTATTCCTTTCTTCTTCGTTTGTTTATCTATGTGAGCTGCATTCAAGGACATAGAGTTCCTTCTTGAAAGAGATAGTGGGGTGAGCACGACGGATTGTATACACAGGTGCCCATCTGTGAACTATTGATAGCAGAACCCAGAGTTGGAACTGAAAGAAAGAAGACTAAAGTGACCTTGAAAATATATTCTACTGGAAATTTGACTTGATATTCTAAAAAGCCTTGGACATCTGGTGGCAGTAGTTTTCTTTTTTCTCTTTGGCTGGATTTGTGGCTGCTCTATCTTTTCCACCCCCCCATTGATTGAATTTTATTGTTTGGATTATCCCTTTTTCAATTTTTAGCCAGGAATTTTTCTTTTCCCTTTTCTCTGCCTATGATTTGCTCCCCTTTTCGCTTTTTCTTTTTTTCATCTTGTTGATTCACCTTTGGATTAGGGTATATAAATACCTGAAGTCTCTTCCCCTTTTTTTCTTTTTATTTTTGAACTGGGAACCACCTGTTGTTGCTTTTGAGACCTTCCTTTTCTTCTTTACTTTTTTTCTATTTTTGTATACAAGTGGAACCAACTGGATTAAGGTGTATAAGAACCTGAAGAATTTTTTTGTTCTTTAATTTTTTTTATATTCCTAAATATTTTTAATTTTTTACTTTTTTTCCTTTTTGTCTACTTATTTTTATTATTTTTGGAGGGCCCTCTGCTTTTTTGGGGCCCTACTAGGAAATAACTATAAAATGAGTAGAAAAGCAATAGCTCCAAGCTCTCAATCAACAACTCCTGCTTCTTCACCATCTGGAGGTCAGCGATCAATACAGGCAATGTTGCAACAGGAAAAGGAAAAAGAGAAGGAGGATACATTACAGAAGATTTTGCAAGGAATTCAAATTCTACAGACAAAAGTAGAAAATGTTGAAAAGAGTAATGAGAATATCTCCCAAAAAATTGAACAGACAAATCAAAAGGTGGAGAAGATTCAGCAGAAAATAGATAAACAGATGAAAAAGTTGAAAATATTCAACAGAAAATTGGAAAGACAGATGAGAAAGTGGAAAATATCCAAGAGATGATGACCAAATATGATGAAAAGATTAAGAAAATTGAAGAGCAGGACGAAAAAAGAGATAAGGAAATTGGAAATATCAATATCAGATTGAGTGAAGTTGAAAAAGACAGGATTGAATCATTGAGAGGAGAGATGGATAGATACCAGAAGGCCTTCTGTTTACATGGCGGGAACAAAGACATAGAATTGACACGGTTGAAAAGGCGGAATCATTTTATTATGAATATATTAGAGGAAAGGAGGAAGATACAAGAAAAGAAGAGCCCTTGATTGAACCTCAAAAGGAGTTGATAGCAGTAATTGAAAAAGAAAAGGAAAAGAAGAAGGCGCAGTGGTGGGCGCCCAGAGAATGAAGAGAAATAAGATCCACCAGAGCAATAAATCCCTCTTACAAAATCTAAAATGGAGGAAAAGAAAACTGGTTACGATGAATATAAATGGACTCAATTCAATCATTAAAAGAAGGAAAGTATTTCACAAATTGGAGAAATTAAAATTTGATATAATTTGCCTACAAGAGGTACATATTAAAAAAAACAACATGAACATATACTGAAACAAAAAAATTAGGAAAATTGTTTACTTCATTGGCACAATGTAAAAAAAGAGGTGTGGTTCTATATATTAAAGAAACAATTTCGGCTGAATTAATTTATACAGATGATGATGGAAGAATCTTAATGGTAGAAATAATGGACAATAATACTAAAATACTTTTAATAGCAATATATGCTCCAAATGACCACCAAGAGGAATTTTACAACAAACTCCATAAAAAAATAATTGAACTGGACTACGTTAATTTATGCATGATGGGAGATTTTAATGGAATAATTAATGAGCAGCTGGATTATAAATCACAAAAAGCCACAAAGAAAGCTAGAAAGAAACTACCAAAACCCTTTTTTCAAATGATAGAAGAAATAAATTTAAAAGATGCATGGAGAGAGAGAAATATAGGAAACAAACAAAATACATTTTACTCAAACAGGCATGAATCATGGTCAAGAATAGATATGATATGGACATCAGCTGATCTATTTTTAATATACAAAAAATTGAAATAGAAGCAAGTACTTGGGCCAATCATAATCCAATGATTATTATTTGGAAAGGACAAAAGATGAGATCTAGATGGACATTAAACAATAAGATATTAAAGGAAGAAGATTTTAAACAGAAAATGGAGAGAGTACTGGTATTCTTCTTTAAAGAAAATAAGAAAGAGGATACATCGTTAGGGAATCTCTGGGACACGATGAAGGCCTATACAAGAGGCTTGATAATTGATTATACAAGGAAAAGAAATATCAAACAAAAAAGACTTTTAAAACATTAGAAGAAGAATATAAAAAACTGGAAAAAGAACTACAGAAATTTCCACAAAAAAAGATGTTAAAATCAAAATGGATATAACCAAACATAAAATGGAATTAATGGAAAAAGAAGAGCTAGCCCAAAAGATTAAAAATGCTAAACAGAATTATTTTGAGGACGCAAACAAACCAGGAAGATGGTTAGCCTATAAATTAAGAAAGGAAAGAGAATCAAGGAAAATTAACCATTTAATAGATGAAGAAGGACATCCTTGTTATGGAAATGAAGAGAAAAAGAATTATACAAGACTATTATGGAAAATTGTACTATCAAGAGAGTATTCAAGAAGAAAAAATTAAACAATATATACAAAAGGCAAAGTTACCACAGATACCTAAAGATATCAAAATAATGTTAGAAGAGAATATAACAAAGATGGAGTTAACAGAAGCCTTAAAGAAACAAAATACAGGGAAAGCACCAGGCCCGGATGGTTTACCAGTGGAATTTTATAAGACTTTTCAGGAGGTGTTAAACCTCCAATTATTAGAAGTTATGAATGAAGTCATGCAAGAGAAGAGAATACCAAAGACTTGGTCAGAAGCTTATATCACACTTATACCGAAGGAAGACACAGACTTACAACAAGTTAAAATTATAGGCCTATTTCCCTATTAAATTCAGACTATAAAATTTTTGCTTCAATTTTGGCAGAAAGACTGAAAAGATACTTAAATGACTTTATACATGTTGAGCAAAATGGGTTTCTGCCAAAAAGACAAATCAAACATAATATGAGAATAATCCTGGACACTCTGGAGTACTATGAGGCACATCCTGAAAAGCAAATGGCCTTGATGTTTCTGGATGCTCAAAAAGCCTTTCATAATGTGAGTTGGCGCTTCATGTTACTACAATTGACACAAATGGGCTTTGGCAAAAATTTTATACATGCTATTGAGACTATATATTCTGAACAAACCGCAAGGGTTTTGATAAGTGGAGAATTGACAGAGCCTATAAATATAAGAAAAGGGACTAGACAAGGCTGCCCACTGTCGCTCCTGCTGTTTGTGTTAACCTTAGAAGTGTTAACCAGGTGTATTAGAGAAGGAATAAAAGGAATAAAAGGAATGAAAATTAAAAGAGAAGAATATAAGTTACAAGCCTTTGCAGATGACCTGGTATTTATATTAGAGGACCCACTGGAATCAGCGCTTAAGCTAATTGAAAGAACAGAAGAGTATGGAGAAGTAGCAGGATTGAAAATTAATAAAGACAAAACAAAGATATTAACAAAGAATATTAAGCGAGGCGAAGAAAGATTGGAAGAAGCTTTAGAAATACAGGTCACAAGTAAGGTTAAGTATCTAGGGATATATATTACAGCAAGATGTAGTACACTGAAGGAGGATAATTACATTAAACTTAAACAGCGACAGACTTGGAAAAATGGAAAAACTTAACAACTATCGTTGATTGGGAGAATATCAACAATCAAGATGAATGTATTGCCTAGAATTCTATACTTATTCCAGACAATTCCAATCAGATTAGGGAAAGAGTTTTTCGAAGACCTAAATCGAATGATGTTGAAATATATATGGCAAGGCAAAAAAGCAAGAATAAAACTTAAGTTATTGCAGGATGCAAGATTAAGAGGAGGGAGTAGTATGAAGTACATATCAAAAAATAGAAGGGGCTTAAGCCCCGCCCATTTTTTGTGACATCATGTTTTGTTTATATTGTAGCACCACCCTTTTTGTGACGTAGTGTTTTGTTTACACTGTAGCTCCACCCTTTTGTGACATCTTTGTTTACACTGTAGCTCCACCCCTTTTGTGACATCATGGAGCACTGCCCGCCCCCCCCCCCTAACCCTCCCCTCTTTACCACAAAACCCTAACTTACGGGAAGAACTGTAGCGTCATAGTGAGGTGCCCCCCTTTGGCTTATAAATCCTTTAGGCGTGTAGGGTGGTGTCATCAACACCGACGGCCCTCTCTGACCCGGGACCTTTCACCCGGAAGCTCTGTAACAGCAAACACCCGTTTTACCTTGTCCCACAATCCCTTTCGTCTTGAAGTGTTGCAACATGTTAATTATTCATCTGAAAGAGTTCCCATTGGTCCGTAGATGTAAGTCAGAGAATTCAGGAGTAAAGCAGCTCTGTTTGCAGAGCTAATGTCTTTTTAAAGCTGGGTAAATAATAGCTAGACTTAAAAACTGATAACAAGACTCCCTGCTGTGTCTGTTTGCAGAGTTAATGCAAGGAATGATAGCTGTCAATTCTCTGCACTTAGAATTTCCTTTTTTACTTTGCTGAGCTGTATAAAAATAAAAGCTCTTCTTTTTGCAAAGAAAACCATTTGTAGGACCTTTTTGTATTTTTCAATGATAAATAACAGCGAGGTTTAAAAATGGTAATAAAAAGATGGATGGAATACTCTTTTGTATTTTCAGGGCTGGCTTGTAAAAAAATAAAAGTTCTTCTTTTTGCAAAGAAAAGCATTTGTAGGACCTTTTTGTATTTTTCAGGATCAGGGGTGGTAAATGGGGGAGTTGTAAGGCCTGATAAATAACAGTGAGGTTTAAAAATGGTAATGAAAAGATGGTTGGAATACTCTTTTGTATTTTCAGGGCTGAGCTGTAAAAAATAAAGGTTCTTCTTTTTGCAAAGAAAACTATGAGAGTTGTAAGGCCTGATAAATAACAGTGAGGTTTAAAACTGGTAATAAAAAGATGGTTGGAATACTCTTTTGTATTTTCAGGGCTGGGCTGTAAAAATAAAACTTCTTCTTATTGCAAAGAAAACTATGGGAGTTGTAAGGCCTGATAAATAACAGTGAGGTTTAAAAATGGTAATAAAAAGCTGGATGGAATACTCGTGTTTACGTGTGACAAGGCCTGTTGGGTCATGGCCTCCCTAGGGCTTGGTTGTGGGGGGGGTGTTTGGGAGAGGTGCTTGCAGAGGGTTGATAGAGCGCATGCGTGCCAGGTCCGTGGTATCACGTGTGCCGTGCTTGTTTAGAACATGTTTGGGCCTGCCCTCAGGATTTGTCTTGCACTGTTAAAAGAGAGCGGTGGCAATTCGGTCCGCAAAGCGTGATAACATTTAATAACAACATGGGTTCTTACGAAGAAAATAAATAACAATGTTGATAGAGCCATACAAACGATGATTTATTTGATGTAAAATTACAATGGTACCAGCAAAGAGGCCCGCCGTGTTAGGAAGCGTAAAAATGCTAATATTGAGAGTAAACATGAAGTGTGTCTAAAGATTTGTTACTGCCGTTACTGTCAGACAGATGGTGAGCCTTTAGATACTGAAACTTTTAAAGTGTTATGAGTTAAAAATGAATATGTAAGAGCCTTTTTTTTTCAAGAGTCGGACACACCCAGAATATGGGCCTTATTCAAATTGTCAAGGGCTGTGTTGTGAAGATTTTGCATCACTGCATACTGGGTTGTCTAAAAATGAAGATCAAATGGATTTTATGGATGAAAATAACCTTATTAAAAGACTATGCTCCCAAATGTCTATACCACAAATTGTATGGGTGATTATTAATATTTCAGACAAAATGGATAAATTATATTTCACAGGGATACACTGCAGGAAGTCACAAACTGTATACAGAGCATCGAAGTCTAAGGATCCAAATGTGTTATTGACAAAATGAGAAAGACCTTCCAATTCATGTCAAGAGAATGATTTGTCAAAAGTGTCAGACATTTATTACAAAATAAAGCTAATATAAAAGAATTTAATTTATAATAAAGATGCTAATGTTTAAATCATCTCATACATTTGTTGCAGAGACTGTAAATGTAAAGTTTGAGGATATTGATTAAATCATGTGTGCCGATGAGATTAGTGTCTTTTGTTATTTCAGCAGGATAACACCTATTTAGATAACTTATAAGCTTGTTAAGGTTGGGGTGGGGTAAAGCCCATAGGAAGCCCTCATAAGTAAGAGGCTCGCAAAACCAGTGGTTCATCTCTCTGCGAGCAGTAAGGACACCTCTTCAGGATGGCTAACCCGAATGTAAGTACTATTATTACAATTTAAGCTAGTGCATGTTATATATTTAGTAAATACTTATTACAGCATTTCTTTTTGTGTTTATTAGGAAGATGTGTCTGACACCCAATGTATCGAGGCCTGTAGAGGTATTACTTTTTATTTTAAGGGGGATATTTAGAGGATCTGGTTCCTTTGTTTAGCAAACAGATAACCTCTTGTTTCAATTTTATTTCAGAATGTGAGGAGACGAACTTTTTGCAGACTTAACATTACCCACAGATTCTCAATGGGGTGCATATACCGGGGATATGGTGAAAAGCCATTACAAGGATACCAAGAAAGGAGCAGGAAGTGAGTTATTTTATTTTTGCAGGAATAACTATTGTAAAAAGTTTTAAAAGTGTAGGGGTGGTAATAAATAACAGCCTGTAAGAAGTATTATTTTTCATTTTAAAGGTCAAATTTAGAGGTTCTGCGTGCCTTTTGTTTAGCAACCAGATAACCTCTTGTTTCAATTTTATTTCAGAATGTGAGGAAGACTAACTTTTGCAGACTTAACATTACCCACAGATTCTCAATGGGCTGCATATAACCGGGGATGTGGTGAAATGCCATTACAAGGATACCAAGAAGGGAGCTGGAAGGTGTGTTATTTTTATTTTGCAGGTGTAATATTGTATAAAAAATTTTTAAGGGATAGAGGAGTAATAAACAATCGCCAGTAGCTAGAGGTATATGTGCAAAGGGGTGTAGGCTTTGTTCAATGTTTGGTATTATTTCTTGTAATAAGCCAAGTTCCTAGAAATTCACTGCTATCCTTTTTTTTTTTTTAGAATGGTGGAGCGGTCTGATGCAAGACAAATTTCAAGATGCAGTACTGTACAGAGCGTTCAAATGGGGGACCATCAAGCAAGGACTTCAAAGTCTCCTGGGGCTGACTATCCCTCAGAAGTAGAGCAGCCACTACCAGCAACACATGATTCTGAAGAATTGGAACTGCAAGGTGAGAACTGTTATTGACATGTGTTTTTAGGGGAAAGGCGGGTATTATGTATTTCCAGTAATTGTTCAATAGTTTCTTTGAGCTATAATATTTAAGAAACTAAATGTTAATTATTTGTGTACCTTCAGATAGAGACAGTGACCAGTTCTCTGCAGAAGTACCGAGGCTTACAGATCCGCGAGGCGTTCAGCAAAGTATTGAAACCAACGAGGCCCCATGCTGTGAATGGGATGTACAAGGAGAGGACAGCAGAACCACAGCCATCAACGTCCAATGGCATACAAGGTTAATAGAAATGTACAAGTTAGGTTAAAAAGATTGCTACTATTTATTAAACAGTGATAGTACATCGATATGTCTTTTTATTTTATGTAGAACCTGCTTGTAAAAAGCCAAAAAGGGGGATGAGGAACCGCCAACTACTGACACTTGGAATGGCAGTGTTAGTAACGAGTTTGATATGTCTGAAACACAAACAGCAGATGAAGCGTGACCTCAGAAGATTTTGACAGACTAAATACACCAGAAGAGCCTTCCGTGTACCTGGAGAGTGTCCAAGCGTGGCAGAGAAACTTACAAACATTACAGAGCAACAGAGTATTATGACGTATAGATTTGTAAATATGGAATATGTTCAATCATTCACATGGGCTATAGACATTATTCATAATGAGGTACCGAGGCTTTTGAATTGTATTTCCGGGGAGATAAGCCCAAATGATTTTGTACAATTATGGTTGGATGCAGAGGAATTAGGTAGGCCTCTCTTTAGTGTTAGGAAGTCGATGGACTAACTAAATGCTGACCAATTCCTTAGTTATGTAGAGAGCTTGTTGCAAAGCAATGCGGAGTTAATATGGAGGAATTCTTTAGAATTGACAGTAACGTCGTGAAGAACCATGAGGGGCGGCCTTAGGAAGTAAACGGTTCTATTCAGTAAGGTTTTGGAGAAGAAAAGGCAGCACCTGATAGATTTGAATGTGGAGGCTTATTTCTGTGTTTTGCATGCAGTCTGTTGTCATTGTTAGATAATGGGATATGTCTACTAAAGAAGAAATTATTACAGAGCCATGTCTCTCCATAACACTCTTGGACTTTCTACAGCCCGTAGAGTTTTTTTCACAATACACTTATTTGAGGACCACTTTGGCATAACTATAAAGATCGTGTTTTATCCGAGGGGGTGGAGATTTTTGTAACTGGAGGGACCCTGGGCGTAAGAGTGGTTTTTATGCTGCTGCATGACAAACATTACTATGGGGTAAAAAACATCAAAGGTTTCATCGTGCATGTTACTTCTGAAATGTGTCACACATGTTACCACCACAAATTTAAGCATGATTGCCAATATTTTTGTATGGGCTGTAGGGATTGGAATGTCGCTATGAGGCTGGCGGAGGGTGAGATGCCGTTCATGCAAACGCTTTGCCGTCTAAGGCATGTCTTGAAAGACATGAACGGCATCTCACCCTTCCGACCCCACAAGTGAGATACCTCAGAGTCGACCTCTGCCCCCCTGCCAACACTGATTGCTGAACATCCGAGGTAGGAGGAGAACCACTGTAAACAGTGCCTCCCACTCCCAACCCCCTGAGACATACAATAGGATACCATGGTGGATGATATCGAAAGCCGCTGAGAGATCTAACAGGACCAGGACAGAGGAAAAACCCCTGTCCCGTGCCCTAGAGAGATCATCAATCAGTGCGACCAATGCTGTCTTGGTGATGTACCCGGCCGAATCCCGATTGGTATGGATCCAGGTAGTCCCTTCCTCCAGGAAAGCGGAAATTGCTCTGCCACCACACTCTCAACAACCTTTGCTAAGAAGTGAAGGTTGGAGACCGACGGAAGTTGTTCAACATGCTGGTTCCAGGCAGGCTTCTTCAGAAGGGCCTCACCACCACCTCTTTCAAGGTGGCAGGGAACAGCCCCTCCCTTAACTAGCGTTGACCACTTCCCGAGCCAGCTGCACGGACCTCCCTGGAGGCTTAGACCAACCAGGAAGGGCACGGGTCCAATAAACATGTGGTGGAGCTCAGCCGTCACATGATCCTGTCCTCTTTGTCCTCAGAAACAGGATCGAACTCAGTCCAGATCACATTAGCCAGACCACTCGCATCTTCATCCTCAGACCACTGCAAGTTCGAGTACAACCCTTCCCAGATCCAAGCGATCTTATCTGGCCGATACTGACCAAATTCCTCAGCTCTGCCCCACAAAGGGTCCACTGCCTCCCCCCGGTTGTAAGAGGGAGCGGGTGACCCTAAACAGGGTGGCCGGGCGGTTATCTGCGGATGGTATGAGGGCAGAGAAATAAGCCCTTCTCGTCACCCTCATAGCTACCAGGTAAGTCCTAATATGGGCTCTTAACTGGGCTCGGTCGGAACAGGAGCGGGTCGCCCTCCACCTGCTCTCTAAGCCCCTTCTCTACGATACATCTCCGGAGCTCCTCGGTACACCAGGGAGCTAACCGGGATCTGCGCTGAGTAAGGGGACGCATGGGGACAACCCTGTCGAGGGCCCCCGCAGGCAAACTGTTGCCAGGCAGCTGCAAGGACCTCAGCAGGGCTGTGGTGAGGATGTAGGAAAGGACCCCAGTTCCGCCTGGAACCTCTCAGGGTCCATCAGGCATCTGGGGCGGAACCATCTAGGTGGCTCCTCATCCCAGCAGTGTGGGGCAGCTTGATGGAAACCAGCCGTAGGAGATAGTGGTCTGACCATGGAATGGGATGGAGGTAGTATCACCATCCCCCAGACCACTACGCCACTGCTCCGAGACAAAACCAGGTCGAGCTTGTGCCCCCCTCATGAGTCGGGCCATCTATTATCTGGGTCAGACCCATGGCCACCATTAGCCAATTCCTGAGCCAAACCCATGACACCCCCAGGGAGGGCAGGTTGAAGTCACTAGAACCATAAGTTCTGGGAACTCCACAGCCACCCCCGAGACAGCATCGCGCAGCCCAGGTAGGCAGCTGACACACACAGCTGGGGGACAGGTATGTGAGCAGCACACCCATCCAACCCATAGACCACATCTCAAGAGGAGGGTCTCACACTGCCAATCTCCAGAGCAGGGACCTCCTTTGGAATCAGTGTCTCCCGAATGACAGCAGCTAAACCTCCACCCCTTCCCTGGGGTCAAGACCAGTGCACACCCGAAAACCCAGTGGGCATATGTCAACCAGAGGGACTCCACCCTCTGGTCCCAACCAGGTCTTGGTGATACAGTTGCAATTACAGGACAAATTTTTCATGAAACCAAACTGCTTGTTAGAAAGCGGTTGTTTGCTACTAGTGAGGGTGATGGATTGGTTAATAATTGATTCCATGACTTTACAGGTGATGCAACACAGTGAGATTGGTCTGTAATTTTCTACTAGACTAAGGTCTCCCTTTTAAAAATAGGTATGACTGTGGCTAATCATCATAAGTCAGGCAAGGAGCTGGTTCTGAAAGATATCTCATAGATTGTGCATAGAGGTTCAGCTAGGCAGTGGCAAGCTTTTTCAAGATGTAGGCACATATTCTATCAGGGATTGTAATTCCGCCTCATTTTATTTGTTTTCATTCTGAACAGTTGTATGCCTATCTTTCCTGATCCATTATCTGGTTCTGAGACTGGTTTATTTTATTCATTCTTCAATAATTTGCTTCTGTGGAGCAGCAG
>CM019155.1:60292630-60341418 GCA_009733165.1 Naja naja | reverse complement strand
CCCTTTTTGTGACGTAGTGTTTTGTTTACACTGTAGCTCCGCCCTTTTGTGACATCTTTGTTTACACTGTAGCTCCACCCTTTTGTGACATCATGGAGCACTGCCCCGCCCCCACCCCCTAACCCTCCCTCTTTACCCACAAACCCTAACTTACCGAAGAACTGTAATGTCATAGTGGGGCCCCCTTTGGCTTATAAATCCTTTAGGCGTGTAGGGTGGTGTCATCAACACGCGACGACCCTCTCTGACCCCTGGGACCTTTCACCCGGAAGCTCTGTAACACCAAACACCCGTTTTACCTGTCCACAATGCCTTTCGTCTTGAAGTGTTGCAACATGTTAATTATTCATCTGAAAGAGTTCCCATTGGTCCGTAGATGTAGAGTCAGAGAATTCAGGAAGTAAAGCAGCTCTGTTTGCAGAGCTAATGTCTTTAAAGCTGGGTAAATAATAGCTAGACTTAAAAACTGATAACAAGACTCCCTGCTGTGTCTGTTTGCAGAGTTAATGCAAGGAATGATAGCTGTCAATTCTCTGCACTTAGAATTTCTTTTTACTTTGCTGTGTTGTAAAAATAAGCTCTTCTTTTAAAGAAAACCATTTGTAGGACCTTTGTATTTTTCAATGATAAATAACAGCGAGGTTTAAAAATGGTAATAAAAAGATGGATGGAATACTCTTTTGTATTTTCAGGGCTGGCTTGTAAAAAATAAAAGTTCTTCTTTTTGCAAAGAAAACCATTTGTAGGACCTTTTTGTATTTTTCAGGATCAGGGGTGGTAAATGGGGGAGTTGTAAGGCCTGATAAATAACAGTGAGGTTTAAAAATGGTAATAAAAAGATGGTTGGAATACTCTTTTGTATTTTCAGGGCTGAGCTGTAAAAAATAAAGGTTCTTCTTTTTGCAAAGAAAACTATGGGAGTTGTAAGGCCTGATAAATAACAGTGAGGTTTAAAACTGGTAATAAAAAGATGGTTGGAATACTCTTTTGTATTTTCAGGCTGGTGTAAAAAAATAAACTTCTTCTTTGCAAAGAAAACTATGGGAGTTGTAAGGCCTGATAAATAACAGTGAGGTTTAAAATGGTAATAAAAAGCTGGATGGAATACTGGGTTTGCAGACAAGGCCTGTTGGGTCATGGCCTCCCTGGGGCTTGGTTGTGGGGGGTGTTTGGGAGAGGTGCTTGCAGAGGTTGATAGAGCGCATGCTGCCAGGTCCGGGTATCGTGTGCCATGCTTGTTTAGGACATGTTTGGGCCTGCCCTCAGGATTTGTCTTGCACTGTTAAAAGAGAAGTGGCAATTTAATAGATAGCATTTAATAACATGGGTTCTTACAAAAAATAAGAATAACAATGTTGATAGAGACATACAAACGATGATTTATTTGATGTAAAATTACAATGGTACCAGCAAAGAGGCCCCACGTGTTAGGAAGCGTAAAAATGCTAATATTGAGAGTAAACATGAAGTGTGTCTAAAGATTTGTTACTGCCGTTACTGTCAGACAGATGGTGAGCCTTTAGATACTGAAACTTTTAAAGTGTTATGAGTTAAAAATGAATATGTAAGAGCCTTTTTTTCTTTCAGAGTCGGACACCCCACAGAATATGGGCCTTATTCAAATTGTCAAGGGCTGTGTTGTGAAGATTTTGCATCACTGCATACTGGGTTGTCTAAAAAATGAAGATCAAATGGATTTTATGGATGAAAATAACCTTATTAAAAGACTATGCTCCCAAATGTCTATACCACAAATTGTATGGGTGATTATTAATATTTCAGACAAAATGGATAAATTATATTTCACAAGGGATACACTGCAGGAAGTCACAAACTGTATACAGAGCATCGAGAAGTCTAAGGATCCAAATGTGTTAATGACAAAATGAGAAAAGACCTTCCAATTCATGTCAAGAGAATGATTTGTCAAGAAGTGTCAGACATTTATTACAAAATAATGCTAATATAAAAGAATTTAATTTATAATAAAGATGCTGATGTTTAAATCATCTCATACATTTGTTGCAAGAGACTGTAAATGTAAAGTTTGAGGATATTGATTAAATCATGTGTGCCGATGAGATTAGTGTCTTTTGTTATTTCAGCAGGATAACACCTATTTAGATAACTTATAAGCTTGTTAAGGTTGGGGTGGGGTAAAGCCCATAGGAAGCCCCTCATAAGTAAGAGGCTCAAGCAACCAGTGGTTCATCTCTCTGCGAGCAGTAAGGACACCTCTTCAGGATGGCTAACCCGAATGTAAGTACTATTATTACAATTTAAGCTAGTGCATGTTATATATTTAGTAAATACTTATTATAGCATTTCTTTTTGTGTTTATTAGGAAGATGTGTCTGACACCCAATGTATCGAGGCCTGTAGAGGTATTACTTTTTATTTTAAGGGGGATATTTAGAGGATCTGCGTTCCTTTTGTTTAGCAAACAGATAACCTCTTGTTTCAATTTTTATTTCAGAATGTGAGGGAGACGAACTTTTTGCAGACTTAACATTACCCACAGATTCTCAATGGGGTGCATATAACCGAGGATATGGTGAAAAGCCATTACAAGGATACCAAGAAAGGGAGCAGGAAAGTGAGTTATTTTATTTTTGCAGGAATAACTATTGTATAAAAGTTTTAAAGTGTAGGGGTGGTAATAAATAACAGCCTGTAAGAAGTATTATTTTTCATTTTAAAGGTCAAATTTAGAGGTTCTGCGTGCCTTTTGTTTAGCAACCAGATAACCTCTTGTTTCAATTTTTATTTCAGAATGTGAGGAAGACTAACTTTTTGCAGACTTAACATTACCCACAGATTCTCAATGGGCTGCATATAACCGGGGATGTGGTGAAATGCCATTACAAGGATACCAAGAAAGGGAGCTGGAAGGTGTGTTATTTTTATTTTTGCAGGTGTAAATATTGTATAAAAATTTTTTAAGGGATAGAGGGAGTAATAAACAATCGCCAGTAGCTAGAGGTATATGTGCAAAGGGGTGTAGGCTTTGTTCAATGTTTGGTATTATTTCTTGTAATAAGCAAGTTCCTAGAAATTCACTGCTATGCATGCCTTTTTTTTTTTAGAATGGTGGAGCGGTCTGATGCAAGACAAATTTCCAAGATGCAGTACTGTACAGAGCGTTCAAATGGGGGGGAACCATCAAGCAAGGACTTCAAAGTCTCCTGGGGCTGACTATCCCTCAGAAGTAGAGCAGCCACTACCAGCAACACATGATTCTGAAGAATTGGAACTGCAAGGTGAGAACTGTTATTGACATGTGTTTTTAGGGGAAAGGCGGGTATTATGTATTTCCAGTAATTGTTCAATAGTTTCTTTGAGCTATAATATTTAAGAAAACTAAATGTTAATTATTTGTGTACCTTCAGATAGAGACAGTGACCAGTTCTCTGCAGAAGTACCGAGGCTTACAGATCCGAGGCGTTCAGCAAAGTATTGAAACCAACGAGGGGCCGCATGCTGTGAATGGGATGTACAAGGAGAGGACACAGCAGAACCACAGCCATCAACGTCCAATGGCATACAAGGTTAATAGAAATGTACAAGTTAGGTTAAAAAGATTGCTACTATTTATTAAACAGTGATAGTACATCGATATGTCTTTTTATTTTATGTAGAACCTGCTTGTAAAAAGCCAAAAAGGGGGGATGAGGAACCGCCAACTACTGACACTTGGAATGGCAGTGTTAGTAACGAGTTGGATATGTCTGAAACACAAACAGCAGATGAAAGCGTGACCTCAGAAGATTTTGACAGACTAAATACACCAGAAGAGCCTTCCGTGTACCTGGAGAGTGTCCAAGCGTGGCAGAGAAACTTACAACATTACAGAGCAACAGAGTATTATGAACGTTATAGATTTGTAAATATGGAATATGTTCAATCATTCACATGGGCTATAGACATTATTCATAATGAGGTACCGAGGCTTTTGAATTGTATTTCCGGGGAGATAAGCCCAAATGATTTTGTACAATTATGGTTGGATGCAGAGGAATTAGGTAGGCCTCTCTTTAGTGTTAGGAAGTCGATGGACGAACTAAATGCTGACCAATTCCTTAGTTATGTAGAGAGCTTGTTGCAAAGCAATGCGGAGTTAATATGGAGGAATTCTTTAGAATTGACAGTAACGGTCGTGAAGAACCATGAGGGGGGCGGCCTTAGGAAATTAGGCGGTTCTATTCAGTAAGGTTTTGGAGAAGAAAAGGCAGCACCTGATAGATTTGAATGTGGAGGGCTTATTTCTGTGTTTTGCATGCAGTCTGTTGTCATTGTTAGATAATGGGATGTCTACTAAAGAAGAAATTATTACCAGAGCCATGTCTCTCCATAACACTCTTGGACTTTCTACAGCCCGTAGAGTTGATTTTTCACAAATACACTTATTTGAGGACCACTTTGGCATAACTATAAAGATCGTGTTTTATCACGAAGGGGGGTGGAGATTTTTTGTAACTGGAGGGACCCTGGACGTAAGAGTGGTTTTTATGCTGCTGCATGACAAACATTACTATGGGGTAAAAAACATCAAAGGTTTCATGCGTGCATGTTACTTCTGTGAAATGTGTCACACATGTTACCACCACAAATTTAAGCATGATTGCCAATATTTTTGTATGGGCTGTAGGGATTGGAATGTCGCGATGAGGCTGGCGGGAGGGTGAGATGCCGTTCATGCAAAACGCTTTGCCGTTCTAAGGCATGTCTTGAAAGACATGAACGGCATCTCACCCTTCCGACCCCACAAGTGAGATACCTCAGAGTCGACCTCTGCCCCCCTGCCAACACTGATTGCGAACATCCCGAGAGGTAGGAGGAGAACCACTGTAAAACAGTGCCTCCCACTCCCAACCCCCTGAGACGCCACAATAGGATACCATGGTGGATGATATCGAAAGCCGCTGAGAGATCTAACAGGACCAGGACAGAGGAAAACCCCTGTCCCGTGCCCTATAGAGATCATCAATCAGTGCGACCAATGCTGTCTTGGTGATGTACCCGGGCCGGAATCCCGATTGGTATGGATCCAGGTAGTCCGCTTCCTCCAGGAAAAGCGGAAATTGCTCTGCCACCACACTCTCAACAACCTTTGCTAAGAAGTGAAGGTTGGAGACCGGACGGAAGTTGTTCAACATGGCTGGTTCCAAGGCAGGCTTCTTCAGAAGGGGCCTCACCACCACCTCTTTCAAGGTGGCAGGGAACAGCCCCTCCCTTAACGAAGCGTTGACCACTTCCCGGAGCCAGCTGCACGTGACCTCCCTGGAGGCTTAGACCAACCAGGAAGGGCACGGGTCCAATAAACATGTGGTGGAGCTCAGCCGTCACATGATCCTGTCCTCTTTGTCCTCAGAAACAGGATCGAACTCAGTCCAGATCACATTAGCCAGACCACTCGCATCTTCATCCTCAGACCACTGCAAGTTCAAGTACAACCCTTCCCAGATCCAGCGATCTTATCTGGCGATACTGACCAAATTCCTCAGCTCTGCCCCACAAAGGGTCCACTGCCTCCCCCCGGTTGTAAGAGGGAGCGGTGACCCTAAACAGGGTGGCCGGCGGTTATCTCTTGGATGGTATGAGGGCAGAGAAATAAGCCCTTCTCGTCACCCTCATAGCTACCAGGTAAGTCCTAATATGGGCTCTTAACTGGGCTCGGTCGGAACAGGAGCGGGTCGCCCTCCACCTGCTCTCTAAGCCCCTTCTACGATACTTCATCTCCCGGAGCTCCTCGGTACACCAGGGAGCTAACCGGGATCTGCGCTGAGTAAGGGGACGCATGGGGACAACCCTGTCGAGGGCCCCCGCAGCAAACTGTTGCCAGGCAGCTGCAAGGACCTCAGCAGGGCTGTGGGTGAGGGATGTAGGAAAGGACCCCAGTTCCGCCTGGAACCTCTCAGGGTCCATCAGGCATCTGGGGCGGAACCATCTAGGTGGCTCCTCATCCCAGCAGTGTGGGGCAGCTTGATGGAAAACCAGCCGTAGGAGATAGTGGTCTGACCATGGAATGGGATGGAGGGTCGTATCACCATCCCCCAGACCACTATGCCACTGCTCCGAGACAAAAACCAGGTGGCGTGTGCCCCCTCATGAGTCGGGCCATCTATTATCTGGGTCAGACCCATGGCCACCATGGAGGCCATGAATTCCTGAGCCAAACCCGATGACACCCCCAGGGAGGGCAGGTTGAAGTCACCTAGAACCATAAGTTCTGGGAACTCCACAGCCACCCCCGAGACAGCATCGAGCAGCCCAGGTAGGGCAGCTGACACACAGCTGGGGGACAGGTATGTGAGCAGCACACCCATCCAACCCATAGGACCACATCTCAAGAGGAGGGTCTCACACCTGCCAATCTCCAGAGCAGGGACCTCCTTTGGAATCAGGGTCTCCCAATGACAGCAGCTAAACCTCCACCCCTTCCCTGGGGTCAAGACCAGTGCAACACCCGAAAACCCAGTGGGCATATGTCAACCAGAGGGACTCCACCCTCTGGTCCCAACCAGGTCTTGGTGATACAGTTGCAAATTACAGGACAAATTTTTCATGAAACCAAACTGCTTGTTAGAAAGCAGGTTGTTTGCTACTAAGTGGAGGGTGATGGATTGGTTAATAATTGATTCCATGACTTTACAGGTGATGCAACACAGTGAGATTGGTCTGTAATTTTCTACTAGACTAAGGTCTCCCTTTTTAAAAATAGGTATGACTGTGGCTAATAATCATAAGTCAGGCAAGGAGCTGGTTCTGAAAGATATCTCATAGATTGTGCATAGAGGTTCAGCTAGGGCAGTGGCAAGCTTTTTCAAGATGTAGGCACATATTCTATCAGGGATTGTAATTCCGCCTCATTGTTATTTGTTTTCATTCTGAACAGTTGTATGCCTATCTTTCCTGATCCATTATCTGGTTCTGAGACTGGTTTATTTTATTCATTCTTTAATAATTTGCTTCTGTGGAGCAGCAGAGAAGAATTAGAGTCCAGAAGCCAAGAAGAAGAAGAACATGGAATAAAAGAAGGAGAATAGGAAGAAAGAAGTAGGGAAGAGAAAGAACAACAGGAGGAGGAAGAGGCAAGAATACAAAGAGACACAAGGGCTAATAGAAGACAAAGACAACTATACAAATAGACAAATGAAAGAGGAAATTTAATTAATTTTAATAAATATCAATGGATTTAATTCCCCGGTTAAAAGAAAACGAACATTGGTAAAATTAACAAAGCAAAAAATGGATGTAGTGTACCTGCAGGAAGTACACATCAGAAAACAATATAGGAACTGCTTAGAATACCCTAAATTAGGAACACTTTATGTGGCATTAGCAGATGAAAAAAGAAAAGGGATAGCCGTATATGTTAGGGAAGAGATAAAGACAAAACTAATTTACATGGACACTAAAGGAAGAATGTTAATGATTGAAATAATGAAAACCATTATTATTAGTAGTAATATATGCACCAAATGAAAATCAGAAGGAATTTTATAAAAAGCTACATGAAAAAAATTATAGAAATAGGACAAAGGACTATTTGTATAGTGGGTGATTATAATGCAATAGTGGACAGTAAAAAGGATTGTGTAAGTGACAAGAAAAATAGAAAAAAAATATTACCAACAACATTTTTTTAAATGACAGAATTAAATTTAATAGATATATGGAGAAAATTGAACCCAGAAGAAAGGCAATTTACTTTTTATTCTAATCCACACAAATCTTGGTCAAGGATTGATATAGCATGGGTGAATAGGGAATTGGGAAAAGAATAGGCGAATAAACTGGGGAGGTGGTTGTCCTATAAATTAAAAAGAGAGAAAGAGAAAAGGATAATACATCACCTGCAGGATGAAAACGGGAAGTTACAGCATATTACAGAAGAGAAAAAAAGGATTACTTATAAGTACTTTGAAGGTCTTTATAAACATGAAGAAATAACAAAGGAGAAAATAAGAGATTATTTAAAAGGAAATGATACTTTGCCAATAGCAGAGGAAATGAGAGAAATGTTAAGTAAGGAAAAAACATTGACAGAACTGAAACATGCAGTGCAAAAACAGAAAAATAATAAAACTCCAGGTCCAGATGGGCTTCCGGGGAAAATATATAAAACTATGGGTGAACTGATAGAACCACTAATGCTGGAAGTGTACAACAATGTATTAATGGAAGTAAAATTACCTGACTTTTGGAGGGAGGCATATATTTCTTTAATACCAAAAAAGGGTTCAGACAACAAACAAATTCAAAATTACAGGCCAATATCATTGTTGAATGCCGACTATAAAATATTTACAACTATAGTAAACATAGTATAGTAGAAAGTAGTAGTAAATATACTATAGTAGAAAGCCTGAAAAAAAAGTCATTAAATGAATCTATACATTCAGACCAAAATTAGGACAAGACAAATTAGGAACAATACAAGAATATTAATAAACATATTGGAATATTATGAGGCCCATCCAGAAAAGCAAGTGGTGCTAGTTTTTTTGGATGCACAAAAGGCTTTTGATAATTGGCAATTTATGATACAACAAATTAAAAATATGAATTTAGGAGATAAATTTGAGAAAATGATAGCGGCAATATCCACCCAAAAGGCGAGTATATTATTAAATGGGGAGAATACAGAGACTTTTAAAATAATGAAAGGCTGTTCACTGTCACCTCTACTTTTCATCCTGATGCTAGAAATATTATTAATTCAATTCAGACAAAATCCAGATATAAAAGGAACTAGAATTAAAAAAGAGGAATATAAAATTCAAGCTTTTGCAGATGACCTGGTATTCTTCATAGAAGACTCATTGGAGACAGGAAATATTTTAATTTGAGAATTAGAAAAATATGGAGAAGTATCAGGTCTCAAAATAAATAGAGAAAATACTAAAAGGTTAACTAAAAATTTAACAGAAGAACAAAAAGAATTAAAAAGGGTAATGGGACTCCAAACTACAAAGAAAGTCAAATATTTAGGAATATGGCTAACAGCAAGATGTTCATAAATAAAAAAAATAATTATATAAAATTGCTGCAACAAATAAAGAAAGATTTTGAATTATGTGGGAAATTACAATTATCATTATTAGGGAGAATTGCTGTGATTAAAATGAATATTTTACCCAAATTACTTTACTTATTTCAGACAATACCTATAAAATTAGATAAGAATTTTTTTACGGAACTGAACAAAATTATGTTAAAAAAATTTTTTAAAATTTTTTTTTATTATTTTCCATTAGTACAAATTGTAATTATATTTTCGACAGCATTTACATCCACATATGTTATTGTCTCATATTTCTATCCTCTATTTGTATATATCACCAATAATTATTATATATACATACCAATAATTATTATATATCTCTCTCTCACCAGTGATTATTAATATCTAACTTTATTTATTCTGCATATCTACATGTCTATGTATCACTTTCTTGAGTATTCTCCTATTTAATCATTCTGTTTCAATTTTTATCTCTATTTTCTAATCATCCATACCATCTATGCCATACTGAGTAATAATCGGATTCCTCTTTCTCCTTCATTTTAAGTGTGAGCATATCCATTTCTGCACAATCAGTTATTTTTTGTAAAATTAATTCTTCTGTTGGGACTTTGGACTCTTTCCACATTTGTGCATAAGCTATTCTGGCCGCTGTGAGAATATGCAACATTATATATTTTATCTTTTTCAGGTATTGATTATCCCCAATAAGTAAAATTATCCCCATAAGTAAAATTCTGGCTTGAATTCAATTTGTTGTCCGGTAATTTCTTGTATCCAATTTTTAATTTTGATCCAATAAGCCCTGGCCTTAGGACATAGCCAACACATGTGATAAAAGGTACCATCAACATGTTGACACTTCCAACCTTTTGGGCTAGTGTTTGGATATATCTTAGCTAATCTTGCCAAGGCTAGATGCCATCGATAAAACATTTTATATAATTTTTCTTTATATGATGAGGCTGTTGTTAATTTATAGTTTATGTTCCATAATTTTTATTTATTTATTTATTTGACTTGTATGCCACCCTACTCCCTAAGGACTCAAGTGAACATTAAAAGCAGAACAAATTTACAATAAAAAACAATTAAATAAAACAAGCCGAATACATTAAAACATTAAGAAAAACATTAAGAAAAATTAAAACCCTAGCCCCCCTCCCCGGGTCATTCCTGTTGAAACAACCACGTCTTCAGGTCTTGGCGGAAGGAGCGGAGGTCAAGGGCCAAACAGAGATCCACGGGGAGCTGATTCCAGAGGGCAGGTGCTCCCACGGAGAAGGCCCTAGCCCTGGGAACCACCAGCCGACAATGCCTGACTGATGGTATCCCAAGGAGGCCCCTCCTATGAGAGCGAACAGGGTGATTGGAAAGTGATGCTGGCAGGAGGCGTTCCCGCAAGTACCCTGGACCCAAGCCATTTAGGGCTTTATAAGTTGTTACTAACACCTTGAAGGCGACCCGGGAGACAACCGGCAACCAATGCAAACAGGAGGGGTGTAACATGGGAGTATCGGGATACTCCCATCACAGCCCATGCAGCCACATTCTGCACCAGCTGTAACCTCTGGGTCATGCGCAAGGGCAGCCCCATGTAAAGAGTGTTGCAGTAGTTGATTCTAGAGGTGACGAGTGCATGAGTGACCGTTCAAAGGGCATCTCGGTCCAAATAAGGGCGGAGCTGGCGAACCAGCCGAACCTGGGCAAATGCCCCCCTGGCCACAGCTCCCACATGCTCCTCCAAACTGAGCTGTGAATCCAGGAGGACGCCCAGATTCCTTGCCCTGTCCACGGGGGGCAACACCTCTCCCCCCATGACCAAAGATGATACATCCAATGAAGACCGAGATGCCGGTAAGAACAGCCACTCCGTCTTGGTGGGGTTGAGCTGAAGCCTATTACTTCCCATCCAGACCCGTACCGCCTCCAGGCACCGGGACATCACAGAGAGAGCATCACTGATCTGGTCTGGGGTGGAGATATAGAGCTGGGTATCATCAGCATTTTCCCATTCTTCTAAATTTATATTATAGCCAAAATTCCATGCCCATGTTATCATGGTGTTCTTCACTTTTTCCTCTTCCATTTTAAAATCTAACAGATATCTGTATGTTTTGGATATAAATTTTTGTTCTGATCCAAGTAAAATTTTGTCCAATTGATTTTGCCCCATATCAAATTCAAATTCTTCTGAGTCTGTTTTATATTTATTTTGAATTTGAAGATATGGCCACCAATCAATCGTGATTCCCTGTTTTTAAGTTCTTGATTTGATTTTAATTTTCCTTTGGCATCTAATAATAATAATAATTTATTAGACTTGTATGCCGCCCTTCTCCCTAAGGACTCAGGGCGGCGAACAATAAAAACCGAACAATTACAATAAAAATAGATTAAACAAATACAAGTCTAACGAACAGTTAAAAATTAAAACAATTGAAATAGCCCCTCCCCGGGGTCAATCCAGACCGGCCTGTTGAAACAGCCAGGTCTTCAGATCTCGGCGGAAGGAGCAGAGATCAGGGGCCAAACGGAGATCCACGGGGAGCTGGTTCCAAAGGGCGGGCACCCCCACAGAAAAGGCCCTGGCCCTGGGGCCACCAGCCAACAATGCCTAACCGATGGTACCCCCAGGAGGCCCCTCCTATGGGAGCGTATGGGGTGATTGGAATGTTATGCTGGCAGGAGGTGCTCCCACAAGTACCCTGGACCCAAGCCATTTAGGGCTTTATAAGTTGTCACTAGCACCTTGAAACTAACCCGGAAGGCAACCGGCAACCAGTGCAAGTCGCGCAGGAGGGGTGTAACATGGGAGTATCGGGACACCCACCATCACAGACCATGCGGCCACATTCTGTACCAGCTGCAACTTCTGGGTGGTCCGCAAGGGCAGCCCCATGTAGAGAGCATTGCAGTAGTCGATTCTGGAGGTGACGAGCGCATGAGTGACTGTTCAAAGGGCATCTCGGCTCAGGTAAGGGTGGAGCTGGCGAACCAGCCGAACCTGGGCAAAGGCCCCCCTGGCCTCAGCTCCCACCTGCTCCTCCAAACCGAGCTGTGAATCCAGGAGGACACCCAGATTCCTTGCCCTATCCACAGGGGGCAACACCTCTCCCCCCATGACCAAAGTTGGTACATCCAGTGAAGACTGAGATGCCGGTAAGAACAGCCACTCAGTCTTGGCTGGGTTGAGGCGGAGCCTGTTACTCCCCATCCAGACCTGCACCACCTCCAGGCACCGGGACATCATGGAGAGAGCATCACTGATCTGGTCTGGGGTGGAGATGTAAAACTGGGTATCATCAGCATATTGATGATACCTCACCCCAAAACCACAGATGATCTCATCCAGCGGGTTCGTGTAGATATTAAACAGGAGAGGCAAGAGAACTGACCCCTGTGGCACCCCACAAGTGAGGGGCCTTGGGGCCAATCTCTGTTCTCCTGCCAACACCGACTGCAAGTGGCCCAAGAGGTAGGAGGAGAACCACCGCAACACAGTGTCCCCCACTCCCAACCCCCGAAGGTGCCACAGAAGGATACCATGGTCGATGGTATCGAAAGCCGCTGAGAGATCTAAAAGGACCAGGATAGAGGAAAAACCCCTGTCCCAAGTCCTCCAGAGATCATCCATCAGTGCGACCAATGCTGTCTCCGTGCTGTGTCTGGGCCTGAAGCCCAATTGGTACAGGTCAAGATAATCAGCTTCCTCCAGGAACAACGGAAGTTGCTGAACCACCACGCTCTCAACAACAACCTTCGCTAAAAAGCGAAGGTTGGAGACTGGACGGTAGTGGTTCAAAATGGTTGGATCCAAGGCAGGCTTCTTGAGGAGGGGTCTCACCACCGCCTCTTTCAAGGTGGCGGGAAAACTCCCTCCCTCAGAGAGGCATTGACAACTGCCTGGAGCCAACCGTGTGTAACATCCCTGGAGGTGTAAACCAACCAGAAAGGACACGGGTCCAATAAACACATGGTGGAAGACAACCTCCGCATGATCCTGTCCACTTCATCCAGGGAGACAGGGTCAAACTCAACCCAGGTAGAATCAGCCAGACTCATCGTCACCCCATCATCCTACTCCTGCCAGTCAGAGTCCAAGCCGGCGACCTCCACCAGATGTAAACTAAATCCCTCTGCTCTGCCTCCCCCTCTCCTCCAAATGAAGGAGGGAGCGAGTAACCCTGAATAGAGCCACAGGGCGATCATCTGCAGACGCGATCAGAGCAGAGAAGTAGGCACACCTCGCCACTCTGATCACTTCCAGGTAAGTCCTAATATAGGCTCTAAGCTGGACACAGTCAGATTCAGAGCGGCTAGTCCTCCACCTGCTCTCTAGGCATCTTCTCCGCCGCTTCATCCCCTGGAGCTCCTTGGAGAACCAGGGAGCTAACTGTGGTCTACAGCAGGGAAGAGGCCGCAAGGGGACAACCTGGTCGAGTGCTGCTGAGGCCGCCTGTTGCCAGACAGCCACCAAAGTCTCAACCGGGCTGCGGTCGAGGGAAGTGGGCAAGAACCCCAGCACCGTCTGAAACCTCTCAGGGTCCATTAGGCGCCTAGGGCGGAACCATCGAATTGGTTCCTCATCCCAGCAGTGAGGGACAGCCGATTTGAAGACCAGCCACAGGAGATAGTGATCTGTCCATGATAGGGGTAGGGTAACCGGTGACCCCCCCAGATCACTACACAAAACAAGGTCGAGCGTGTTCCCCCCCTCATGAGTGGGCCCTTGAATCACCTGGGTCAGGTCCATGGCTGCCATGGATGCCATGAACTCCCGAGCCAACCCCGACGCCTCTCCCAGAGATGGCAGGTTGAAGTCTCCCAGAACCATGAGCCTGGGAAACTCCACCGCCACCTCCGAGAGGGCATCAAGAAGCTCGGGAAGGGCCGTTGCCACACAGCTGGGGGACAGGTACGTCAACCACAGACCCAACTGACCCCCTGGGCCCAACCTCAGGAGGAGGGATTCACACCCGCCTATCTGCAGGACTGTGGCCTCCCTTGGAAACAGGGTATAATAGATCATTATAATTTTCCATTTTCCCTAAATCTAATCTATTTGGATGTATCATGGCCTCCATGGTTGACAGCCATTGTGGTATTTTCATATAATGCTTGTTCTTAATTTTCCTCCAGGTTTATAATAATGAATCTCTTATTAAGTGCCTATTAAAATAGGCACATGTTCTGTCTTTTCCTCCCCACAGATATACATGCCAACCTTCCTGGAGGTCATGATCTTCAATTGTTAATATTCTTTTGTCTCTTAACTTAACCCAATCTTTAATCCAATTTAGTATCGCTGCCTGATTCCATTCTGGTAACCCAAAACCACCTCTGGTTTTACTATCCTGCATCAATTTTAGTTTGATATGTGGTTTCTTGCCCAGCCAGACGAATTTGTTATTTTGCTTAGTTCAGTGAAAAATGGTTTTCCTAATTTTATCGGGATCATCTGGAAGAGGTACATCAATTTTGGTAATATATTCATTTTCAGTACTGCAATTCTAACTAATATTGATAGTTGTAATCTTCCCCATGTTTCTAAATCCTTCTTAATTTGTTCAATTAATTTAGTATAGTTGTCTTCTTTAATTGATGAGCACCTATTAGATAGCCATATTCCGAGGTATTTTATTTTATTTTCACTCTGTAATCCTATTTTGCTTTGTAGTTCTATTTTCTAATTTGTAGTACAATTTTTAATTATCATTTTAGTTTTATTTTTATTCATTTTCAATCCCGCAACCTCCCCAAATTTTTCTATTTCTTGGAGTAGTGTTGGTCCATTTTCAGTTGGTTCTTCCACTATGAATATGAGGTTGTCCGCAAAAGCTTGGACCTTGTATTCTTCATTTCTAATTTTAATCCCTTTTATTTCTAAATTCCATCTGGCTGTGGCTAGTAACACTTCTAGGGATAGAATAAATAGCAGAGGTGATAGTGGGCACCCTTGTCTCACTCCTTTCCCTATCTCAAAATTGTCTGTATGCTCTCCATTCATTAATACGCTTGCTGTTTGGGTAGAGTATATAGCTTGTAGTGTCTTTACTATATTGGTGCTGAAATTTATTCTTGCTATTTGTTGTAGCATGAATTTCCAATTCAGGTTATCGAAGGTTTTTTGTGCATCCAAAAAGATGAATGCTGCTTGCTTTTCAAGGTGTGCTTCATAGTACTCAATTGTATTTAGCACTATTAATGTTATTCCTAATTTGTCTATGTGGTAAAAAGCTGTTCTGATCTGAATATATAATCTCACTTAAGAATGGTTTCATTCTCTCTGCCAAAATAGTCATAAATACAATATTTTATAAGCTGTGTTTAATAAGGAAATTGGTCTATAATTTGAAATCATTTGTTGGTTGGTACCTTCTTTCGGGATTAGGGTGACATATGCCTCAGACCAGGACTTTGGTAATTTAGCTTCTAATAATGCCTTGTTATATACCTCTAATAATATTGGTTCAAATAACTCATAAGCATTTTTATATAATTCACTGGGGAAATCTTGGTGGCTCAGGCTTTTAAATGCCTGCATTTAAGTTCCAGCTGCCTACAATTACTGTAGGCTCGAATCCCACCAGGCTCAAGGTTGACTCAGCCTTCCATCCTCTCGGGGTAGGAAAATTGAGGACCCAAGATTGTTGGGGGCAATAAGCTGACTTTGTAAAAATGCCGCTTAGTAATAAGCAGGCATATACAATGGAATGAAGGCTATTGCTGAGCACACTGGGTTGTATCCCAAAAATTGTAAGCCGCCCTGAGTCTTTGGAGAAGGGCGGCATATAAATGTAATTTTTAAAAAACCAACCATCTGGTCTGGGTGTTTTGTTATTTTTCTGCTTTTGTATTGCTTTTTTGAGTTCTGCTGGTGTTATCGCTCTATTCAATATTTCCTTTTGTTCATCTGTGATGGAGCCTAAACCATTCTCATCTATTACCTTTGTGATCTCTTGTTGGTCCCGTTCCAGCGCCTCCGCAATCACTTGTGCCATGATAGCACCCAGGTCTTCATCTTTCATTTCTTGCACATTTTGAAACCGCAGGTAAAACCCTGCACATTCCATCTCCAAATGGATTATTGAATCTTCCAGGTCTCTATTCATTCCATCACTTTCCTGTCCATAGCTTCCATTTTCTTTTCTGTTTGCTCTGCCTTTTCTTCTATGTTTTTTATTTTTTGTTCATTCTTTTCCATCTTTTGTTGTATTGTTTCTATTTTCCCATCTAATTTCTGGATGTTATTTTTTCATTTCTCCCATTTCCATCTTCAAATCGATGTGGTTTGCTGACATTTTCTCTTGTACCTTAAGCATAATTTCTTGGATGGATAGTAGAGTTGCATGCATTGCTTACATATTGGCAGCATTGCTTGTCTTATCTGTAACCAACATCCCCTCAACTGTTTTCTGTCCTGCTGGGGATGCAATCAATACTGATGAACCTGAGATTGTTTTCTTTCCTTTTAAAGTTGTTGTTGTTGTACTCGTCATACTCTTTATCTTACTATATACTTCTTCCCACTTTACCATCCACAGTGCTTATCCACTTTAATTCTTTAATTCTTCTGTTCCATGCTTCTTTACATCTAATTTAGTTTACTAATAATTTCTAATAATTTCATCCTATATTACTAACTTATTATATTTTATAATAGGCAAGAGCCTGCTAGTATCTAAACTGCAGTTGGGAAAAGTAGACTAAAAAGGTATTAAATCCAAGGATGTTAAGTCAGAAGGAAAACAGAATTAAAAGAGAGAGAGAGGGAAAAAAAACACAGAGAGTAGAGGGCAAAATCTATAACAAAAAGTTACTATCTTATCTTACTAATATCTACTGATTACTAATAAGCCTATTTTTACATGAGTACAGATATAACTAACAAAATTGCTCAATATCTATCAATTTATCTAAACCACTAATCAATTTTACTTAATTCATTAATCATTTAATTCATTAATCACCTTAATTCATACCCTAGGCAGATTAAGAATTCATTAATCATCTAAAAATTCATTATGCAGTTCCTTTCTTTTCAGGGCTTATTCCCAATATTAATTAAATCTTTCTCTATTTTTTAAATATTTATCCAAACTCAGTAATATATTCCACACTTAAATAATAAACAAATAATTAATCTAAATCATCAATTCATTTAGCATTTAACAGTAGCAGTTAGATCAAATTCTTCAGTTCATATATATTTTGCTTTGTCATGATCTATTGCATCAGCTATCTTTACTGTCCTTTAAAGTTAAGATGGTCACCTCCTTTCTTAGTCCAGCTCTCTTACTATGTCTTCTTTCTTCTGATCTTCCCTACACTTATAGCCTCCACCGCAAGTCCACTGCAAATCCCGTTTCCCAATCACTCAGTCCTCTGCTCAGTCCTCCGATCCAGTACTCAACTCTCATTCAAACCTTTTAGGTAGCCAAATCCCACCGGCTCCAATGTCTTGTCTTTAAGTCCTATGCTCTCCCCGTCAGATAGCTGCTTTTCTATTTTGACTTCTGCCCCCTCCTTGAGACTCACAGTTCTGCCAATCAGTCTTTAAGATCTCTCCTCTTTGACAGTCACTCTCTGCCTCCGCATGATTACATTCAATAGCTTTTTCAATGTTGATGCTGCTGTCGCTATTATTCCTTCCTCATTTGGTGTGATTGCAGTGACTTTGGTCTGCCATTAATATGGCAGATCACTCACATGCTGAGGTTTGCAAACATTTCTTGTGGTGTGGCAGGCAGTCACCCTCCATCTGCTCACACCTTGGGCTTCCTCACAGTTTCACCAATCCCTCCAGGATTTGTGTGCCCCTTGGGGGGCCTCCAGATATGCAGATTGGGGATAAAGAACAGACACCGATCTTCTTTCCCCACATCACAATGGCACCACAACCAGAAGTCCCAAAATTATGTTAAAATTTATATGGTTAGGAAAGAAAGCTCGAATAAAATTAATAGTATTATAGGATAGTAGAAGTAGAGGTGGCTTTAGACTCCCAGAATGGGAATTTTATTATAATGCAGCAGCATTGATATGGATCAAGGAATGGGTTAATTTGAGTAATAAAAGGATTTTAACTCTGGCAGGTCATGATTTACAGATGGGGTGGCATGCCTTCCTATGGAAAAGAAAAG
This sequence comes from Naja naja, assembly GCA_009733165.1. NCBI lineage: Eukaryota > Metazoa > Chordata > Lepidosauria > Squamata > Elapidae > Naja > Naja naja. Next base: position 60,323,244 of record CM019155.1, on the reverse strand, counting down.
TAAGAAGGAAACATATTTCTATAGACACCATATGAGAGATTCATTGATACAGATTTGGAATAAGATTAGGAGAAAACATTATATGAAAATACTGGCCTGGTTATCCACCATGGAAGTGATGATATACCCCAATACATTGGATTTAGGCAAAATGGTGAGATAAAAAGAAATATTAGTCAATCAGGGAAATTTAAAAACAAATCAGGAATTAAAAGAGCAAAGTATAAACATAGACTGGTGGCCATATCTTCAGCTTCAAACCAGATACAAAAAAGACATAAAAGAATTTGGAATTTATACTGAGCTACAAAAATTAGATAAAATTTTAATAGGCCCTGAATTATACATCCTTTTTTATGAAATTCATAACAAGGATGTATAATTATTTATTAAAAGTTGCTTTGGAAGAGGAGGTAGTAAAAGGCTGTATGATAGCATGGGCAAAAAAAATATAGGACATAATATAGACTTAGTGGATTGGGAAAAAATATGGAATAAAAATTATTCATTAACAAGATCAGCAGGTAATAAAGAAAATATATACAAGATGTTTTATCGTTGGCACCTGTCACCAATGAGATTGGCGAAAATGTACCCTAATGTACCCTAACGTGAATCTGAAATGCTGGAAATGCAAACAGAACCAAAGTACCTTCTACCATATGTAGACTGCTGCACGGTTCTTGCAGGCGTGGCTGCATTTGCTTCTTTCGCTGTCCGTCCGTGCCTGAAAGGGACCAATTTGGAAGAGTCTTCGTGGGTGTATTTTGTAAGTGACCAGGCAGAAAACTGGGCTGCAGCGTGTTTCGCGGCTGGAAACACCCAGCTGAAGCGCAGGGCTTCTTCTCCCAAGGCTTAAAAGTTTATTTGTGGAGGTTGTGGAAAGGGGAAAGGAAGAGGGGCAAAAAAGTAAGATGGAGGAGTCAGAAGAGAAACCAGTGAGAGAGAGCAACGGCCAACAATTCAACCTCTCTCTCTCTCTCTCTCTCTCCTGAAGAACGGACTATCCACTTCAATTTTTGAGCACAGTGCCCAAACGATCACCCCAGGCCTTTGCTATGAGCTGTAACTTTTAAGGATAAAATACATCAAAATTACCCAAATGCTTCCAGTCCTCCTTGATGTGTTGATAGAGTAAGCTCACTTTCTTTTTCTCTTACCACCTGTTTATGCCTGATAAGATGGCCGGCTTCTGCTGACTCTCGGAGTGAGGCGGAGGGTTCAAGTGGTCCGAGAGGGTGTTTAGAGGGTTTTTTGTGTAACCCCAGTACCTTGCATCGTCGCTGGTGGGCTCGGGGAGCTGAACGGGACCCTCGGCGGAGGATTAGCTGGGCTCTGGGGCGAGCAGGGATTGGTGTCATCTCCCACCCCCCCGGTTCCTGCATGTACGGAGCTTGCTGAGGTGTCAGCGTGACTCAACAGCAGCTCCGGGCACAGTGACGATGGGCCCGACGGTGCTTTCCTCCCCTGGGGAGGCCGGATGAGATCATCGGCATGGGACTTGTTGGGTCCTGGGGTGAGCTGGGGATTGTTGGCATCTTCTCCCTCCCCCCGGTTTTTTTGTACGTCGGAGCCTGCGGAAGTGCCAGTGGGGTGCAGCAGCGGCTCCGGTTGCAACGGGTGAGCCCGACGACGTTTCCTCCCCCCGGCTTCTAAATCAGCTGGAGCACTGTTTTGAGGCTGCAGCTGATCTGGGAGTGGCAGCCCTGAAGACGCCAGGAAGACCTGGAGCGATGGGGGCGTCGGGAGTGATGGCGGTGATGGCGGTGAGGTTGGCACTGTTTGTGGCCAGCCCCTGGCCTTTAGTTCAGTCAGAGGGCCAATGTGACACTGTGGCTGTCCCGGGCATGGCCTGGAGTGCAGCAGGAAGCACGACCGGTCCTTGGTTAGCTGTCATGGGTGGAGGCCTCGGCCCCGCCCAAAGGCTGCTAAGGACTGCGCTGACTCCATCCTTGGCGTTGGAGGCGATGGCGGTGACGACCCTATTGGTGGAGTGGATGGAAGGCCAGCGGATGATGGTACAGGACCTGAGGCTGGTTAGCAGTGGTGGCCCCAGGCCCACCGTTGACTTTGGTCCTTTCCTGGGGAGACCCTTGCCGAGACGCCATCTATTCCCCGCCTTGCCACCTTACCTGTGCTACTCCTTATGGCTGGACTCTGGACTTTTTCATCGACCATTATGTTTGGTCATTTTGCCCTACATGTGTTACCTCGTTCACTTATACCATCTGTTCCATCCTCGCCAATCACAAGGTACTTTAATTACTGTGACTGAATCATCTATATTGTACCACAGGCCACGGAGGGGTGGGCTTGGACACCCTAGTGACCTGGGCACAGATTCCCAGTGTCGACTGTACACCCTTGAACTTGATTTGTGGCTATCAGATCTTGTTGTGTCCCTTGCCGTGGTGAGAGAACGACAATGGGAACTCATTTTTTCTAGATAGCCATTTAACGTCTGTTTACCAACTGTCCAATTGGACCCATTGGGGTACCCGCAGTGAGATTGTGGGACCTGATCTGGAGGAGGGTCTCAAACATCGACCACAGGTCTGCTGTGAGAGGGCAGCCTGGTCCCTGGATCCCCCAATGGATGTTACCTTGGACTCCATCAAGTTCTTATATTCCGGACTTTATTATTTCCATCTGCAGACCCTTACGCCGATTCCTTGACATTTTTGGATTTGTAATATTCGAACTTTTACAGCAGCAGAACTCCAGACCTTTAGGAGGCTCCCTCCCCCCAGGATATGGCCTGCTATTTTATCACTGGCCTACCTCGAGAATGGGTTATGGAACCCGAGAGATGGCATGGCAGGGAGTTGGGTTGGGGTCGGGGCTCTAAGAAAGTTAAAAAGAGGATCACTAGAGCCCCTTTAATTAAATTTTTAAATAAATTTTTAAGTAGGTTAGGGAGGAGGGTGGGAAATGATACCGTGAGGGTGGACTGCAGCCTGGCTCGTGGGGGGGTGGGGGTTGGGGGCTGGCAGGGGCCTGGAGTGCAGGCCAGGGACCATGATCCCCAGGGTGGTTGGGATCGGCAGAAGACGATGAGGCATAGGGCCAGATCATATGTTGGGAGCGCGCCCCCGCTATCTCCGAGCGGTGGTGCACTCCGACCCTATGACCTCCTCCCCTGGGGGCAGGGGAACAGGGACCCCTGGGCTCAAGCTGGTGTATTTTAATGCCAGGTCCGTGGCTAATAAGTCTTCCCTCCTCCGCGAGGTGATGGAAGAGGAGGCTCTGGACCTGGCCTGTGTCACCAAGATCTGGTTGGGCCCAGAGGGAGGAGTCCCTCTGGTTGATTTATACCCCCCAGTTTTCAGATTTTGCACCGTCCACGGGCTCAGGGGAGGGGTGGTGGAGTGGCTGTGGTTATTCAGGAGACCCTGATTCCAAGGGAGGTCGCTGTTCTTGAGATAGGCGGAAGTGAGACCCTCCTCCTGAGGTGGGGGCCTGGTGGTCGGGTGGGTTTGCTGCTGGCATACCTTTCCCCCAGCTGTGTGGCAGCAACCCTGCCTGGGCTTCTCAGCGTCCTCTCGGGGGTGGCGGTGGATCTCCCAGGGCTTATGGTCCTGGGGGATTTCAACCTGCCTTCCCTCGGGGGGGTGTCGGGTTTGGCCCAGGAGTTCATGGCCTCATGGGGACCATGGGCCTGACCAAGTTAATTCAAGGTCTGACTCACGAGGGGGGAAACACTCTCGACCTAGTTTTCATCTTGGAACAGTGGCATAGTGATATAGGGCAGGCTAGTTGTACAACACTGCCCATCCCTTGGTCTGATCACTATCTCCTACGGCTGGTCTTCCAACAGGCTGCTCCCCACTGCTGGGATGAGGCCAGCCACTAGATGGTTCCGCCCCAGGCGCCTAATGGACCCTGAGAGGTTCCAGGCGGAACTGGGGTCTTTTCCCTCTTCCCTTGCCCACAACTCTGCCGAGGACTTGGCAGCCACTTGGCAGCAGGCTGCTGAGGCTACCCTCAACAGGGTTGTCCCCATGCATCCCCTCACACGCCGTGGATCCCGGGTTGCCCCTTGGTATACTGAGGAGCTCCGGGAGATGAAGCGCCGTCGGAGGGGCTTAGAGAGCAGGTGGAGGGCCACCTGCTCCCAAACCGATCGAGTCCAGCTAAGAGCCCATATTAGGGCCTACCTGGTAGCTGTGGGGGTGGCAAGAAAGTCTTATCTCTCCACCCTCATAGCGTTTGCAGATAACCGCCCAGCCGCCCTGTTTAGGGCCACCCGCTCCCTCCTACATTCGGGGGAGGTGGTGGACCCTCTCGAGGAAGGGCTGAGGAATTTGGTCAATATCTGTTGGATAAGATCCACAGATTCAGGGAGGTGTTGTGTCCACCTTGCAGTGGTCTGAGGATCGTGGTGCAAGCAGTCTGGCTGATGTGATCTGGGCTGAGTTCGACCCTGTTTCGAGGATGAAGTGGACAGGATTATGCGGCGTCTGAGTTCCACCACATGTTTGTTGGACCCGTGCCCTTCTGGTTGGCTTATGCCGCCAGGAGGTCACCTGCGGTTGGCTCGGGCAGTGGTCAATGCTTCATTAAGGGAGGGTGTCTTCCCTCTGCCTTGAAAGAGGCGGTGGTGAGGCCCTCCTGAAGAAGCCTGCCCTGGACCCGACCGTGTTAGACAACTTTCGCCCAGTCTCCAACCTTTGCTTTTGGCGAAGGTTGTTGAGAAGTGGTGGCTCAGCAGTTTCCACTTTTCCTGGATGAAGCGGACTTACCTAGATCCGTACCAATGGGCTTCCGGCCTGGTTTCAGCATGGAGGCGGCATTGGTTGAACTGATGGATGATCTCTGGAGGGCGGGACAGGGGTTTTCCTCTGTCCTGGTCCTATTAGACCTCTCAGCGGCTTCGATACCATCGACCATGGTATCCTTTTGCATGCCTCGGGGGTTGGGAGTGGGGGGCACTGTTCTTGGTGGCTCTCCTCCTACCTCTGGGCAGTGCAATGTCGGTGTTGACAGGGGACAGAGGTCGCCCGAGGCGCTCACTTGTGGGTCCCTCAGGGGTCAGTCCTCTCCCCCCTTTTATTCAATATCTACATGAAACCGCTGGGTGAGATTATTCATGGTTTTGGGGTGAGGTATCACCAGTACGCTGACGATACCCAGTTATACATCTCCACCCCAAACCAGATCAGTGATGCCCTCTCCGTGATGACTCGCTGTCTGGATGCGGTACAGACCTGGATGGACGGAAACATGCTTCGGCTCAACTCGGCCAAGACTGAGTGGCTGTACATACTGGCATCTCGGTCCAGTCAAGATTGTCCATCGTTGACCATAGGGGGAGTGGTGTTGCCCCTGTGGGTAGGGCAAGGAACCTGGGGTCCTCCTGGATGCAAAGCTCCAGTTGGAGGAGCAGGTGGGGGCGTGCCAGGGGCCTTTGCCCAGGTCCGGCTGGTTCACCAGCTTCGCCCGTTTCTGGACCGAGATGCCCTGCGTACAGTCACTCATGCCCTTGTTACCTCGCGACTCGACTACTGCAATGCTCTCTATTTAGGACTGCCCTTGCACACCATCCGGAGGTTGCAGCTGGTGCAGAATGCGGCCGCGCGGATTGTGATGGGAGTTACCCGATTCTCCCATATTACCCCCCTCCTGCACGGCCTGCATTGGCTGCCGGTTGCACTCTGGGTGAGGTTCAAGGTTTTGGCTTTAACATTCAAAGTCCTCCACAACATGGATCCACAATATTTAAGGGAGCGCCTCCTGCCAATATTGAGGACCAACCGCCCTGTATGGACACACAGGCAGGGGCTCCTCGGGGTCCCGTCGGCAAGTCAATGTCGGTTGGCGGTCCCCGGCGGCCTATTCTGTGGCGGCCCCGGACTTATGGAACCAACTGCCTCTGGACCTCCGTCTGGCCCCTGACCTCTGCACCTTCCGCTGCGATTTGAAGACCTGGCTATTTGACCAAGTCGGGCTGTGATTACCTCGTGGGGCGTATGGGATAGTTTTAACTTTAATTCAGCTTTATTGGACTTCACACTGGTTTAATTCTTTTTTAATCTATTTATTGTATTTGTATGTTTTAATTGTGAGCCGCCCCTAGTCTTCGGAGATGGGGCGGCATATAAGTCCAATAAAATAAATAAAAATAAATAAATATGTGGTGGTCATGCCCAAAAGCCCAAAAGTACTGGACTGAAATATGCAGTTGGATACAAGAAAGATCAGATAAAGTTTAAACTGGAATATAAGTAATTTCTCATTAGTCTCTCATATGGGTCTGGCTTTATCTGGCCATCAGCATACTGACCCATTTTTCAAAACTGCCTGGTTCTGGAATACACCTTTGTATTCTGAAAAGCAAATTGAGTAAAATCTTAACTCCTGATATCATAGATACTAATCTATACACCAGAAACAATAATATCACATTTCTTATCTGAAAATTAGGTCTCTCTCTCCCCCTCCCTCTCTCCCTCCGTCCCTCCATCCCTCCCTCTCTCTCTCTCTGTGCTTTGGAGTGTGTTTTGACAAGTTTGCGCTGTAATTGTGCAATGAAATCTACAGATCTGGGTGAAACTGTGAAACTGTTGAGTTGTAGTCTTCCTTAGGCATGAAAGCTAGCTGGGTGATCTATTCTGTCACGCTCTCTCAGCCCAACTCACCTCACTGGATTGTTGCTGTGGGGAAAATAAAAAAGCAAGATATGGTGGATCTATGTTCTGCTTTGAGTTATATGCAAGACTAATAAAGTTGGGATATAAATAAATATAGAAGAAACAGATGTGGGAAGTGCCAATCAGCCAAGGTATTATTTTTAGAAGAACTGATTCTTTTTTTTAAAAACACACTTTCTTGGCTAACAATTTGCAGAACAATCCTTAGTTTACAGAGAGATTGTATTTTATTTTTTGCTTTACATGTATCATTTTTCTTTAATTTACAAAGTACCTGACAAAGAGAGAATGATCCTGTCAAGATCACTTTTTAAAAGTTTTTAAACTGGTAAGTCAATTTATTTTATTATAGTATAGAAATTTAGAGAACAAATATGAATAAAATATGTTGAGATCTGCAATCACAAACCCTGCTAAAAACATGGTAGAAGATAAAACTTGAAGAAAAATGTTGAGTTTCAAAAACAATAACAGTCCTTTGTGCAATGGTTTTTAAATGTATACATCTTTGTTAGTACAGATGTTTGCATTTAGAAGTTTGACTGAAATATAAGTGACTATCTGTGTACAGTAGTTCTCTGCTGTGTTTTCTGGACAACTAAACAAAGAGAAAGCTGATAGATCACCTCTATCCGTTCTACATAACATTCAACTTACTGAAATTTGAGAAACAAACATTAATTTACCCATAAGAAAAATATTTTCTGTAATGTAAAATTTGAGTCTGTTCATGAGTTTATAGTAGAAATAGCTACATATACTGGATAATAATCTGCTTATAGTAATTTAAATGAGAATATTATCCTGTGAGATAAAGCTGGTTTCTATGTGGAAAGTAGAATTGTTTTCTTAGGTTTGGTGCAAGATGCTGTTGGAGTAGAACTCTGAACAGTTCCAATGTTGTAATATACAGTAGAACCTCTTATCACAAACGCTTCTGACCATGACCTAATTGGGTTCCGACCATCTGGTCACAAACACATACTTGGGTGGCAATCAAACATGACCCCCTGACTCAGAAATTCCTGAAGATGAAACATTAGAAGATGAAGAAATAGCCAAAGTTATGGAATGAATAATGGTTGTGACCAGAGGTTCTACTTTATACCTGTGTGAATACACACACACACACACACACACACAGAGGGTTATTTTTATAGTTTCAGAGAAATGGGAATAAAATAAATTATTACTGGTCTATTAAACATACTGCCTATGGGCATCTGAAAACAGTTTTATGCTATCTTCCAGGCTTTCTTGTAACTGTAATGAAGTGTAATTTAATTGCTGCATAAGACTTATGCAGCAATTATGGAGGAAACTGTTCAGTTCCAGGAGAAATGTACTTCAAATTATTTTGCCCTTCAAATCAGACTTCTTCACAGCCTTCCTCCTTAGCATTACCCTTAAGAGAGTTGTATGACTACTGACCACACAAGGACACACCAGACTTTCTGGGACATATTGACTAGTGGTTTTCCTTTTAGGAAGGCTGTTAAAGTGGTCTTGTTTAGCAGAGGCTTTTATCTAGCATGGTTCCAGTGGGTTGAGAAGCCAGCAAACATTTGTATAGGATGTACTATTGAATTGCTTACTTATTGTTCATTGAGACCTTAAGGTGAGGACCCAAGATTATTGGGGGCAATAAGCTGACTTTGTAAAAATGCCGCTTAGTAATAAGCAGGCATATACAACGGAATGAAGGCTATTGCTGAGCACACTGGGTTGTATCCCAAAAATTGTAAGCCGCCCTGAGTCTTCGGAGAAGGGCGGCATATTAATGTAATTAAAAAAAAAAAAAGGTTGGTTTTCATTGTGAACCACTGGAAGTCATTTTGTGATATACAGCATAGAAACATAATAAAGAAATTATCAACAACTTCACTCTAAAAGCACAGGGAACCAAGTGCTTTGGGGGATAAGTTCAAATGGGTACCTTATATATCTGAAAGCTCAAAGCATCTATTTTTCCTTAGGTACTTCAATTTCCTCCCCTCCTTAATGCAAAAGAGGCTGTTATATTTTCCAACACTACTCAAATGCAATAAAGGTTCCACTGGATGGAACTGTAGAAGTGAGAAAACAATGCTGGCAGCTTGCATGTGACTTCTGTAGTTAGATTTTTTGGGGGGGTTGTTGTTTGCATACCTGTGTGACATTCAGGAGCTGGAAAAAGAAGTAAGGGAAGATATTTTTCAAAGGAAACACAAAGCCATTCTACCTGAAAAATTAAAATAAATCAAAACCCTCAATCAATCAATTAGAATTGAGCTGGAAGGGACCTTGGAGGTCTTCTAGTCCAACCCACTGTTCAAGCAGGAGACCCTATACCAGTGATGGCTAACCTTTTTGTCATTGTGTGCCGAAAGTGTGTGCATGTGTGCGCATGTGCACACACATGCCTGCACCCATAATACAATGCGTGGATGACCCTCCTGCCCCTGCACATGTGCGTGACCTCCCTGGCAATGACACCATGTGCCTCTGCACATGTGTGCATGACCTGTGCATGCCTTGCCCCCTGTGCATGCATGCACGTCTCACCCTCATATGCACGGCAGATACCCAACAATCAGCTGGCTGGCAGGGGGAGCATGCGCAGTGGATCTGTTCCGGGTGACGGTTCATGTGCCAGCAGAAATGGCTCTGCATGCCACTTCTGGCATGTGTGCCATAGGTTCGCCATTATGGCCCTATACCATTTCAGACAAGTAACTCCAGTCTCTTCTTAAAAACCTTCGACTATGAAGTATCCACAACTTCTGACAGCAATAAACTGCACTTTCAATTACATTGCAGCTGAATTAGAATTACATTGACTCATTTTCCCAGTAATGCTCATAGAACCCTGGAGCTGCTTTCTGACTGGCAAATAATCAAAGTACACTAGTGTCCTGGTCAAAGCTTGGTTCTTCCTTTTCAGATCATTTTTGGCTATTCCCCTAGTAATGATGTACCTGCAATCTTACCAATAAATGTCAGAAGACACTTTGCAAATACAGCCACTCAGATGAGTCCAAATCCCATAGACAATAATAATCCTTTTAGCAAAGAATAGTTTTGCCTCTGCTATCCCGCTCCATTCGGTACTCTACTCAGATGACACTGCTTGATGGGAGGGCTGCTCCTGACCTAGTTCTGGAAATGGAAGGAAAAATATGGGATGGCATTCCAGCTCAGTGATCTTTGTATATAGGAAAGATGAGTCTTACTTCCCACAGACAGCCCTAGTAGGAAATGGGCAAGTGGAACATGGGATGAATCTACTTCTTGCTTTTAACATACCCCTTAGATACATAATTTTACTTAAATAAATAAGGGAAACAGGAAGGGAAGTAAAAGAATAGGGATTGAAATGTATTGATTGCATTACTATTCTAACAATAAAGAGCCTACAAAAATGCAATCATGGCCAATATTCCTCAGCATACTCTGCATTATTGGGTAAATGGTGATTTAAGTAAATGTATTTTCATTAGCTTTTGATTTCTTTTTGTAATTTCAGTAATTTTGTAGAAATGGAAGTATCAGAACAATTGTCCTGAAATTGTCCCCCCCTCTATAATTTTTAATTAAAAATATCTTGAAATGGATTGTTCAGCCTTACTCAGCCTTTTTGTCTTCTCTCTACTACAAATGTCAAATCATTCCTATATCTTCTCCCTACCTTACCAGCTACAGTAAACAGACAAAACAGTGATAGTGTACTGAACTTCCTTTATGACAAGTATTTGCACATTTGAGTCTTGAAAACTCAGCATGATGAGAAGGGGAGTTCCAGCTGCAGCTGGTTTTCTGGCCCTTCACATTTGCTGCTAGATGTAAACAGGCTTAGTGGGCCTCAGCTGGCTCCCAGTTGCTATGGGATGGGTTGCTTCCACCACAAGTTCAGAGCAGGAGGCAGTCTAGTTATTTGGTACACATTGATATTTTCAAGGAGTTCTAGCAACCAGGAAGGAATGAAACACGCTGTCACCTGTTGCTCCTTTTTATGCAGTGCTGTTGCTTATTATTCCTGATACTCTTGAAGCATCTTGTTTCCTAATATTTCCTGTAACAAAAACCACAATTAATTAATTCAGCAGCACTAAACCTTTGGTTCTAGCTTCCCAGAATGCCACATTGCAGTGAAGTCTACAGGAGCAGCATTTTCAGCTTTTTCACAGCTGAAAGCTATGGCAATGAAGAAATGTTTTGGGTGTCATATTTTGTCCTATTTCTTATAGCTACTACTGGCAGATCTCCTCTGAATTTGGCAAAAGGAAAGGAAAGAAGGAAGGAAGGAGGGAGGAAGGAAGGAAGGAAGGAGAGGGAGGGAGGGAGGGAGGGAGGGAGGGAGGGAGGGAGGGAGGAAGGAAGGAGAGGCACTTCCTTTTCTCCAGGTCTCATTTTCCCATGACTCAGTCATGATTCAGACATTGCAGTGCTTCTTCTCTTTGCTACTTAATTTGTGGTTCAATTGCACAGATGGATTACTAAGAAACCAATAGTTGGATGGCTTGTCCTACAGATAGAACAACTAAAATGTAGGCAATTAAATTTTGATGGCCAGATGAAATTGCAGAATAATTCTCTGCATATCCTGTTAACTACAAAATCTGGAGAACTTTACATGATGTTTCTACAATTAAACTCAGGTATACGTTGCTTTTCTTGGTCTTGCTGCTATTATTATTACTATTATTATTATGTCTGGTTGCAGTTACAAATGTATTTAGACTGGATTTGGTATGTTGTACACATATCAAGTATTTCCCAAGGATCTGGGATAGGTAGATTTATTTAATATTATTAAAAGTATCATTGCAAGATGTAAGCTGTTCCAAGTAAAGCTGACTTTGCAACTGAATGACAGTGATTTTGTCAATGCTGATGGTATTCAGGTAGAATTGCATCCAAGGCACTTATTACTATTACTACTTCCTTTTGCCATGTCTTTCTACTTTTATTTGCAGGTTTTATGTTTTATGATTTTCTCTGGTTCTTTCTTTTCTATTCTGCTGTCTTTAGCTACTGCCATGTCCAGTACACAGACCTTTTGTCTTTCTTATCAGCAATTATCAAGTTTTGGGTGTTACATGGCAGGTGTTGCTCTATTTGAATTCTAAAGCAGGGGTCTCCAACCTTGGCAACTTTAAGACTTGTGGACTTCAACTTCTAGAATTCCTCAGCCAGCAAAGCTGGCTGAGAAATTCTGGGAATTGAAGTCCACAAATCTTAAAGTTGCCAAGATTGGAGACCCCTGTTCTAAAGTTCCAAAACACTTTTAGCTTCTTTGTTTTTTATTACTTTGTCTATTCTGTAGTCTTACCATTTCTTACAGTCAAATGATATTTCTTGCAACAATGAACCACTGTAACCACTTGTGTTATGCCACTGCTTGTAGTCTGTGTGATGTTTTGTAGCATATATACAGGTGATTCACTGTTTCTTCAGCTTCTTTGCAAAGGTAGCAGTTGCTGTCTATATCTGTCTTCTGAATTTTGGCTTTATATGCACTTATTCCTTCCACAATTATCCCACTGTCTCTTTCTTCGACTTTCCTGCTCTTAGGCATTGACAGGGTTTAGTATCCGCTTGGTCTACAATTTTCTTTATGCACGGACCATGTAATACTTTGCATTACCATGTCTTTTTTCTGTTCTTGATCTTGATCTTACTTACAGGCCAGTTTGATTTCTTTAACTCAGTAAGCCTTCATAGTATACAAGCTTCAGTGGATCTTTTTCTGTGTTCTTCAGATATTCTTTTACTGCTCTTTTTTCTTCATCTTTCTGTTATAGTTGCAACTTTATTATCATACAATAATAAATTATTATGACTGCTGAATCCCTAAAGATTCTGCGCATAGTACAATTGTACTATTAATGTAGAGATATTTCTGGATGTCTTCAGTTTCCCTAATTCTGCTTTAAAACTCTGTTCTCCTTCCAACATCAGATGATGTTGTTCTTTTTCATTCCTCAGGGAACATGTATATGCAAGCCTTTGTGACTATTTTCTTCAATTAACTCCTGCTATGGGAATATGTCCTTCTTGAAAGCCTAAGAGTAATAAAAATTCCATTGGAAAAGATCAGTAAGTAACATTGAAGCATAAATATGTTTTATGAAAGTATATGATTGTGATAGTTCATGTCTTTTTATTAATTTATATTCCTTATTAATTTGTATTCTGGCCATTGATTAAGGTGATGATAACAAATAAAAATATTCTAATCTGTGAAGGAAAAATGCAGAATTATTAGTTATGTTAATCAAGAACACTATCAAGGTAAAAAGGACTGTGAAATTTCTGGTTCTTCAGAATTCTAAATCAGATAAGAAGCTGGTCTGATTGGTCTCAGTACCAATCATCAACTTGCTTCTAAATATTTGTAGAATAAAAATTGTAGTATTGTTGTACAAAATGGGAACCCTGATATTATTATGAAGTTTCACTTCACAATAAAAACCTAAGATAAATAAATAGGAAGTCAGAAAATAGTGTATGTCATTCAAGCAAATCCACCACTCCCAGCACTGTTTCTATTGGAATCCATTGGAACCTGTGGGAAAACAAGTTTTCATTCTGATTCATTCTTCTCAGCTACTTTCCAAACACATTTCAGCCATAAGGCTATATAAGTTGCTCCTTTGATAGTAGAAGGATTTAATAAGTTGAAAATGGACTCTTTTCAGATATTTTATGTACATTTAATGTAACAACAGGAAAATCTTCTCAGTAATTAATATCCAGTGAAATCTGGTTTGACTTTTTGTTAAATGAATTGTGCTTGGGATCCAAGATTTTGGAAAGTTAACTCCATTTGCATGTACTTGCCATTTCATGTATTTACATGAGTGTAAGCAAGGGTAGGCTTCAAAAGTCTCAGCAACAGGTTCTCTGCCCAGTTGCTGGGTGGGCATGGCCATGGTGGGTGTGGCCTACTGGAACTTCAGGGAGTCCTGTTTTTCGCTTGCCCCAGGCTCTGGAGGCTTTCCTCAAGCCCCTGGGGGGCAAGAATGGCCTCCCCAAGGCTCCAGAGGCCCTCCCAGAAATGGGCCCATTTCCAGACTTCTGGAACTTCTGGGAGGCCAGCTTTCCTCCTCCCCGAGCCTCCATATGGAGACTTCTGGGAGGGGCAGGATGGATGGGGCCAGCCAGGGGTGGCATTTGGCAATTTGCCAAACCAGCCATAACATTAGCAATGGGTTCACCTAAACCCAGGCAAACCCATAGCACCCCACCCCTGAGTGTAAGACACCTGGACAGGAGGCGAGTGCGCACAGGGTGTGGTGTCCCTGGGGACCATCTTCTCCCATAGACTGATTGTGTTCTGAGCACCTCCCTTTCACCCAGGTTGCCAGGCCAAGTGCTTGCTGTCTCCTATTAATACACCCAGGGGACAGGGCCAAAGAAGCTGGGAGGTGCCTCCTGGCTCCAGGGCGGCCCTGCTGGTCAGATCTAAAGCTGGGTGCAGGAACCAATGCCATCTGTGGTGTGGGTGCACTGCCCACATGCACTGGCCTTACTGTTTGAGTTCAGGAATGAAGCTTTCAACTGAGCAAGGGCCAGGCCCCTCACAACCACAACTAGAGTTTGCTGCACCGGTGGAGGAATGAGACCCCATTGTCCCAAGGACCCTGCCTGTATGCAAATGGGGGGGGGGACAGTTGAAAATGTAGCTATCTTTGAGGGCAATCCCAGTACTGCACTTCTGCTTTCTTTAGCTTGGACACAGCCTGGGCACCCAAGCTGCTGGCAGCAGTGGTTGCAGGAGCCCCCTGAGCAGCCATGACCCCCCATCCCTAGCCAGCCAGCCCTGCCTGACCTACTCCCCACCTGGCACAAAACCTCACCACTCTCCTCCTCCTCCTCCCCACAGAAGAGTAAACGGGCTCTGTAGGATAATGGGGTCTCTCATTTCTCCTGTGTGGTGAGCTCTGGCAGGCTGGACACAGGTGTGAGGGGCCTGGCCCTGTGGTGCCTCTTCGCTCAGTTAAAGGCTTTATTCCTGCCCTCAAACAGTAAGGCCACCCTGGAATTGGAATTGGCCAGGTGCAGGAATGAACACTATCTGTGGCCCAGAAGCGCTGCCCACTTGCGTGTGCCAGCCATGCCCCTCAAGGTCAACCACAACCCTGATGTGGCCCTCAACAAATTGAGTTTGACACCTCTGATGTAAGACATATTACAGATCAATTAGCATATATAAAGCTTTCACTATTTTGTTGTATCTCCAAAAATAAAGCTGTTTTCAATGGGCACAATTAGTTAGTCAAGTTCTAGCAGATGCAAATCTTCAGTGAGTCAATTTTTCATCCCAAATATGGTAACTTTTATGCAGATTAAAGGTGATCTTTTTTTTCCTCTGGTTAAACTTCAGTGTGTTCTCTTATATATGAAAATCAACACAGCATTGTTACTATTATATGTTTTCAATATTTTTAAAAGCTTTGCGTTGTCTCCCTTTAATAGTAAACAACTCTGTCTTTTTCAGTAATAGGGAACAAGATGGACAATCTAATAAATGGAACAAATGAAGTATTTACCACCACTGAATATGACTATAGTGATATGGTAACACCATGCCAAGCGAAGGCTGCCCGAAAATTTGGTTCCAGTATCCTGCCTACCCTTTATTCTTTGGTATTCATCTTTGGTCTTTTGGGTAACATGCTAGTTGTACTGATTCTAATCAAATATAAGAAATTCAAGAGTATGACTGATATATACCTATTAAATTTAGCCATTTCTGATTTGCTTTTCATTTTCTCAATCCCATTTCGGATTCATTATGTAGTAGATGAATGGATATTTGGAGATCCAATGTGCAAAATTATTAGTGGAATCTATTTTTTAAGCTTCTACAGTGGAAGCTTTTTCATAATCCTCTTGACTATTGATCGGTATTTAGCAATAGTCTATGCAGTGTTTGCATTAAAAGCCAGAACAGTATTCTATGGTATCATCACAAGCATTATTACCTGGGGCCTAGCAATTCTAGCCTGTTCACCAGGAATAATCTTTCATATAGCACAAGGAGAAAATGGTAGGATAACATGTGCTTTTCATTTTCCTCATCAAAGTCACTTCGGATGGAACATGTTCTTTACACTGCAACTGAACTTTATAGGCTTGATTTTTCCAATGATGGTTATGACTTTCTGCTATGCATGCATCATAAATACTTTGCTGAGATGCAGAAATGAGAAGAAGAACAAAGCAGTCAGACTTATTTTTATCATAATGATTGTTTATTTCCTTTTCTGGGCCCCATACAATGTTGTTCTTTTGATCCAGTTGTTCCAAGCTGATTTATCCCTTGATAATTGCAGCAAATTAAATGGTATCGGTATAGCAACTCAAGTGACCGAAACACTTGCAATAGCTCATTGCTGTATCAATCCTGTGATCTATGCTTTTGCTGGCGAGAAATTTAGAAAATACACTATTACCTTTTTCCGAAAACATGGTGGTCACCATCTCTCAAAATACTGTGTCTTTCTATATCGAGAACCTCTCGAACGGGCCAGTTCCACGTACTCTCATTCTACTGGAGAGCAAGACATTTCAGCAGTCTTATAAAGCATATCTTTAGGGAAAAAATTGAATGATTTTTTTATTGGTGCATTTTATGGACCTCTGTAATACAGGTAGTCCTCAACTTATGATCACAATTGAGCCCTAGATACATTTGTTAAGTGAGTTTTGCCCCATTTAACAATCTTCCTTGCCACAATTAAGTAAATCACTGCAGTTATTAAGTTAGTAACATGGTTAAGTGATGCTGGTTTCCTGATTGACTTTACTTGTCAGAAGTTGGCAAAGGGGGATCACATGATCCCGGAACACTGGAACATCATAAATATGAATCAGTTACCAAGTGTCTGAATTTTGATCATGTGATCATGGGGATGCTGCAATGGTAATAAGTGTCAAAAATGGTCATGTCACTTTTTTGAGTGCCATTGTAACTTCAAAAGGGTAACAAAATGAAGAGTTGTAAGTGGAGGACTATCTGTACTGGATTTAAGAAACTCTTTCAAAGGAGTCAATACAATTTTGATGTGAAAAGGCATGATCAAAACAACTTTGATGTGAAAGTTAAGGATAAAGATTTGTTTTGCTATGTTAATTCACAAACCAAGCCATTTGTCAATGTTCATATAATGTCAGTTGAATAATTATAAATGTAATAAGGCATTTAGCAATAAAAGAAAAAAGCCTTTCTTGGGCAAAGCATATGTAGTTGATTGCATTTGAGATTAAGTTTCAAGCATCTTTTGCAGCAGAACATATATTTACTAATACTAATACAATATGAATGACTATATCGGTTAGTTCAGTAACACTTAATATGCTTCAGTTCCTCATAAAATCAAGACTTCCTCTTCTCTAAGTTCATTGAGGCTGCAATTCTGCCCATACTTTCCTGCGAAGAAAAGAGCTACACATTAGAAATTGAGCTATACAAGTTGGTTTTGTGTTAACTTTAAATCATTAAATATTGCTTGCTCAAATTTTGGGTTCTTGAAATTTTTTATTTCACAGGTTCATGGATAATAAATGGGACACTGGGGTAGGTCATTCCATTATAACATGACATAAAAAAGATTCCCCATCAAATGGGGAAAAGAATGCAACTTTAGAAGATGATTTGAAGGAGCCAGGGAAGACTGTAAGTGGAATTAGGATTCTCCAAAATACTTATAAGGTTTAAGTCAAAATGCAGATTGGATTTCTGCAATGTGAATTAAATACTTGCTCTGTTAAGAGTAGCTTCCACTACCATTTACCCAACAATTATTCTGGAATTTTCTTTGGTCCAAGAACATCAATAATAGACTCACATTTGCACTGTATATCGGACATTAACACAGTTGAGCGGGTTCAGAGGCATTTCTTGAGAAAAGTACTCCACTCCTCCACTCACAATAGAATCCCTATGCCTCCAGGCTTGAAATTTTCAGCCTGGACAATCTGGAACTGCGCCGCCTGCGGTTTGATCTAAGCATAGTTCACAAAATTGTCTGCTATAACATCTTGCCTGTCAGTGACTTCTTCAGCTTCAATCACAATACACGGGCAAACAACTGATACATACTCAAGGTAAACCACTCCAAACTCAATTGCAGAAAATATGACTTCAGCAACAGAGCGGTCAATGCCTGGAATGCCCTACCCGACTCCATTATTACAGCCTCAATCCCTCACAGTTTCAACCTCAAACTGTCTACAGTGGACCTCACCCCATTCTTAAGAGGTCCTTAAAGGGGGCATGCATAAGCGCACCAGTGTGCCTACCATCCCTGTCTTACTGTCCCCATTTATCTGTATTTACTTCCTTTGCTTTTGTTTATGTTCATACTTGTTATCTTGTACATGTTTGACAAACAAACAAACAAATGAGTAAATATTATACAATTCTGGTCAGTGACATATCCAACATACAAAAAGGGTGTTTTACAGCTGCAAAAAGCACAATCAGTGAGGAAAAATAGTAACATTTGGATCTTTTCAGCTTAGAAAGAAATCAAATGTACAAAAGAATACAAAAGGGAAATGTGGATATCATGTTCTTCCTTACAGTATACAGATTTTAGTTCAATCATTAAATTAAATAGATATAAACAAAATTTGCACCTAAATTAGTATTGACAGCCAACAAGTTCATTTTTAATGGATGCTTCAGCCATCAGATCCCAGAGATCCCCTGCTCAGTAGATCAACATCTCCTGACATCATTACCCATATGATGTGGAGAGATTATGTAGGAGAAATGCCTTCCTTCCTTCCTTCCTTCCTTCCTTCCTTCCTTCCTTCCTTCCTTCCTTCCTTCCTTCCTTCCTTCCTTTACTCCTGCCTGCCTGCCTGCCCCCCTCCCTGCCTCTCACATCCATCCATCCATCCTTCCATCCATATAAATGTAGTCCTTGATTTTAAATTGTAATGTAGCCTGCTCCTTAATGGAGGCAAGTCATGACAGTTATGTGAGGTGTCCCTGTCATTGTCATTCCTGTTCTTCCCATTGCATCTATCAAGTGACTGTGTAGATTGCTAAGTAGAGCATGGGGTGCCTTCAGGGCAGGGGTGGGATTCCAAAATCCCAGCAACTGGTTCGCTGCCTCGTTGCTGGGTGGGCATGGCCATGGTGGGAGCGGCCTACCAGAACTTCCTGTTTCTGGCTTCCAGTGGGCCTCCAGAGCCCAGGGGAGGTCATTTTTGCTCTTCCAAGGGTCCGGAGGCCCGGGCCTCTGAGAGGGCGAAAACGGCCTCCCCCAGGCTCTGGAGGCCCACTGGAACCCAGAAATAGGCCTGTTTCCAGACTTCTGGTACTTCCAGGAGGGTCTTTTTCACCCTCCCAAGAGTCCGGAGGCCTCCCCCAGACCTCTGGAGGCTCCCCAGAAGCTGGAAACAGGCCCATTTCCAGACTTCCAGAAGGCCCGTTTTCCCCCTCCCAGAGTCTCCGCATGGACTACCTGCATTGCATAGAGAATCATGGGAGGGGTGGAGCAGGGTGGATGGGGCCAGCCGGTCAGTTGAAATACCAGTTTGGCAAACCAGATATAACTTTAACATCCCACCCCTGCTTCAAGGTAAAGGAGGTCCTGAGATGTCTACAGACTCAGGACCACCTGCCCCAGGCCTCCCAAATCCTCCTCCAGCCCCAAGGACCCTGTGCTCCATTTTGTGGTCCCTGCAGGCTTTGGGAGTGATTCCCACCCCTCCAGATCCCACCCCCACTCCCTTCCCCACCCCACATCCCCATGTCAACTCATAAAATATTTCTACGATCTTTTAGAGTTGCCAATAGAAAGGGAGGGAGAGCAGTGTGACAGCTTGCAAAGCCAAAACTACATTCCATAAATGTTTTCAAAGATAGTAACTAGGTGACCAAAGTTTCTGCTGCGCAAAATTCTAACTGGAGAGCATGATTGATGACTCTTGGCTATGGATTTGTCCCATTGGAGAATATGAATTACGATACACCCAGGGGTTGGGGGAAAACCAGGGTCAAGGGTGACAATGAATGATGTGTCTCAGAGTCAGCTACATTCAGGCAATGCCGAACCTTTTAACTCCCAATAAATCCTTTTAAAGTTTTGGAAGTTTGGCTCAAGACTCGTGATTTAAATGGGGTTAAGTGCCAGAATCCTGACACCCTAATCACTCACTTGCCTTCTATACAGTGATGGAATTTAAAGAAAAATTACTACCAGTTCTGTGGGCATGGCTTGGTGGTCATGTGACTGGGTGATCATGGCTTGGTGGTCATGTGACTGGGTGGTCATGGTTTGGTAGTCATATGACTGGGTGGATGTGGCTTGGTGGTCATGTGACTGGGTGGACGTGGCTTGGTGGTCATGTGACTGGGTGGCATGGCTTGGTGGTCATGTGACTGGGTGATTGTGGCCAAGCCGACATCACTTCTTTGTTTGCCCTAATGACCTATAAAAAGAAGATATACCAAAAGATAGTTTATTCTTTCATAAATACTTAAATAAGAATAAAATAAGTACACAAAACAATAAAAGAGGTACACAAATACTTACATAAGAACAATAAAAGTGTTATTTATCTTTAAGATAAAAAGAGCCTTGGTAGCTCAGGCTGTTAAATGCCTGCTCTTAAGATCCAGCTGCCTACAATTATTGTAGGCTCGAATCCCACCAGGCTCAAGGTTGACTCAGCCTTCCATCCTCTCGGGGTAGGTAAATTGAGGACCCAAGATTGTTGGGGGCAATTAGCTGACCTTGTAATAATGCCGCTTAGTAATAAGCAGGCATATACAATGGAATGAAGGCTATTGCTGAGCACACTGGGTTGTATCCCAGAAATTGTAAGCCGCCCTGAGTCTTCAGAGAAGGGCGGCATATAAATGTAATTAAAAAAAAAAGATATTTCCAAATTGTTGTTTCATTAGCGTCCTCCTCACTTGCACTTTTCTTCACTTTTACTCAAGCATCATCAGCTGTATGATGTGCTCTCAACCATTTTTTGACTATAGGAATAGGGTCCAATTCTTTTAGAGGTAGGCCAATTAACACCAATGGTCATTAGGTTTGTTATATTGGAAACAGGAAAGTTCTCTTCTCTGAACATTTAATGCTCATTTTTGAAAAACCCCTTTCTGCTTCTGCTGAACTTACAGCAATTGTTCTGACAATATCTTTAGCTTTTTAAATACTGTCAGGAATTTCATATTTCTGGGAACCTTTTAAAACTTTATCTACAAAATCTCTATAATTGTTGATATTATTTTCATAATTAAAAATGTCACTAATGCAAGCAATTATTCTTCAGCTGCTGTCCATGGAACTACTACTTCTTCAGTATTCCAGTAATCTGGCTGCAAAAAATTGAAAAGTTGTAATTTATTCATTTCTTGAAATTGGCTACCTGTTTTTAAATTCATTAGTCTTTTTTTCAAATTTGTTACGATGCTTTCTAAAAGTCTTTCCTGAGGAAGTCCAACAAATCAATGATTTTGTACAAATCTTATATTTTTGAAGGTTTCTGAAGTAGTCTACTTTTTTTCGTATGGACCCTTTCCCTTTCTAAGTATTTCAAATGCTTTAATTGATCTTATCACAAGTTTTTCAGCCTTTATGACATCTGCATTTCTTGCCTGTAGTGCATTTGAAAGAAGATAAATTTCATTCAGAATATCAATCATCAATGCCAAATCAGTTATAAAATATATATTTTCAAGATAGGCAGCCATACCTGAGTATTTTTTATTTGAATAAAAATACTGCTATAGTGCTGGATAAGCACGCCACACAGCTAGGGTTGACCTTAAACTACCTGCAGCCCATCTTGGTCCCAAAACTCTACCAACCTTTATGATTTCAATTCCAAGTTGTCTGGATATTTTGTAAGTTCAATTTGGCTCTTATTGAATTTATGAAAAATAGTGTATATCTTGTCAATAAATATTTTAAAATGATTTAGTTGTTTTATTTCCTTTATGGAATCATCTAAAACAGGGATCTCCAACCTTTTGGACCTCAGGGACCACCAAACTAAATCCCGCAGACCACTAATATGAATCCAGCATGCCACTCGTTGAAGCACCTGGACTCCCACTGACAGGATGGGGTCTTCCAAGCACTTAGCTTGACTGCCTGTTTCTGCAACCTTAAATACTCAAAGAGTCATTTGGACCCATTTCCCACAGAAAACAAAACATGGGGATCTCTCATCTCTCTCTCTCTTTCCCTCCCCCCTCTCTTTCTCACTTTCTCCCTCTCCCTCTTCCTCTCCATTTCCCTCCCTCTTCTGCTCTCTTTCTCTCTGTCTTCCTCTCTTTCTCCCTTTCTCCCCCCCTTTCTCCCTATCTCTCTCTTCTCCCTCTTTCTCTCTCATCTCTCTCTTTCTCCCCCCTTTCTCCCTATCTCTCTTTCTCCCTCTCTCTCTTTCTCCCTTTCTCTCTCTGTCTTCACGCTCTCTTTCTCTCTCTTTCTCCCTCTTTCTCTCTTCCCCTCCTCTATCCCTGTGGGGGGGGTTGGGGGGAAAGGAACCTCTGAACTGGTGCTGCATGGTGAGAATCTGATGTCCGGAGGCCGATGAGCCATGTGCTGAAGATCAGATGGCTGGCGGGGAGGGGGGGCAACAGGGGTCATACGGGTGGTGGATGGACTCATATGCGTGGGACATCACAGCATTGGAGCCCTTCCCGGGTGTACACTGGCCTGTGAGGAGGTGGGGGGGAAGGAACTCAGAACTGGTGTTACCTCCTGCCTCCACATATTGAAGAGGTTGAGCAGCTGCCAGCGATGCCCTCAGGTGAAGTTGTTGTGAGGGGGAGGCTGAACTCCCTCCCCTCCAGAGTTTCTCTTCCTCCTTGCCAGAAGCGCTCACATGCAAAGCGCTCACCGCCCCTCTGGCACTCAACAAGCCTCCTCTTTCCTGCTAGGTGTGTGAGTACTTCTGGCAAGGAGGAAGAGAGGGTCAAGCGTCCCCCTCACAACATCTTTACCTGAGGGCATCGCTGGCAGCCACTTCCTCCGGCTCAGGAGATCTGTGCTCTTCCCGCTGCTGCTCAGCCTCCTCGATGGGCTGAGGCAGGAGGCAGCAGCCACAACACTGGTTTGCTAGGGAGACTGCAGGATTGCCCCACCTCCCCGCCAGCCATCTGGTCTTCAGCACGCTGTGGCCCACCAAAATTTTCTCACAGACCACCAGTGGGCCGTGGCCCACCAGTTGGTGACCACTGATCTAAAACAAGTTGGAGGCGATGGTTTAAGCAGTGCCATATTATGATGTCTGGAAACTCTTTTGCTATTCTAGTGCTCACTTCCAATTTTCTCCCAAGAATAATGCTGGTACCATCAGAGCAAAATGCTATTATTATTTTTATATAATACTCCTTAGTAAACCCAACATTATTTAAACTTCCCATAACTGAAGAACATATTGTCTCTGCATCTTGTTTTTCCAATTCAACAAGCTCAACAAAAATTGTTGGTGAGTTAACTAAATCCTTAACTTTTAAGAAAAGTATCACAACTGGTTTGCATGATTGAGGCTTTGTCAATAATCAAACATATTTTCGGATTATTTTCAATAATTTTAGTAAACAATTTGGTTTTAATTTCTTACAATGAAATTAACTATTTTCACTGAAGTTGACCATGAATGCAATCCTATTCCCATATCTAGTCCATTTTCAACTTGCAATTCTATCGCATCTTCTATGTCTGAAAATGGTTTACATCCTTTTGCCAAGCTGTAAACAGTTTTGAATATTCTACAAGTGGCACCTAAATATTTTTCAGACATCTTATCTATTCCTTTTGTTATAACATCCTGCTCCCCTTGTTTTAAGTTCTCTGTGCAAATGGTGTGAGCTTTCGATGAAAAATGTTCTTTCATTTTTTTTTCTTAGAGAAGCTTGTTGTATTTATTTTTCCCTGCTGCCTCAATCTGGAAATGTTTCCATTCTTTGGACACATGAACACCTTTCTCTTTTGCAAAGTCATGTTTTGACAGTACTTGTGACTTATTATTATTATTTGGAAACTTCCAGTCCCTCATATTTCTCTTGAAAGTTGCTATACTATTGCAACGTCCAGCAGTCAGGAAGATTACTTTCAATTGATGAAATTGACTTGCTGCTTTCTCCAAGATCAAGTGGTGGTGCTTTGTGTGTGTGTGTGTATGATTTTTTTTTATTTTACAAACCTTCCATTTTTTCTTTATATACTGTCAGCTCGGTACAAATGTCTTGTGCATAATATTTATGATTAATACAACTTCCTTGCCAACAATTACATTACATTCTTATTTTGAACTAGTTTACATAATATATCTTATTGTCTATATTCATGTATTCATATATGTTCTGTACATCTATCTTTTATGTTCATATATTTAGTTTCTAATTTCCATTTTTCTTTTCCAATCATTGATAAAATAATGCCCATATCATATAATATTCAGTTTGTTCTTTTCCTTTAATTGCCAGTGTTAATCTATTCATTTCTAATATTTTCCTAATCACATTCTCTTCTATTGGAATTTTTTCAGTTTTCCAATTTTGAGCAAATACTATTTTAGCTGCAGTTAATACATGAACAGTTAAATACGTCTTTTCTTTACTATAACCTTCAGGTATCATCTCTAACAAAAATATTTCAGGTTTTAGGTCTATGTGTTGTTTTATCCTCTTTCCAACCATGTGTGTATTTTTGTCCAATATTTCTTCGCTTCAGTACATGTCCACTACAGTGGTAGTATGTTCTGGGTGTCTGGTGGTGCTTACGATGTTTGTGACGGTTTTGGTTCATCCAAGGCCAATTTTGTTGTATCTGGTCCCAATCTTGTTTTCTTGCTGGAAAAAGTGGTTAAACTCTGTTGCCTTTTCATTCTGTTAAAGGCTACTACTGCAAAAGAAATAAATTGTGCTTTGGAGTCGATTGTGGTTGTAAGTTGAGGACTACAGGTAAAGGAAGGGATCTTTTTTTTCACCCAACAATGTACAGTCTTTTCAGAATGTGATTGAGGTCCAACAAACAAAAAAGATATAGTTTTTCATCTAAGAAGTTAGATCAAGAAGAATGAATTGCATAGGTACATTCACAGAGCAATACTGAATTCTTTTTCTGAAATTTATTCCTCAATTCAAAAATCAGGAATATATGTATAAGGTTCAGTATTGGGTTCAGCGTGTACTCAAGTCAAGTAGCTATTCAAGAGTTAGTGGTGTCATGGTTAGAAACAATGGTAAAGCAACATATAGATTTAAAACCAGAAATATTTTGTTGAGTATTTTAAAGAGAATACAATACATATTTAATTTTACACATTTTAACAGCTGCTAGAATTGTGTTTGCACAACAGTGGAAAAACAAAGAGATGAAAATGGCTAAAAAAATATTAGAATGTGCAGAAATGAATAGATTGACACTTAAAATTAAGGAGAAGGCTTCTAATACTTTTTAACACAGGATTTGTTTTATCAATGGCTAACTAACAAAATCTGAAAGTATAAAAGAAAACACCAATTATATAAGGAAAGTTTACTAAAATGGATAAGCAAATATTATTAGTATGTGATATGTGTTAGATACTTTCGGGAGCATACCCCACTGCCCCACCAAACTAGGATAGTGCCAGGAAAACACCAAAAGAATAAAAACAGTTTTCCCCCAAAAGACTACAGATAAAATCAGTTTTTCCCCTAACCCTAAGGACAAAAAAGACAAAGTCACAGGAATAAAAACCATCAAGACATCAATCACACTCAAAATCTTATCAAGCTACACAAATTTCAAAATATAAAAGCTATAGACTCATGTCAGAAAATGTAACTTTCTGGTGTTGCTATGCAGTTTACAACTTATGGGGATTTGGAGGCAAACCAAATCCACCAATGACAGGGTAACAGCAGATACCATGGAGTGGCATCACAAGCCACGCCCCTTGGTATATAAGGGGAAGCAGCATCTCTCTGAGGAGAATCCAAAGCAGAGTCTGAGGAGAATTTCTGGAGAGAAATTCTCTACTGGCGTCCATTGTTCTCCTTGTCTGCTCTTGCTGATATTGTTTCTGCTCAGCTTGAGTATCTCAAATGCATGAGGTGGAGGAACCTCTAGCCATAAGTGAAAGGAGAGACAGAGAGAGGGAAAAGCCTTAAAAGAGTTTTAAGTTCTTTAAAGAGGTCTGTGTTTCTTCAGGGTTAATTCTTAATCTGAAGGACTGAGAAAACCTAACTACATAGGTAGACAGAAACCAAGTTAGACCTGAAGGAAGAGAAACTTAAAGAAGGCACAAGAAACTGGTAAAAGTCTTTCTGTATGTTTATTTGATTTAAGCTGCTTGTACAATAAAAGATTTTGGTTTGAAGAACAGACTGGGCTCAGCATCTTTGTACAATTTAAATATATAGACAGATTAACAAGATCCTCTAAACATTAGTCAATCATAGGATTGACTGTCAAAAGTCACTCATTTTTCAACAACTCGTAACATAAATTTTGCTTGCTGCAAGCAAACTCACAAAATTAATTCTACCCAGACAACACCATGATCAAGGCATACCAAAAAACAATCACACTAAGAAAAACACAAAATCTCATCAAACTGCACATATAAAAGCTATAGACTTATAACACAAAATTTGCTTGCAAGCAAACTCACAAAATTAACTGTCTACAACAACACGGAATTTTTTATGCTAAATTTAAAAAAATAGCAACTTAGAACTTACCCAAAATGAGGTGAAGGCAAGCAGGCAGATTCAGGAGTTGCTCGGAGGCCAATGAGTTGGATGTAGCTGTATGGGATGCAGCTGCGGTGGCGAAGCAAGACAGCATGGAAGCTGGAGGTGCTTTGGATTCAGGGATCACTCATGGAGGTAAGCTGGAGGCTGGGGACTGTGGGGTTAGTTAACTAAGCCCTCCTGGGATGGAGCCAAGACAGTGAAGCCACTGACTGAAGCCAGTCAGGCAAGCTCCATGGATGGTAGAGAGGCAGCTAGCTAGGCCACAGCTGGCGCTGCTGCCTGGGATGGAGCCAAGGTGGGAAGCCAGCCAGGCAAGCTGTTGGAAGAATTTCCAATGTGCTGTGTGCTTTTCACTATTTAGATTTTAAAAGTCAAATGGACCAATGGCAGAGCAGATAGATCTGCAATGTACTGGCTTTGATAACCACACCCCCTTTTGATACTAGGTTATAAAAGGAGACAACCAACTGCCATTTACCTCAGTCCCAAGGAAACTGCTGCATAGGCAGACAGTTCTCAAGAAGTCCCAATGCAGAAGCTGTCAGAGGGAGAAACTGTGCTGCATAGGCAGACAGTCTCAAGAAAGAAGAAAAATAATCTCAAGCTGCAAGGAAAGGCAATTCCTAGGCAAGAGACTATTGTAAGACTTTTCTGTTTCATTTCTCTGAGGAAAAAGGGATATTGGGACTCCAACTGTACAGACAGTTGTCAAACTAAAAGACTTAAGGTCATCTAAAAGAAGAGGACACTAGTATTGTTTATTCTGAATATTTATTTGTTAATCTGCTTGTTACAATAAATAAGTCTTTGATTTGAAATCATCTGGGCTCAATCTTATTTAAATAATTTAATTATAGGCAAAGGGTTTACGGTCCATCAAATTAATTAGTCACAGGATTAATTAATAACTTTTTTTCAACAATTGGTAGCAGAGGATGGTTTAATAAACCCTGTCTATATTCTAAATTATTAAAAATGCCCAGTTTCAAATCAACTAGAAAGAGCAGAGTGATGACCAGAGCCAAAGCCAGGCTAATGGCATCACGACAACAATCAGAAGAACCAGAGCCTGGAACGGCTTTGGCTGAAGCGTCCCAGGTGCTGGCCGAACAAGAAACAAGTGGTGCGGCAAGCCTTCTTTTTTTTTTTATAAAAAAGTTTTTTATTTTTGATACAAACATACAAACAGGTCATACAAAACATAAAAACCATTTTCCATATAAACATACAGTGTGTCAGCTGGTTACAAATCCTTTGTGTCATCCTTTCATATTCATCACTCACAATTTATCAAAAAGAAAATTTCTCATATTATCAATAAAACATTGTGTATTTATCAAATATTACTTGTGTACAATTAAACTATTTATTTCATCATATATACGAGATATATTTTTAATCTAAAATTTATGTTATACTTTCATCCAATGGTTATATATATCAACATTATATTTTATATCAGCCTATTATATTTCTATTACAAAATTATATAGTCTATTGCATTACCAAGTCTTTTTATCCAACCATTGATAAAACAAATCCCATATCTTATAAAATTGTTCATCTTCTTGTTCTCTAATTTCAAATGTCAATTTACTCATTTCAGCACAGTTCATAATTTTCCTAATCACTTCCTCCTGCATAGGTATTTTATCATTCTTCCAATTTTTGGCAAACACAATTCTAGCTGCTGTTAAAACATTTACAATCAAATATTTCAACTCTTTATTGTAAATAACTGGTATAATTCCCAATAAAAATATTTCTGGTTTCAAGTCTATGTGTTGTTGTATCATTTTTCCAACCATATGTGGTTTTAGTCCAATATCTTTTGCATCTGAACAAGTCCACCACATATGGTAATATGATCCAGGTATCTGATGACATTTCCAACATTTATCCGATTTATTCTTGAACATTCTTGCAATTCTCGTCGGGGGTAAGTGCCACCTGTAAAACATCTTATACAAATTTTCTTTATAAACAGTTGACATTGTCATTTTATAATTCTGAGACCATAATTTTTCCCATTTCTCTAAATCAATCCCATATCCAAAATTTTTCCCCCATGCAATCATGGTTTCTTTAACTTGTTCCTCTTCCATTTTAATTTCTAAAAGATATCCATAAAGTTTTTTAATCACCTTTTCATCAGTACCCATCAATATTTTATCTAGCCCAGTCTGCTTCTACTTTAATATCCTTATCAAATCTAGATTGTACTTGCAAATATGAAAACCAATTCATTTTTATACCTTGTTCTTCCAATGCTTGCATAGATTTAAGTTCACCCCTTTCATTCAATATCTCACCATATCTAACTGTTTGTTCCTTTTTATATATTACTGGATATGAAAAGGCTTCAATAGTAGATATCCATATTGGGATTTTCAAGTAATGTTGTTTTAATCTTCTCCAGTTTAAAAACAAAAGCTTCTCTAATATAATGTCTTCTAAAATATCCTTGTGTTTTAGTTCCCTTACACTAAAGGAATGCATGCCACTCCAATAGCAAGTCATGTCCTTCTAGAGTCAATAATCTAGTATTCCTTAGTGTTATCAATCTTTTACCCACATCAAATTTGCCGCCTGGAGTATAGTTCCCAATTGGGCAAAGCAACCCTCCTCTTAATCTTGCATCCTGCAATAACTTAAGTTTTATTCTTGCTTTTTTGCCTTGCCATATGTATTTCAACATCATTCTATTTAGGTCTTCGAAAAACTCTTTCCCTAGTCTGATTGGAATTGTCTGGAATAAGTATAGAATTCTAGGCAATACATTCATCTTGATTGTTGATATTCTCCAGTCAATGATAGTTGTAAGTTTTTCCATTTTTCCAAGTCTGTCGATCTGCTGTTTAAGTTTAATGTAATTATCCTCCTTCAGTGTACTACATCTTGCTGTAATATATATCCTAAATACTTAACCTTACTTGTGACCTGTATTTCTAAAGCTTCTTCCATTCTTTCTTCCGTCTCGCTAACATATTCTTTGTTAAATCTTTGTTTGGTCTTTATAATTCAATCCTGCTACTTCTCCATACTCTTATTCTTTCAATTAGCTTAAGCTGCTGATTCCAGGGGTCCTCTAATATAAATACCAGGTTCATCTGCAAAGGCTTGTAACTTATATTCTCCTTTTAATTTCATTCCTTTTATTTGTTTATCTCCTCTAATACACCTGTTTAACACTTCTAAGGTTAACACAAACAGCAGGGCGCCAGTGGGCAGCCTTGTCAGCCCTTTTCTATATTTATAGGCTCTGTCAATTCTCCATTTATCAAACCCTTGTGGTTTGTTCAGAACATAAGTCTCAATAGCACGGATAAAAAATTTTGCCAAAGCCCCCTTGTGTTAATTGTAGTAACATCAAGGCCATTTGCTTTTCAGGATGTGCCTCATAGTACTCCAGAGTGTCCAGGATTATTCTCATATTATGTTTGATTTGTCTTTTGGCAGAAACCCATTTTGGTCAACATGTATAAAGTTGTTTTATATTTTTCAGTCTTTCTGCCAAAATTGAAGCAAAAATTTTATAGTCTGAATTTAATAGGAAATAGGCCTATAATTTTTAACTTGTTGTAAGTCTGTGTCTCCTTCCTCGTATAAGTGTGATATAAGCTTCTGACCAAGTCTTTGGTATTCTCTTTCTTGCATGACTTCATTCATAACTTAATAATTGAGGTTTAACACCTCCTGAAAAGTCTTATAAAATTCCACTGGTAAACCATCCGGGCCTGGTGCTTTCCCTGTATTTTGTTTCACTGTTAACTCCATCATTGTTATATTCCTTCTAACATTATTTCAATATCTTTAGGTATCTGTGGTAACTTTGCCTTTGTATATATTGTTTAATTTTTTCTTCTTGAATACTCTCTTTGATAGTACAATTTTCCATAATAGTCTTGTATAATTCTTTTTTCCCTTCATTTCCATAACAAGGATGTCCTTCTTCATCTATTAAAATGGCTAATTCCTTGATTCTCTTTTCCTTTCTTAATTTATAGGCTAACCATCTTCCTGGTTTGTTTTAGGCCCTCAAAATAATTCTGTTTAGCATTTTAATCTTTTGGCTAGCTCTTCTTTTTCCATTAATTCCATTTTATGTGGTTATATCCATTTTGATTTTAACATCTTTTTTGTGAAATTTCTGTAGTTCTTTTTCCAGTTTTTTATATTCTTCTTAATGTTTTAAAAGTTTTTGTTTGATATTTCTTTTTCCTTTGTATAATCAATTATCAAGCCTCTTT
>CM019155.1:60224332-60291630 GCA_009733165.1 Naja naja | reverse complement strand
ATTATGAATATTAAAAAATTAAAGAAACAAAAAATTCTTCAGGCTCTTATACACCTTAATCCAGTTTATTCCACTTGTATACAAAAATAGAAAAAAGTAGAGAAGAAAAGGAAGGTCTCAAAAGCAACAACAGGTGGTTCCCAGTTCAAAAAATAAAAAAAAGGGAAGAGACTTAGGTATTTATACCCTAATCCAATGGTGAATCAACAAGATGAAAAAAGAAAAAGTTTTAAAAGGGGAGCAAATCATAAGCAGAGAAAAGGGAAAAGAAAATTCCTGGCTAAAATTTGAAAAGGGATAATCCAAACAATAAAAATTCAATCAATGGGGGTGGAAAAGATAGAGCAGCCACAAATCCAGCCAAAAGAAAAAGAAAACTACTGCCACCAGATGTCCAAGGCTTTTTAGTATATCAAGTCAAATTTCCAGTAGAATATATTTTCAAGGTCACTTAGTCTTTCTTTCAGTTCCAACTCTGAGTTCTCATATCAATAGTTCACAGATGGGCACCTGTGTATACAATCCGTCGTGCTCACCCCACTATCTCTTTCAAGAAGGAACTCTATGACCTTGAATGTACTCAAGAGCAGATAAACAAACGAAGAAGAAAGGAATACAATATATCCAAGACTCTAAATGGCAGTGCTTTCACTTTCACTCCTCCCCCTCAAGAGCAAGAAAAAAGGAAAAAAAAAAAAGAAAAAAGGCACATTGGTATTGCTCTCTTTTCTGAAAAGTTTTAAAATCATAAACCAAAAAAATATTGGTGGAAAAAAAGGAAAAGACCATCAGAACAAAAGATTATTTTACATAGAGGAAAAGCCAGTCCCTTTTAAAATCAAATAGTTCCAGAAGAGATAAAGGAAGAAAAAGCTGTCAATCTTAAGAAAAGCTTAATCTCCTTATAAACTGTTCTCTTTACTTTTAAGTCCACTTTCCAGTTATTGGGGTGTTCTCTTCAGAAATAAGTAAATAAAAAAGAACCTCTCACCAAACCGACATACCTTCTTCCGATCTTGCCTTTCTTCAGAGCTGTCCCAGCTTCAGCAGCTTGATGGCTGCCTCTTTCCTCTGGCAAAAGAGCTCCTGGATCAACCAGGGACTTTGCAATGTCCCTGGGATCAACAGGACATGCTCTTTCCCTTCACCATCTCTTCGGGATGGTTTAGGTCCAAATGGACCGTCCAGCTGAGAAGATATCTACAGTGATTCAGGAGCTTCCTGATCGCACGTAGTATCACTGGGACACAAGCCCTGCCCTCCTGTGGTGTGGCAAGCCTTCTGACAGCTGTCATGTCCTCTAACTCACTCGCCGCTACGAGTGAATGCTTTGCAACTACCGAAAGCCGATCAGCTACATCCAACCCAGCGGTAGACAAAGAAGCTGAGACAAGAAGGACGCCCCCTCCTATCTCACCTATAAACCTAGCTGAGGGAGAGGGATGAGAGGCTTACAATCAGTAAGCGGTGATCCAGCCATCGACCTCGGCAATTTAATTAGAAAGATTGCGTCGGAAGAAACGGTCAGGGACAGGACTCGGGCCCATGAAGGCAACAGACTGGTAAGGGTTACCCAGTCCTGCCCTGCAACCCCTTTGGTTGATAAAAGCGCGCGCAAGGGGGGACCGAAAACCGTTGCCCTCAAGTTTCCTGCCACAAAATATGGCAGCTAAAGAGCGGGAAATTCAAATCGCTCACTTCAAAATGGCACCTGCTGCCTCCCTGCCTACCTCAGAGAATTTGATGTGCCAAGATGGCGCCATCCTTGAGGCTGCTCATCTGGCAGTGCCTACCGCTGCAGCAGCCCAACGCAGCCAGCCAGTGCAGGGACTGGCTCCACTAGTGACAGCGGCACTGCTGGACCCAACCATGCCATACATGTCACCAGCCCAGGCCACTAGGACCCACGCCCAGGCAACCAGTCCAGTCGTGGTGGTCCAACAACAACTCCCAGCCAGCTCACCCTCCAAGCTGGAGATCAACCAGGCCATCAGAACCCTAGCTGCGGCGTTTGGAACCGGTCTACTGCTTCCTCCTGGCTCCTGGTCTACTACAGCCCTCCCGGATGGTCCCCGGTCTACCTCTGTCTACCCGGACGGCTCCCGGTCTACCAATGTCTATCCGGATGGCCCCCAGTCTCAGGCTACCAGGACGGTTCCTGCCCACCGCCCTATGTGGACACCTCCCGGTCTACTCTGGCCTACCCAGACACCTCCCGGTTTACAGTGGCCTACTTCGATGCAGCCCAGATGACTGCGGTCCTCCCCGGCTCTTCAACGAGGCGCGCCCCGCTACTCACCATTCCTGGCAACGATGACTCCCTCCGCGACATCTTCAGCCTTCCAGGGCCTTCCCAAGAGCTCAACAGCCAAAGCCAGAGCTTTAGGGGTCGGCCCGAGGCCTGCCAGTGGAGCCCCATCGAAGGGCTCCTTCTCCCTCGATGTCCCATGCCAATGAGCTCTCAGATGCTCAGTCGGGAACCCCAGAGGCAGGCCAGAGGCCTACCTCTGGAGCTCAACCGATGAGTTCCTTCCTCGATGAGAATGCCGAATGATTTCTATGCATGCGCAGCAGAGCACTCCTACCCCTCCCACCTGGGAGGAGCAACTGCCAGTTTACAGGCCAATGAGAAACAAGCAATTTCTATCCCATTGCCCTATTGTGAACACAGAGTGTCTCAACACCAAGGACAGCTACAAAGTAACATTTTACTGGGAAATTCAACTCCTCTGCCTGCTAGCTTTAAAAGGCTGTGTATTTCTGGCAGGAACCTTTATGAATGGGCTAGGGAGGTATAGGTGCTATTAATGAAAGAAAATGGTTTGAATTTATTGCTAGATCCCTCTCCCAAGCCCTGGTCTCTTAAAATAGATTTACTACGTCATAGGATTTTTGTCTATTATTGTTATCAATTGATATATATATATATATTATACCCTAGTATCCCTCATGAGCTTACAGTAAATGAGTTATGGGAAAAATTATTTAACATGTTTAACTTAAAAAATTCTAATACAACTGCCAGAATTTCTAGAGAATTCCATTCTTCTGAATTGAGGGTAGGAATGGATATGAGTGAACACCTTTGTGAATTAAGAAAAAAGAGGGAGGAATTAAATTTGAGGGGGGAGCCCATCTCAGAACTGAGTCTAATAAGTATTATAATTAATTCATTGGATGCTAGCTGGGACAATTTTATTTCCCAGCTAGATAATTCCA
Organism: Naja naja; assembly: GCA_009733165.1. Lineage (NCBI taxonomy): Eukaryota > Metazoa > Chordata > Lepidosauria > Squamata > Elapidae > Naja > Naja naja. Next base: position 60,288,411 of record CM019155.1, on the reverse strand, counting down.
ACCATGATGGTGTTTCACTAGAAATACTGACAGGTAAATTAATAGCAGAGTATAACTTAAGGAAGGATAGGGCTGCCTTCCATAAGGATAGAGGGATTACTAGGAGGCCTGAGAGCCCTAATAAAGTTAATGCTATAGGTGAATGCTTTAACTGTGGGTTAAAAGGGCATTACAGGAGAGACTGTCCAAAATTCACAGGTCCAAGGACAGGTCAAAGGGGATCCTCTAACAATAGAAGTAAAAAGAGACCACCCACTCCTCAAAGGAAACTCAAAAGAACCCTGCCAACGTGAGAAGGGGTAAAGGGGGCAACAAAAGTGACAAGAGAGGTAATTACAATCTGGTAAACAATTTTGCTAGCATAACTGAAACATCATACCCAAGGCTCACTAGGAGCAATGTGAGCAGTTATGGCTACTTGACAGTGGTGCCAGCAGGCACATGGTAAGCAACAAAAAGTTATTCACTGACCTCAAAAATCACAATTGTAATGTAACAGTGGCCAATGGGCTCAGGAATTGGCACAGTGTACATACCTGGACTTGGAGAAGTAAATGGTGTGTTATATGTTCCTAGGTTGGAACACAACCTTCTTAGCATCCTTAAATTAAGTGAAAATTGTAACATTGAGGTGCTTTTCTCTAAAGGAGGTGCTATGGTGTCCAGGGATGGCCACATGGTGGGAGAGATTATAAAAATTAATAACCTGCCATACTACTCCCCCATTGTAAGATTTGAAGAGTCTGGGGCCAGCTATCAAGCCAATACTGGTGACCCAAACAACGACTCTCAATCTAGGCCTGAGGTCAGCCCTAAGGAATGTGGATCAAAGAAGGGGTGTAACTGTGATAATGTAAATAGATCTAAAAGCACCAAATCTGTAAAATTCAATTTAGAGCATTGTGATGAACAAAGAAGGGATACCAATGTAGTATCAATTGGTAAGCCCCTGCACGATGAATGTGCCCATCTTATGCACTGGAGGATGGGCCATTTGAGTTTTCCAATTGTACAGAGAATGCCTGAGTGCTCTAGGGGGTTGTATATAAAGGATTGTCACATGTTTATGGACTGCTCTGTTTGCAGAAGTGCAAAATCCAGGGTGAAGCCATCGCCCAGAAAATCTCAGAGGCAATCAAAGTGCATTTTTGAGCTGGTGCATATGGACCTGGTGGGTCCATTGAAACCCTCCCTTGGTAAGAATCTCTACTTTCTTACAGTGGTTGATGACCATAGCAGATATGGATTTGTGTACCCCCTCAAATCCAAAGATCAGGCCTTATCTAAATTTAGAGAGTTCTGCAACCTAATTGAGAACCAGCATAAAGTCAAGATACAAAAGATCTTGATGGACAGAGGAACTGAATTTAACTCTGCTAAATTCTCTGTCTGGTTAAAGGAGCGGGGGATAGTCCATCTTAGGACAGCTCCTTATTTGGCATTCCAGAACGGTGTGGCTGAGAGGAGGAATGGCATCCTCCAAGCCATGATGAGATGCACTCTTGAGGATGCTGGGTTAAATTTTGCTTATTGGGCAGAGGCCATCTTGTACTCAAACTACACTCTCAACAGGGTGTGGTCCTGTGTAGTTCAAAAGACCCCATATGAGGTGGTGTATGGCTGTAAGCCAAATTTAAAACATCTCCATGTGTTTGGGGTGATGGCCGATGTACACATCCCCAAAGAGTTAAGAAAGAAGGGGGACAGAAGGTTGATCAAGCTAAGATTTGTTGGCTATGAACCAGGCTCCAAAGCTTACAAATTCTTAGATACAAACAACAGAATTGTTATTTCTAGATTGGCCGCTTTCTATGAAAGCACCAACTGGAGCAGAATACATGCAAATGAAATTCTGACTCCTAAACCTGCCCAAAATTTGGCCAGCAAAAATAAAAATGTGTTGGAAAGCCCATCTAGTGATGGTGACACATCTGGCTCAGAGGATAGTGGAGAAAGGGTAATCTCCAAGCCCCTAAAGGGGATCTTCAAAAAGAAAGAAGGAGTAGCCTGGAAGAAGGGGGACTCCAAATTAAAAATTGATGAAAATGACAGTGATGAAGGTGACAATTCAGACAATCCAGATACTGAAAAGGAGTCAGTTAGTAGATGAGATTTGGCTCCTAAATAAAAGTCTCTATGGTCTGAAACAATTCTGGAAGAAGGTGGTATGAATGCCTTACCGAGTGTCTAAGGCAAATAGGTTTCACCGCCTCACCAGCTGATGAATGTGTCTGTTAGAGAGACAGTTTTGGTCTATGTAGATGATATATTATATATCAGTAAGTCAGAGGAAAGAAGTAAATTCTTCTCTGAGCAATTAGGTCAAAAGTTTGCCCTGAAGCCTCTAGGCTGAATTGACAAATTCCTGGGGGTTCAGTTTACTAAAACTGAGAAAGGATTCGAGCTTTCTCAGTGGGACAAAATTATAGATTTAATTGGTAAATGCAACATGGCAGAGGCCAAGCCCTGTGACACTCCCATGCAAACAGACTTTACCAGGAATATGTACAGTGAATGTGAAAGTTTTGAGCAAAAGACGCTCTATAAATCTGTATTGGGCTCACTTCTGTACATAGCTGGCTGGACAAGACCAGATATTAGTCTGGCTGTAAATATCTTGTCTAGGCATTCTGAGAACCCCACTTACCTACACTGCGATAGGATTAAAAGAGTTCTCAGGTATCTCAAGGGCACTGCAGATTACTCGCTCCTTCTAGAACCTTAAATCGAAGTACCCGATTTATACACCTATTCTGATGCTGACTGGGCAGGTGATATAAAATCAAGAAAAAGTACTTCTGGTTACATTATATTCTTAAACAGCAGCCCAATCCACTGGTACTCAGGCAAACAGAAGCTCATCTCAACTTCTACTGCGGAAGCTGAGTATACTTGTCTATCTAAAGTTTTGAATAACCTCATCTGGTTTGATGAGTTATTGAAAAGCCTATGGAGGGAACCTGAGTACCCGATTGTAATTTATGAAGATAATAGAGCTGCTATAGACATTTCTAAAGCTGAAGCTGTTGGACAGAGGTCACGGCATATAGATATCAAATATAAACACATAAGGCAATTGTGCAAAGTTGGTTTCGTTAAGACCATATTCACAGAAACTAAGGAGCAGATTGCGGATGTATTTACCAAGAGAACAACACATGTATCTATTGAGTAGGATACCTTTGATTGTGTGATCTATACACATAACTGTTCTCACTGTTGTATATAATACATATAATGTGTATTGTAAATATTGTAGAGCCCAATGTATAATAGTGTAAAGGCACAGAGAAGGGGATTGTTGGAGGAATTTCCAATGTGCTGTGTGCTTTTCACTATTTAGATTTTAAAAGTCAAATGGACCAATGGCAGAGCAGATAGATCTGCAATGTACTGGCTTTGATAACCATGCCCCCTTTTGATACTAGGTTATAAAAGGGGACAACCAACTGCCATTTACCTCAGTCCCGAGGAAACTGTGCTGCATAGGCAGACAGTTCTCAGGAAGTCCCAACACAGAAGCTGTCAGAGGGAGAAACTGTGCTGCATAGGCAGTCTCAAGAAAGAAGAAAAACAATCTCAAGCTGCAAGGAAAGGCAATTCCTAGGCAAGAGACTATTGTAAGACTTTTCTGTTTCATTTCTCTGAGGAAAAAGGGATATTGGGACTCCAACCGTACAGACAGTTGTCAAACTAAAAGACTTAAGGTCATCTAAAAGAAGAGAGGACACTAGTATTGTTTATTCTGAATATTTATTTGTTAATCTGCTTGTTACAATAAATAAGTCTGATTTGAAATCATCTGGGCTCAATCTTCTTTAAATAATTTAGTTATAGGCAAAGGGTTTATGGTCCATCAAATTAATTAGTCACAGGATTAATTAATAACTTTTTGTTCAACACAAGCTCTGTGGGTGGTGGGGGGAGCAGCTACCTAAGCCAGAGCCGGCACCGCTGCCTGGGATGGAGCACGCTGGTGGCAAAGCAAGTCAGGCAAGCTCTAGGGATGTGCGGAGGGAAGCTCGCTAGGCCGCAGCCTGCACTGTTGCCTGGGATGGATCTGCACCAATGGCTAAGTGAACCAGGCAAGCTCTGGGGATGGGGAGCAGCTAGCTAGACTGCAGCCAGCATCGCTGCCTGGGATGGAGCCACACCATCAGCAAAGCGAGCCAGGCAAGCTCTGGGGAGGGGGCGGCAGCTAGCTAGGCCGCAGCCAGCACCGCCACCTGGGACAGAGTCACACCGATGGCAAAACCATCCAGGCAAGCTTCGGGATGGTGGGGAGGCTGCTAGTTAGGCCACAGCCAGCACCATTGCCTAGGATGGAGCCACACCGCCAGTGAAGCCAACCAGGCAAGCTCCAAGAACGGCGAGGGGAGCTAGTTAGGCTGCAGCCAGCACTGCCACCTGGGATGGAGCTGCGTCACTGGCAAAGCCAGCCAGGCAAGCTCTGGGTGCAGGGGGGGCAACTAGCTAGGCCAGGAATTGAGAGGGCCAGATGCTATGATCTTAGTTTTCTTTCTTTCTTTCTTTCCTTCCTTCCTTCCTTCCTTCCTTCCTTCCTTCCTTCCTTCCTTCCTTCTTTCTTTCTTTCTTTCTTTCTTTCTTTCTTTCTTTCTTTGATTAGTCAATTGCTTACAAGATAATAGGTATAAGTATAAACATAGTTATAAATACATGGATACATGTAAGAAAATAAAAGAAACAGTAGGATAGGGACGGTAGGCACTTTGGTGAGCTTATGCATGCTCCCTTAATGTTGAGTTTCAAGCCAACTTTTGCAGTCTCCTTCTTCACCCACATCAAGAGGCTCTTTAGTTCCTCTTCACTTTCTGCGATTAGGGTGGTATCATTTGCATATTTATTTTTTGCATTATTCATTTAAGAAGGCATTCTTCTCTCTTCTAGCTATGGAATTCTGCATTCAATTGGGTGTATCTTTCTCTCTTGCCTTTTCACTTCCATTCTTTCCTCAGCTATTTGTAAAGCTTCCTCAGATAGCCATTTTGCTTTCTTGCATTTCTTTTTCTTTGGGATGGTTTTAATTGCTACCACTTGTACAATGTTGTGAACCTCTGTCCACAGTTCTTCAGGCACTCTGTCTATCAGATCTAATTCCTTGAATCTATTGGTCACCTCTACTGCATATTCATCAGGGATATGTTTTAGTTCATACCTGAATGGCCTAGTGTGTTTCCCTACTTTCTTCAATTTAAGTCTTAATTTTGCAATGAGAAACTCGTGATCTGAGTCACAGACAGCGCCTGGTCTTGTTTAGAGCTTCTCCATCTTTGGCTGCAGAGCACATAGTCAATCTGATTTCTGTGATGACCATCTGTGTTGATGTCCATGTGTTTAGTCATCTCTTGGGTTGTTGGAAAAGAGTGTTTGCTATGACCATTGTATTCTCTTGACAAAATTCTACCAGCCTGGGCCTACTTCATTTTGTACTCCAAGGCCAAACTTGCCTATTATTCAGGAACATGCTTCGGCTCAATCCGGCCAAGACAGAGTGGCTGTGCATACCGACATCTCGGTCCAGTAAGGAGATTCCATCTTTGGTCATAGGGGCAGAGGTGTTGCCCCCCGTGGACAGGGCACGGAACTTGGGTGTCCTCCTGGATTCACGGCTCAGGATGGAGGAGCAGGTGGGGGCCGTGGCCAGGGGGGCATTTGCCCATCAGCTGGTTCAGCTGGTTCGCCAGCTGTGCCCTTATCTGGACCGAGATGCCCTGCACACTGTCACTCAGGCACTTGTTACCTCCCGGCTCGACTACTGCAATGCTCTCTATTTAGGTCTGCCCTCACATACCATCCGGAGGCTTCAGCTGGTGCAGAATGCGGCTGCACAGGTTGTGATGGGAGCGTCCCGGTACTCCCATGTTACACCCCTCCTGCACGAGCTGCATTGGCTACCGGTTGCCCTCTGGATGAGATTCAAGGTCTTAGTATTAACATTCAAAGTCCTACAAGACATGGGTCCGGGTTATTTATGGGAGCGTCTACTGCCGCACCAACCGCCCTGTATGAATGCACAGGCAGGGACTTCTCAGGGTGCCATCTGTGACTCAGTGTCAGCTGGCGGCATCCCGGGGAAGGGCCTACTCTGTAGCAGCTCCCGCTTTCTGGAACCAACTACCTCTGGGGCTCTGCCTGGCCCCTGATCTCCGCACCTGCCATCATGACCTAAAAACTTGGCTGTTTGAACAGGCTGGGCTGTGCTGACTCCTCGGGGGAAGGGTTTTTTATCTATTATGGGATTTTTAGTTTAATTTGGCTTACTGCAATTTAATTCTATTTTAGTTAACTTAACTTATTGTATTGTCTTTTATCTGTGAGCCCGAGTCCTTCTGGAGAGGGGCATACAAGTCGAATAAATAAATAAATAAATAAATAAATAAATAAATAAATAAATAAATCTTGTCTTCTTGCTTTAACACTCCAATTGCCCATGATGATAAAGACATCATTTTTTGGTATTAATTCTAGAAGGTGTTGTAGAGCTTCACAGAAATGAGATCATTCTGTCATTTTGGGAATGGTATTCCAGTAATGCTTTTCCTATTCTTTTAATGAGTATGAAGGCTACTCCATTTCTTCTGAGGGATTCTTACCTGCAGTACTATACCTGATGGTCATCTGAATTAAATTCACCCGTTTTTTTCCATTTTAGTATGCTGATTCCGATTCTAAGATGTTGATGTTCAGCCTTATCATTTGACCACATCCAGCTTGCCTTGATTCATGGATCTTACATTCCAGGTTCCTATGGTGTATAGATCTTTACATAATGATGGTATCAGAATGGTGCAACAACAGTGTAAGTAAAGTGCAGAGCTTTGGTTGCATAGTTGTTGTTGCCATCTTGATTTTTTGACACACACACACCCTGGAAATCCATGAAGCTGCACCATTATTCAAATATTGGTTCATTAGCATAATTGAGTTCAGTGTGTTACACAGTAAATTAATAAGATGTTGATGTTGAGTCTTGTCATCTCTTGCTTGACCACGCCCAGCTTGCCTTGATTCATGGATCTTACATTCCAGGTTCCTATGGAGAATAGATCTTTACAGCATTGGACTTTCCTTTCACCACAAGATATATCCACAGCTGAGTGTCCTTTCGGCTTTGGCCCAGTTGCTTCATTCTTTCTGGTGCTACTAGTACTAGCCCTCTGCTCATCCTCAGTAGCATTTTGGACACCTTCTGACCTGAAGGGCTCATCTTCCAGCATCATATCTGTTGGATCATGCGGAAGTACTCAGGACATCAGTTCTGAACAGCTTTTTTATTTGATTTGTAGGAGTACAGGAAAACGAACACATGCGGAAGAAACCACAGCAGCCTTTTATAGTTGGCTGCTTGCGGCTGGTGTTCAATGGCAGCTTGTTGAATTTCCCGCCGCCAGGACATCCAATTACAAGTGAGTATGTTAACACATAACACCCCTCCCCACTTGGTCTGGTCCACCCAATCATGTCCTGCCTACTGTATGTAATCACATAAGTAGGCAGGGCTTCAATGGGCGCGACTGGACCTGCGCAGCTCAGTCGTGGGTTGTGCTTCAAGCTGTTCGGATGGATCTATCGCTGCTCGAGTCCTTCCCCTTGGAACCACCTGGAAGGTCGAGCTGGCCATGCTGCTCCTGCCAGGCCCCGCTTCCTGGTTTTGTTCCGGCCTGCTCCTGCTGCCTTGTTCTTCGGGTTCAGGTATGTGTCTGCACTTTCTGACTGGGGCTATACTTCTTAGTGGCTTTCTTAGTGGCTTTTGTGTGTTTTTAGTTGTTAGGGTTTGTTCTGTTTGTATTTCTGTGTGCACAGGGTCTCCCCCTCCCCCTTTGCTTTTGTTCTGTTCTTGCGAGAGATCTTCCCCTTCTTCCCAGATTGTGTTGCCTCCACTTGGAAGTTCTTCCCCTATTCTTTCGTTTAATGTTTGTTTGTTTGAAGGGTCTCCCCCTTCCCCTCTAGTTTTGTTTCAGTTGTGTGTGGGGTCTCCCCCTGCTTCCTTGGCTATGCTATTTCTGTGCAAGGGGTCTCCCTCCTCCTCTCCCGTTCTGTTCTCTCTTATTGCTCTGGTTCTGAGTTGGTCTATGTGTCTTTTCCAGTTTATACCATCAGTTGTTTCCACTGTATATGACCAGGGCCCAGTTATCTGTGTTGTTTTTGCCGGTAGCCATACAGGGTCCCCTGTGAGGTTTTTTGCATATACTAAGTCCCCCATTTGGAATGTCCAGGTTCTGCTAGAGGACTCTATGGGTTTTTCTGGGTTGTATGTGGGGTGTAGCCTGTCTAGGTGTGACCTTAGTTTTCTCCCCATTAGTAATTCAGCGGGACTCTTGTTTGTTGTTGTACTGGGAGTTATGTGTTGTATGCTTAATACTTTGTCTATCTTTTCTTGTGTGTCCCCTAGCCCTACTTGTTGTAACTTCTCTTTTGTGTATCTTACCATCCGTTCAGCCCCTCTGTTCATCTGTCTATTCTTGAAGGGTTTGGTGGCTTCATTAGTTTTAGTCACTGGTCACCCTTTCCTTACCCAGTTTAATATTTGCGCCAGGAGTCTGTCTCGCATTGTTTCCCTTGCGATGTCTGCTGCTGTTGCTGGTAGCTTTTCTAATGTTTCTATTAGAAGGGTGTACGTAGCGGGTGCTGGGTCTTCTTCTGTGCCTGGTAGGGGACAGTGGCTTAGTGCATCTGCGTGGCTTATGTTCTTCCCCGGCCGGTGAATCAGTTTGTAATTGTAAGCAGCTAGGAATTCAGACCACCTTGTCATTTGGGGGGATAGTATGTTTGGCGTGGCTTTGTTCTCTACGATGATTCCCAGGAGGGGCTTGTGGTCCATTACTAGTGTGAATGTTTTTCTGTAAATGTATTCGTGGAATTTTTTGATTGCGGTGACAGCTGCCAATGCCTCCTTGTTTAGTTGGCTGTAGTTCCGTTCTTGTTTGGATAGGGTTTTTGAGTAGAACGCTATTGGGGCTTCTTTTCCATTGGGTAATTCATGGCTAAGTACAGCTCCTACGCCGAATGGTGATGCATCACAGGTTAGGATTAATGGAAGTGTTTCACTGTACTGTATTAATACGCAGTCGGATGTAATCTGGTTTTTTATTTCCCGGAATGCTGTTTCTTCCCGTTTCCCCCAGGCCCAGGTTGCTTTTTTGTCAAACAATCTGTGTAGTGGTTCTGCAATCGTCGCTTTCTGCGGTAAGAACATATTATAAACGTTAATAAGTCCCAGGAATGCTTGTAAGTCTGTTTTATTTGTGGGTCTGGGGGCTTTCTTGATTGCTTTGATTTTGGTTTCAGTGGGATGGATCCCTTCACTGTCTATCAGGTATTCTAGGAACTCCACTTTGCTGGCTGCTAATTGGCACTTCTCTTTTTTTACTTTGAGTCCCGCTTCTTTGAATTTCTGTAGGACTTCCCTCAGGCAGTCACCCAATTGTCTTTTGTCCTTGGTTGATACCAGGACATTGTTAAAATATGGCACCACCCCTTTAATCCCTTGTAATAATCACTCCATCAAGTTCTGGAATACCCTGGGGGCCACGCTGACCCCAAACTGTAATCTCTTGCATTTGAATGACCCTCTGTGTGTCACATTGTCTGAGCTTCTGCTGTCTCAGTGTCTACAGGTAGTTGTTGATAGGCTTGTGTGAGATTTAGTTTGGTGAAAACTCCCCCCCCCCCCAGTGAGTGCAACAGGTGGTGTACTACAGGGATGGGATATGCACTTTGTTGCAGTGCGTGGTTCAGGGTTGCCTTGTAGTCCCCACAGATTCTCACAGATCTGTCTGGTTTTATTGGCATGACAATAGGGGATTCCCACTTTGCATGGTCAGCTGGTTCCAAAACCCCTTGCACGATGAGCTTATCTAATTGTTCATCTATTTTATGTTTGAGCATGAAGGGGACCCGGCTCACTTTTAATCTTATAGGGGTTACGGTTGAGTCTAGATTAAAGGAGATTGGGGACCTCAAGTACTTGCCTAGTTTTCCGTTGAAGACTTCCTGGAACTTGGCCATCAGGGTTTCCTCCCAGTCCGTCTCGCCGATGTTGTTTATTCTGGTGACTTCGATTCCCAATGATTCAAACCATTCGAGTCCCAGCAGGCTGGGCTGATCCTGGTCTACAATCATCAGTGGCAGGATTTTTGAATGGGTTTTCTGAACTTTCCAATTCCTAACACGGGAATCTGGTTTCCTTGGTAATCTTTCAAGGTTAGGGTTTGTCTTTGGAGATGGTTCCTGTTTATATTTGGAATTAGCCTCTTTAGAGTGTCCCAGGATACCATCGACAAGTATGAGCTGGAATCCACTTCCATCCAGCATGGTTGTCCCTCTATTTTGACTTGGACATGTACCTTTCGGGTGTTTGTGGTATTTGAGTGTCCGACAGTCACCATCTGGTGCGTCTCATCTCTCCCGCCAATTGTCTCTCTCCCTCGCCTATTCCTCGTGGCCTGGTTCCATTTGCTTCCGGTTCTATTCTCTCTGTCCTGGGGGTTTGGGCTTCGTTTCCTTCTTGGGGAATGGTTCTTTGTTGCTCTGCACGCTCATGCAACATGTCCTCACCTCTCGCAATAGGGGCAGATAGCATCTAAGAACCAGCATTCGGATCGCGGATGGCTCCCTTCGCATCCGGCACAACGAAACTCTCTTCTCCTTCCCAGCCAGTCTCTCACCCCTTGTTCTGAGAGGAGTTGGTTAACCCCTTCTTTGCCCCCTTCATCTTCCAACTCTGACTCGATGTCTTCATGGTGTGTGGTGGTGATTTTATCTTTTGTCGGATCTTGGGGTGTCTTATTCATTTTCTGCATGGTGGCTGCTGATTTCTTGGTCACTTCCACCGTGGTCACCTCTTCAATCGCTTCTGTTAGTGTGATTTTCGGCTTCGTCAGTAGTCTGCTTTGGAGTGTTAAATCTCTCAGTCCCAGTATGACCTGGTCCCTCATGGCCTCCTCCATGTTCAGGAATTCACACATCCCGGCGATGTCCCTCAGGCTTGCAACAAAATTGCCTATGCTCTCACCTCCTTTTTGGTCTCACTAGTAGAATTCGTGCTGTCTGATGAGGCAGGATACATGTGGAGTGTAGTGAGCACTTAGGAATCGCTCTAAGTTGGGCCATGCCATCGTTTTTACATCGGTCAGTGCTGCCAATGCTTTTGCCATTTTAAAAATAGCGGGTCCACAGTGTGTCAGGAATACGGCCCTCTTCCTCTGTTCAGAGATTGTTGCAAGATCGTTCCCTTTGAGGAACATTTGGAACTGGTCAACGTACGATTCCCAGCCTTCAGTTGTGAGGAGGCATGTTAATCTCGGCCATGTCATTCAGTTTGTTTCGGTCTTCGTTAACCACCGTGTGCTCGTTGGCTTTCTTGTCTCAGAATGCCATCCTCGTTGCCAGTGTTGGATCGCACAGAAGTACTCAGGACATCAGTTCTGAACAGCTTTTTTATTTGCTTTGTAGGAGTACAGGAAAATGAACACGTCTTGGAAGAAACGCAGCTTTATAGTCGGCTACTCGCGGCTGGTGTCCAATAACAGCTCATTGAATTTCCCGCCGCTGGGACATCCAATTACAAATGAGTATGTTAATACATAACAATATCTTTTTGCCTTTTGGTACTATCCATGGGGTTTTCATGGCAAAGATACTGGGGTGAATTGCCATTTCCTTCTCCAATGGAGAAGTTCTGAAGTTCTACAGAAGGTAAATGAACGATCATTGACAAGGGTTAGGGAGGAAGGTTTATGACTGGTGGAGCAGGAAGCAAGTCCAAGGCCTGCGAGGACTCAGTGGGGTGCTCACAACAAGCCCAAGGTTTCTGGGAACTTGGTGGGATGAGATCATAGGAGATAGGTGGGGGTGCTGCAGTGTTCCTGCAATTGGTCCTATTGGAAGAATTTATAAATTTATATAACTGTTAGAAATATTGAAAGGGAATCATGAGTTAACCAACCCAGGTTCCAACAAAGTTACTGATTAACAGCATTTAAATTCCTTTAAACTCACAGCAAACATAAAAATTAATTAAATACTTAACTCAATGTAAATATAATGATAACATAGTTCAAATGAAGAGATTCAATCCACATCACTTGATGTAATGAATCCTTTGGCCAGGTCAACACACCCATGTCCCTCAAATGTTACCCTAGAACCAGCACATACACACACACACACACACACACATACCTCAAGGTCCACATTGGTGGTCATGTGATGGGTGGTAGTCGGAGTGGTTTGCTGACTGGGCGTGGCTATGTGGTCATGTGACTGGGGTGGGCATGGCCATGTGGATGGCAACCCAAATTTAAGTGGTCCTTGCTTAATGACCAGATCCTCGCTTAGTGGCCAATTGCTTAGCAATTGCTTTTTGCCAGTTTCCAAGGCCTGGGGGAAGGCCCAGGTAGGGCCCGGGCAGGTGACCATGTGCTGGCAACCCAAATTTAAGTGGTCCTCACTTAATGACCAGGTCCTTGCTTAGTGGCCAATTCCTTAGCAAGTGCTTTTTGCCAGTTTCCAAGACCTGGGGAACCCTGGAGAGAGCAAGGCGAGGCGTGGGCAGTTACGGGGAGGGCTGCAAAGGGCTGGGCGAGGCCAACTCAACATCACTTCTTTGCCCTAATGACTAAGTATTAAAAAAGATATACCAAAACAAAAGGTAGTTTATTATGTCATGTCTTTAATCCTTAAATAATAAAAAGATATACAAAACTATATTGTTACAACATTTTAAAATATTAATCAAAAACTATTACATAACAAAACTTTACAAAAAACATTAAAACTTATTTAAAGTACTTCCAAATTGCTTTTCTATTATCGTGCCAAGTTAGAGCTTTCTTGCATTTAACACGAGCATCATCAGCTGTGTGATGATGTGCTTGCTCCACTTTCTTCGATGGATGATGTGCTGGCTCTGCTTTCCTCAGACTCCAATGGTTGTGGTTGTGACTCTTTTGATCCCTTTTGTTCTTGCGAAGCAGACAAACTCATTTGCCTTTTCATCTTGGCAATATGCTGCAAAAAAACAACAACAATGTAGTGGTTTGGACTCGATTGTTGTTGTAAGTTGAGTGGTGAAGGCAGTGGCAAGTGAAGAAAGCAGGCGAGGAACGGAGATCAGTAATATTCAGTTACTTTTAAGAGCCTTGGTGGCTCAGGCTGTTAATTGCCTGCACTTAAGTTCCAGCTGCCTACAACTGCTGTAGGCTCGAATCCCACCAGGCTCAAGGTTGACTCAGCCTTCCATCCTCTCGGGGTAGGTAAAGTGAGGACCCAAGATTGTTGGGGGCAATTAGCTGACCTTGTAAAAATGCAGCTTAATAAGCAGGCATATACAATGGAATGAAGGCTATTGCTGAGCACACTGGGTTGTATCCCAAAATTGCCGCCTGAGTCTCGGGAAGGCATATATAATTTAAAAAAGAGTCCCTGACACTATAGCTAGTTAGTGTTTAAAAGATGTTATGGAAGAGGAACAAGTTTCACCAGACAAGAGCGAGAGGAACTGAAAGTGGATTTGAAAATGACAGTCTATAAAAAAGATGTTGCACTGTGTATATAAGAATGGCTGTTATTTTCATAATTACAATTCATTAATTGAAAAAGTAGCACTTAAAATGGAAATACAATTAAAACCAAGGGAGTTTGTTATTTTGTAGTAGTGGCACAATAATCTTTAGCCAAGACTACTTACCTGGACCAACAGTCCCTAATAGAATGCTCTCTCTACAGAGAGAAGCCAGGAAACCATGTTTGGTTGCAAACTTTTAGAATGCAGTTTAAAAAATATACTGAAGCTTTTACAGCCTTGTGCAGATATATATAGCAAAAAAAAAGATAATAGTACAAAATCATCAAGAAGTTAGATTACGAATGGAATTGATAGGCAGACATTCACAGAGCAATACTGAATTCTTTTTCTGAAATTTATTCCTCAATTTAAATGGAATATGGACCAGCATTGGGCTTTGCTTGTGTAGCTATTCAAGAGGATGTAGTGTCAAGGTTAGCAAAAATGGTAAAACAACATATAAATTTAAAATTTAAAACCAGAAATATTTTTGTTGGTACTCACATAAATAAAGGGAGTACAATAAATATTTAATGTTATCGTGTTATTATGGCACAACAGTGGAAAAACTTGAAAGATCCCCATAGATGAAAATGAAATTAAAAAATTGATACAATGTATGGATAGGGATAAAAGGTAGAAATTAGGCTGGGAGAATGATCATTGCTATGTATGAATTAAATACAGAAGGTTGATAATTATAAACATGTTGATATAATTAACAAAATTAGAAATAAGTCAATACAAAGAAATTTAAATAATTTTGTTACACTGCTGTACTTGATATTTGTTTCTTGCTTTTCATTTATAGAAATATTTTATAATACTTTATAATATAAGTATAATAGAATTAGAGAGGTAAAGGTAAGTAAGGATATATTGTTATAGAATAGATTGGTGATGATGACATGAACATTATAAAGTAGATGATATTGATTTGCTTGCATAAAATGATGTAATATAGTAAAGTCTAGTAAGTAATTAATAATAGTAATAATATAAATATATATAGTGGATTTATGATATAAAATTAATGCAAATTGAAGGGAAAGACTGCAGAGATTGTGCACAAGTGATTTATCAACCAACACTGTATGTAACTGAAGATGGTTTATGTTTTATGTTTGTTTGTTTATGTTTTAAAAAATAAAACACTTTTATTTTAAAAAATTCCATTTTTTAAATTACATTATATGCGCCCTTCTCAAGACTCAGGGACTTACAATTCTGGGATACAACCCAGTGTCAGCAATAGCCTTCATTCCATTGTATATGCTTGCTTATTACTAGTGGCATTTTACAAGGTCAGCTAATTAACAATCTTGGGTCCTCAATTACCTACCCTGAGGATGGAAGGCTGAGTCAACCTTGAGCCTGGTGGGATTTGAGCCTACAATAATTGTAGGCAGCTGGATCTTAAGAGCAGGCATTTAACAGCCTGAGCTACCAAGTACCATGTATGCATGCAACCTCTTGTTACATTGATGTTGCTATATATTGATTTAAGCAGAAACAGATAATGTATAACATCAATGTAACAAGAAGTTGCCTGCCTGATTTTTGGTAAGTTGCTTTTTTATTTATTTTTTACTATCTGTTTTTGTTTTTATTAATCAAAAAAATACAACAGATACTAAATAAATAAATACATAAATAAATAAATAAATAAATAAATAAATAAATAAAAAAGCAACTAACCAAAAATGAGACAGGCAACTTGGCTAGACAGCTATGCTCAGTCTTCAAGCTTGCTGCGGCAAGGACAGCCAGCCCGAGAGTCGGCTCTTGACTGGGCTGGTGGCGGCGGCAGCAGGAGGAGATAGGGGACTGGGCCAGTAGGACTTGCTGCTTTGCCTCCTCACTACCAATTGGTGGTGGGAAGGCAAGGCAGAAACCCTTGGGCAGCAGCGGGTGAGGGAAGGTGGTGGCGGCCTAGCCAAAATGGTGGCCACCATGTAGGCATGGCAGCAGCAGCCAGCCCAGGAGTCAGCTCTCAACCGGGCTGGCGGTGGTGGCAGTGGCGGCAGCAGGAGGAGGTAGGGGACCAGGCTGGTAGGACTTGCTGCTTTGCCTCTTCACTACCAGTCAGTGGTGGGAAGACAAGGCAGTAACAATGGAGGGCCATGGGCCCTCTCATCATTAGTGATGGTGAGTGCCTGGTTGGTTCACAGTGGCTAAGACACTACTGATCCAAAGTCGGTAACCCCATAACCATAGGAACTGCACCAGATAGCTGTCCAGGCCCAGCCATGGCAGCCTAACAACCTGTTTGGTAGCAGAAAAACAGGATTAAGAATGGGGGAAAGCAAATTATTATTATTATTATCATCATCATCATCATCAATATCATTAATCATCATACAGTCAGCCAAATGTTTAGACTGAGTTTGGCATTTTTGTGTACCTATCGAGTCCTTACCAGATCTGGATGTTTGATGGTGTTAGATATTGTTGCAGGATGGAAGCTGTTCCAAGTAAAGTTTCCTTCTGCAATTGACTGATGGCAAATTTGTTAATGCCAGTGATGTTCAAGTAGTGCTCCAGTTGTTTTGGAATTGCACCCAAGGCACCTATTACTATTGGTACTACCCTTGCTTGCCTTTGTCACAGCCATTCTATTTTTATTTTTAGGTCTCTGTATTTTGTTATTTTCTCCAATTCTTTCTCTTCTATTCTGCTGTCTCCAGGTACAGCCACAGCCACTATCCAGACTTTTTTGTCTTTCTTATTGACAATTGTTAAGTCTGGGGTGTTATGTGGCAGGTGCCTGTCTGTTTGAATTCTAAAGTCCCAGAACAATTTAATGTCTTCATTTTCTATGACTTTCTCTATTTTATGGTCCCACCAGTTCTTGCTTGCAGGCAAATGATATTTCTTGCAGTGCACCATTGCTGCTACTTTGTCATGCCGCTGCTTGTAGTTGGTCTACACAATCTTCTTGCAGCAGCTTACCAGATCTCCACTGTCTCCTTGGCTTCTTTGCATAAGTGTCACTTACTGTCTGTTGCTGTTCTCAATTCAATTCAATTCAAATCTTTGTCAGAGCACATGTGAACAATGAGATTGGCTGAGCCTCCCTTAATGCAGGGGTCGCCAACCTTTTGGACCTCAGGGACCACCAAACTCATAATTTTAAATCCTGCAGACCACTAATATGAATTTTGACTGACAGTTGCTTGCTGACATTGGTAGGAAAATCAATCCTATATTCCAGAGCTGCAGTAGTCACAGGACTGGCCCTTTGGTCATCTTGGAGCAGCTGCTCCCACCCGGTGCAGGCCTGTCATGGACTGGAGGAGCTGCTCTTGGATGATCAAAGGGCCAATCATGTGACTACTGCAGCTCTGGAAAATGGGACCAACTTTCCCACCAATGTTATCAAGTCACCCCGGGGCGGATTTCCCTCCTCTACCATTGGTCTTACCTTCCAGTTCCAGCTCCGTGGGCTCTATCAAGGTAAGTTTTCGTCCAAAGGGTGGGGGCCAGCAGATGGACAGACCATGTGGGCAGTGCAGCCTTGTGTTCCCATGCAGCCTGGGTTAATTGCTTTGGGGGGAGTGCTTTTGGAGTGGGACATTTCTCTGTGGACCACCAAAATTTTCTCACGGACCACCAGTGGTCCTCAGCCCACTAGTTGCCAACCATTGCCTTAGTGCATCCTCCAACACAATACAACTCACAGTGAAAACAGAAAATCCCTAACTGTGATGACCCAGAGTATATCAGAAATATAACAAAATCCAAAACATAACTAAAAGTCCTTTAATGCCTTCAACTTGGCTTCACTGTTTAATTGTTCACAGTGGAGGAGTAAACTAGGTTCAAAATAACATTTCAAAGGCAAGAAAAACAGTTCACAGTCAAAGCTGATAATGAAACAAAAGCCAAAAACAAACCGCATTGAATAAAGTTCCTTGACAGACCAGGATAGATAATTGCCAGCTTCAGGAAGATAACCAAGGACAGTCCATTGGAAGAACACCAACCAAGATAAACCTTCTTTAGAACTAAAACACTAATTGTCTCCAGCATCTGTTAGCACACAGGTCCACACTCTTATGCAAATCTCCCACCTGCAACCCATGAAGAGGATCATGGCCCTCTCCTCCCAAATAGACCATGTTTTACCCTGATCCTCTCCTCTGCCCTGGGATGGATAGGGGATGGGCCTGGGTCCTCCTCTGACTGCTGAACCAGCCTCTGCCCTTCCCCAGCCTTCTCCACCACCTCTGGAGCCACACTTCCACTCCCTGTTGGCTCTTCCTCCTCTTCCTCAGAGTCAGTCTCCACCAGGGTCATGACACTAACCCAATAAATCATATTAACAAACACACAGTCCTATTATACCAATGTGAATATGTTGTACATTGCACCAGCCCTGCAAGTATCGTACTACATAGTTATGATGTTATTTCACATTCAGGAGTCTGACAGCCCACGGATAAAAACTGCTCTTCAGCCTGTTTGTGCGACTGGCTATGCTTCCTGATGGTAGGAGTTGGTCATCCCTGAGGATTTTCCTCACCCTTCTAAGGCAGCGAGCCCCAGTGATTTCATCCAGTGAATGATTTAACAGTTTCCAGAAGGATTTTTTTTGGTAAAAGCGGGTTGAAAATATCCTATTTTTGGCGCTTTTACAAAGAATGTCAAATTTACACTCAATTTGTAAAGTATTGGAAAGCAGTAGGAGAATGAAATTTTATATTCGAAAACCTTGTGTTGCTAAGTTAAGTGCAAAATTTCACATTTATCATACCTTTCCTTCCAGAGATATAAAAAGCCAACCTTTTTTCAAGCTGCAATATTTTCAGCCAATTTTGCTCCAAATCATCTAGATGGAGATCGCTCATGAGAATGTTTTTATTATTTTGTTTAATAGAGCACAAAAAGTTGTACAAGATGGCCAAGTTTTGTTTCTCTCAACAAAATATTGCCGGAGACATTATGTCTCAAAGTTGCTGGAACCTCAGAGTCATACTGTAGAAGGCTGAAGTATGGGGTCAAACAAATGACTATATCTCCACAAGTATTGCATCAGCAAACAAAACACTTTACCAATGTTCATTGGGGATATGTGTGCATATTCACACAAAATTTCATTGAAATTCGTGATGGTTGAGCAGGGACCCCCAGACCACTTGACATGGAATGACCCCTTTGTCTTGCTGACGTTCAGGTGCAAGTTGTTTTCTGAGCACCATGTGGATAATTTCTGAATCTCCCCCCAGTATGCTGATTCATGTCAACCTGTAATAAGGCTCAATATGGTGGTATCATCTGCAAATTTGATGATCACAGTCACTGCCTACAAACTTTCCTTCTTAGCCATTTGTCCTTAAGGCTTAGTCTTGTGCAGCCAGAATTAGTCCCTCAGTTTCTTTCTTCAACATTCCTTCTCTTAGCCATTGCCAGATCTTGTTATTATCTGCTTTCCCTGCTATTTTTTAGATGTACTGGCCAAGTAGTGCTTTGTCTTCTGATGTCTCCTTTCTGTTCTTCATTTGGTCTTTCTTTCTTTTTTCTTTTTGCAAAAGTTTTAATCAATTTTCACATATTAAAGAAAAAAAATCTTTTTTCAGTGAACAGCATGATTCCAGGTTAACACATTTCCATTACAAACTTGACTTACATTTCATATTCATCTTTCACATTTGATAACTTATCTTAAACTTACTTTATATATTTTCTTTAATTTTAATCATCAACCTTTTCCCATCTTATTTTATAATTTTTCCAATACATTGCTTGATCTATTTCTTTAAATCCTTAATACATCATTATATATCTTCATATTCATTATATTCTATCTTTTTATTGTGTCAGGTCTGCAATTTATTCATCTATTAATTCATCATTTCAGCAATTCACACATTTTCAACATAATAATAAAAAGAAAATAACAACAAAAATACAACACCCCTATTTGCCAATTCCAAGGTGCCATCCCTGTGGTTAAACATATCACATAATTAATCCCTCCCTAAGATTCCCATAATTTAACTTTGAGTTAACACTTTAAAAAAGAAGAAGAAAACACAATAATAATTTTCTAGTAATTACTACATTACATATATCTCTTTTAAATCTGTGTCTGAAAGTTCCCTTTCTCATTACCTAAAGAATACATCTAGATTTTAAAACAAACATAATTAATCCCATCATTTCATAAGAACTAATATTGTTTCCCCTTTGACATTACTCCTGCTCTGTTTGCCACAACTTATTAATTCACTTAGTATTATTAATATCTTTAGTCCAATTACCTCTCTTAATTTCATAACATAAAGGGAGAAGAAGCAAACAGTCACTACAGTAACAAAACAATATCAATCCTCTTCTCCCATCTTAATATTCTCTATTCCACTGTTTATAATTTCTTATGTTATTGATTATTAATTCATTTAATATTATTAATATCTTTGTTTTAGTTATCTCTCTTAATGTCAAAACATAAAGAAAAAGCAGATGATCACAACAATAAAAAAACAATATCAGTCCCTGTCTCCCCTTTTAATAATCTATATTTCACAATTTTCTAAACAATCTTATCATTTCTTATTTGTTTAAACTAGTCCTTATACTCTTGCAGAATCCCCTTCTTTATAATTCTCAACCAACCATTAACTCTGTGCCTTTTAATTAAGCAGTTCCATTTCATTCTTATATGCTTTCCATATTCCTTTCTTTCCAAATCCCGTTTCCTTCTTGCCCTTTTTTTATCACTCCAATTTCTACCTCCCTTCTTTTTCATTACTCCCCTAAATTTTATTCCTACTGTTTCCTTTTTCTTTTTGTTTGGTTTTTAGAATAAACCCCCTTTTAATTACAATGTTGAACCTTCTATTATTAATTCTGTTATGTATGTAGGTTTAAATGTTATTGGTTTATTTGAACTGTTCTTGTAAAATGTTAAATGGGATTGGTTTAAATGTGTCGGGAAAAACCCTGCACTCCCATTGGCTAACAACTGGCTGCTACTGGCTATAACAGCCGTGCCCAGCCAACTCAGGATCCGAGCTGTAGTCACTGAATAAACTCTTCACTGAAGCTCTTTATCTGACTCTTCAACTAACACTGGCAGTGGGATTGCCCTGAAGAAGACAACGTGGAAGGTAACAAGCGAGATGGCTGCGCTGAACACCAGCCCGTTTGATCCGTGGCGGAAGACTGGGAATCGTATAGATCGCTTCCAGATGTACTTGGAAGCGACCTCGCCCGATATTCCAGCGGAAAAGAAGCGGTATTCTCCACACCTGTGGTCTGGCAGTCTTCAAGATGGTGGCGATTGGCGGAACTGCAAGATGAAGGTAATGGAATGGCCTGATTTGGAAAAGCTTTAAGAGCCCATTATACAAGTATCGTGCCTCATTAAGAGACATGAATTTTACCATCGGGATCAAGGGCGAAAATGTTAATGACTTCATGGCAACTTTAAGGGACATTGGGGTGTTTATGACTTTACCAACTTAGAAGAGGCCATGTGATCGGTTTGTCCTAGGCCTCAAAGATAAGGTCTTACAAAGCAAACTGTTAATGAAACCTAAGATCCGCGTTTAAGGAGGCCATGAAGAAGCTGTTTCAGCGGAAGCCACCAAGTCCTCAGCAGCGGCCATGAAAAAGATTAACAAGGCCTCAGCCAGGCCTCAAGCCATTCTGATGTGGAAAATCCACAACAACCCATTGCGAGCAAATAGACTCTGATTCAGATTGCAGTGAGGTGGAGGAAGGAATTTTAGACTCAGAATGGAGAAGAAAAGGAAAGACCCTGGAAAAAAGGCAAGAATTTTATTGCAGAGGCTGTGGGGGGACCCCGCACTGAATGCAAGTTCTTAGACACCATCTGCCTCGTTGTGAAAAGGGTCACCTAGCCAGAGTCTGCAAATCATCCAGAACTCCACCTAGTAGGAAGAAATTTCCTGAAAGGATTTTAAGCCCAACAACTTCATTGAAAAGATGGGGCAATTCAAGAAACAAATGGAAAGAATGAAACTCATCAAACAATCACCATTGGTCATTCTTCACCCTTGAGAAGCAGAAAAGTACATGTGAAGGTGTTCATTGAAGGCCTTGCCAAATGGAAGTGGACTCAGGCTCCTATTTATCTATGGTGTCATGGGACACTATTCAGAGCTACTTCCCAACATTCAGAAGAAACATTTCCAGAAGCAAGCACTGACTCTTAAAGACTACCAAGGAACAAGATTCCAGTAGTTGGAGCAAGAGATTTCAAGCGTGCAGTTTAAAGGCCACACAAGCGTTTGCCTGACCATCATGGACAAGGATCACCCAAGCTTGCTGGGACTTGAGTGGTTCAAGCCACTAGGCATCGAGGTGACTGGCATCAATCACGTGAGCAACTCTGAATGGGAGGAGGCCTTGAAGTCTGAGTTTCCAGGGTCTTCAGCAAAGGACTGGGCAAGTATATGGGACCCCTATCACTTTCAACCTAGATCCCAAGGTGCCCCAATTCGTTTAAAGCCCAGGAGGTTCCATTTGCTTTAAAGGAAAAATTGATGCACAATTAGACAAATTAATTGCTCAAGGGGTTTAGAGCCACTGACCACTCCAGATGGGAAACACCCATAGTCACACCAGTCAGGCTGATGGGTCAGTAGAATTGTGGGACTATAAGGGGACACTGAACCATGCGCTGCAGCAGAGCATATCCAGTGCCAGTTGTGCATCATCTGTTACATTCACTTGGCAGGGGTACAGTCTTTGCCAAATTGGACTTGGCCCTGAGCATATCAACAACTAACAGTTGATGATGCCACTGCAGAGCCCAAACCATTGTGACTCATAGAGGTGCCTTCAAATGTAAAGGTTACAATTTGGAGTCAGCGTGGCACCAGGCATCTTTCAAAGCCTTATGGAAAGAATGCTCCAAGGACTGCCAGGGGTAGTGCCTTACTTTGATGATGTGTTAATCTCTGCTGAAAATGACACTCAGCTTCAAGAAAGACTCAGAGAAGTCCTTACCAGATTCAGGAAAGCGGGGTTAAAAGTCAAGGAAGAAAAATGCACTTAAGACAGACAGGGTTGAGTTCCTGGGCTACATGATTGACAAGCATGGCATCCACCCTACTGATGCCAAGGTTAAAGCAATCAAAAGCCCCTAAACCTAAATAAAACAGATTTGCAAGCTTTCCTTGGACTTATTAACTTTTATCACATGTTTCTACCTCAAAAGGCAACCATTGCTGAACCTTTACAGATTGCTTGATAAGAAGTCTGTTTGGATCTGGGGAGGAAGGAACAATCAGCATTTAACAGTATTAAGAGACTAATCATGTCTGATGCTGTACTGATACAGTTCTCTGAGAATTTGCCTGTTGTACTGACTTGTGATGCATCCCCTTTTGGAGTGGGGGGTTTGAGCCACAGGCTTCCCAGTGGGAGAAAGCCCTATTGCATTTACTCTGCTTTGACCAAAGCAGAGAGGAATTATAACTGGACAAGAGGCATTGGCAGTTGTTGCAGCTGTAAGAAATTTCATGAATATCTGTATGGCAGGACATTTACCATTGTTACAGATCACAAACCTTTGTTAGGCATTGTGGCAGGAGACAAACCTACACCTACTATCCTGTCACCAAGAATGCTGAGGTGGACTGAATTTCTTGCAGCTTATTCATACAAACTGATTCACAGGCCTGGCAAGGACATTGGACATGCTGATGCACTGAGTCATTGCCCACTTCCTTGCAAAGGAGGACTTTGAACCTGAAACACACACCTTTTCCTAGAAACTGTTGCCAAGCTTCCAGTTCATGCTGCTGAAATTGCCAGAGAGACTGCCAAAGACACTGTGTTGGCTCCTGTATAGGCTGGATTAAGAAGGTTGGCCTCTTCAAGATCTACCTCACCTTGCCCAACCTTTTAAGTCCAGGCAAACTGAATTATCTGTATTAAGAGGATGTATTTTGTGGGGTAACAGGGTGGTTATTCCTGCAAAACTGCAAAGAGAGGTTTGGAAATGTTACATGAGGTCATCCTGGTATTGTAAGGATGAAGGGATTGGCCAGGAGTTATGTATGGTGGCCAGGTATTGACAAAATGGTTGAAAACTGGGTTGCATCTTGTCCCAATTGCCAGGTAGTCAGGCCTGCCCCATCTCATGCCCCCACACAGGAATGGGAATGTCCTAGGGCCCTTGGTCTAGGATTCACATTGATTTCTGGAGTCCTACTAGAGCACACTTTCTTATTATAGTAGATGCATATTCCAAATGGCTAGAAGTGATTTCCCATGACATCCACCACAACTGATGCTGTCATCAAGCAGCTCAGAAAACTGTTTGTAACCCACGGGTTACCTGATGTTCTTGTCTCTGACAATGGCCCTCAATTTACATCTAACCTTTTTGAATCCTATCTAGCACAACAGGGTATCAGACATGCCCTTACTGCCCCTGGGCACCCTTATGCTAAGCGGGCTGAGCATGATGCGTTTACCAAAGAGGCTTCAGCAGCAACTGGTCCTGGGGACATCACTGAGAAGGTTGAAAAACTTCTTAGTGTTCAGCATCACTCCTAGCCCATCTAATAACTTATCCCCAGCAGAGTTGTTGATGGGTAGGAAACAGATCTTCCCTTGACCTTCATTCCACTTATGCACCCAACACCACTGGATTCCACTTCCAAGTTAGTTACATTCAGTGTGGGTGATTCTGTTTATGCTAAGAACCTCATAGGTGAACCTTTGTGGATTCCTGCTGAAATAACTCAGATCACAGGCCCTCGTTCTTACAGGGTACAAACAGAGGATGAACTCCTCTGGAGCAGGCACATTGATCAACTTAGATCCAGGTTCTCTCAGGAACATCACCTTGTCTCTCTCTAGTTCCACCTGATGTCACTTCTAGGGAAGGGAGAACAGGAGGAAAATCAAGCAAGAATCATCCCCATGTGTAACAAGCCATTACCACAGAAACCATCCCAAAACCTGTCACAATGCCAAAATCCATTCTTAGAAGTGGAAGATTGTACATCACTACCTGACTTGGGTGCTGACATGGAATGGAGATGGGTTGGGAGGAGAGACCAATTCTAACAGTCAAACAGGGTCTTCTTTCACAGGAAGTCCCAATGAGAAATGTCAGCAGACACATTTCCTCTCTCACTGGGTGAGAATGTAAAACTTCTGAACCGAAGGTCTCAATGTACACAAAGCCCCACCTATTTAAAAGAATACATTAGATAGGTTGGGGTTTGGTATGGACTGAACCTAGTGGGGAGGGTGTTATGTATGTAGGTTTGAATGTTATTGGTTTATTTGAACTGTTCTTGTAAAATGTTAAAAGGGATTGGTTTAAATAGTGCGGGAAAAACCCTGCACTCCCATTGGCTGGCAACTCGGCTGCTGGCTATAAGAGCAGCCGTGTAGCCCAGCTTCAGTCCATTCAAGCTGTAGTCACTGAATAAACTCTTCACTGAAGCTCTTCACGTCTGACTCTTCATGCAAACCTAACAAATTCTCTTTGTATTCCTCCTTTGCTTAAGTTTCCATTGATTCAAATGTTCATTTAAGATGGCCACTTCTTGTATTGATTTCTCTTCATCTTGTTGTTCTTGGTATTTTGAAACCTCCATTTCCAGAAATTGCAATCTTGAGCAAATAGTTGCCTTCTTTTGTAGCATGTCTTTTTCATGTTTTTCAAGTTCCAATTTAAGGTCCAGCAACATTCCTGCCATCTTTAAACAAATTTATAAAAGTTTTCCAATGTTTTACTCTTATTGACTCCTCTTTAAAGATTTCTAGATTAGGTCCACTTTTTGATATCCATTGATTAAAAGTTTAGTGCACTTAATAAACAGGCATATACAATGGAAGGAGGCTATTGCTGAGCACATTGGTTGTATCCCAAAAAATTGTAAACTAGCCCTGAGTCTCCCAGGAGAAAGGCAGGATATAAATATGAATTTTAAAAAGTTGTAGTTCAAAGCACCAAACAAAACTGAATTTCCTTTATTTCAAATTTCACTTTCACTTTCCAGGTCCCTATTTTGTATTATCTAATTCCAGTTATTTTGTATCCAAGTTAATCTAGCAGTAGTAACCAGTGGGCGGGGACCACTGGTGGTCCAATAATTTTGGTGGTCCACAGAAATGTCATCCCCAAAGCACCCCTAAACAGTGTCAGGCTGGATTGAAGGCTTTGCCACCCACATGTAGCCCACAGGAACCTACAAGCTTGCATAAACACATTGAGGTAGTGAGGGGAGGAAAGGGGCTGCTCACTCACCCCACATTACTGTGCATAAGCCTGGGCTGCTTCTTTCCGCTGCTTCTGCTTTTGGCTGCACACAAGGAAAGCAGCAAAAGTCTTTCTTTCTCTTTCCCAAACTCTGATAGAAATGAGTTTTTGGGACTCGGCAAGGCATCCTGCTCTAAGTGGCTGTGCCAGTGTGACAAGTCTCACAAAGACTCATTTCTGGTGAGGAACAGGGAGAAAAGACTCTGTTCTGCTGCTTTCCAGCATGAAGCCAAAAGAGAGTCTTTCTCTCTGTCTCTCTGTCTCCCTCCCTCCCTCCCTCTCTCTGGAGATGGTATACTGCAATCCCAAATAAAAATAATCCAGTTGGTAGAGGAAAGATGGGGATACCTGCAGAATTTTTAAGGGATTTTCTGGTCTCTGGTCTGCAGGATTTAAAATATGAATTTGGTGGTCCCTGAAGTCCAAAGGACATTGACTGATCTACAGGATCAGTTTTAGAATAGAAAGGGATATTTATAAACAATTCCCTTCTCCACTAGATGGCACTCTTCGCTATGTTTAAAGTCAATTCTTTTCCTTTTTCCCAATTTTTTTGCACTCATTCAAAATTTTAAAGTTCCAATATCAGTAAATCCAAGCATTAATTTTCAAATTTTATTTTCCACCTTGACACTGCCCAGTCCAGCTTTAATAAACCTGTTTGGTGTCAGGGTTGTATGTTAAATTATTTCAAAAACAAGTTTCTTCTTCTGGCTTCTTCCTTTTAAGTACAAAGCCACTTCATCTGTCAGAATTTTTCTTTCTTAATTTCTTTGTCCGCTGCTTAAATCCACTTTCTTAACAATTTTAAAAGATTCCAAAACTGGGGTACCTTATGTCAAAATTCTCCTGGTTTCTATGTTGTCCTCTTTTTCACTGCTCCTCCTGCACAATCTTATTCCAGCAGTCTCTTCCCCTTCAAGGTGGCCATTTTGGACCAACACTTCAGACGTCTTCAGGAGGGAGTGTTGCCAAGTCAGGGAGGGGATATGAGGCTCCCCTCTACCTGGCTGGGGAGGTCTCCCCTTCCTCCACCACCCCTACAAGATGGCTTCTGCCCCAGATCTGGATGATTGGGGCTCTCCGATGAAGAAGCATGGATCAAAGCCACGGACGATCGTGGTCAGCAGTCCATCTTCGGGGAAGTCCAACCAGAAGTCTTCATTTGGTCTTTCTTGTAGGCCAGTTTGATCTTTCCAGTAGTCAGTAAGCCTTCCTGATATACTAATATCATTATATCTTCATCATTGTCCTTCAAATATTCTTCCAAAGCTGTTATTGGTTTATGTTGAAATTGTTATCGGTTTATGTTTTTATGTTTGTTTGTTTTGTTTGTCTTTGGAAAATAATTAAAAAATTTATTAAAAAAAGATATTCTTCCAAAGCCATTTTTTTTCTTCTTCAACCATTTGATGTACTTGCAACATTCCATGCCCACCTATTTGCCTTGATAGATAGAGTCTGTCAATGTCACTGTGAGGATGAAGAGCATGATTCATTGTCATTATTTTTCTGGTCTTCCTATCCATTGTTTTTAGTTCTGCTTGAGTCCAGTTCACTATTGTAGCTGTATCACTGGTATTGCCTTGAATCACAGGTATTCATTGCCTTGATGGTATTTCCTCCATTGAGTTTGGATTTAAGATCTTCTTCACTCTCTTGATCTATTCATGTCTAATCTTTTTCTTGACTTCAGTGTGCTTGTTGTTGTCAGTTTGAAGGATACCCAGGTATAGTAATCACCCAGACTCTTAATGTTATTTTTATGGGGCATCTTGATTCTTTCAGTTTTCACTATTTTTCCTTGTTTGATAATGAGTGTAGCACATTTGTCCAATCCATTTCAAAATCCATTTTTTCCATACAGTTTCAGATTGTCCATGTAAAGGAGGTGGGATAGACTGGCAAATGTTTTTGATAGTTGATAGCCATTGCCTGAGTTATTCAATAGTTATTCAGAACAGAGGCTAGCAGACTAACATTGATTTATAATACAAAATAAAGTATTCATAGAAGCAGAATTGGAAGAACTGCAAAAGTGTACCCAGAAAGGGCAAAGAAACCAAAGCCTTGCCAGAGGTAAATATAGAGACAAACCAAGGGGAGTTGGCAGTAGAGGAATCCAGAAGAGATATAAAGCTGTTTTCATTTGAAAACCAGACATCCTCTCCTCCGCCTCTGGAAGAGCAAAGCCCTCTAACTAAAGAAGTAAAAGAATTTAAACAAAGATTAACTGAGCATCTGTAGAACAGCACAAAAACATCAGAATAAAGCTGCCTGCAGTGAAGCTTGTTCCAAAGAAACAAGTAGCATAAGCATTTAAAAGATGCAAATACTGCAATATCAAGTATAAGCACCAACTCATGCAAGAAACAAATTATTATTGTTGTTGTTGTTATTGATTTAATTTTCAATTTGGTTCAGCCTGGGACTGATAAAAACTTAACAGTTCAAGTCCTAATCAAGGACCTAATAGCTATTAAGATAATGTCTGAGTATATAGGCAATATATACAGGCAGTATATATAGCAGAGACGTCAAACTCAAGCCCCAGGGGGCGGATCTGGCCTGCAGGTTGCTTAGATCTGGTCCAAAGAACTGCCTTGGAAACAGTGAAGGACTGCCTGCAATGCCTCTGATAGCAAAAATGAGAGCTCTGGGAGGCTGTTGTGGCCACAAACAGGGTCCAGGGGGCATGCGTGACCCAGTCAACCTCCATTTTCACTGTCAGAGCACTTGGGCCACCACAGGGGCCCCTGACACAAGTGACATCAAGATAGCCACGCCCACCCTGGCCATACTCACCCCAGCCCCTGAGGTCAAACACAACCCTGATGTGGCCCTCAATGAAATTGAGTTTGACACCCCTGATATATAATATGTAGGCAGTTCCAAGTAAGGTGGTTGTTTTTGCAAGGTTAGACAATTCAGATCTAATAAGTTCAAAATTTCTGTGAACCTAGGCACCCCTTTGTGTATTGCTCCAAGGGCTCCTATTGCTACTGGTACAACCATTGATTTATTCCTCCACAATAGCTCAACTTCAATTTTCTAATCACAAAATTTCATTATTTTTTCTAGCTTTTTTTCCAATTAATGCATCACCTGGTATTGCAATATCAGTGAACCAGACTTTTTTTTATTTTCCATGATAGTGTTGTCAGATGTGTTGTAGACCAGATGTCTGTCTTTTTGGATCCAAAAGTTCCACAGGATCTTCACCTGGTCATTTACAAGAATTTTGTCAATGTGTTGTTCTCAGTTATTTTTACTGCATTCGAACGCAAACTTCTGGCAAAGTTTCCAAGGCAACTTGATTATGATGTAGTAGATCATGGGTGTCAAACTCACGGCATCATGTTGTCTTCACATTACATTTTGCAACATTTTTCTCATTCATGGAGTTGGGATGGGCATGGCCTGCATGTGAAACATCCAGCCCATGGGCCACTAAATTGACACCCTGTTGTTAGATAATCAATCTGTGAAATTTTGCTGCAGCCACTGATAAGGTGATCCACTGTTTTATCCTTCTCATTGCATAAGTGACTGTTGTTACTGGCATGTTGAATTTTTGCTTTCATTGAATTAATCTGCAAGGCTTTTTCTTGAGCAGCCAAAATGAAAGCTTCAGTTTCTTTTTTCAGTGCCCCTGATCTCAACCAGCTCCACATTAGCTTTATATCTGCCTTTCCTTTAATGTCCTTCAGGTATTGACGGTACACAGGCTTCCTTTTCCAGTTAAAACTCGATGGTCAATTGTTTCCTTTTGATATTATGCTTTTAATCTTGTGTTTTCAAGAGATTTCCCTTGTTCACCTCCTTCAACAAAGACTCTTTTGCTTTTTTTAAATGTAGTCATTTAAGCCATGTTTTTCCGCTTTGGAAACAAAAACAATTTGTTTCACCTGTAAGAGTCCTCTGCCACCCTGATATAGCAATAGCAATAGCACCCTGTAAAACTTTATAATGCTTTACAGTCCTTTCTAAGCAGCTTACAGAGTCAGTATATTGCCCCTGTCAATCTGGGTCCTCATTTTACCCACCTCCAAAAGATGGAAGACTGAGTCAACCTTGAGCCTGGTGGGATTTGAACTGCCAAAATGCAGGCAGCCGATAGTCAGCAGAATTGGCCTGCAGTACAGCACTCCAACCACTGCGCCACCAAGGCTCAGATATCTTGGCAATATCACTTATTTGGTGCAGAGCATGGTGCATTGTTATTAACTTCCTTGTCTTTTGATCCAAGTTATCAAGTTTTGTTGGAGTCCAATCAATTATTCTAGCTGAGTATCGTACTACAGGCACTGCCCAGGTATTAATTGATTTTATTATATTTCCTCCACTCAGTTTTGATCTCAAGATTTTCCAGACTCACTTTATGTATTTTGTTGAAGTAGCTTTCTTAATTTGGTTGTGCAACAGGTCAGAAGTTTCCAAAACTCCTATATACTTGCACCCTTCTTCTGGTATTACTACTTTTATCAACTCTTTATTATCAAGTTCAAATTCACCATCTTCAACTATTTTTCCTACCTTTATAGCAATTGTTGCACATTTGTCAATGCCGAATTGCATTTCAATGTCTCTGCTAAACTCTTCAGTGCTTTTCAGCAGTGAGCTCAATTCAGCTTTTGTTTTCATTTAAATCATCCATGTAGAGCAAATGGTAAATTTTCAACCCTTTTTAGCAAATTCATAGCCAGTTTGTCTTGTTCAACATGCTTGTTAGTGGAGCCATTAAAAGAGGTAACAATGAGTCGCCTTGGAAGATTCCTTGTTTGATTTCAATTTCACCAAGTTCTTCTCCATAGGCCAGCAACTAAGTCATGGAAGTCTTCAGGAATTTCTGAATGTTGTGCTAATTCCAAAAATGTCTAAGCATTTCTCAATCTAGTTGTGTGGAACAGAATCCATCAAATGCTTTCTTATAATCAGTCCAGGAATGAAGAAATTTGTTCGTCTTCTCTTTGAATTCTTCAAAACCAGTTTATCAATCATCAATTGATCTTTGGTTCCTCTTGAATTTATGCAGCACCCTTACTTTTCTACAGGCAGATCATTGTTTTCCAGATATCCATAAATTTTGTTCGCAATAGTGCCTGTAAGTAATTTGTATGTTGTTGGCAAGCGAGTTAGTGGCCTGTGATTTTCAGGTTTATTTCCCTTTTCTGCCTCCTTCTGAATCAAAAAAGTTCTTCCAGTTGTTAGCAGGGGTGGGCTTCAAAAATTTTAGCAACCAGTTCTCTGCCCGGTTGCTGGGTGGGTGTAGCCATGGTGGGCATGGCCTAGTCAGCCTCCTGCACCATGCTGGAGGGGTGTTTTCTTTGAACCTCCGGGAGGGTGAAAATGGCCTCCCTGGGCTACAGAGGCTTTCCTCAAGCCTCTGGGAGGGCAAAAACGCCTGGAGCCTCCAGGAGGCACATTTTTTTGCCCTCCCCAAGCCTCACATGGGCCCTGTACTTAGCTGGGATCCAAAATGGGCTGCATGGGGACTCCTGGGAAGGGTGGGGAACGGTGGGTGGGGCCAGCTAGGGGTGGGATTTGCTGATTCACTGAACCAACCATAAAATTAGCTACCAGTTCAGTACTGGTTTGCCCGAAACAGGGTGAACCAGTAGCAGCCCAGCCCTAATTGTTAGCCATTTTCACTTTATAGTGTTTCCAGAAACAGATTCATCTGGGTTGCTAATCTTGTTGTCAGGCTAATTCTATTTTTGTTTTCTTTATTCTTCAGTTTTTCTTACCTCATATTCTTCAATTACTTAAATACAATCAAATTTTCTTTATTATTATCTTTATTTTTTATTTAAAAACAAATTTTCCACTTTGGTTTTCTCTTCTTAATTGTTTTATTCTTTCCAATTTTCAAGCTTAACTCTCCAGTAGTAACATAAGCTGCTGCACATATTCATTGGTTTGTTTGAGCTAATGATTTTGTTGGAATCAACAGCTTCATTCACATTTTTCAATAATTTAGCTGAACTTCTCTTAATAACTTGATTCAGGTTTGGCAATCAAATTCTTTCCATGTCTTCCAACTGAGTCTTACTCTCAGCTAATTTGGCTTTTCCTGTTGGTTCTTCAAGATCTAATCCAGCTCTTGCTTCTTGTTCCTCATCTGCTTCTCTGATTTCCTTCCTTTTTCCCATTACCTGATGCTCCATTTCTAAATTATCTTTCTCAGTTACATTTGAGCTTTGATCTTGTACTGCTCTGATTGCAATCTCTTGTAATTCTACATTACTGAAGAGCTTGTGCTTCAAATAACACACCTCTGATCCATAAGTCTTTGTTCATTGATTTCCATATCCAGGTGATTCTCCTTCCAAATCTTGAACGTGCGCTTTTGAAATCCACATTCTGTTGGCTCAGATTAATAATAAGCTTCCATAATTGAATAATTTTCTTCCTTTGTCCAGATTTTTCACTTTTTTCATTTGTCTACCAGTTGCCTGTCAACTCCATTCCTAGTTGCCTAGAAGGAGCTGAGCCCTGTAGCATATTTTTTGTTAAATACCCAGAAGCCATAATATTCAATGTGAATCTTGTTGATCCAGATGATGATGATGATGTTGGGTTGTTCATCACACCATCAGCCAGATGTTCAGACTGAGTTTGACATTTTTTTCTACCTATTGAGTCCTTACAAGGAGCTGGGATAGGAAGATGTGGATGGTATTACAGATATCATTGTAGGATGTAAGATGTTCTAAGTATACCTGCCTTTTGCAATTGACTGATGGTGAATTTGTCAATGCTGATGCCGTTCAAATGTTGTTCCAGTTGTTTAGGGTTGCACCCAAGATGGCTAATACTATTGATATTACTTTGGCTTCCTTTGCCGCAATCATTCTATTTCTATTTGCAGGTCTTTGTATTTTGTTATTTTGTCCAGTTCTTCCTCTTCTCTTCTGCTGTATTCAGATATTGCCATTTCCAGTAGCCAACTTTTTTTGTTTTTGTTTTTTCTAAAATTTTATTTATACATTTTTTCTTCTTTAAAATACATAAGTGCTTAATAAACAGTGTATTGGCTGGATCAATTTGTTAATACAAAGTATTAATAAATTAGTAATGAAAGTAATAATAATAGCAACCATAGTTAGAATACTAATATTTACTTATTATGGTAAAATTCTTGCATCATTTACTTATATATATCAGTAATCTTTCATCCTCTAATTTCTACCTCTTTTATCCAAACATTGATAAAACATATCTTATGTTGCTTCTTCCTTATCTTTTATTATTAATGTTAATCTATCCATCTCTGCACAGTCTATTTTTCTAATTATACTTTTATCTGTAGGTGTGTTCTCATTTCTCCAATGTTGTGCAAATATAATTCTTGCTGCTGTCAACACATGTATTATTAAATGTGTAGTCCCTTTGTTGTAATTTTCTGGTAATATATTTCTGTTTTTAAATCTATGTATATATTTTTGTCCATTTTTTTTGTTTTTGGACAAGTCCACCACATGTGAAAAGAACCGGGTATTATCAGATTACATTTCCAATACTTTACAGACATATTTTTAAATAACTTTGCTAGTGTTGCTGGTGGCAAATGCCACATACAAAATGTTCTATACAGGTTTTCCTTGTAGGCAGTTGCCATTATCAATTTGTAATTTCTATCCTAGAGTTTTTGCCATTTATTTAATTCTATGGTATATCCGAAGTTTTTTGCCCATGCTATCATGGTTTCTTTCACTTGTTCATGTTCCATTTTAATACTTAACAGATAACTATATATTTTCTTTATTAATTTTTCATCCGTCCCTAAAGTATCTGATCAAGTGCTGTTGGCTTTTTATAGAATCCATGTGTCTTTGCATCTTTCATATATCTTGATTGTATTTACAAGTATGGCACCATGCTTAAGTCTATCCCTTGATTTTGCAATTCCTGTATCATTTTGAGTACTCCATCTTTATTTAAAATTTCTTTATATGTTACAATTCTTTCCAAGTTAATAACATTTGGGTATATAAATGCTTCCATAGTAGAAAGCCAGCCTGGTATTTTCATATAATGTTTTGCTTTGACTTTTTCCTATATAAAAGTAAAGCGTTTCTTACATAGTGTCTTTGGAAATATCTGTGTATTTTGTTCTTTTCATGCTACCCCAATTGAATGTCATGTCCCTCCAACAATAACCTTCTATGCCTCAAATTTATCCATGTTATGTTGTCCCCTAACATATGCTTTGGCTATATCCCATGCATTTTGTAATGAGGTATTTTCTTTCTATTCACTTTGAAGAGGAATCCCATTTCTTTTTCTATTGTCTTAATACATTCTTTATCTTTTAATATTGATTGATTCAGCATCCATCTCACTTTTTCTTTTGTCCCTTCCAACTCACTTTTATTATTTATTTATTTATTTATTACTTGGACTTGTATGCTGCCCCATCTCCGAAGACTCGGGGAGGCTCACAACTAAAATCAAACAACAATAAATTAGTTAAAAGAAAATTAAATGAACATAAGCCCAGTATAGTTAAAATGTCAATTAAAATATTGAAAATTTAAAATTAGAAAATCCCCCTCCCCAGGAGATCACCACAGCCCAGCCTGTTCGAATAACCAAGTTTTCAGATCATGATGGAAGGTGTGGAGGTCGGGGGCCAGATGGAGCCCCAGGGGTAGTTGGTTCCACAGGGCGGGAACAGCCACAGAGTAGGCTCGACCCCGGGGCACCGCCAACCGGCATTGGCTCACTGATGGCACCCCAAGAAGCCCCTGCCTGTGTGCTCATACAGGGCGGTTGGCATTTGATATCGGTAGGAGACACTCTCGTAAATATCCTGGACCCATGTCTTGAAGGACTTTGAATGTTAATACTAAAACCTTGAATCTCACTCGGAGGGCAACCAGCAGCCAATGCAGGTCGCGTAGGAGGGGTGTAACATGGGAGAATTGGGAAACTCCCATCACCACCCGCACGGCCACATTTTGTACCAGCTGCAATCTCCGGATGGTATGCAAGGGCAGTCCTAAATAGAGAGCAGTAGTTGAGTCGGGAGGTAACAAGTGCATGAGTGACTGTACACAGGGCATCTCGGTCCAGGAATGGGCATAGCTGGCGAACCAACCGGACTTGGGCAAAGGCCCCCCTGGCTACGGCCCCCATGTGCTCCTCCAACTGGAGCCGTGAATCCAGGAGGACCCCCAGGTTCTGTGCTCTGTCCACAGGGGGCAACACCTCTCCCCCTATGACAATGATGGAATCTCCTGACTGGACCGAGATGTCGGTATGTAAAGCCACTCAGTCTTGGCCGGATTGAGCCGAAGCATGTTTCTGTCCATCCAGATCCGAACCGCATCCAGACAATGGGACATCACGGAGAGGGCATCACTGATATGGTCTGGGGTGGAGATGTATAACTGGGTATCATCAGCATATTGATGATACCTCACCCCAAAACCACGGATGATCTTACCCAGTGGTTTCATATAGATGTTGAATAAGAGGGGCGAGAGGACCGACCCCTGGGGGACCTGACAAGTGAGAGCCCTTGGAGTCGACTTCTGCCCCCCCATCAACACCAATTGGTGCTGAGAGGTAGGAGGAGAACCACTGTAAGACAGTGACCCCCACTCCCAGCCTCTCGAGATGCCGTAACAGGATACCATGGTTGATGGTATTGAAAGCCGCTGAGAGGTCTAACAGGACCAGGACAGAGGAAAAACCCCTGTCTCGGGTCCTCCAGAGATCATCCATCAGTGCGACCAATGCCGTCTCCGTGCTGAACCCAGGCCGGAAGCCCAATTGGTATGGATCTAGGTAGTCTGCTTCATCCAGGAACAGCAGAAACTGCTGGGCTACCACACTCTCTTTTTTTTTTTAAACAAGTTTTATTCAATTTTTAACAATTCAAATAAGGCTCTTTTCAGTAGACAGCATATTTCCGGGTCATCACTTTTACATGCAAATATGACAATAGTTCTATATTCATTTTTAACATTTAACTTCCTATTTTATCCCATTTTTACTTCTGTTCCATTTTTTGCAAACGAAGGGCCAAACAAATTAATCCTAGTCTCGAATCTTAATCTCAATCTGTATTTCATTTCATTTCAAATTATTATAAATAATTCTTAAACATTTATATTTCATTTAAAAATAGCAATGTGTTTGCCCATCATATAAAAAATAAAGTTTGTCCATATCTATCCTTAAACTATCTTCACATTGTTTATGCTCTTTTATCATATTTCTTTTATCCATCAGATTTGCCCTTTCATCACATATTCTTTCCATAATTCTAAATCAATACAAGCTTTAACACAAAAAAGAATTTAAAAAACCTAGACTTACCCCCCCTTTACTACTTTGAAAGTGTCATCTCAGTGGTTAACATAGTAACATAATAATCATTCCCTTTGAGCAAAAGATAGAAGAAAAGAAAAGAAGAAAAGAAAAGCTACACAACATTATATATCTTTTCAGTCGCGTTCTGCAACACATATCCCCCCAATTTAAAGTTTACTTATAATTTCAAAAAATAATAGTAAAAAATAACTAACCTTGGTTACTGACAAAGCTCATTTTTAAACATCTTCAAAGATCATTTCAATTAATTCAGTTTATCTAATCAACATTAACCTTTCTTTTATAAGTAAAAAGTAAAAGTGTACCTTCATCTAATAAAAATTGTCAGTACCCCCCTCTATTGTTTTATATTTTTATAATTACAATATATTCTTATTACCCCTCTTCTCCATGCAGAACCCCCTTCTTAATACATTAGCCATTATCTCTATGTAAACGAATTTCTTTCTTCATTATATAGTTCCCGTATTTCTCTATCTTCTGCTCTTGTTTCTTGTTCCCTCTCCTCCCCTTTATCCTGCTATATCCCTTCTCCATCCAATTTGAATCCTCTCTCTCTTTACCTTTCTGCTCCCCTTCTGGGCCTTTCTACCTTGCCTAATTTCATAAATGTTCTCCTTTTTAATTGCTTTCTTAGGTTTCATTTTTTTTAACCACCCTTCCTTTCCCTTTTATTTGTAGTGATCTTTGTGTTATCTCTTTAAAATGGCTTTCCTTGTGCTGGCTCCTCCCTTTCCAGGATTCCTTCTTCTTGTTCTTTGTTCACCATTTCCATGTCTTCTACAACGAGCCAAATTAATTCAGTCACTTTCTGTAGCAGTTCTTTCATGCTTTTAGATTCCATTTTAGTTCCTTGATGGCCACAAAGTTTTATTTTCCTTATTTCTTCTTCTTTAAATTTTCTAAAATCTTAACCCAAGCCCAGAGTCCATATCAATATCACCAGCTAGTCCAGCAGTCTGTCTTTTATTTTAATTCAAACTTTGACCTATAGTTCTTGCTTTTTTGTTTCAATATCTGTTTAAAATTGTAACAACTCCGATTCACAAAGGAACAAGATATTTTCCTTCTTCTTTAAATTCCAATTTTTATCCACAAAGTGGCACTTTCTGTCACACAAAATCTTCACCCTTTCCTTTTATTTTAATATTCAGGGTTTTTCGAGCCTCAAACTTAAGTTCTTAGCTTCTTCCTTTCCCAGTTCAAGCCCCTTATAGCTGTCAAGAATATTTTACTTATGTTTTCCTTCACTTGGTACTAGCTTTTTCTTTTAAAAAAAACTCATTTTTATCTTAGTCCAGGGGTACCTTTGTTGATTTTACCATCCAATACTCCTGATTCTTTGCTGTCAACTTCTTTCTTTCCTCCTGCACCGATCTTTGTCCAGTTGAGACCTCTCGAGGTGGCCATATTGACTACCGCTTCTTGTCATCTTTGAGGGAAAAGACCAGACTCAAAGGGGAGATGCGTCCTCACTCTGGCTGGCAGCTTTCCTTTCTCCGCTGCCCTCCGAGGCAGCTTCAGCCCCAAACCGTAAGGATCGGGGCTCTCCAATGAAAGAGCCGGGCTGGGGTCACGGACGATCGCAAACTGCTGCCCATTAGCGAGAAGGCTCAACCCGGAAGTCTGGGCTACCACACTCTCAACAACCTTCACCAAAAAGCGAAAGTTGGAGACTGGACCTAAAGTTGTCTAACACGGCTGGGTCCAGGGCAGGCTTTTTCAGGAGGGGCCTTACCACCACCTCTTTCAAGACAGTGGGAAAGACACCCTCCCTTAATGAAGCGTTGACCACTGCCCGGAGCCAGCCACAGGTGACCTCCCTGGAGGCATATACTAACCAGGAAGGGCACGGGTCCAATAAACATGTGGTAGAGCTCAGCCACGTGATGATCCTGTTCACTTCATCCTCAGAGACAGGATTGAACTCAACCCAGGTCGAATTGGCCAGACTACTTGCACCCTCTTCATCGGGCCACTGCAAATTAGAGCTCAACTGTCCCCAAATTTGAGCGATTTTATCCGCCAGATATTGACCAAATCCCTCAGCCTTACCCCGCAATGGGTCCACCACCTCCCCCTGATGTAGGAGAGAGCGGGTCACCCAGAACAGGGCGGCTGGGCGGTTATCCGTGGATGCTATGAGGGTGGAGAGATAAGACCTTCTTATCGCTCTCATAGCTACCAGATAAGTCCTAATATAGGCTCTTAACTGGGCTCGATCGGAGTCGGAGTGGGTGGACCTCCACCTGCTCTCTAAGCCCCTCCAACAGCGCTTCATCTCCCAAAGCTCCTCAGTATACCAAGGAGCTGAACAGGATCCACGGTGAGTGAGGGGCCGCATGGGGACAACTCTGTCGAGGGCCCCCGCAGCAGCCCGTTGCCAGGTAGCCGCAAGGTCCTCAGCCAAGTTGTGGATGAAGGAAGTGGGAAAACCCCCAGTTCTGCCTGGAACCTCTCAGGGTTCATCAGGCATCTGGGGTGGAACCATCTTGGTGGCTCCTCATCCCAGTGGTGAGGGACAGCTTGTTGGAAGACCAGTCGCAGGAGTTAATGATCTGACCATGGGATGGGAAGGGCAATAAAGTTACCCTCCCCCAGATCATTGCCACTGTTCGAGATAAAAACCAGGTCAAGCATATTGCCCCCCTCATGAGTCAGGTCCTGAATCACCTGGGTCAGGCCCATGGCCTCCATGGAAGCCATGAATTCCTGGGCCAAACCCGAGGCCCCTCCCAATGAGGGCAGGTTGAAATCACCAAGGACCATAACCCCCAGTAATTCCACCGCCACCTCCGAGGGGTTATCGAGAAGCCCAGGCAGGGCCGCTGCCACACAGCTGGGGGAGAGGTATGTAAGCAGCAGGCCCACCCGACCTCCAGGCCCCCACCTCAGGAGTAGGGTCTCACACCCGCCTATCTCAGGAACAGTGACCTCCCTTGGAATCAAGGTCTCCCGAATAACAACAGGTTATTAGGTTATGGTCAGCCATAGATTCGTTTCTGTCTCTATCTCTTGCACATTTATGCTCAATTCCAGGGACATCCACCTCATATCAATTCTGGACCATGGTTGGTGTCTATTTTTTTTTAATTACATTTATATGCCCCCCGTCTCCAAAGACTCAGGGAGGCTTACAATTTTTGGGATACAACCCAATGCGCTCAGCAATAGCCTTCATTCCATTGTATATGCCTGCTTATTACTAGGTGACATTTTTACAAAGTCAGCTTATTGCCCCCAACAATTTTGGGTCCTCAATTTACCTACCCTGAGAGGATGGAAGGCTGAGTCAACCTTGAGCCTGGTGGGATTTGAGCCTGCAGTAATTGCAGGCAGCTGGAACTTAAGTGCTAGGCATTTAACAGCCTGCACCACCAAGGCTCTTCTATTTGAGTAAAATGTATACTGATTTTTCTCTGGATTTATTTCTCTCCAAGTATCCTGTATACCTATTTCTTCTACTACTTAAAAAATAATCCCAGGAAGAGTCCTCTTTACTTTTTTACCTATTTTGCTACTTTTGTGATCCAATTTTAAATCTACAATTGCATTAAAGTCTTCCATCGTACATATATTTTCATAGTCCATTTCAATTATCTTCTTGTGCAATTTTATATAAAATTCTTGTTTGTTGTTCGGTACATAAATTGCTATCAGAAGTATCTTGTTTTGGTTTATTACTAACTCCACCATCAAAATTCTTCCTTCTTTATCTATATAGATTTGTTTAGCATTTATTGTTTCCTTGATATATAAAACCACCCCTCTCTCTCTCCCTCTCCCCCCGCCACTCTCTGTGCCAATGAAAAAAAAATCCAAACTTGGGGTATTCCAATAGTTTACTAAGTTGGGTTTTAATATTAACTTCTTGGAGACAGATTATATCTAATTTTGCCTCCTTTCTCTTCTTCAGCTGATCTTTCTCATAGGCCAGTTTGGTCTCTCCAATAGTCAGTAAGTCTTCCTGGTATAATCAATTCCATGCATCTTCTTCATGTTCAAATATTCTTCCAAGTGCTCTTTTTATCTTCTTCAATCATCTGATGTACCTACAACATTCCATGCCCACCCATTTTCCTTGGTATCCAGAATCTGTCAATGTCACTGTGTGGTTGAGTGGCATGATTTATTGTCATTATTTTTCTGGCCTTTCTATCCAGGGCTCTTAGTTCTGCTTGAGTCTAGCCTACTATTCCAGAAGTGTATCTAATGAGTGGAATTGCCCAGGTGCTGATTGCTTTGGTATTTCCTCCACTGAGTTGGATTTTAAGGTCTTCTTTAATCTCTTGATATATTCATTTCCTACTTTTCTCTTGATTTCATTATGTTTGATGTTGACAGCTTTAATCATGCCCAGGGATTTGTAGTTATTGTTTTCATCCAGATTCTTGGTATTATTTCCATAGGGCTACTTACAAACAAAGGCTATACCACAATTATTATGGATAGATTACAATATATACAAAAAGCAAAATAATTACTAGAAGACAAAGAAACTTACAGTAACATCAAACAATACAGAAACTAGACAACAGTATTAAAAGAACTCTCAATGAGCTCACCAACAAGAGCCAAATAACCAAAGAGGAACAGTGGGAGGGGGGAGCCGGCTGCCGGAGCATGCTGCAGCAGCTCCTCTTGGTTTTATTTTATTTTATCAATTTTTAGTACTCCCACTGAATCCTTTTTATTTAAATAAAATTTTCTGGAGAAGATAACAGCATAGACTGCAACACAGACAAAAGTTTTTGTTTTGCTGAGGACTAGCAAGGCATTGGGAAAAGAAAGAAGCACCATGGCACTACCCCAGGATCTCTCCCACCAGTGAAGACTGCAAAACAACCAAGAATTGAGGAGCACTTTGCTGGCAAGAGATCTGTAAGTAAAACTAATGCCCTGTCCATTTCCAACAATCTTGAAAAGTTAGAACGGGACCTGCAAAGAGATCTGACAAAACAGCAGATATTAGACTTTCCCAATCTAGTGGGGGAGGAGCAAAATGACTGCCAGATTTCTTCACAAACAACTAAGCCAGTTACAGCTGATATGGAGACTGTGATAAAGACTAAAAAGATTAACAATAATCTAACTCAAAGTGAGGAGAGCTTACCCCAGGAGAATACAACAGAGTTTATGGCAAAACAATGCCTTCTCACAGCACAAACGGTTGTCTCAATATTTGAACAATTAATAAGCATCCAACACGATGTAGAGACATTAAGAAAAGATATCGCTGCCTTTCTGCAAGCACAGCATCAGGCTACAGACCCCACCACCAACGTGCTTACAGCAGACCTGGGTAAATCCTATACTCAGGATATGGAAGAAGAAAAAGAGCAAAGACCCAGGGAAACAGTTTAAAAAACCTGTTAAAAAGTGGCAGCCCTCTCAGAAAAACAGCCCTTCTCCAGACAAGGCAACAAGAGAAGGAGGTATCGATAGAGAAGTTTCATTAGAAGCCAGGAAAGCATCTTCCCTACAATCACATCGCTCATTGCAAACACAACAGATTGCTTTGAGAATCCATATGAACAGACTTAATTACGGACGCTGGATTAGTAAGAGTGCTATACTAAATTCCCTAAGTCAGATTCTTCACTGCCATTGGGGGCAGATTGATCTTCGTACTGTGGAGTGGCTTCCTGAGGTCCCAAATTGGAAGTGGATACTCCTGTCTTTCAAGCAGCCCACCATACCACTGATGCTGTTTAAGATGAAGGTACATCTAGCCTCCTTCCAAATTTTTCTCATCAGAGTTTTCTGTGAGGAAAAGGTTAAACCTTTAATTGTTAATATGCGAGCTCCCACAGCTGCATTCTCAATCTTGAAAAAAAGAGAGAAAGAAAGTGGGAGTCAACCAGCCTTGGTCAGTGAAAATCTACTTAACAGCACAGAAACGGGCCTCATTAATGTTTTTGAAGCTCTCCCAAGAAAAGAACAAGATAACATATTATTCAAGCTAGAAAATTTAAAGAAATCCTTGTAGGTCACAATGGACACTGCTGAACCGCTAGTAGATCTGGTCTCCCCAATAATTGAACCTCTTACTTCTCCCCCGGAGGGCAAGGGACTACATGAATACGGGATGGAAAACAGAATACGGGATGGAAAACAGAAGCCAAAACAGGGACCACTAGAGGCTCCAGTAAAGATGGAGATACTAGCATCCTTATGTGAATATCCTATGACATCCTCAGCACCACAACAACAGATTGGGAGAGGTCCCATGACAGTACCATCACCTCAAAGTCGAATGAAGCATGACCTAATAACCCTTGCCCTTTATCTAGAGAAGAAGCATAGGAATGGCAAGCTCTGCTAGCTGGTGCTAAAACCCCTTATCCTGAATAATTTTCTCAGGAGTCTACACAGGATTCAGGTGGGTCTCCCCTCCTTTTAGAGAAAGCCAATTTTGTGCATGATGACACCTCAGTCCATTGCAACAACCCTACAACTTCCCTTTGTATATATCAAATTTCCTGATGAGCAGCAAAAGATGATCCCCTCTCCATTATAACCTGGAATATAGCAGGCTGGACTGTCCCATCAAAAGACCAACTCTTTTTTGACTACATATCACAATTTGACATCCTCTTCTTACAGGAATCCTGGACCCTCGCAGAGATACAGCTAGATGGTTATTGGACCAACTCTATCCCAGCTGTCCCAAGTAAGGTGGGTGGGAGAGCTAAAGGGGATATTGTGACACTAGTTAATACAGCCCTGCAATTTAAATGTGTGTCACTGCCACCTTTTCAGCCATAGGTTGTGACTACCTTACTTTTATATAAACAGGTGAAGATTTTGCTTTTTAATATCTACATTCCTCCACTCAGTAAGAAGGATTTGATCAACAAGATTTGGGATGGCATAGAAGATTTTATCCTTGGCTGTTCAGATAAATACCCCA
Organism: Naja naja; assembly: GCA_009733165.1. Classification (NCBI taxonomy): domain Eukaryota; kingdom Metazoa; phylum Chordata; class Lepidosauria; order Squamata; family Elapidae; genus Naja; species Naja naja. The sequence goes on along the minus strand of CM019155.1, from coordinate 60,245,310 downwards.
CAGCAGCAATAATTATTGGGGACTTAAATGCTAGGATGGGTCCAAATGATCAAGCATTATTTAATCAATTTAAGATCTATTATGATGAGAATGTACCAGAAGAACCCCTGCATTCCAGACAATCTAAAGACCCTAAAGCGCACTGGGCAGGTTAATGTGTAAGACAGATGATTTTATGTTTGGACCTTTGTATCCTTAATGGTTCCACAAAAGGCGACTACCCAGCGTAATATACTTATCGGGGAGCAGGAAGAAAATCCATAGTTGATTATTGGATAATATCATATGACCTCCAGAAGTTCTTGCAAAAGATGGAGGTAGTCTCACGACTGGAAAGCGATCACAATTCAGTAATCCTTACTCTCACATTACACCAGAAATCTCTAAGGACTGGTTCAATTTACCTTTCCAGGTTAGAGAACCAAAATACCCAGGTAAAAATTAAATGGACTGAGAAAAATGCAAAGGAAGTTACTAAATGGATGTTAGTGCCAAAAACAATAGAACTTTGTACATCTCTACTAAAAAATAAGTTTGAAGGATCATACTTAGAGGGGTTTGAAACTTTAATTTCAAATCTGAAATCGGTTCTCACTAACAGAATCCTAGCTCAATACATAAAGCTGGTTTTAAAGAATAAAAATTGGTTTGATTGGGATTGCATGCAACTGAAAAGGACATATAACAAAGAGTATAGGAAAAGTAAAAATGCCCCTTCTGAGGATCACACCCACTACTTAAAGCAGTTGAAGGCTCAATATAAGACCCTGCTAAAAGAAAAGGCTCTGAAGGAGTCTTGGCATAGATTAATTGCAGCAGTCAAGACAAAAATACATCCCTTTTCTGGCACATCACTAGAGGATTGGGAAATCCCCTACCCCAACTAATCAAGTACCAATTCATGCCTGGGAAGAATTTTTTAGAGAGCTATTTACAGACCCTGACTATGTAACTAAGGAGAGCCAAATTAGTTTGGACCAAACTCCTTACTGGTCCCCGGTTACACCAGGAGAGATATCCCAGTTGATCGGAACCCTTAAGGCTAATAAGGCTGCAGGTGCTGATAATGTCCTGCCAGAAATAATCAAAAAGAATGTCAGTTGGTGGGCTCCACTTTTAGCATCTCTGTTTACATTTATAGATAAAATGGGCTGTATGCCAAGAGATTGGGGATTAGCAATTATCATACCAATCTATAAAAAAGGTAATAGAAATGACCCAGGTAATTATAGACCTATTAGCCTTCTGAGTGTTATTAACAAATTGTATGGCAAACCCCTAAATTATAAACTCCAGGATTGGCTAATTTCCGGGGGGATAATTAAAGATGAGCAAGCTGGTTTTAGAGAAGGCAGATCTACGGTGGATCATATCTTGGTACTTCACCATCTGGTTCAAAAATACATGAATAAAAAAAAATCTCTTCTCATGGCCTTCCTGGATTTTAAGCAGGCCTTCGATTCAATATCTAGGAACACTCTCTGGGAGAAATTAAAATGCACTACCATCAATAAACGCCTCCTTTTCCTCATACAAAAATTGTATGATAATTCCACCTTGAAAGTGAGGTGTAATCCTCAAGGGACTTTAACCGGCCCAGTAAGGGTACAAAAAGGGGTATGGCAGGGTTGCATCCTATCCCCCCCCTTTTTAACTTTTACATTAATCTCTGATCAACCTCTTACAGAACCCTGATTTACATCCCTCAAACGTAGCACAACGTAAAAATCCCAATTCTCCTATATGCCGATGCTGCTGCTATAATCTCACAAATTCCAGTAGGTCTGAAGAGAGCAATCATGGCAACACTTGAATTTTGTAAACAGAATAACCTGGTCCTTAACTTTGATAAATCAAAAGTTTTAGTTTTTGCTAAAAGACCTAGACAATACTCCTGGAAAATAGAAGGGTATAGTCTAGAACAGGTCAGAACATTCAGATATCTTGGGGTAGTTTTCCACTCAAAAGGGACATGGAGGGCACACCTGGATCACACACTGCAAGCAGCCTATAGGTCCTCAAATGCAATAAAACATTTTTACACTGGTGGAGGGAATTAGTACCTGCGCCTTAAAACTTTTGGGCCCAAAACATTGGCACAAATTCTATATGGGGCACAAACAGGAATCCTTGCAAAAAAAGACTTGCTAGAACCTATACAAACCAAATTCCTGCGAGCCATCTTAGCTGCACCAAAGGAACTCCAAATGCTCAGGTAAGAATTGAGACAGACATGCCTCAACTTCAGGTAAAAGCCTGGAAGATGATGATCATTCATTGGCTAAAATGCATTTCTTCCCAGAGGGGCTGACCCCTCTAGTACTGATTGATAACTACCCCTCCCTCTGGAAGCAGGCAATAGACCACAAGCGGGGCTCCTATGGACTCTCACCAGTATTCTTTTTTTTTAAATTAGTTTTATTTAGTAATTAAACATAACCAAACAAACAAACACTGACATAAACAAAACGTAATCAAACACAAAACATATGTTACAATCGAACCAAGTACGGCTAGGCTCATATCATTCATTGTCCATCATTTGTTAAGTCCAATTCAGAAAGTCTGTTAAGTCTTTTTCTTATCTAACCATCCATAGAAGTTGTTCCAAGTTTTGTAATAGTCCGTTTCTTCCTTATTTTTAATTTCCATTGTCAATTTGTCCATTTCTGCACTCAATTATTTTCTTCGTAAGTTCCGCTTCTGTTGGAGTTTCAGTGTTTTTCCACTTCTGTGCAAAGGCCATCCTTGCGCTGTAATAATATGAATCATTAAATAAAAGATTTCCTTCGGATAGGTCTTATTGGTGATTCCCAGTAAAAAATTCTGGTTTGAAATTAATCTCTACATCACAAATTTCTCGTAAGCATTGATGTATTTCTTTCCAATATTCCTGGGCCTTTCCACAACTCCACCATATGTGATAATATGTACCTCTTTCCTTATTACACTTCCAACAAAGAGAGGAAAATTTATTATTCATTTTAGATAGTCTTGTTGGTGTTATATGCCATCTATAAAATAATTTATACAGATTTTCTTTAAATGGAATTGCAAGGGTTATTTTTTTATTTCTAGTCCAAATATTTTGCCAATCATTCAAAACTATGCTGTGACCAAAATCTCTCATCCAGCGTATCATTGTTTCTTTGACAGTTTCTTCTTCCAATTTAGTTTGTAATAATACTTGGTATGTTTTTAATCATTTTACATCTGGTCCTAACAAGATTTCATCTAATTCCGTCCTAGTTTTACTAATACCCAATTCCTTTTTGTCTTCTGCATGTTTAGCTTGGAGTTGTAGATAGGCCCACCATTCCAATTCTATTCCCTGTTCATTCAACCGCTGTCTAGTTTGCAAATCTCCTTTTTCATCTAACAGTTCTTCATAAGTAATAATTTTATCGTATCTTAGCAATGTGGATGCATCAAAGCTTCTAATGTTGATATCCAGATTGGTATTTGAATATACATTTGTTTCTTAATTTTGAACCAGGTGTGTAGAAGTGTCTGTCTTACTTTGTGTTTCAAAACGTAGCTGTGTCCCTTTAAACTATCTTGTCTAAGAAAAAGTGCCATCCTGTCTGGAGATTATAGCCTTCTAATGTTAGTATCCTTGTATTTGTGTGATTTATCCAGTCTTTTATCCAAGTCATAATTGCAGCACTATAATACAGCTCCCAATCTGGTAGGCCAAATCCCCTCTTTCAGTTGCATCTTGTAGTAATTTTAGTTTTATCCTTGGTCTTTTTTTTGCCAAATAAAATTTGATGTTAATCTATTTAATTCATCAAAGAAGGATTTTTTAATTTTATGGGAGCGTTTTGAAAGAGAAATAGAATTTTTGGTAAGATATTCATTTTAATCGTGGCTATCCTGCCCATAAAGGATAATTTTAAATTGTTCCATCTTATTAGGTCTTCCCTTATTTGTTTAATAAGTGGGTCATAGTTGTCTTTCTTCAGTGTGCTATATCTGGGGATATAATGATTCCTAAATATTTAATTTTTCAACAATTTCAATGCCCATTGTTGAGGTCAGTAATTCTTTCTGTTTACTTGTCATATTTTTAGTAATCATTTTTGTTTTCTTTTTATTTATTTTTAATCCTGCTACTAAACCAAATTCATCCAATTTTTGTAAAAGTTTAGGTCCTGAAGATTGAGGTTCTTCCAGAATGAAAAGAAGGTCATCTGCAAATGCCTGTAATTTAAATTCTTCCCTTTTTACTTTTAGTCCTTTTATATCATTGTCTTTTTAATTGTCCTAATTAAAGCCTCTAATGTCATAATGAACAACAGTGGTGACAATGGACAGCCTTGTCTCGTTCCTTTTTGTATTTGAAACTTTTCTGTAAGTCCCCGTTAATTAAAATTGTAGCATATTGTTTTTGATAAATAGCCTTAATTACATTAAAGAATTTAGGTCCTAACTTCAAATATTCACTTTGCTGTAGAATAAAGTCCCATTTCACATTATCAAATGCCTTTTGGGCATCTAAGAATAGCAATGCAGCTTGTTCTGCACTCCGATCCTCATAATACTCTAATATGTCCAACGCTACTCTGATATTGTTTCTAAGATGTCTCTGAGGGAGAAAGCCATTTTGGTCAGGGATATGAGTTTATTAAGTATTTTTTAATCTCTCTGCCAAGATCGTCATAAAGATTTTATAATCTACATTAAGGAGAGAGATTGGCCGATAGTTCCCTGGTTCTGTTAGATCGGAGCCTGATTTGGGAATGATGGATATTTTAGCTTCTTGCCATGATTGAGGACAATTCGCTTTATCTAAAACTTCATTAAAAATTTTACCATTTCCTTTCCTAAAATTTCTTGTTGTGCTTTATAAATCTCTGCTGGTAAGCCATCTGGACCTGGGACTTTATCTATTTTTGTTTGTTGATAGCCTCATAGACTTCTTGAAGGGTTATAAAATGGTTTAACGCTTTTTCATCTTCTTCTGAAATTTGTGTGAAATCTGCATTTTTAAGTATTTTAAAATTTGGTCTTCTGTAACATGACTTGTCTCTGTGTATAATCTTTATAATATTTTTGAATAATCTGCCTTTTATCCTCCTCTTTATAACATATATCCCCTTGTTCATTTCTTAATTTAGTAATCCATCTTTTTCATTCTGTTTTTAAGTTTAGAGGCTAACCAACGTCCTGGTTTATTTGCATTTTCAAATTGGTATTGCTTTGTCCTCTTTAGTTTCTGAGCTAGTTCTTCCTTCTCAGTTAGATTTATTTTATGTTTAATCTTATCCAATTGAAATTTGACTTGCTCATCTTGTGGGGTGGCTTGCAGTCTTTCATGCCATTCATCATATTCCTGCTGTAATTTTATTTTCTTTTGTCTTTTTTCTCTATTTTTCCTGGCCATGTATTTAATAGACACTCCTCTCATCACTGCTTTGGCAGTATCCCAATTGTTTTGAAGGGAGGTGTCTTGAGGGTTATTTTCTTGAAAAAAAAATTCTAATTCTTTTGTCAATATTTTATTAAAACTTCATCTTTTAAAATCGACCTCTGGAGCATCCAATTGTTTGATTGTGGTTGTTGTCCTTCCCATCTAAGCCTAATCATATTATGGTCTGCTAGTGTAGTTGGTTCCATTGTTATATCTAGAATTCCTGAGTTTAATTTTTGGTCGCCCAAACCATGTCAAGTCTTGACCAGGACATGTGGTTAGAATAATAAGTAAACTGTTTTTCTTCGTGTTCCTCTCTCTCCAGACGTCACTAATATTAAATTCCTTCATGAGATCAAAAATATTTTTGGTAATTTTTTTTCTTTTCTAGATTAGTGTTATTTCCTTTATAGTCTAATAGTTTATTTACGACTGCATTAAAGTCTCCTATGATAAATAACTGTTGATATTGCAATTCTTTAAGTTTATCATATAATTTCTGAAAAAGAATTCTTGGGGCCATTTGGTGCATAAATTACCGCTAATAAACATTTAATTTGTCCCAGTTCAACTTCTACCATAAGTGTCCTACCATCTTTGTCAGAGTATATTAATGAAGCAGGGATCCTATCTTTTATATAAAGTACTACTCCTCTTTTTTTCTTTTGGTCTAAAGCCGCAAACATATTGCCTAATTTTTATTCTCTAATAGATGTTTCTGTTTTTGGGTGATATGGACTTCTTGTAGTGCTATAATGTCTGCTTTTTGAATTTGTAGGTGCTTAAAACCTTTTTCCTTTTACCGGTGAGTTTAATCCATTTATATTCCAAGATATAAGATCGGATAGATTTGCATTTTTATTGGATCCTATATTTAGCTTCTTGTAATTCTAATGTCCATGGGTTCTTCTGGAACTTCTGGTTTCCCATTGCTATCATCTTTACTGTCAGTTATATTTACCTTTTTATATGTCTCTAATCTTTTCCTTTCAGCTCTCCTAGCTTCTTCCCTGTCTTCATCTACTCCCTCCCTGTTTAAGTGTTGATCAAAAAACATCTCTGCCTTCTCTATAGTCTCAATTTTATATTTCTTATCGTGCCAGGTAACCATTATACCTTCTGGGACTAACCATCTAAAATTAACATTTTGTTTTATCAGTTTGGTCGTTAAAAATTGATATGGTCTTCTCAAATCTCTTATTTTTGGGGGTTTGTTTAAGAATTATTATTGTTTTATCGGCATATTGTAAAATATTATCTCTGGATCTATGTAGAATTTCATCTCTAAGAGATTTCTTGACAAATTTAACATGTATCTCTCTTGGTAGGTTAAATCTCCTAGCGTAGTTGGTTTGGACTCTGTACAGTTCGTCAATTTCCTTCATTAAATCTTCTTTTTCCATCTCTAGTGTGCCAGCTAAAATATCTGTCATAACCTCCCATAAATTTTCTTCCCTTTCTTCCTTCACATTTTGAAATCTTAAATAATATGCAGCTTTTTCTGACTCGAGATGGATGATTGCAGTTTCTAATTCTTTATTCTCTCTTACTAACTTTTCTGTCAGCTCATCTACTCTCTTTTCCTCTTTGGTCACCTTTGTTTCTATTTCTAATATTTTTCCTGATTTTTCCTCATCTCCTGCTGAAATATTTCAAATTTTTCGTCTATCTTTTGTATCTTGTCTTTCAAATCTACTTTAACCGACCCAATTTCCTCTTTCATCTCCTCGTGATTTTGACCATCATTTCCTGCATGCTTAACAATAAACTTTGTAGGTCCTTAGAGGAATTTGCACGTTCTTTAGGGAGCGTTTCCTCAATTGTCTTTTGTGCAGAGGGACTCTGCACTGTCATGGTAGTTGATAATTGGTTAGGAGCTTTCCTAACTGTGCCAATCTTAGAGATATTGGTAGTACTCGTCATTTTTCAAATTTCGCTTAGAGTTTTTTCACAATATCAGTTGAAATTCACTTTTTCCCCTTGTTTCTTTCCACCCAAGTCAAGTTTATATCCCAATCTCCTCCCTCTTTTGTTTTAGTGTAGACAAAATTATCTTAATACATATAACATAGATATACTTATTCAATACTTATTTATACTTATCTAGTATCTCTTCTAATATTTAGAACATAAAAAATAATTCTTTCCTAAATCAACAATTCTAGTGAGACGCTTATCAATTATATAATTATGTAATTCAGTAGTTTTAGGTAAATAGTTATTTAAATATTAAGATATTAGAAAAGTATTAGCAAAATATTAACAGTTGTTTCTTAATATACAGTAGTGATTAGAAAGAAAATAGAAAAACAAGAGGTAAGAGTATAATTATAGAAAAATTTTCAAGTATAAAAAGGAGAAAGGGAAAGGAAAGAAAAGAAACAGAATCAGAGAAAGTATCTATCTAAGAGTTACAAGTTTAAAGTTTAGAAAGGGAAAGTAATTCGAAAGTCTAATGTATCTAAAGTATCACTTTCACTTCCGCTCCTTCTTGTTGCAGCGTGACTCAGGAAGTTTCTTTTCTCTTCTGCTGCTTCCTTCTTTGTTGTTAGTTGCGATCTTCGAAAAGTTTTCTTTTTTTTTGAAAAGATCTGTATAGCTCAACTGTCTTTCTTAGTTAGGTCAAAAGAAAAATTCGGTAAAATCTGTAAAATCCAAATCCAAGTATTTTTGTATTTTGTTCAGTTGTCTCTTTTCGGTCTCAATCTTCCGCAGTTGACAAGTTGATTAATTTGTAAAGAATCCACAGCATCCGTTTTCAATCAACTCTGCTGCTATCTTTAAGTTGAAATCTTTATGTCTTGTTTCGGTTCAAATTAAGGTCTAAGTTAAAGTCCGACCCGAAGTTGTATATATATTTTAATAATATGTACTTGTTCAGTTTTATATATATTGTTCTTGTTCTCCTTCTAACAGTTTAAATTTCCGTTTCTATTCTCTTCTTCCGCTCGTCATGAATCTCGCCGTTTGGTCAGCTTTTTAGATTAGAGCTATTAATCTTTTCTTCAAATATTTTCAAGATTGTCTATTGGCATCTAAATTATCTTTGTTTGTTTTTGCTTACTGGATATTGCTTGATCTCGCAAAGCCGTACCTTAGATTCTGCTTGGTCACCGCTAGTGTGGTCGGCTGTCAGCATTTAAGGGTGGCCATTGCTAGCCTCCCGATCTTCCGCTCGTTCGTTTGTTCGCTCTGGTTACCCCGATTCCACCGCAGACCGCCGCCTGGGGTTTCTTTCCAGGGACCCCTCTCCTTCAGGAGCTCTCCAAGCCCCCTTTGGGCTCTATTTAGCCCCCACGAGCGGTAAGTGAAGGATCGTGCTCCGCAGAGTCCTCTGCCCACACGTCCCTTCTCTCTGACAGCTAACCGGAAGTTTTTTCGACTCTCACCAGTATTCTTAATGTCAATGGGTTTTGACCAAGCAAAGCAAGTAGTAATCAATAAAATGAAGGACATGGAGTTCCAAGAAGAATTAATAGAGATTAGACAGCAGGGACAGAATGAAACAGGGAGTGTGGGAATTGGCAAGATATCTGAATGATCTGACCTTCCCAAAACAAAGAATAGCTTTCTTCAGAGCCACATTTAATATTCTCCCATCAGCACTTCTTCAGGGCAGGTATAAGAAAACACCAATAGCAGAACGGGTATGTATATGTGGTAAAGGAGAAGTTGAAGATATCTCACATGTTTTATTGTAGTGTGAGCTATACAGAGTTTATAGGTCATTGTATATTCTCCCCTTACTAGAGAGATTGCCAGGGAGGGCAGACAATTTTTATGTAGACTTTCTACTCCAGGATTCAAACCCAGGTATTATGCGTGCAGTGGCAAAATTCTGTGTTGCTGCAATGTCTACTAGAAAAAAATTGGTTACAGAATGATAGCTGTCAATTTGTGACAATTTTTGGAGATAGAACAAACTTTGGAAAATGATATTTACACACATACTTATTGGATCTCCACTCATATAAACCAGGGAGTGCCCCTAACTGTTTGAGAACATGTATTTTCTTAACAGATGTTTTATCCACTATTAATGTATTATAATGTGTCAGTATTTGTATGTATATTGTAAATAGTGATGTCTGTTGCTGGTCTAAGACCGTAATAAAGTTATATTCGTTCATTCAGAAGTGTATCTAATAAGTGGAATTGCCCAGGTGCTGATTGCCTTGGTATTTCCTCCACTGAGTTGGATTTTAAGGTCTTCTTTAATCTCTTGATGTATTCATTTCCTACTTTTCTCTTGATTTCATTATGTTTGATGTTGACAGCTTTAATCATGCCCAGGGATTTGTAGTGATTGTTTTCATCCAGATTCTTGGTATTATTTCCATAGGGCTACTTACAAACAATTATTATGGATAGATTACAATATATACAAAAAGCGAAATAATTACTAGAAGACAAAGAAACTTACAGTAACATCAAACAATACAGAAACTAGACAACAGTATTAAAAGAACTCTCAGTGAGCTCACCAAGAAAAGCCAAATAACCAAAGAGGAACAGTGGTGGATGAGAAGCAATGGACCATCCTCCTATGCTTCTATGGATGCCCCCAAATATATATGCCTGGCATATCTTTCTGTCCAATTGTCTACTTCTATCCCCTATCTATAACATCATAAAGGAATTGACAACAAAGCTTGGGCATCTCACAAAGAAAAGCCAACACTTCATCAACTCCCCACTACAGTGCTTTCAAAGAATAAAAGTTATGACAATACATGTCTCAATTGATGTCACAGCCCTTTTCATTGGCATAAACCTTCAATTAGCCAAAAAAAATCTATGAATCAAAGAATATGACAACATTACTTTATAACATACCATTAACCAAATACATGAAAAACCCAGGATTATGGATCTTATCAATGACTGCCTAACTACATACATTCTTTAACTTTAACTTTAATTTAACTTATATGCTGCCCAACTCCCAAAGGACTCATGGCTCTACAACAAGAAAACACAGAGAATTTCATTATAAAAAATTTAAAACAATTTAAAAAACGAACAACAAAAGGGCCGGATCTCTAGATCTCAGTCGCAGATCAACAGCCCCATGCCTGCCGGAAAAGCCAGGTTTTAACTGCTTTGTGGAAGGTCAGTAGAGTGGAGGCAGTCCGGACCTCAGGAGGTAGCTGGTTCCAGAGAGCCAGAGCAGCCACAGAGAAGGCCCTCTCCCGCGGGCCCACCAGCTGGCATTGTTTAGCTGACGGAACCTGGAGGAGACCGACTCTGTGGGATCTTACCGGTCGCAGGGAGATGCAGGGTAGAAGACGATCCTGGAGATAACCTGGTCCTGAGCCATATAGGGCTTTATAGGTAATGACCAACACCTTGAATTGCACCTGGAGACTAATAGAAAGCCAGTGCAGCTCGCGGAGAATTGGTGATATGTGGGTGTATCTCAGGACACCCACAACAGCTCGCGCGGCTGCATTCTGGACCAATGGAAGTCTCCAAATGCTCTTCAAGGGTAGCCCCATGTAGAGTGCGTTGCAATAATCCAGTCGTGAGGTGACTAGGGCATGAGTGACTGTGAGAAGAGCCTCCCAGTCCAGGTAGGGTCGCAATTGGTGCACAAGACGGACCTGTGCAAAAGTTCCCCTAGCCACAGCTGATAGGTGTTGCTCCAATTTCAGCTGTGGGTCTAGGAGGACACCCAGATTGCAAACCTGTTCTGAGGGGGACAATTTCTCCCCACCCAGAACCAAAGATGGAAAATCAACATGGTCCCTGGGGGGCAGTACGCACAGCCACTCAGTCTTGTCTGGGTTAAGTCTGAGCCTGTTGACTCCCATCCAGACCCTCACAGCTTCCAGACACTGGCACATCACATCCACTGCTTCACTGAATGGACATGGGGTGGAGATATACAGCTGGGTGTCATACACATATTGCTGATATGCCATCCCATGTTGTTGGATGATCTCAGCCAGTGGTTTCATGTAGATATTAAATAGGAGGGGAGAGAGGACTGAGCCCTGAGGCACCCCATAGATGAGGGGCTGGGGGGTCGACCTCTGTCTTCCCACCAACACCGACTGCGACCAGCCAGAGAGATAGGAGGTGAACCACCGTAACATGGTGCCTCCCACTCCCAACTCCCTCAGCCGCCGCAGAAGGATACCATGGTCAATGGTATCGAAAGCTGCCAAGAGGTCAAGTAGCACCAGGATAGAGGAATGACCCTTATCCTGGGCTCGCCAGAGATCATCAAACAGTGCGACCAAAGCAGTCTCTGTGCTGTAGCCAGGCCTGAAACCCAATTGAAAGGAGTCTAGATAATCTGTCTCATCCAAGGACCACAGGAGGTGGAGTGCCACCACTTTTTCAACAACCTTCCCCACAAAGGGGAGGTTGGAGACTGGACAAAAATTCTTTAATTCAGCCAGGTCCAGGGAAGTTATTCAATTTGATAAACTTATCAACAAATCAAAGGTATGATTTGTTCATCACTTTTAGGATTCATAGCAGAGGTCATAATACAACAACTGGAATTAATAGCACTTTCACAAATACAACCCAAAATATGGATCACTATATAGATGACACCTTCACCAAAATAAAAAAGGAGTAATTAGAGAACACCCACACAATCGTGAATAATATCTTCAAAGAAATTCAATTATCAGGGAAGAAGAAAACAACAATCTACAACCCTTCCTGGAATTCTGATCAGCAGAGACTATGATGGCTAACTAGAAATACAAATGTATCAAAAAAAAATCACCCACACCAATCAAGTGTTCCATTACCAAAGTAATAACTCAACCTCCCACAAGAGTTGTATAAGAACTTTAGACAAGTGCATGTGTATGCACACACAAACACACACACACACACTGCACCAACCATATCACAATATTATGACCATGGGGACAGAATGGCAGAGCAACTGTAAGGATTGGTCGTAATTCTCTTCGCGCCATTGAAACAAATGATCATTAAATGAGGACTATATTTAAACTAAAGTTATGGATTTAAACTAAAGTTATGTATTATTCAACCCCATATAATTCTTTTTGCAAATTGAATTATTGTTATGTATGTAAATTAAAGCATCAAAATGCACATACGTGCACCCACAATACTTTTGAAAATATCCTTTCTTACCAATAGTTCTTAAAGGCTTTTTGACCCATTTTTATTGTGACTGCTATAATAGCACCCACTACTCCACCAGCTGTGGTGGTAGGTGTGCTTAAAAGCATTAGAAACTGAACATAGCTTGACTCTAGCAACCTTTGCCACTATGTTGTTCCTCCTTTCTCCTCATTAGTGCAGCTGACTTGAGTCGTTTTTGTTTTGCCTGCATGGAATAGTTAAAAATTGTTTTACAACAACTGCTTTGATTTTTAAATGTATTTTCTAAGACCCAAGGTATTTCAATTAACATTCCTTATCCACAATGTGGATGCCAATGTGATATCTTAATTTCTTATCAGCAAAGAAACAAACCACATCCTACTGAACATTATTTTTAATTCTGCAGTTTTAATGAGGCATTATTTCAGCTTCAAGTTGTGCTTTTAAATGTTAAAATTAAACAATGCAAAATGAAACAGCACAGCAACACAATGCCAACTGCAAAAAATTAAATCCAGCTTCAAAGTTAATCTATTTTCTACCTAAAATTTAGATATTATGGCAATAGACTAGAGGAAATGTGCAGTAAGATAGTACTTTGGATATATTTTCTTTGATAACTCATATTATACAATGAATTGCAGAGTTTTGTTTATCTACAAGTGCTTATCATATATAAGAAATTTATGGAAAGTGCTATGGAATTATTTATTAACTTATTTAGAAAAGAAAATTTGGCCCATAGTAATTTGCAGAAATTGAACCCTTCTCTCACATAGAAACAATATTATTTCTTCCTTGGAGGGCGGGGCTGCCGTTCCGGCGGTACTACATGTGATCTGGATGCTCCCGGATCGCCATAGATATCTTCTCTGCTGGACGGTCCATTTGGATCTAAACTGTCCCAAAGAGATGATGAAGGTAAAGAGCACATCCTGTCGATCCCAGGGACATCACAAAATCCCTGGTTGATCCAGGAGAAGCTCTTTTTGCCGGCGGAAAAGAAGCGGCCATCAAGCTGCTGAAGCTGGGACAACTCCGAAAGAAAGGCAAGACTGGAAGAAAGTGTGTTGGTTTGGTGAGATTTTTTTTTAATTACTTATTTTTGAAGAGAACACCCTAAAAGTTGGAAAGTGGGCTTAAAAAGTAAAGAGGACAGTTTTTAAGCGGTGAGATTAAATTCTTTTTAAGATTGATGGTTTTTTTCTTCCTTTTTTCCCCCGGAATTACTTAACTTTAAAATGGACCGGTTTTTTCTCTGGATAAATAGTCTCTTGTTTTGATGGTCTTTTTTCTCTTTTTTATATTAACTCCTTTTTGGACTAAATGTTGTTTATGATTTCAAGAATCTTTTAGAAAAGAAAGCAATTTCTTTGTGGCTTTCCTCTTTTTCCCCCTTTTTTTGCCTTTGAGGGGAGGAGTGAAAGTGAAAGCACTGCCATTTAGAGGCTTGGATATATTGTATTCTTTTTTCCATTACTTGTTTATGTATGTGTGTTACATTCAAGGACTCAGAGTTCTTTTCTGAAAGAGATAGTGGGGTGAGCATGACAGATTGTTTATACAGGTGCTCATCTGTGAAATATTGATAGTGGAACTCAGAGTTGGAGTTGAAAGAAAGAAAGAAGATTGAAGTGACCTTGAAAATATATTGTATTTGAATTCAATTTGATATACTAAAAAGCCTTGGATATTTAGTGGCAGTAGCTTTTTTTTTTAGAACTTGTGGTTACTCTTTTATTCCACTCCCCCCTCTAATTGAATTTTTACTGTTTGGATTTAGATTTTCTAACTAGGAATTTTTCTTCTTTTCTTTTCTTTTTCGGCCTGCTCTTCTTTTTTTTTCTTTTCATTCTTTTTTCTTTTTTCTATTTTGACATACCATTGGATTAGGGCATATAATACCTGAAGATCTCTCTTCTTCTTTTATTTTTTGAAGTGGGAATTGGCTGTCTTTGATTTTTGAGATTTTCCTTTTTTTCCCCATCTTTTCCCTATTTCTGCACATAAGTGGAACAAATTGGATTAAGATATACAAGAACCTGAAGATACTTTTTTCTTTTATTTTTTCATTTTTAAATTTTTATTTTTCTTCTCTTTTTGTCTACTTATTTTTATTATTGTTGGAGGGGCCTCTGTTTTTGGAGCCTTAACAGGAAATAATTATAAAATGAGCAGAAAAGCAATAGCTCCAATTTCTCAATCAACAACTCCCTCTTCTTCACCATCTGGGGGACAACAATCAATACAGGTGATGTTGCAACAGGAGAAGGAAAAAGACAAGGAAGATACACTACAGAAGATTCTGCAAGGAATTGAAATTTTACAGAAGAGTAATGAGAATATTTACCAGAAAATTGAAGAGACAAATGAAAAGGTGGAGAAGATTCAGCAGAAAAGACAGATGAAAAAGTTGAAAATATTCAACACATAATTGAAAAGACAGATGAGAAAGTGGAAAATATCCAAGAGATGATACCAAATATGATGAAAACATTAAGAAAATTGAAGAACAAGAAGAACAAAGAGATAAGGAAATTGGAAATATTAATATTAGACTGAGTGAAGTTGAAAGAGATAGGATTGAATCATTGAGAGGAGAGATGGACGGATCAGAATTTTACTTGAGATTCCAAAATGTGGAGGAAGAAAAGGGTGAAAACCTTGTTGGAAAAATGATAGAAATATTGGCGGAAGCATTAGAAATAACAAAAGAGAAAATGATGGATGGAATGGATGAAGTGTTTTGTGTCCACACAAGATATGCAATGAGGAACAAGTTACCAAGAGAAGTCCATATTAGATTTACTAAGAAAATTATTAAAACACAAATTCTGCAAACGGCAAGAGAGAAGACATTAAAGTATAAAGACAAAGAAATTGTGGTGCTGAAACAGGTACCAAGAAGAGTAAGGGAGACGAGGAGACAGTATCTTTTCTTAACCAAAGAATTGCTTAAAAGAGGAATAAACTATAGATGGTTGATACCAGAAGGTCTCCTGTTTACATGGTAGGAACAAAGACATAGAATTGACACGGTTGAAAAGGCGGAATTATTCTACTATGAATACATCAGAGGAAAGGAGGAAGATATAAGAAAAGAAGAGTCCTCGACTGAATTCCAAAAGGAGTTTATCACAGTAATTGAAAAAGAAAAAGAAGAAGACGCAGTAGGCGGGGTGCCCAGAGAACAAAGAGAAGTAAGATCTACCAGAGCAATAAATCCCTCTTACAAAATTTAAAATGGAGGAAAGAAAATTGATTACGATGAACATAAATGGACTTAATTCAATCATCAAAAGAAGGAAAGTATTTCATAAATTGGAGAAATTAAAATTTGATATAATTTGTCTACAAGAAGTACATATTAAAAAATAACATGAACATACATTGAAACAAAAAAAGTTAGGAAAATTGTTTACTTCATTGGCACAATGTAAAAAAGAGTGTGTTTTTTATATATTAGAGAAACAATTTTGGCTGAACTAATCTATGCAGATGATGATGGAAGAATCTTAATGGTGGAAATAATGGACAATAATATTAAAACACTTTAAATAGCAATATATGCTCCAAATGATTATCAAGAGGAATTCTACAACAAACTTTATAAAAAAATAATTGAATTGGACTATGTTAATCTATATGATGGGAGATTTTAATGGAATAATTAATGAACAGTTGGATTATAAAACACAAAAAGCCACCAAAAAAAGCTAGAAAGAAACTACCAAAATCTTTCTTTCAAATGATAGAAGAAATAAATTTAAAAGATGCATGGAGAAAAATACAGGAAATAAGCAATATACATTTTACTCAAATAGGCATCGAATCATGGTCAAGAATAGATATGATATGGACATCAGCTGATTTACTTTCTAATATACAAAAAATTAAAATAGAAGCAAGTACTTGGGCAGACCATAATCCAATGATTGTTATTTGAAAGGACAAAGATGAGATCTAGATGGACTTTAAACAATATGATATTAAAGGAAGAA
Source organism: Naja naja (assembly GCA_009733165.1). NCBI lineage: Eukaryota > Metazoa > Chordata > Lepidosauria > Squamata > Elapidae > Naja > Naja naja. The sequence goes on along the minus strand of CM019155.1, from coordinate 60,228,795 downwards.
GATTTTAAACAGAAAATGGAGAGAGAATTGGTATTCTTTTTTAAAGAAAATAAAAAAGAGGATACATCGTTACAGAATCTCTGGGACACGATGAAGGCCTATACAAGAGGCTTGATAATTGACTATACAAGGAAAAGAAATATTAAACAAAAAGACTTTTAAAACATTAGAAAATGAATATAAAAAGTTAGAAAAAGAACTACAGAAATTTCCACAAAAAAAAGATGTTAAAATTAAAATGGATGTAACTAAACATAAAATGGGATTAATGGAAAAAGAAGAGTTAGCCCAAAAGATTAAAACACTAAACAGAATTATTTTGAAGATGCAAACAAACCAGAAAGTTGGTTAGCCTATAAACTAAGAAAGGAAAGAGAATCAAGGAGAATTAGCCATTTAATAGATGAAGAAGGACATTTTTTGTTATGAAATGAAGGGAAAAAAAGAATCAACAAGACTACTATGGAAAATTGTACTATCAAGAGAGTATTCAAGAAGAAAAAATTAAACCATATTTACAAAAGGCAAAGTTACCCCAGATACCTAAAGATATTGAAATAATGTTAGAAGAGAATATAACAATGATGAAGTTAACAGAAGCCTTAAAGAAACAAAACACAAGGAAAACACCAGGCCCGGATGGACTGCCAGTGGAATTTTATAAGACTTTTCAGGAGGTGTTGAACCTCCAACTATAGAAGTTATGAATGAAGTCATGCAAGAGAAGAGATACCAAAGACTTGGTCAGAAGCTTATATTACACTCATACCAAAGGAAGACACAGACTTACAGCAAGTTAAAAATTACAGACCTATTTCTCTACTAAACTCAGACTATAAAATTTTTGCTTCAATCTTGGCAGAAAGACTGAAAAGATATTTAAATAACTTCATACACGTCGATCAAAATGGATTTCTGCCAAGAAGACAAATTAAACATAATATGAGATTAATTCTGGACACTCTGGAGTATTATGAGGCACATCCTGAAAAGCAAATGGCTCTGATGTTTTTGGATGCTCAAAAAGCCTTTGATAACGTGACTTGGTGCTTTATGTTACTACAACTGGCACAAATGGGCTTTGGTAAAAAAATTTATACGTGCTATTGAGACTATATACTGCGAACAAACTGCAAGAGTTTTGATAAATGGAGAATTGACAGAGCCTATAGACGTAAGAAAAGGGACTAGGCAAGGTTGCCCACTGTCGCCTCGCTGTTTGTGTGTTAACATTAGAAGTGTTAAACAGGTGTATTAGAGAAGATAAACAAATAAAAGGAATGAAAATTAAAAAAGAAGAGTATAAGTTACAAGCCTTTGCAGACGACCTGGTATTTATATTAGAGTCCACTGGAATCAGCACTTAAATTAATAGAAAGAATAGAAGAGTATGGAAAAGTAGCAGGTTTGAAAATTAATAAAGACAAAACAAAGATATTAACAAAGAATATGTTAGCGAGATGGAAGAAAGAGTTGGAAGAAGCTTTAGAAATACAGGTCACAAGTAAGGTTAGTATTTTTAGGATATATATTCTCACTGCGCATGCCTGACTAACATGGCTGGTTTCTGCTGAGTCTCGGAGTGAGACGGAAGGCTCGAGCGGTCCGAGAGGGTGTTTGGAGGGTTTTTTTTTATAGCCCCGGTACCTGGCATCGTCGCTGGTGGGCTTGGGGAGGCTAGACAGACCCTCAGCGGGGATTCGCTGGGTTCTGGAGCAAGAGGGATTGGCGTCCTCTCCCCCCCGGTTCTGTGTGCGCAGAGCTGTGGAGGCATCGGCGTGGCGGGGTAGCAGCAGCATCTCCGGACGGCTGCGGGCACGTTGACACAAGCCCGGGTGGTTTTCCTCCTGGGGGGCTCGATGAGACCATCGGCTCAGGACTCGTTGGGCTTTGGGTCAAGCTGGGGATCAGTGGCATCTTCCCCCATTTTTGCATTGGCCCTGCGAAGTGCCGGTGGTGCAGCAGTGGCTCCAGGTGCGGCATGTGAGTCGATGATGTCCCCCCTTCTGGATCACTGGGGCATGGTTCTGAGGCTACAGCTGATCTGGGAGGGTCAGCCCGAAGATGCCAGGAAGACCTGGAGTGATGGTGGCATCGGGAGTGATGGCGGCTACGTTGGCCAGAATGGCGCTGTTTGTGGCTAGCCCCGGCCTTTATTTTGTTTAGAGGGCCAATGTGACACTGGGGCTGTCCCGGTATGGCCTGGAATACAGCAGAAGCATAACCAGTCTTGGTCAGCTGTTTAACCACCCCGTCAGAGGGGTTTAGACAGCAGGGGGGGGCCACCCGCTCCCAATCCGACGAGCCCAGTTAAGAGCCCATATAAGGACTTACCTGGTAGCTATGGGGTGGCAGAAGGTCTTATCTCTCCACCCTCATAGCGCCCACAGATAACCGACCACTGCCCTGTTTAGGGCCACCCACTCCTCTACATCTGGGGAGGTGGTGGACCCCTCCGGGGAAGGGCTGAGGAATTTGGTCAATATCTGTCAGATAAGATCGTGCGGATTCGGGGCGGGTTGTGCTCCACCTTGCAGTGGTCTGAGGATCGTGGTGCAAGTAGTCTGGCTGATGTGATCTGGGCTGAGTTTGACCCTGTTTCCGAGGATGAAGTGGACAGGATTATGCGGCGTCTGAGTTCCACCACATGTTTGTTGGACCCATGCCCTTCCTGGCTGGCTTATGCCGCCAGGGAGGTCACCTGCGGTTGGCTCCGGCAGTGGTCAACGCTTCATTAGGAGGGTGACTTTCCCTCCGCTTGAAAGATGCAGTGGTGAGGCCCCTCCTGAAGAAGCCTGCCCTGGACCCGACCGTGTTAGACAACTTTCCGTCCAGTCTCCAACCTTCTTTTTTGGCGAAGGTTGTTGAGAGTGTGGTGGCTCAGCAGTTTCCACTTTTCCTGGATGAAGCAGACTACCTAGATCCGTACCAATCGGGCTTCCGCCTGGTTTCAGCACGGACGGCATTGGTCGCACTGATGGATGATTCTGGGAGGCCCGGACAGGGGTTTTTCCTCTGTCCTGGTCCTATTAGACCTCTCAGCGGCTTTCGATACCATCAACCATGGTATCCTTTTGCGACGCCTCGAGGGGCTGGGAATGGGGGGCACTGTTCTTCGGTGGCTCTCCTCCTACCTCTCTGGGCAGTTGCAATCGGTGTTGACAGGGGGACAGAGGTCGGCCCCGAGCACGCTCACTTGTGGGGTCCCTCAGGGGTCGGTCATATCCCCCCTTTTAATTAATATCTACATGAAACCGCTGGGTGAGATCATTTGTGGTTTTGGGGTGAGGTATCACCAGTATGCTGATGATACCCAGTTATACATCTCCACCCCAAACCAGATCAGTGATGCCCTCTCCGTGATGACTCGCTGTCTGGATGCGGTACAGACCTGGATGGACGGAAACATGCTTCGGCTCAACTCGGCCAAGACTGAGTGGCTGTACATACTGGCATCTCGGTCCAGTCAAGATTGTCCATCGTTGACCATAGGGGGAGTGGTGTTGCCCCCTGTGGATAGGGCACAGAACCTGGATGCGCGGCTCCAGTTGGAGGGGCAGGTGGGGGCTGTCACCAGGCGGGTCTTTGCCCAGGTCCGGCTGGTTCACCAGCTTCGCCTGTTTCTGGACCGAGATGCCCTGCGTACAGTCACTTGTTACCTTGTTACCTCGCGACTCGACTACTGCAATGCTTCTCCTCGCTTAGGACTGCCCTTGCACACCATCCGGAGGTTGCAGCTGGTGCAGAATGCTGCCGCGCAGGTTGTGATGGGAGTTACCCGATTCTCCCATATTACCCCCCTCCTGAGCGGCCTGCATTGGTTGCCAGTTGCGCTCCGGGTGAGGTTCAAGGTTTTGGCTTTAACATTCAAAGTCCTACACGACATGGGTCCACAATATTTAAGGGAGCGCCTCCTACTGATATCGGGGACCAACTGCCCTGTACGGGCACACAGGCAGGGGCTCCTTGGGGTCCCATCGGCAGGCCAATGTTGGCTGGTGGTCCCCCGACGACGAGCCTACTCTGTGGCGGCCCCCGACTTATGGAATCAGCTGCCTCTGGACCTCCGCCTGCAGCCCTGACCCTCCGCAACCTTCCGCACATTTGAAGACCTGGCTATTTGACCAAGTCGGCTGTGATTACCTTACTGGGGGTATGGGACGGTTTTAATTTTTGATTCGGTTTTTATTGGACTTTATAGTGATTTAATTTCTTTTAATTATTTATTGTATTTGTATGGTAATTGTGGCCACCCCGAAGTCTTTGCAGATGGGCGTCATATAAGTCCAAAAAATAAATAAATAAATAAATAAATAAATAAATAAATAAATAAATAAGATGTAGTACTCTGAAGGAGGATAATTACATTAAACAGCAGATAGCGACAGATTTGGAAAATTGGAAAAATTTACAACTATCATTGATTGGGAGAATATCAACAATTAAGATGAATGTATTGCCCA
>CM019155.1:60208294-60223332 GCA_009733165.1 Naja naja | reverse complement strand
TGAGAGGAACAATTGGGATGTTCCTGAGGTAATCTGGATCTTAACTGATCAATGTGCCTGCTCCAGAGGACACCATCCTCTGTTGTACCCTGTAAGAACGTGAGGGCCAGTGATTTGAGTTATTTCAGCAGGAATCCATGAAGGTTCACCCATAAGGTTCTTAGCATAAACAGAATCACCCACACTGAACATGAACTTTGCTAGTGGAATCAAGTGGTGTGTTGGGTGTAAGTGGGATGAAGGCCAAGGGAGACTCCAGTTTCCTACCCATCAACAACTCTGCTGGGGATAAGTTAGTTGATGGGTTAGAGTATGTGCTGAACACTAAGAAGTTTTTCAACTTTTCAGTGATGTCCCCAGGACCCAATTGCTGAAGCTTTTCCTTGGTAAAACGTACCATGCGTTCAGCCTGGCCGTTAGCCGAAGGGTGCCCAGGGGCAGTCAGGGCATGTCTGATACCCTGTTGTGCTAAATAGGATTCAAAAGGTTGGATGTAAATTGAGGGCCATTGTCAGAGACAAGAACATCAGGTAACCCTGGGTTACAAAAAGCTTTTAAGCTGCTTGATGACAGCATCAGTTGTGGTGGATGCCATAGGGATTACCTCTAGCCATTTGGAATATGCATCTACTATAATAAGGAAGTTCTGGTAGGGCCAGGAAATCAATGTGAATCCTAGACCATGGGCCCCTAGGACATTCCCATCCTGTTTGGGGTGAGAGGGGCCAGGCCTGACTACCTGACAGTTGGGACAAGATGCAACCCAGTTTTCAACCATTTTGTCAATACCTGGCCACCATACATAACTCCTGGCCAATCCTTCATCCTTACAATACCAGGATGACCCTCATGTAACCCAAAACTCTTTGCCTTTGCAGGAATAACCACCCTGTTACCCCACAAAATACATCCTCTTAATACAGATAATTCAGTTTGCCTGGATTTAAAGGGTTGGGCAAGGTGAGGTAGATCTTGAAGAGGCCAACCTTAATCCAGCCTATAACAGGAGCCAATAAAGTGTCTTTGGCAGTCTCTCTGGCAATTTCAGCAGCATGTACTGGAAGCTTGGCAACAGTTTCTAGGAAAAGGTGTGTGTTTCAGGTTCAAAGTCCTCCTTGTGACAAGGAAGTGGGCAACGACTCAAGGCATCAGCATGTCCAATGTCCTTGCCAGGCTTGTGGATAAGTTTGTATGAATAAGCAGCAAGAAATTCAGTCCACCTCAGCATTCTTGGTGACAGGATAGTGGGTGTAGATTTGTCTCCTGCCACAATGCCTAACAAAGGTTTGTGATCTGTGACAATGGTAAATGTTCTCCCATATAAATACTCATGAAATTTCTGGATAGCTGCAACAATTGCCAATGCCTCCTTGTCCAATTGGCTGTAATTCCTCTCTGCTTTGGTCAAGGTGAGAGTAAATGCAATAGGGGCTTCCCTCCACTGGAAGCCTGTGGCTCAACCCCCCACTCCAAAGGGGATGCATCACAAGTCAGTACAACAGGTAAATTCTCAGAGAACTGTATGAGTACAGCATCAGACGGATTAGTCTTTTAATACTGTTAAATGCTGATTGTTCTTTCCTGCCCCAGACCCAAACAGACTTTTGTCAATAATCTGTGCAATGGTTCTGCAATGGTTGCCTTCTGAGGTAGGAACATGATAAAGTTAATGAGTCCAAGGAAGGCTTGCAAATCTGTTTTTGCATTTTGTCTAGGGGGCTTTGATTGCTTGAACCTTGGCATCTGTAGGGTGGATGCCATGCTTGTCAATCATAGCCCAAGAACTCAACCTTGTCAGTTCTAAGAGTGCATTTTTCTTCCTTGACTTTTAACCCCGCCTTGAATCTGGTAAGGACTTCTCTGAGTCTCTTTGTAATTGAGTGTCATTTTCAGCAGAGATTAACACATCATCAAAGTAAGGCACTACCCCTGGCAGTCCTTGGAGCATCCTTTCCATAAGGCTTTGGAAGATGCCTGGTGCCACTTACTCCAAACTGTAACCTTTTACATTTGAAGGCACCTCTATGAGTCACAATTGTTTGGGCCTCTGCAGTGGCATCATCAACTGTTAGTTGTTGATATGCCTGGGCCAGATCCAATTTGGCAAAAACTGTACCCCTGCCAAGTGAATGTAATAAATGATGCATCACTGGAACTGGATATGCGCTCTGCTGAAGCGCATGGTTCAATGTCCCCTTATAGTCTCCACAGATTCTTACTGACCCATCAGTCTTGACTGGTGTGACTATGGGTGTCTCCCATCTGTAGCGGGCTCTAAAACTCCTTGAGCTATTAGTTTATCTAATTGTGCATCAATTTTTCCTTTAAGGCAATGGGACCCTTCTGGGCTTTAAACGAATTGGGGCACCTTGGGATCTAGGTTGAAAGTGATAGGGGTCCCCATATACTTGCCCAACTCGCTGAAGACCTCTGGAAACTCAGACTTCAAGGCCTCCTCCCATTCAGTGTTGCTCACGTGATTGATGCCAGTCACCTCGATGCCTACTGGATTGAACCACTCAAGTCCCAGCAAGCTTGGGCTGCCTTGTCCACGATGGTCAGGGGCAAACGTTTGGTGTGGCCTTTGAACTCACACGTTGAATTCTCTTGTTCCAACTACTGGAATCTTGTTCCCTTGGTAGTCTTTAAGAGTCAGTGCTTGCTTCTGGAAATGCTTCTGAATGTTGGAAGTAGCCTGTGAATAGTGTCCCATGACACCATAGATAAATAGGAGCCTGAGTCCACTTCCATTTGGCAAGGCCTTCCTTCAATTAGTACCTTCACATGTACTTTTCTGCTTCTTAAGGGTGAAGAATGACCAATAGTGACTGTTTGATGAGTTTCATTCTTCCCATTTGCTTCTGTGTTCCATTTTCTCACTGAAGTTGTTAGGCTTGAATCTTTGTCAGGAAACTTCTTTTCTGCTTGTGGAGTTCTGGATGATTTGCAGACTCTTGCTAGGTGTCCTTTTTCACAACGGAGGCAGATGGTATCAAAAAACTTGCATTCAGTGCGGGGTCCCCCCACAACCTCTGCAATAAAAGTCTTGCCTCTTTCTTCCAAGGTCTTTCCTTTTCTTCTCCATTCTGAGTCTATAAATTCCTTCCTCCACCTCACAGTCTGAATCAGAATCTATTTGCTCGAATGGGTTGTTGTGGATTTTTCCACATCAGGATGGTTTATGGCCTTGTTAATTTTCTTCATGGCTGCTGCTGAGGACTTGGTAGCTTCCGCTGAAGAAGCTTCTTCTATGGCCTCCTTGCGTGATCTTAGGTTTCATTAATAATTTGCTCTGCAAAACCTTGTCTTTAGGCCTAGAACAAATCGACATGCGATGGCCTCTTCTAAGTTGATAAATCACATGCACCCCAATGTCCCTTAAACTTGCCATGTCATTAACGTTATTTCCCCTTGATCCCCATAGAATTCGTGTCTCTTAATGAGGCACTCGATACTTGAGGGCTAATGGGCTCTTAAAACTTTTCTAAATCAGCCAGTCCATTACCTTCAGTTCTGCAGCCCCGCCAATGCCCATTTGGATCTAAACTGTCCTGAAGAGACGGTGAAGGGAAAGAGCACGTCCTGTCAATCCCAGGGACATCGCAAAGTCCCTGGTTGATCCAGGAGAAGCTCTTTTGCCAGAGGAAAAGAGGCAGCCATCAAGCTGCTGAAGCTGGGACAGCTCTGAAAGAAAGGCAAGATTGGAAGAAAGTGTGTCGGTTTGGTGAGATGTTTTTTTAATTACTTATTTTGAAGAGAACACCCTAAAAGTTGGAAAGTGGACTTAAAAGTAAAGAGGACAGTTTTTAAGGGTGAGATTAAATTCTTTTTAAGATTGATGGTTTTTTCTTCCTTTTTTCCCGAATTACTTGACTTTAAAATGGACCGTTTTTTCTCTGGATAAATAGTCTCTTGTTTTGATGGTCTTTTTCTTTTTTATATTAACCTTTTTGGACTAAATGTTGTTTATGATTTTAAGAACCTTTAGAAAAGAGAGCAATTTCTTTGTGGCTTTCCCTTTTTTCCCTTTTTGCCTTTGAGGGAGAGGAGTGAAAGTGAAAGCACTGCCATTTAGAGGCTTGGATATATTGTATTCTTTTTCCATTACTTGTTTATGTGTTACATTCAAGGACTCAGAGTTCTTTCTGAAAGAGATAGTGGGGTGAGCATGACAGATTGTTTACACAGGTGCTCATCTGTGAATTATTGATAGTGGAACTCAGAGTTGGAGTTGAAAGAAAGAAAGAAGATTGAAGTGACCTTGAAAATATATTGTATTTGAATTCAACTTGATATATAAAAAGCCTTGGATATTTAGTAGTAGCTTTTTTTAGAACTTGTGGTTACTCTTTTTTCCACTCTCTAATTGAATTTTACTGTTTGATTTAGATTTTCTAACTAGGAATTTTTCTTCTTTCTTTCTTTCTTTTTGGCCTGCTCTCTCTTTTTCTTTTCATTCCTTTTTTTTTTCTATTTTGACATACCATTGGATTAGGTATATAAATACCTGAAGATCTCTCTTCTCTTTTATTTTTTAGTGGAATTGCTGTCTTTGATTTTTGAGATTTTCCTTTTTTCCCCATCTTTTCCCTATTTCTGCATATAAGTGGAACAAATTGGATTAAGGTATACAAGAACCTGAAGACTTTTTTTTTCTTTTATTTTTTATTTTAAATTTTTATTTTTCTTCTTTTGTCTACTTATTTTTATTATTGTTGAGGGCCTTTGTTTTGGGGCCTTAATAGGAAATAATTATAAAATGAGTAGAAAAGCAATAGCTCCATCTCTCAATCAACAACTCCTCTTCTTCACCATCTGGGGACAACGATCAATACAGGTGATGTTGCAACAGGAGAAGGAAAAAGACAAGGAAGATACACACAGAAGATTTTGCAAGGAATTGAAATTTTACAGAAGAGTAATGAGAATATTTACCAGAAAATTGAAGAGACAAATGAAAAGGTGGAGAAGATTCAGCAGAAAAGACAGATGAAAAAGTTGAAAATATTCAACAGAAAATTGAAAAGACAGATGAGAAAGTGGAAAATATCCAAGAGATGATGACCAAATATGATGAAAAGATTAAGAAAATTGAAGAACAAGAAGAACAAAGAGATAAGGAAATTGGAAATATTAATATCAGACTGAGTGAAGTTGAAAAGACAGGATTGAATCATTGAGAGGAGAGATGGACAGGTCAGAATTTTACTTGAGATTCCAAAATGTGGAGGAAGAAAAGGGTGAAAACCTTGTTGGAAAAATGATAGAAATATTGGTGGAAGCATTAGAAATAACAAAAGAGAAAATGATGGATGGAATGGATGAAGTGTTTTGTGTCCACACAAGATATGCAATGAGGAACAAGTTACCAAGAGAAGTCCATATTAGATTTACTAAGAAAATTATTAAAACACAAATTTTGCAAACAGCAAGAGAGAAGACATTAAAGTATAAAGACAAAGAAATTGTGGTGTTGAAACAGGTACCAAGAAGAGTAAGGAGACGAGGAGAGAGTATCTTTTCTTAACCAAAGAATTGCTTAAAAGAGGAATAAACTATAGATGGTTGATACCAGAAGGTCTCCTGTTTACATGGTGGGAACAAAGACATAGAATTGACACGGTTGAAAAGGTGGAATTATTCTACTATGAATATATCAGAGGAAAGGAGGAAGATATAAGAAAAGAAGAGTCCTCGACTGAACTTCAAAAGGAGTTTATAGCAGTAATTGAAAAAGAAAAAGAAGAAGGCGCAGTAGGCAGGGTGCCCAGAGAACAAAGAGAAGTAAGATCTACCAGAGCAATAAATCCCTCTTACAAAATTTAAAATGGAGGAAAGAAAATTGATTACGGTGAATATAAATGGACTTAATTCAATCATCAAAAGAAGGAAAGTATTTCACAAATTGGAGAAATTAAAATTTGATATAATTTGTTTACAAGAAGTACATATTAAAAAACAACATGAACATACATTGAAACAAAAAAGTTAGGAAAATTGTTTACTTCATTGGCACAATGTAAAAAAAGAGGTGTGGTTTTATATATTAGAGAAACAATTTTGGCTGAACTAATCTATGCAGATGATGATGGAAGAATCTTAATGGTGGAAATAATGGACAATAATATTAAAACACTTTAAATAGCAATATATGCTCCAAATGATTATCAAGAGGAATTCTACAACAAACTTTATAAAAAAATAATTGAATTGGACTATGTTAATCTATATATGATGGGAGATTTTAATGGAATAATTAATGAACAGTTGGATTATAAAACACAAAAAGCCACAAAGAAAGCTAGAAAGAAACTACCAAAATCTTTCTTTCAAATGATAGAAGAAATAAATTTAAAAGATGCATGGAGAGAGAAATACAGGAAATAAGCAATATACATTTTACTCAAATAGGCATGAATCATGGTCAAGAATAGATATGATATGGACATCAGCTGATTTACTTTCTAATATACAAAAATTGAAATAGAAGCAAGTACTTGGGCAGACCATAATCCAATGATTGTTATTTGGAAAGGACAAAAGATGAGATCTAGATGGACTTTAAACAATATGATATTAAAGGAAGAAGATTTTAAACAGAAAATGGAGAGAGAATTGGTATTCTTTTTTAAAGAAAATAAAAAAGAGGATACATCGTTACAGAATCTCTGGGACACGATGAAGGCCTATACAAGAGGCTTGATAATTGACTATACAAGGAAAAGAAATATTAAAAAAAAAGACTTTTAAAATATTAGAAGATGAATATAAAAAGTTAGAAAAAGAATTACAGAAATTTCCACAAAAAAAGATGTTAAAATTAAAATGGATATAACTAAACATAAAATGGGATTAATGGAAAAAGAAGAGTTAGCCCAAAAGATTAAAACACTAAACAGAATTATTTTGAAGATGCAAACAAACCAGGAAGATGGTTAGCCTATAAACTAAGAAAGGAAAGAGAATCAAGGAGAATTAGCCATTTAATAGATGAAGAAGGACATTTTGTTATGGAAATGAAGGGAAAAAAAGAATCAACAAGACTACTATGGAAAATTGTATTATCAAGAGAGTATTCAAGAAGAAAAAATTAAACCATATTTACAAAAGGCAAAGTTACCCCAGATACCTAAAGATATTGAAATAATGTTAGAAGAGAATATAACAATGATGAAGTTAACAGAAGCCTTAAAGAAACAAAACACAGGAAAACACCAGGCCGGATGGACTGCCAGTGGAATTTTATAAGACTTTTCAGGAGGTGTTGAACCTCCAACTATTAGAAGTTATGAATGAAGTCATGCAAGAGAAGAGAATACCAAAGACTTGGTCAGAAGCTTATATTACACTCATACCAAAGGAAGACACAGACTTACAGCAAGTTAAAAATTACAGACCTATTTCTCTACTAAACTCAGACTATAAAATTTTTGCTTCAATCTTGGCAGAAAGACTGAAAAGATATTTAAATAACTTCATACGTCGATCAAAATGGATTTCTGCCAAGAAGACAAATTAAACATAATATGAGATTAATTCTGGACACTCTGGAGTATTATGAGGCACATCCTGAAAAGCAAATGGCTCTGATGTTTTTGGATGCTCAAAAAGCCTTTGATACGTGACTTGGTGCTTTATGTTACTACAACTGGCACAAATGGGCTTTGGTAAAAAAATTTATACGTGCTATTGAGACTATATACTGCGAACAAACTGCAAGAGTTTTGATAAATGGAGAATTGACAGAGCCTATAGACGTAAGAAAAGGGACTAGGCAAGGTTGCCCACTGTCGCCTCCGCTGTTTGTGTTAACATTAGAAGTGTTAAACAGGTGTATTAGAGAAGATAAACAAATAAAAGGAATGAAAATTAAAAAAGAAGAGTATAAGTTACAAGCCTTTGCAGACGACCTGGTATTTATATTAGAGGATCCACTGGAATCAGCACTTAAATTAATAGAAAGAATAGAAGAGTATGGAAAAGTAGCAGGTTTGAAAATTAATAAAGACAAAACAAAGATATTAACAAAGAATATGTTAGCGAGATGGAAGAAAGAGTTGGAAGAAGCTTTAGAAATACAGGTCACAAGTAAGGTTAAGTATTTAGGGATATATATTCTCACTGCGCATGCCTGACTAACATGGCTGGTTTCTGCTGAGTCTCGAGTGAGCGGAAGGCTCGGCGGTCGAGAGGGTGTTTGGAGGGTTTTTTTTTATAGCCCCGGTACCTGGCATCGTCGCTGGTGGGCTTGGGGAGGCGAACGAGACCCTCAGCGGGGGATTCGCTGGGTTCTGGAGCAAGAGGGGATTGGCGTCATCTCCCCCCCCCCCGGTTCCTGTGTGCGCAGAGCTGTGGAGGCATCGGCGTGGCGTAGCAGCAGCTCCGGACGGCTGCGGGCACGTTGACGACAAGCCCGGTGGTGTTTTCCTCCTGGGGGGCCTCGGATGAGACCATCGGCTCAGGACTCGTTGGGCTTTGGGTCAAGCTGGGGATCAGTGGCATCTTCCCCCATTTTTGCATTGGAGCCTGCGAAGTGCCGGGTGGTGCAGCAGTGGCTCCAGGTGCGGCATGTGAGCCCGATGATGTCCCCCCCCCTTCTGGATCAACTGGGGCATGGTTCTGAGGCTACAGCTGATCTGGGAGGGTCAGCCCTGAAGATGCCAGGAAGACCTGGAGTGATGGTGGCATCGGGAGTGATGGCGGCTACGGTGGCCAGAATGGCGCTGTTTGTGGCTAGCCCCTGGCCTTTATTTTGTTTAGAGGGCCAATGTGACACTGGGGCTGTCCCGGGTATGGCCTGGAATACAGCAGGAAGCATAACCAGTCTTGGGTCAGCTGTTATAACCCCGTCAGAGGGGTTTAGACAGCAGGTGGGGGGCCACCCGCTCCCAATCCGATCGAGCCCAGTTAAGAGCCCATATAAGGACTTACCTGGTAGCTATGGGGGTGGCGAGAAGGTCTTATCTCTCCACCCTCATAGCGTCCACAGATAACCGCCCAGCTGCCCTGTTTAGGGCCACCCACTCTCTACATCTGGGAGGTGGTGGACCCTCTCGGGAAGGGCTGAGGAATTTGGTCAATATCTGTCAGATAAGATCGCGTGGATCGGGCGGGTTGTGCTCCACCTTGCAGTGGTCTGAGGATCGTGGTGCAAGTAGTCTGGCTGATGTGATCTGGGCTGAGTTTGACCCTGTTTCCGAGGATGAAGTGGACAGGATTATGCGGCGCCTGAGTTCCACCACATGTTTGTTGGACCCATGCCCTTCCTGGCTGGCTTATGCCGCCAGGGAGGTCACCTGCGGGCTCGGGCAGTGGTCAACGCTTCATTAAGGAGGGTGTCTTTCCCTCCGCCTTGAAAAGAGGCAGTGGTGAGGCCCCTCCTGAAGAAGCCTGCCCTGGACCCGACCGTGTTAGACAACTTCCGTCCAGTCTCCAACCTTCATTTTTGGCTAAGGTTGTTGAGAGTGTGGTGGCTCAGCAGTTTCCACTTTTCCTGGATGAAGCAGACTACCTAGATCCGTATCAATCGGGCTTCCGCCTGGTTTCAGCACGGAGACGGCATTGGTCGCACTGATGGATGATCTCTGGAGGGCCCGGGACAGGGGTTTTTCCTCTGTCCTGGTCCTATTAGACCTCTCAGCGGCTTTCGATACCATCAACCATGGTATCCTTTTTGCCTCGAGGGGCTGGGATGGGGGCACTGTTCTTCGGTGGCTCTCCTCCTACCTCTCTGGGCAGTTGCAATCGGTGTTGACAGGGGGACAGAGGTCGGCCCGCACGCTCACTTGTGGGGTCCCTCAGGGGTCGGTCTATCCCCCTTTTATTAATATCTACATGAAACCGCTGGGTGAGATCATTTGTGGTTTGGGGTGAGGTATCACCAGTATGCTGATGATACCCAGTTATACATCTCCACCCCAAACCAGATCAGTGATGCCCTCTCCGTGATGACTCGCTGTCTGGATGCGGTACGGATCTGGATGGACGGAAACATGCTTCGCTCAACCGCCAAGACTGAGTGGCTGTACATACTGGCATCTCGGTCCAGTCAAGATTGTCCATCGTTGACCATAGGGGAGTGGTGTTGCCCCTGTGGATAGGGCACAGAACCTGGATGCGGCCCAGTTGGAGGGCAGGTGGGGGCTGTCACCAGGCCTTTGCCCAGGGCTGGTTCACCAGCTTCGCCTGTTCTGGACCGAGATGCCCCTGCGTAGTCACTTGTTACCTTGTTACCTCGCGACTCGACTACTGCAATGCTCTCTGCTTAGGACTGCCCTTGCACACCATCCGGAGGTTGCAGCTGGTGCAGAATGCTGCCGCAGGTTGTGATGGGAGCTCCCATATTACCCTCCTGCGCTGCCTGCATTGGTTGCCAGTTGCGCCCGGGTGAGGTTCAAGGTTTTGGCTTTAACATTCAAAGTCCTACACGACATGGGTCCACAATATTTAAGGGAGCCTCCTACTGATATCGGGACCAACTGCCCTGTGGGCACACAGGCAGGCTCCTTGGGGTCCCATCGGCAGGCCAATGTTGGCTGGTGGTCCCCCGGCGAGCCTACTGTGTGCCCCCGACTTATGGAATCACTGCCTCTGGACCTCCGCCTGGCCCCTGACCTCCGCACCTTCCGCCCATGATTTGAAGACCTGGCTATTTGACCAAGTCGGCTGTGATTACCTTACTGGGGGTATGGGACGGTTTTAATTTTTGATTCGGTTTTATTGGACTTTATAGTGATTTAATTTCTTTTAATTATTTATTGTATTTGTATGTGTTAATTGTGAGCCACCCCGAGTCTTTGCAGATGGGGCGGCATATAAGTCCAATAAAATAAATAAATAAATAAATAAATAAATAAATAAATAAATAAATAAGATGTAGTACTCTGAAGGAGGATAATTACATTAAACAGCAGATAGCGACAGATTTGGAAAAATGGAAAAATTTACAACTATCATTGATTGGGAGAATATCAACAATTAAGATGAATGTATTGCCCAGAATCTTATATTTATTCCAAATAATTCCAATTAGACTAGGGAAAGAGTTTTTTGAAGATTTAAATAAAATGATACTGAAATATATATGACAAGGTAAAAAAGCTAGAATAAAACTTAAGTTGTTGCAGGATGCAAGAATAAGAGGAGGGTTTGCCTTGCCCAATTGGGAACTATACTACCGGGCGGCAAATTTGATGTGGTTAAAAGACTGGATAACACTAAGGAACACTAGATTATTGACTTTAGAAGGACATGGTTTGCTATTGGGGTTGCATGCATTCCTTTGGTATAAGGGAACTAAAACACAAGGGTACTTTAGAAGACATTATATCTGAGAAGCTCTGTTTTTAAACTGGGAGAAGACCAAAAAACAACACTACTTGAAAATTCCATTATGGATATCTACTATTGAAGCTTTTTCATATCCAGTAATATACAAAAAGGAACAAACGGTTAGATATGGTGAGATACTGAATGAAAAGGGTGAACTTAAATCTATGCAAGCGTTGGAAGAACAAGGTATAAAAATGAATTGTTTTTCATATTTGCAAGTAAAATCTAGATTTGATAAAGATATTAAAACAGAAGGTATTTATAACAAGCTGACTGGGTTAGATAAAATATTGATGGGTACTGATGAAAAGGTGATTAAAAAACTTTATGGATATTTTTTAGAATTTAAAATGGAAGAGGAACAAGTTAAAGAAACAATGATTGCTTGGGGGGGAAATTTTGGATATGGGATTGATTTAGAGAAATGGGAAAAATTATGGTCTCAGAATTATAAAATGACAATGTCAACTGCTTATAAAGAAAATTTGTATAAGATGTTTTACAGGTGGCACTTACCCCCGACGAGAATTGCAAGAGTGTTCAAGAACAAATCTGATAAATGTTGGAAATGTCATCAGATACCTGGATCATATTACCATATGTGGTGGACATGTTCGGATGCAAAAAGATATTGGACTAAAATCCACACGTGGTTGGAAAAAATGGTACAACAACACATAGACTTGAAAGCAGAAATATTTTTATTGGGAATTATACCAGATATCTACAATAAAGAGTTGAAATATTTGATTGTAAATGTTTTAACAGCAGCTAGAATTGTATTTGCTAAAAACTGGAAGAATGATAAAATACCTATGGAGGAGGAAGTGATTAAGAAAATTATGGACTGTGCTGAAGTGAGTAAATTGACATTTGAAATTAGAGAACAAGAAGATAAACAATTTTACAAGATATGGGATTTGTTTTATCAATGATTGGATAAAAAGACCTGGTAATGTAATAGATTATATAATTTAGTAATAGAAATATAATAGATTGATATAAAATACAATGTAGACATATATAACCATTGGATGAAGGTATAACATAAATTTTAGATTAAAAATGTATCTTGTATATATGATGAAATAAAGAGTTTAATTGTATATAAGTAATAATTGATTAATATATAAGAAAGTCTTATTGATAATATGAGGATTTTTTTTGATAAAATCTGAGTGATGATTATGAAAGGATAACACAAAGGATTTGTAACCAACTGACACACTGTATGTACATATGGAAGATGGTTTTTTATGTTTTGTATGTCTTGTTTGTATGTTTGTCTTAAAATAAAAAACTTTTTTAAAAATTATTTCTTCCTTGATTCATGTGCATTTTTCATTTTTTCCACCTGAACTAAAGAATTATATTTATTGTTCCACCTGAACAAAAGAATTATATTTTCAAAATGATATAAACACACATATGTGTGTGCATGCTGATATAGAGATAAGCAAAACAGGATTAGAAATGTTGTATTAATGTCTTAGCTTGAAATGTAACCTATTTGATGGAGTTCAAAGACCAGTCATTGTGCAGGGTGCCAAGCTGTCTGACTGCCTGGGCAGCATTTATTCCTTTTATATAGTTCTTTACAAGTAGCAAAAGTCAACAAAGATACAGCATTAGGATTGGTGAAAACCCCCACCAATCCTTAAGAATAGTGGTGATGAGATCATTGTACAAGTCCGGGACTTACCAGCCTGGGATAGGGAGTGAGATCATGCAAAGAGGCCCATGTGTATTAGGCACAGCAGTATGCTGCATGCGCCCTCTACAGGATCTCTATTGTTACTACATCTCATTCTTTTTTGTTTTGTTAGACAAGGCATAGTCATAAGATATTCTTCTGCGCATGCCTGAGTAATGGCAATGCGCAGCTGAGCTCCGAGAGATTGACTGGGAGTTTTTAGGCTGCGGAGGGTGTATGAAGCCTTATCCCTCCACCCCCACCTAAGTCCCGAGTCGGCAAGACTCACCAGCTCCGGCTGAGGTTATAAAACCTCAACTGGGAGCTGACAATTATCATCGGAAAACCTGCGCTGGTCTCTGTCTGGCCTGCTGAAGCCCCGGAGACCGGAATGATGGCACAGAAAGCTGAGCAATTACAGTTATGGCAGTTGCGATTTAAAAACAATTTTAAAAACAATTTAAAAAATGAGTCCCTGTCTACTTCTAATGGTCTTTGGTGGTTACCATCGATACCAGGTGATTTTCTTCTGAGATCGTTGAGCGAATTGAGGTTGGCTACAACACATGATTACAGCGAGCTGCAACTAAGACAATGGAGGACGGCTCTGAAGGGCTTTTACACGTTATGGCGACAAGCCCTGAGGGAACTCTTGTTCAAGAGGGTGATAGGCAATGGAAAGGGCCTTTGGAAATTAAGATCTTCCAGGCCCTTGGCTGCCTGTTGGACCCTGTTGGCAATGAATGGTGGATCAAGGCGGGGGACAGGTCTTGCCCCAGTTTGTTCCCTGCTTGATCTTTATCCCTATTACCCGGACTACTACCTGTTTCCTGACTCTTTTGAGTCTCCTAAGCTAGCAATGATGCTCTCCTTGACAAGGGTCTCCTGTCTTACTGTCACTATGCACTGGGATCATTCTGATTTTTCGATCATGCCCCACACCTGGTGGATAAGGTTCTCATTTCATCTTTCCATCTTCCCCTCCCCATTGTCTGGACTGGGGGTAACTGGCCTCTACCTTGGGTCCTTTTTCATCTTGGACCCTTTCTGCGGCAGTGAGAGAGTGGCAGTAACAAGAAGAGATTCTCCCCCCCTTGTTCCATCTTTCTATTACCCAATGGATTTCGACTGGAGTGAGAGTCCAGGGCAGTTCCTGTCTTCTAACGGCACCCAAAGGGACTGTGAGAGGGCCCTCGGGTTGATTCCCATTGAGATTAGACATTACCGGACATTGGACATAACATCCAGCCTTTACTCCCATTTCTCTCGCTATATGAAACATGACTCTTTCCTACTCAGCTGCAGAATTACAGGCCCTAAGGATGGTCCCCCTGTCCTTAGTCTGGCCTGTCGGATTACCCAAAGCCTACCTTTATGACAGATCACGGGATCCTGAGAGGTGGCATCGCGTGAAGAGAGGTTTTAATTTTAATTGTTGGAACTGTAAGGGTTTTAAAGGATTTCTTTTTAATTTTATTACCAAATTCTTAAAGGGGTTAGGGAGAGGGGTGGGATCTAGACTCATTCAGAGACTTGAGGGGACTCTACCGAGTCGTTCCCCAACTTCATCCGGGACTGAACTGGATCGCTGCGGTTTTGGGATGGGGGCTGAGGGCTTGGGGCCCTCAGAGGGACAGGGTGGGGATAAGATCCCCATGTAATTGGATATGGTGGGGGAAGAGGCAGGGGCGTTATCATTCTATGGGAGTGCGCCCTATTTACAAGCGGTGCCGTGCTCCGACCCCATTGTCTCCGCCTGCTACCCTGGGGATCCGGGAGGTCAGGCCCCTGGGCTTGGGCTGGCCTATCTAAATGCCAGGTCCATGGTATAAAGCTCCCTCCTCAACGATTTGATCGGGGAGGAGGCGTGACCTGGCTTGCATCACGGAAACCTGGTTGGGCCCAGAGGGAGGTACCCCCCTGGTTGAGTTATGCCCACCAGGTTTCGGGGTGCTACACGAGCCCAGGGTAGGGGTGGGGGGAGTGGCTGTTGTCATCAGGGAGACCTTATGTC
>CM019155.1:60133191-60199648 GCA_009733165.1 Naja naja | reverse complement strand
AATTTGATTTATTATGCTGAGAAATCAAAATGTCATGTTTTCTTTCATGCTTGATTACAGGTTTTGTCAAATTTTACTTCAGATCCAGGCTACAAATTATATCCAGATCATTATGGACTAGATTGCACTGTATTTATATAATAAAGTCCACTGGCTTTAATCAAGAGACTTAAGAAACCTGTGATGAAAATGCCAAAGAATTGTTTTTAAAAGAAGTGGTTTTTGACCTTTAAAAAAAAGTTGATTAGGAGTTTTTCAGAACTTGAACAATTCTTCATAAAGAAAGATCGCTTTTGCTTATGTACATTATTTTCAAGTTTTACACTGGGTCTGGAAAAAAAAGATGATGCTTTCAACATTACTTGTTAAAAGTTTATAAATTGGTAAGTCAATTTAAATTAGGAATGTTGATAGATTTTTTTTTGCTCTTATGTGCATATCAAGCAAAATTTCCAAGTAGAAATATTGTATTAACTTCTAATCCTGTAATTTACTTATTAATGGAAAAGGATCATTATTACATATCATAATGTTTCAATATCAAAGAATACTTATCAAATTTCCAATTTATATTGGAAATTATATTGGAATTTATATTGTTTATTGTTGAAAACAACATGGATATTCCATTTGATCTCTGTTTGAATATTTTAAATTTCTGATTCTCTTTCCAAAAAAGTGTAGGGGACAGGGAAATACATTTACCATCTCATTAACAGTGAGCAGGCACTTTTAATTATTATGAAGTATCCAGTACCCATGATCAAAAGGACATCCTTATAACAATTTTTATGGTTGGTTAGAGAGGAGAAAGATCCAGCAACCTTTTGAATGATTGGACTTAATGAGTGAACGACAATGAGGGAAGCGAGGTTAGCTGTACCAGGTTCAAAGTGTAATGTATGTTTGTTTGTCTCTATGTGTATTTATCCAATAAAAATTAAAAAATTTTTTAAAAAGGACATCCTTATTTACTTGTTTCCACTTTAGGAAGAGTAACTTTTTTATGTTACAGAAATATAGAAAAGAAGTAGAATTAAATGTGTTCAGTTTTGCAATACAAAATGTCCCAAGGAGGATAATTACGGAATAATGCTAAATGGGGAATATTAATTTTTAAAAACAGCAGCAATTTAGGAATGAAAAAAAGATATCTGTTGGCCATTGTGATTATTTTTTTAGAAGTTTTAGTGTAATATTATACAACTATTACATGCCCTCAGTAGATCTCTATGCTGCTTTTTAAACTGATAACAATTAAGAGAAATCTGATTTATTAATTTTATATTTTAGAAACATTTCCCAAAATCTTAAAAAAATATTTTTATGAAAAAACATTTGTTTGTAATAATGTAAAATGTAAGTCTATGTATTTATGGTATTTATAGTTACACATTGCCTACAGTGAATTCAATGCAGTTTCTATGTAAGACATGAATAATACTGAAGAATATTTTTTTAGGTTTAGTAGTTTTTCCAATATAATGTTCTAGTGTTTCAACATCAGTCATAGAAGAGAAATTCAAGAAAATTCCTATGAGATGATATTCATGCAGTGATGGTACCATCAAATTAACACACATCCTTTTTCTTTGTTGTTGACTCTATACAGACATTCATATCGTACATCTATTCCTTCTAGCAGATTATCGTTGGTGTTGAGTGCTGAAGTTCTCACTCCGGGCCGCGTCATGCGGAGCCGAAGCGGTCGCGATTGGCTGAGCCGGTTGACAGCTCCCTATAAAAGGAGCTGTCAAACGGAAGTCAGCGGTCTTTCCCTCACTCAGCTGTTTCCGCGGGCTGAAGCCAGCCGCGGCTTGAGTTACACTCAGAAATAAAGCGTTCCTTTTAAAGAGCTGCTCGCCTCCGCCTCTTGCTTCAAGCGTGCCAATTACAAAACTGGCGACGAAGGTGGGATTCTAACAGCTGAAGCAATTCTCCGAAGCAAGGAAGCGAAGGACAATGCGGCGGAAAGTCACTATTCTAAAAGAGCTGTCACAACGAACTGAGCTGTCACAACGAGCTGCGGAAAGGCACCCCAAACTTTCCACCTTTCCAGCCAACAACAGAGACATGGACTTCATACATTAACAGGTTCGAGTGCGTTATGGACGCTGCAAACCTGTCTGACATTCCCCCTAACAGGAAAAAAGCATATTTCCTGAGTTTCTGCGGAGCCACTGTTTTTGACACAGCCACTGCCATGCTGGCACCCCAGACAGTTAAAGCTGTCTCCTGGGAAGAGCTGCAAGAAGTACTGGGCAACCATTATGCCCCGAGGCATCTGCGCATAGCCCGCCGCCACGCGTTCCGTCAAAGAACCCAAGCTGAAAACGAATCTATCAGTGAGTATGTGGCAGCTCTCTGTTCAGCTGCCCTTCACTGTGGTTTCCGTGATCAGCTGGATGACATGCTGCTAGACCAACTTGTCTGCGGGGTAAGAGACCTACGTCTACAAAGGCGACTACTGGCAAAAGCAGACCTCACCTTAAAACAAGGTATAGAAGAAGCACAAGCAGCTGAACTGTCAAGCGTATCTGCAGCTGCTATACAGAAGGCAAACAACCTCCCAGGGAGTAAACCTAGCACTGCTGTTAACTATGAAGATGCTGCCTATGAAGATGAGTACTTGGAGGAAGAGGAAGAAGTCAATCGCCTCAGAGCTCCTTGACCACTCCAGAAAATAAGACCACCCACTCAGCAACTGATCTGTCTCAGTTGTGGAGGAAATCATCTAAGAACCACCTGTCATTTCAGAAACGCGGTTTGCCTCAAATGCCAAAGAAAGGGTCATCTGGCAAGAATCTGCCAATCACCTAGGAGCACAAACCAGCCTAATCAAAAATTAAACCAAGCAAAAAACTTTAAAACCAAGGAGGAATGCTACACTATCAATGATGCATTCCAAAGAGCTGAGTCACTACCCCACTCTTTTAATATTAACAAAATTAATGTTGATCTCCTCCTAGAAGGCAATCCCTGCCAGATGGAAGTTGACACAGGATCATCTCTCTCACTCATCTCGTGGAAGACCCTGAACAACCTGCTGCCTTCATTCAAAAAGAAGCAACTGCAACCCTGCAGCCTGACCCTGAAGGACTACCAAGGACAACCCATTCCTGTCCTCGGAACAGGCAAGTTCCACATTAAATATAACAATTTTCACAGCCACCTTCCTCTAGTCATAGTGCAAGGCAACCTGCCCAGTTTACTGGGTCTGGACTGGTTCCATTCTCTGGGTCTCCACATTTCTGGAATTAATTCAGTTACTCCTCTTACTTTACAGAGCCTTCTTAATGACTTTGCAGAAGTCTTTGATGGAAAGTTAGGGTGTTACACAGGCACCCCTATCTCCCTTAACATAGATCCTAACATAGCTCCAATACGCCTCAAGCCGCGCAGAGTGCCCCTGGTCTTACGCCCCAAAGTGGATGCCCAGCTTGACAAATTAATTTCTCAAGGGGTTTTGGAGCCTGTTGATTTTTCCAAATGGGAAACCCCCATTAAACGTGATGGCTCTCTGAGAATCTGTTTGGACTATAAGTCCACGATAAACAAGGGGCTCCAGCCTAATGCGTACCCTGTCCCCATAATACAGCATCTACTTCACTCCTTAGGGAAAAGTTCAATTTTCACCAAGCTGGACATGACTCAGGCCTACCAGCAGTTCCCTGTAGATAACGCAACTGCTGAAGCCCAAACTATAATCACACACAGGGGCGCTTTCAAATGCAAACATTTACAATTTGGTGTCAGCATGGCCCCTGGCATTTTCCAATCTTTTATGGAATGTTTGCTGTACAATATCAAAGGGGTCATTCCTTACTTCGATGACATCCTTATTGCTGCTGACAGTCCTCAGCAGCACTTAACAAGACTACGCCAAGTGCTCAAGTGTTTTCAAGAATCCGGCCTAAAGCTCAACAGAGATAAATGCATCTTTGCAGTCCCTCACGTTGATTTCCTGGGTTACCACATCGACTCCAAAGGAATCCACCCTATAGAGTCCAAAATCCGTGCAGTCCAAGATGCCCCTGTGCCTCATAACAAAACCGAATTACAAGCTTTTTTGGGACTTTTAAACTTCTATAGCTCGTTTCTTCCTCACAAAGCCACTGTTGCTGAACCTTTGCACAGACTATTAGACTCCAAAGCCACTTGGAAGTGGGGGGCTCAGGAACAGGCCTCTTTCACGGCTGTCAAATCCTTGCTCACCTCCTCAAAGGTCCTCATACAATTCAGTGAGTCTCTCCTCCTTGTTTTGGTCTGTGATGCTTCTCCTTATGGGATTGGGGCAGTCCTGGGTCACAGGTTACCAAATGGCCAAGAGGCTCCAATCGCGTATTTTTCCAGGACTCTTTCAAAATCTGAGCGCAACTACAGCCAAATCGATAAGGAGACTTTGGCAGCAGTGGCCTCTGTTAAAAAATTTCACGAGTATCTCTATGGACACCATTTTGAACTTATCACAGATCACCAACCCTTACTTGGTATCCTGGCAGGTGACAAGCCATGCCCCCAAATACTTTCTCCCAGGATGACGCGCTGGTCTCTTTTTTTGGCTGCTTACTCCTACAAGCTTTCTTATAGGCCGGGTAAAGATGTCGCCCATGCTGATGCTTTAAGCAGGTGCCCTTTACCTGTCTTCGTTTCTGACCCTGACCCTTCTCTGTCTGTTTTCCTGCTTGAAGACCTGCAATTACCTCTTACTGCTCACGACATTGCCTATGCTTCCTCTAAAGACACCCAGGTTTCTCAAGTTATGGATTGGGTGCAAAGAGGGTGGCCTGGGGGTGTTCTCCTTTCTGAGTTCCGGCCCTACAAGTCATGCCAGTCTGAGTTAAGTGTGCTTAAGGGATGTTTGCTGTGGGGTCCCCGTGTCGTTGTTCCTCGCCTATTACGTACAAGAATCATTGACCTTCTCCATGAGGGGCACCCTGGCATCAACAGGATGAAAGCTCTGGCCAGGAGTTACGTCTGGTGGCCAGGACTGGACGAGGCAGTTACCAACAAAGTGCAACACTGCTCCACCTGCCAGCTCTCCAGACCTTCTCCTCCGGCCTCCTGCCATGGGGAGTGGGAGGACACCAATACCCCCTGGTCTAGGCTGCACATAGATCTGGCAGGCCCATTTCAGGGAAAAAACTTCTTAGTGCTAATTGATTCTTTCTCCAAATGGGTTGAAGTGGTGCTTCTAAAAAACACAACTTCAGAACCTGTCTGCTTGGCCTTAGACTCTATTTTTTCCTCCCACGGGTTCCCTGACACCCTGGTTTCTGACAACGGGCCTCAATTTACCTCTTCCCCTTTTGAACTTTTCCTAGCCCACAGAGGTATCAGACACGCCTTAATCTCACCTTTTCACCCTTCTTCTAATGGCCTGGCTGAAAGGGCCATGAGATCTGCCAAGGAAGCCTTGGGTAGGTTGGGGGAAGGGGACTGGCCTACCAGGATAGCCAGGTATCTTTTGACACAGCATACCACCCCAAGTACCGCTACCAACCTTTCTCCAGCTGAACTCCTTATGGGGAGAAAGCTACGTATAACGTTGGACCGCCTGCACCCCATGTATACCCCCAGGGCACCTCTAGACTCTTCTAGTAAAACAAGGGTTTTTTGCCCTGGGGATCCAGTTTATTCCCGAAATTATTCAGGGGCCCCCTTATGGGTGCCCGGGTGGGTTGAACAGCAGACAGGCCCTAAATCTTACAGAGTAAGGTTAGGGGATGGGAGGCTATGGCGCAGGCATGTGGACCAGCTAAGAAGTCGTTGGAGTACTCCTACAGGTCCTGCCCAGTTGGAACCAGAAACATCAGACAGGGAGGAAGATGAAGCTGCAGACTTGCAAAGTGCAACACCCGGACAGCGGTCTCTCGTGGAAGACTCACCTGATTCAGCAATGTCCGAAGCACTCTCACCGCAGAAGCCAGCCTCCAGCCAGCTGCCGCAGCCCGCTGGAGAAAAGAAGCCAACGCCGTCCCAGAAAGAAATCACCGTGCCGAGTGCGGCTCCGGTCATGCCGCCGCTGCCAACCAGACCAAGGCAATCTGATCGAGAGAAGCAGTGGCTCGCCTATCTCAACGACTACGCCTGCACAGTTCTAGGGGAAAGGAGTGTTGAGTGCTGAAGTTCTCACTCCGGGCCGCCGTTCACGCGGGAGCCGAAGTGGTCGCTGATTGGCTGAGCCATTTGACAGCTCCCTATAAAAGGAGCTGTCAAACGGAGTCAGCTGGCTCCCTCACTCAGCTGTTTCCGTGGGCTGACAGCCAGCTGCGGCTTGAGTTACACTCAGAAATAAAGCGTTCCTTTTAAAAGAGCTGCTCTGCCTCCGCCTCTTGCTTCAAGCGCGCCAATTACAAAAGTTGGTACTTGGGATTTACTTAAAATGCTACTCTTAGATAACAATACTAATGTCTTTCAAGTTCTCTAATTGGGTGCCTTACCTATTGCTCCTGGGGCATTGATTCCTAACAATGCTGCCTATCATTGGATCTACTTTTCAAGATTCCCATGTTTCAGGGAGGTCTAGAATAGCTGTCACTGCTGAAAAGGGGATAAGGAAGAGGTATGGGTGCCATACTGTATCCTCTTTTTAGCTGGCAGTGTCCCTCTTCTGTCTCTAGGAAGGAAAGGCGGTAGGGAGGGGGAGAAGCACTTCCTATTCTGCAGTTCTCGTTTTCCATGACTCTGTTATGAGTCAGATTTTGCAGTGCTCCTATTCATGCTTTTTCCTTTTTTTATCTGATTACAGAAATGGATCACTTAGGAACAGATAGGAGTTTCTTCACAGAGCTACTATTTCTTCATAGAACTGTATGTAGGAACTACAATTCTGCTGGTAAAATGAAGTTGCAAAATATTCCTCTGTGTATTCAGTAACTACAAAATCTGGGACTCTAAACAAAAAGTTCCTACAATTAGATTCAATTTTAAGTTCTCCCACCCTCTGTGCTTTTTTTCAGTGCGGTTGTACTATCAATATGAAGATTTTAATTAATGTCTCCAGTGTCCATGCTTCTTTTTAAAACTCTATTCTCCCCTTCAGTTGTTGTTTCATTTCTCCAACAGCACACAAATATAAGACTTTGAGACTATTTTCTTCAATTAATTCCTACCATGTGGATATGCTCTTCTCACAGATCTAAGAGTAGTAAAAGAATTCCATTGAAAAAGTTCTCATACTGTTATTAGGTGAATAATATTGAAGATTAAATATGTGTGGAAAAGTACATAATTGTGATAATTCCTTACTTTATTCATATACCATGTGTCTATCCATAGACTATTTCCGGTGATTATAACAATAAAGGTAAATATTTTATTCTGTGATGAAAAAATGCAGAATTTATACTATATGATATACAATATATAACTGCCCAGCATTGTTTAAAGCATGGGTGGCAAGAGATAGGGCAAGAAATTAAGCTTAAAAATGAAGCAGATATTTTATTATGAAGTATACAAATCATCCATGATTTGTAATTTCTACTCCTAAAGAACAATTTTGAAAACTCAAAAACTTGCATGCAACTTTTGAATATTTTTCTTAGATAAATGTATTTCCCAAACATAGATTTTGCATTTTTTTACAATGACATTCCTTTATTTCTATCGCTCTTTAGTTTAATTCAAAGTAAAAAGAATAGAAGAACATTGGGACATGACAAACTGATTTTCACTTTTTGATCTCAGCATTTTTTATTTGGCAGAAGTGTAGATGTTCGATTATCACTATTATCTTACCTCTGAGTTTGGAGAGTGAACATTGTAGCTGTATTATAGGAAAGCGAAGCCCTGATACTACTATGAGATTTTACTTCATAATAAAGACAACAAAAATAATCAGAAATTCAGAACACTATTGTTCAAACAAACCAGAATGTCTAACACTGCCTCTAAAATTGCATTCTCTTGCAGCTATAGGAAAAGAAATCTATGCTTGGATCCTCATCTGCCTGATATTTCAGTTTTAAATGGTAGAAAGTGTTTCAAAAACATCACTCTTTCAAACATCTAAATTTGAATGCAAACAAAATCTGGGCATCTCATTGACTAAATTTTATTTAGTAAGGTCTAATATGACTTTTTGTTATGATCACAATTCTGGATGATGCAAGGTTTTGGAAGACTGAATTAATTTGGATATATTTGTTCCTTGAAAACTTTTATATGAGCTCAAAATCTATTACAGGTTGATTAGAAAAATTAGAATTTTCATTTTTCTCCGCAAATACAGCATTTTTCAGTTTAGTAGTTTAGCCTAATAGTAGTTGTAATAGATCTTGAGTAATTTGGTTCCATTGTACCTTATCAGTAATGCAGTTGAACACTAAACTACTTTTTATTTCTTGTTTTTTCCTAGGTTGATTCAATCAGTTTTCTTGTAAATGGAAACCTCTGTATTTTATTATTATTTGCTTGTGGCACAAATAAGTCTTTTTCTAACATGTATTTTTTTTTTAGTTACAGGGAACATATAGTACTCCAGTAAGTGGAATAACTGATGAATCATTTCCCATTACTGAATTTGACTATGATGGTGCAGTAACACCATGTCATTCTGTGGGTTTGCAAACATTTGTTTCCAATGTCCTGCCAGCATTTTATTCTTTGGTATTCATCTTTGGCCTTGTGGGCAATGTGCTGGTTGTACTGGACCTCATCAAATATAACAAGATTAAAAGCATGACAGATATATATCTGTTAAATTTAACCATCTCTGATCTGCTTTTCATTTTTTCACTTCTCTTTCGAATTTATTATTCAGTGCACGGCTGGATATTTAGAGAAACAATATGCAAAATTTATGCCAGGGTTTTTTATGCTTCTACAGTGGAAGTTTTTTCATTGTCCTCTTGACCATTGATCAATATTTAGATATAGTTTATTAAGCATCTGCATTAAAATCCTGAGCAATGTGCTATGGTATCATTACAAGCATTCACACATGGGGCCTGGCAGTTTTAGTCTCTTTACCAGGATTAATTTTTTTCAGATTACATGTGGAAAACGGTAAGAAATCTTGCACTTTTAATTTTCCACATGAAAGTCGTTTTGCATGGAACAAGTTTTTTATACTGAAAATGTTCTTCATAGGACTGATTTTTCCAATGATGATTGTGACCTTCTGCTATGCACACATTTTAAATACCTTGTTGAAATCCAGCAATGCGAAGAACAAAACAGCCTGACTTATTTTCACCATCATGTTTACTTATTTCCTCTTCTGGGCCCCAAACAATATTTTTTTTCTGCTTCAGTTATTTCACACTTCATTTTTTGCTGACAACTGTGAAAATTTAAAGAGAATGAATTTAGCATTGCAACTGACTGAAACATTTACAGTAGCTCATTGTTGTGTCAATCCTTTGATCTATGCTTTTGCTAGTGAGAAGTTTAAGAAATATGTTATCAGCTTTTTCCATCCATGAAATTCCTGTATTTTGCTGTATAAAGATCCTCTGGACAGAACAGTTTCACATATTGACATTCTATTGGAAAGGAAGGCATTTCCGCAATTTTACAGAATATATATGTAAAGAAAAATATGATTTAGTTTTAAGGATCAAGTCACTTTTGACAAAGCTACTTTTGAGTTAGAAGACCAGATCTGAATTGAATGAAGCCTGTTTTGATGATGTTAGTTTGTGAATTACACAGTGCATGAATATCACCTGTAGTTCAAATTGAAATATTATAGATTTAATTGAGTACTCTGCACATGATGAAAAGAATCAATTCTTTGCTGAGCAAAACGTATTATTTATACTCTATCATATCTGAGATATATTTAAAGTATCTTTGATAATTTTAACTTCAAAGAGTTTCAATTCACTTTTTGAAAAAATAAGTACTTTATCTTTTCTAAATATACTGAGGCTGTAGTTCTATTAATATTTTTGGTAGTATTAGTATAAGTCCCCAAGAACTTACTTAGGTTTTACTTCTGTATAATCAAGAAATAGATTGTATTAGAAATGCTGTGTTTGTATACTATTCTGATATTGCAGATTTTTTGTATTACTCTAAAAAGATGGACATAGTCCAAGTTTGTGTTTCAAAAAATTACTAAGCTATGGATTTCGATGGCACCAAAGCTTATCTAGTATGATGAGAATGTTTAGAAATGTGTTGATTGTAAGAGGAAAGGTCCTTCAAGATTGTTATATCCCATCAACATGTGGAATTTCTCCTGTAGGTGATTTTTTTTAACTAGGAAAAGAAGTTTTTAAAATATTATTTTAATATTAGCATAGCTTGGTGAAAAACTGTTACATCTTAGCATAGCTTGGTGAAAAACTCTTACATAGTATTGGTGCAACAACTATAGCAAATATTGTTTGTGTATATTCTGGGTTCCTGAAAAATTAATTTTTTGATTTTGTACAATTCATAGGATACTGAGGCAGCTTATTCCTTTATAACAGAAGTATCAAACTCAAGGCTGTGGGCTGAGATCCGGCAGTCCTGGTCTACCCACTGTGAAGAGAAAAGATTGGGCCAGCCTGGCTTCGGACCAGTCTATCCAGTGAGAAGAAGAAAGATTAGGCCAGCATGGCTTTGACCCAGTCTACCCAATGCGAAGAGGAAAGATCAAGCCAGCGTGGCTTTGGCCCAGTCTACTCAATGCGAAGAGGAAAGATTGGGCCAGCTTGGCTTTGGCCCGGTCTACCTAATGCGAAGAGGAGACATGCCAGCAGTTTGGGGAGTGGCATCAAGTTGGCCATGCCCATCCAGTCAGCCACGCCCATCCAGGACCATGCCTTCAGGGGGTCAACCACAGCCTTGATGCAGCCCTCAATGAAATTGAGTTTGACACCCCTGCTTTATCTATCTTCTATCTCTATATATAAAAGCGAAAAAGCACTCATGCATCATCACAAAATCTCCAGAACCGTAAAGCCTGCAAACTTGAAATTTGGCAGTTATGTTCCTCTTGGCTTCTAGGTACTCACTAAGGAAGGATTTTTCGAAATGACTATCAGAGCATTAGTATTTCCTATATTATTATTAACACAATCTGATGCTAAGGAATTCTACTTCCCCTCCCCATCTGAAAATAAATCTCTTCCAAATGCAAAACACAAGCAGAGGAGTTTCAGTTTCAGTTTTACTTTCACAGCAGCAAACAGAACAGTTACTACAGAACAGTTGACCTAAGCCACGCTCAGGTTCCTTGCTGTCTCCTTCTTACTCACACACTAAAACTGTTCGAGTTTCCAAACATGCCTTAACTCTCTCACACACTGACAAGACGCTAGCCAGATGAATACCAATAGATGCTGGTAGGCAGAGGCAGAATTTTCCCCCTTATTTTCCTCCTTAGTTCAGATGAATCTGTTCCTTCTACTGTAACACCAGTTAAAGGGAAAAGAGGCAAAAAATGCAGAAAAAGATTTACAGATGCGATTAGGAAAGCACAAGAGAAGCTGCACACAAGTATCATCAAACTCATTCCCAAGTCAGTAGACAGGCTGTAAAAAAGTATACATCTAATAATCCCTACATTAATCAGTCACAAATGAGATTAATGCCTTGGACTAATAAGTATTTCTCTGGTTTTCAATATGAACCTCAGATTCATTATTCCAGGGAAAAGGTTGTTGATCTTGGACTTCAGTTACCTTGTGCCTGGTGCCGTGCTCTAAAGTGGCAAGATGAGAGTCCCAGGATGTGCTGCAGTGGTGGTAAAGTCCAGGTCTCTCCCCTTCAGCCCTACCCTGAACCCTTACACAGCTTTCTCACCCACTAGCATCCAATGGCAAAGTACTTTCTTTCTGCTATCCGGAAGATCAACGGATGCTTACAAATGACGTCTTTTGGAACCAGAAAGGTGAGGGAGGGAAATTTTAAGCCAACATTCAAAATGCAGGGGCAGGTCTACCATAGGATAGGGAGTATCATGGCGGGGCCTCAGCAGCAGCCTTCATTTCTCCAGATATATTTTGTTGGTGATGATGACAATGAGAGGGACATCCGTTGTGGAATCTATATATCTAAAAGCAAAATACCACTCACACATCATCATGAAATCTTCAGAACCATAAAGCCTACAAATTTGAAATTTGGCACATATGCTCCTTGTGGATTCTAGGTGCTCATTAACAAAACATTTTTCGAAATGACCATCACAGCATTAGTATTTCCAATATTATTATTAACACGCTCTGATGCTAAGGACTTCTACTCCCCCTCCCCACCTGAAAAGAAATATCTGTCAGCTTTGGAAGCCATATTGAGACCGGATGCTCCCATGCTGCCACAACTGAGCCTGGGAAAGTGGGAGGGGGAAATTTCTTGGAGTGTACAGCTGTGTGAAAAAGTCCTGCATGCTTTTAGTTTTAAGCTGTATTTACATGTTTAATCAACTTTTCACTCATAGAAACCACGCAAAATTAGTATTTGATGAAAATTTCTGTAGTTGGATTGAGGTGCATAATTTTTATTAATATAACAAAGTCTTTTAAAGGTTTTGAGTAAGTTTATGTGCTAAAACAAACACAACTTGCATTTTTGAGAATGTTAGGATCGAAAGTAACCAATCAGCAGCAAGCTCTGGCTGACCAATCAAAATGCACAGAGGCTAAATCTATGAGCCAATCAATGTTGTCATACTGTCATGCCCCTAGTGGAGACTGACTCCGAGGAAGAGGAGGAACAGCCAACAGGGAGTGGGAGTGTGGCGCCAGAGGTGGTGGAGGAGGCTGGGGAAGGACAGAGGCCAGCTGAGCACTCAGAGGAGGATCCAAGCCCATCTCCTATCCATCCCAGGGCACGCAGGGAGGAGACGATCAGGGCAAAGTGTGGTCTACTCGGGAGGAGAGGGCCATGATCCTCCTCAGGGCTTACAGCTGGGAGCTCTGTATATAAGTTCGAACATGCGTAGTCAGGCTGCTGGAGTCAAGGTTAACGTTCTCATTTTAAAGAAGGTTTATCTTGGTTGGCATTCTTCCAACAGATTGTCCCTGTGTATCTTCCTGAAGCTGGCAATTATCTATCCTGGTCTGCTGAGGAACTGTATTAATGTGGTTTGGTTTTGGTTTTTTCTTTGTTATCGGCTCTTTAAATGCGAACTGTGTTTTTTGCCTTTGAAATGTTATTTTGACTCCTCCATTGTGAACAATTAAACAGTGAAGCCAAGTTGAAGGCATTAAAGGACTTTGTTACGTTTTGGATTTTGTTCTATTTCTGAGCTACTCTGGGTCATCACACATACTCTCTGACTATAAATAGGCATGAAAAGCATTGAGAAATTTAATTTAGCTCTGGCTGCAGGCAAGGATGAAGGCCTTTGCTTTCACCAGTACTGAGCAGTGGCATCACATCATTGTGCTTCATGAAGAGTACAGAAATAGCCAAGAGAGTGAAATGCCATTGCACCACAGTGAGCAGAGTGGTTGAAAAATACCAAATAACTGGTTCAGTTGATGACAGGCTCCACTCTGGAAGACCAAGGAAGTCGACAAAATGGCAAGATCGGGCTCTGCAATGCATTTCGATGGCTGACAGGAAGCTCACCGTGCCCCAGATTACAAGAATTGGGGGGGGAACATGATGTAAAAGGGTGCACAAGCTCAGTGCATCACAAACTGCTTGCCAGAGGGCTCAAAGGCTGCAGGGCTCAAAGTAGACCTTTGCTCACAGATGCTCACTGCTCTCGTTGACGTGTGTGGGCCAAGAAGTATGCCAAGTAGACTAACGAACAGTGGGCCAAGGTCATCTTCACTGATGAGAGCAATTTCTGCTTGACTGGGAATCAGTGCAACAAGTAAGAGCCTTGGTGGCTCAGGCTGTTAATTGCCTGCACTTAAGTTCCAGCTGCCTACAACTGCTGTAGGCTCAAATCCCTGCACCAGGCTCAAGGTTGACTCAGCCTTCCATCCTCTCGGGGTAGGTAAATTGAGGACCCAAGATTGTTGGGGGCAATTAGCTGACCTTGTAAAAATGCCGCTTAGTAATAAGCAGGCATATACAATGGAATGAAGGCTATTGCTGAGCACACTGGGTTGCATCCCAAAATTGTAAGCCCTGAGTCTCCGGAGAAGGGCGGCATATAAATGTAATTTTAAAAAAAAGTATATCAGAAGATTTCCAGCTGAAGAATTTAGGCTGTACTGCCTGAATCTATCTGTGAAGCATCCATTACACATGATGATCTGCTTCTGGTATTGGTCAGATACAAATTGTGCAGGGAATCATGAATTCCAAGCAGTATGTTGAAGTCCTGGAAAAGACCATGCTTCCTTCAGCTTAGCAACTTGTAGGGAAGAACTTTTACTTCCAGGATGACAACGCTCCTTGTCATCGAGCCAAGTCCATCCAACATTGGATGAAGAAGCATGGTGTTCAACTCCTGGACTGGCCAGCTCAGAGCCCGGATTTGAATCCAATTGAGAATTTGTGGGCCAAGACTGGTTACAAAATAAGCAAGAAGCATCTGAAGACCAAGCAGAAGCTGCCTGAATCCATTATTGCAGCCTGGCACCACACTGTCACCAAAGATCATGTTCAAAGGCTTATACAATCTATGCCGAAGCGATGCTGCCTGATGATAAGCAATAAGGGTTGGCCAATTTCATATTAGTAACCATGTCTGGTTACCTAAATGATCCTTTTCAGGGCCACAAACAATAAAAATGTTAACAAAACACAAGCATCGACCTTAATAATTGCAACACTGGATATGCATCAATTAAGCTGTTTTCATAGTCATTGTAAGCATGCATTGTATGCAAGAAAATTCACAATCCCCATCCAAACAGCACCAAATTGCAAAAAGCTCATGCTTTTCCCTTAAAAACCACCAGTATTTATTTAAATATAACAACTTTTGCATAGCAGTTAGCATAAAATAACATAAAATCAATGGCCTATTCAAAAAATGTCATAAACCATAAACCATGCATTTTCATACAGCTGTATGTAGTTAGACATAATAACATGCTTTTTCCAATTCAAGGTCATGTTATTTTGCGCATAGTGAGGGGAAGTCTTAAATTGGGACGGATGGTGATTGGGCTATGTATGTGATGATGGGTGCAGGGGATGGATTTGTAGTTTTTACTTATTGCAAGGAAGCCCAGAACTTTCAGATTCTGGATTCCCCAGTTATGCCAGTTACTATCCAAATAAAAAGGAACCTTTGAGAAGATGTCTTCCTCAGAGTTATTGGGTGGAGTGGAGGTTTGCTGGAATGCTGACATTATCCTGAATCTCTCAATAACTACCAGCACCCCGAAAGGGGGCTGTCTGGGGTGCTGAGCCCCAACTCTGACCCAAAGCTGAAGCAGTGAAAAGACTCAGCAAAGATGGAAGAAAAGGAGGAATCTATAGAAGGAGCAGTGGGAACGGATACTGGAGAACTAATTGAGACCTCATGTCCTCCTTCTGAAGAATTTGTGCAAGCAATGGAAGCTGCAGAGGAAAGACAGAGGCTAGGCACTCGGCCCAAGAAACCAGATTCCTGGAAAACCTGCCAGACTGAGCTGAATCCAGAAATGGGACTGGAGAAGAAGCTGCCTGAACATCTTTCCTACTCCAGCCCTGTGAGCTTGGGCCACAAGCCAGAGTGGAGAGGCGTGAATCAGACAACTCCCACAACTGGAACCTGTTGCCTTCATCCCATAGCCAATCGTTGGCAGAGCTCCCACAGCAATTTCAGCAACTTAGTGGGAAGTTATGTCTCACAACCACAACCTCTGCAGCCGAGCTGGGCCTTAACTCAGCCCACATTCACTTTCTCTAGTCCAAGACTTGACATTGGAAGCAGCATGGGGTCAGTTAGAGGTGGCCGAAGAAAAAGCTCAGCATGGCAGGGCCAGGCAGCAAGGGATGGACAGCAGATGCAGCCGACATTTGGTACATTACAAACCCCAATTCCTCCCCCTCCAGTCAGCAGTGAAGTTACCTCTGGGAAAGTATTCCCCCAGGATGGGGATTCTATCCTGGTCAGGGGTGGGTCCAGTGCCAGTGGATGCCACCACCAGTTGTACCATCTGGTTCGGGCCCACCATGGCCCCAAGGAACCACAGCGATCCCAGGAGCAATGGGATAAGCTTAAGCAGCAGGTTGCAGCCACCGTCCCCTTTCCCAGAGCGGCAAAGAGTTAAGTAGGCATTCAACAGATTCCAATTGAGCCGCCACTCGCAGTACCCCTGCAGGGTCCCTTCCTGCAGCCTGCACCAGCAGCATATCAAATTCCAGCTCAGCCACCTGTTGGAGTACCCTGCAGGGCCCCCTCTTGCAGCCCACGCCAGGACAAAATTTCCAGCTCAGTCAGTGGTCGCCATGGTGATCCCTCCCCCCAGAATAAACCCAACAATCTTCCAAGCAACTTTTGATGGAAAACCTGAAAAACATGCTTACTTTCTCAGCCAAATCTGGTCACATGTAGATCAATTTGGAAACCACTGCACAACAGATCACAACCTAGTTTCCGCAATTACAGATGGGATGAATGAGGGAGATGCTTCCACTTGGGTGGCCCAGCTACACTATGAGGACACAGCCAAACTAAATGATGCCGATGCATTTATTGAGCTGCTCAGGGCTCAGTTTGAAAACCCTGACAGAATAGGTGAGGGTAAAGACAAAATAATGGAAATGAACCAAGGTAATCGACCCTTAAAAGGCTTTGTAAGGGATTTTAGACAGGTCGCAAGCAACCTCATGAATAGGCCTGACAGAATACCTCTGCACTATTTTAAAGAAGCTATTGATCCAGAAGTCAGAAAAGCTTGCAGCATCAGAGGAATACCAGAGCAACTGCAAGACTGGTATGCCATGCCCATTAGGCTGGTTAGAGAAATCCACCCACACTGAAAACCTCCCTCTGAGGGCCTCCTAGGAGAGCTTTGGCCAGATGCCCTCTGACTAAACCTGCTGAATCTGCTCCTACCCAACCTACAAGGATTATAGAGTTCTATTGATGTGGCCATACTGGTGATCGGGCAGCCGAATGTCTGGCTCTTGCACCTGTTCTACAACCAAGGCCCAGTACAGCTGCCAGAGGCAGAAGAACTCTGTCAGATGGTGCTCCATTCAAAATCCAAGAAAGAAATACTTAAGACTCCATTAATTAGAGAAAAGATATATTTTACTGGAGGTCTAGTGGTAGCAACAAAAGAATTCTGAATCTGAGAGAATGAGCACGCAAATCACATATACAAAGTGATGGCAACGTTCCCACCCACAATAGTTCAATTTGTCTACCCAATAAAAAGTTGTTTATAACATCATGTGGGCATCTCTAGGTGGTGATGAGACCTCTGTCCATTAACCTTGACATATTTTGATAAAGAGCCTGCATAGCATAAGATAGAAACCTAAGCAAGAAACTCCCCCAACTTATACAATTCTGTTTTGTAAAACCTCCAGCTCGCTTCCCATAACCATGTCCCCCCTCCTCCCCCCATTACTTATGACAGCTGAAAGATGTAAAGCAAAGGAAGAAAATCTTGAAGGCTGACATTCGGCCCTCCTGCAAAAGAGGCGTTAGTCCTATAAAAGAGAAAAAATAAAAGATAAAAGAAAAAGATACATGTAACACCACAATAATATAGTCTAGGGTTTATCAGAATATTTAGTACGAAACACCTTGACAAGCTTAGGAGCTCTAATGTCCTTTTCATTCACCCATTTGGACTGGGAAGGAGAGAAATGCTTCCAAACAACCAAATATTGGAGTCGACCTCTTTGTTTTCTAGAATCCCAAATTTCCTTAACTTTGAAATGTTGTTCACCTTCAATTAGCAATGGCACGGGGGATCCACCTGAGTCAGTCTCAAGTCGGAGGTATGTTCAGGCTTTAATAGACTAACATGGAAGACAGGGTGGATCCGTCAGAGGGTTTTTGG
The DNA here is from genome assembly GCA_009733165.1 of Naja naja. Lineage (NCBI taxonomy): Eukaryota > Metazoa > Chordata > Lepidosauria > Squamata > Elapidae > Naja > Naja naja. The sequence continues at coordinate 60,181,793 of CM019155.1, read as the reverse complement.
TAATTGCAGTTGGATTTGTTGGAGGGTTTTTGGTAATTTCAGTTGGACTGCCACAGGATTCACAATTCGTTCAATTGGGAAAGGTCCAAGCTTTTTTGATTTTTTGTGTGGTCTGCAAATATCTGGTGGATGAAAAAACCTTGTCACCTACTTGATATGGTTTTTGTGGAGTTCTCTTTTTATCTCCAAATTTTTTATGAGCTTGATGAGCATCATCTAATGCTTTATGGGTAACTGTCCAGGTAAGCTGGAGCTGGGTTATCCACTCATCCAATGACTGAATGTTGGGCTTCTCCTGTGGAAGCTCGGGTGTGGGTACAAAGTCTTGTCCTGAAGCCACTTTAAATGGAGTAAACCCAGTACTACTATGTACCAAATTGTTATATGCCACCTCAGCGAATGGTCAGCCCAATCGTCTTGTTGATAATTTATATAGCATCTAAGATACTGTTCCAATACTGAGTTAGTCCTCTCACAAGCCCCATTGTTTTGTGAGTGGTGGGTGGAGCTTAAGCCCTGGGTGGAGCCCAATAATTTCAGGAACTCCTTCCAAAAGTTTGAAGTAAACTGGACACCCGTCTGAGATTATGCGTTCAGGAACATCTGTAGATATGTAAAATAAACAGTTTAGCCAACATTTTTGCAGATGGGATTTTCGCACAAGGTATGAAATGTACATGTTTGGAAAACAAATCTGTTACTACCCAAATAACCGTATTTCCCCCACTTTCAGGTAATTCTACTATAAAATCCATAGAAATTTCTTTCCATGGAGCAGTTGGTCTAGCCACATTTTGTAGTAAGCCTGCTGGTTTACCAGGAGGCTATTTGGCTGAGGCACAGATAGGACAACTAGCCACATAAGTCTCAATGTCATTTTTCAAGGTAGGCCACCGAAATTGCCTTTTAACCAAGTGTAAGGTTTCCAGCAGCTTTAGAGTCATGAGTGTGCCGTAATATTTGGTTTCTCAACTTTGCTGGCACATATAATTTGGCCCCAACCCATGCCAATCCATCTCTAACCGTACAGTTATTTGAGTGAGCCAGGAACCAATCATCAAGTTTTAGAGCTTCTTTTAATTGTGCAGATAAATTATTTGATAAATCAACTTCCTTCTTTTTCTGGGCTCTGGTAACCATTGGAGCTGCCAACTGTTTGGTTGGGATAATAGGCCAGACCACTTCTTGGCGGACACTATTATATTGAGGTAATCTAGACAAAGCATCTGCCATAAAGTTTTTTCCCCTGGAATATACTTCAATGGAAAATTAAAGTGTTTAAAGTACTGCACCTAGCGAATTTGCTTGGGAGACAGCTTCCGAGGCGTTTTCAAAGCCTCCAAATTTTTATGATCTGTCCACACCTCAAATGGGTGTTTTGCCCCTTCTAGGAAATGCCTCCAGGTTAACAGAGCCCAGCGAACTGCAAAAGCTTCATTTTCTCAGATGGCCCATCTTCTTTCGGTTTCAGTTAGTTTACAGGAAATATATGCACATGGTTGCAGAGTCCCCGTCTCGTTTGCTTGTAGTAAGACCGCCCCAACTGCTACATCACTCGCATCAGCTTGGATTACAAAAGGGGTGTCCATGTCCAGATGCTTGAGCACTGGTTCAGCAGCAAACAGTCGCTTCAGCTTCTCAAAGGCCGCTTGGCACTCCATGGACCACTCCAGTGGTTTACTAGGCTTCGGTTTCACTTCCCCTTTTGTTTTTAAGAGATTTGTGATAGGCATTGCAATCTTTGCAAAAGCAAGGATAAATTGACAGTAAAAATTAGCAAATCTCAAGAAACTTTGCAGTTGTTTCCTGGTGTAGGGAGGGGCCCATTCCAAAACGGCCTGAACTTTCCCTGGATGCATTTCTATGCCGTCATGTGATATGCGATAACCTAAATAGTCAAGTTTTTCCTGGTGGAATTCACACTTGGACAACTTGGCGTACAGTTCAGCAGCTCGAAGTTTTTCCAGAACTGAACGCACTAGTTTCATATGTTCATCACAAGTCTCTGTATAGATAAGAATGTCATCAAGATAAACCAACACCCCCTTGTATAAATGTTCATGCAACACCTGATTTATCATTTGCATGAATACTGCAGGCGGCCCCTGTAGGCCAAATGGAAGAACATTGAATTGGAAACACCCCATTTGGCAGTTAAAAGCAGTTTTCCATTCATCCCCTTCCTTAATTTGAACTTGGTAGTAAGCTTCTCTTAGATCGAGTTTCATAAAAATTTTCCCTTTGGCTAAGTGGGCCAACATATCCTTCATCGAGGGGAGGGGGTACACGTTCTCCACCGAAATGGCATTGAGGTTCCTATAGTCCACACACAAATGAAGAGAGCCATTTTTCTTCTCATGGAATAATACTGGGGCTGCTACTCGGGGCCTAGCAGGTTGTATGAAACCACGTTCCAAATTTTTATCGATAAATGACCACAGCTCTTCTAGTTCCCGCGGTGTCATTGAGTATAGTTTTGGTTTTGGGAGTTTCACTCCTGGCAAAATTTCAATATTGCAATCTGTTGCAATATTGGGGGAAGCTCGTCCAAGGCCTTCTCACTGAAGACCTCCTTTAAGTCCCAATATTCCTCTGGAATTTTCTCCTCCCCCCTCAGATTCTTGGTGACAGTGGAGGCCAGCTCTGTGGGATTCTCGGTTTCTGGTTGAGATTGCCCCTCCCCTTTCTGGGGGTTGGTCAGTAGGTATGCGCAATGATTCCCTCCTCCAGTCAACGTGGGGGTTCCATTTCCGGAGCCAGGGCAAACCCAGTATAAGGGGGCATTCCATCCCAGGAGCCACAATAAAACACAAAGTCTCTCTATGCTTCCCCATCATCATTTCTACTGGTTCCGTTATGAAATGTGCAGGACCGCCCCCAGCTACTGATCCATCCAGTTGGCAAAAGGCTATAGGCATTTTTAAAGTCTTTAGCCTTAAGCCCATTTTCTCTACTACTTCCAAACTGATTACGCACCTGGTGCACCCAGAGTCTAACAAGGCCAACATTTCCCCTTTGGCTCCCGGCGTGGGTACCCTTAATCTCACTGGAATGGTCATAGGGCCCTTGTTTGGACTTTACCAGTGAGTCGTCTTCTGATTCGGATTCACTCTCTGCAGAAGAGGTCAGAGTTCCCAGCTCCTCTCCTTTCAGAGGGGAGATCTCTACAATCTCCTCCGCTTTAAGCACCGTTTCACGAGGCTTTGCTGGAGTTTTTTCAGGTTTTCTTCCTCCTCCTGGTGCCCGCTTTGGCTCTAGTTTGACACGGCAGTCTGCATCCCGGTGACCTTCCTTCCCACATTGGAAGCAGGCAGTGGTCTTGGGTTTTGCCATCAACCCTCCCTTTTGAGGTTTTTAGGCTTCTCGAGGGCTGGTGAGGGATGACTTGCTCCAACTAAGGCCACCCCGCATCTGTTTCAGGGTCAGATCAATTTCCACTTCTGCTGCCAGCACGTACCACAGCGGCAGCTCACTGGGGTCTCTTCTGGCAATACAGCTCTGATAAACATCTCAATTCAGCCCATCTTTAAAAGCTTCTATCAGGGCTCCCTGGGACCAGCCTTGAATATGGCACACCAGCTCTCTAAATTCCTGGGTGTAATCGGCCACTGATCTCCGCCCCGATTTATGGTTTTCATCCTAATTCTAGCCTTACGTTCAGCTAGTGGGTCTTCAAACTGGCCTGCAGCACAGTCATGAACAGGTCATAATTCATTAGCTGGGGGGCATTATCATTATGCAAAGTCACCATCCACTTGGCAGCTGTTCCTTCAAGAGCCCTGGTAACACATCTGACTTTTTTTTTTTAATTACATTTATATGCCGCCCTTCTCCGAAGACTCAGGGCGGCTTACAATTTCTGGGATACAACCCAGTGTGCTCAGCAATAGCCTTCATTCCATTGTATATGCCTGCTTATTACTAAGCGGCATTTTTACAAGGTCAGCTAATTGCCCTCAACAATCTTGGGTCTTCAATTTACCTACCCTTTGGCTGCTTCCGAGGAAAAATCCTCCCCATTTTCCTCCATATGGCTCCAGACTTGTGCCAGGAAGAATCCTAACTCCTTTGGATTCCCCCCATATTTTACTTCCAATGGAGGCACCTTTGGAGTTCTACGCCTTCTGGCAATTACTCCCCCTGCCGGGGGCCCCTGGGCTGCGGCTGCCTGTTGCACCGGCCCAGGTTGATTTATGGGGGTAGCTGCTCTGATTCCTCTGGCTGGGGCTGCTCCCCCCTCTTCCCCCGCATACCTTTGATCAGTTTGAGTTTCTCCGACCACTTCATTTAGGAGATGCAGGGCTTGAGTTAGTAAAAAATTATTTCTTTCCTTCTCTTGCCATGGCTCTTCTCTTCCATGCTGACGGGCAGTGGTCACTCCTGGAGGAGACTCCCAGGGACCATTTGGGATTTACAGCTGGTTTTTTGCCAAGACTTAAGTCTGCTAACAAGTTAGCTTCCCCTGCTGCCTCTAACAGCAGGGAATCTGGCCCTCCAGTCACTCCCAGGTCTTCTTGGTCACTGGCTGGATTAGACATTGTGTTTAGATCCCCTCGGAAGAAAATTTATTAATTCTCCAGGTGGGCTGGTAAACTGAGATTCAGAATAATGTCAGATGGCGCTCCATTCAAAATCCAAGAAAGAAATACTTAGACTCCATTAATCAGAGAAAAATTATCTTTTACTGGAAGTCAAGCAGTAGCAACAAAAGAATTCTGAATCTGAGAAAATGAGCGCGCAAATCACATATACAAAGTGATGGCAAATGCTTCTCTGGCCACGGCTCCCACCTGTTCCTCTAAACTGAGCGGTGCATCCAGGAGGACGCCCAAGTTGTGCGCCCTATCTACAGGGGGTAACACCTCTCCCCCTATAGTTAACGGTGGAATTTCCTGGGCAAATCGAGATGCCAGTACATATAGCCACTCGGTCTTGGCTGGGTTGAGCCTGAGTCTGTTCCTCCCCATCCAGATCTGCACCGCCTCCAAGCACCGAACCATCACATCGAGGGCATCACTGGGTTGGTTAGGGGTGGAGATAAAAAGCTGGGTATCATCAGAATACTGATGATATCTCACCCCATAACCACGGATGATCTCACCCAGTGGCTTCATATAGATGTTGAACAGGAGCGGCGAGAGAACCGACCCCTGAGGCTCCCCACAAAGGAGTGGCCTCGGGGCCAATCTCTGCCCCCCCCGCCAACACCATCTGCGTATGGCCCGAGAGGTAGAACCACCGTAAAACGGTGCCCCCCACTCCCAGCCCCTCGAGGTGTCGCAGTAGGATACCATGGCCGATGGTATCAAAGGCCACTGAGAGGTCTAATAGGATCAAGACAGAGGAATGCCCTTTGCCCCGTGCCCTCCAGAGATCATCTACCAGTGCGACCAACGCTGTCTCTGTGCTGTATCCGGGCCTGAAGCCCAATTGGTGTGAGTCTAGATTGGGGTGGGTAAACTTTTTGACTCGAGGGCCACAATGGGTTCTTAAACTGGACTGGAGGGCCAGAACAAAAGCATGGATGGAGTGTTTGTGTGAACTAATATAAATTCAAAGTTGGATTACTTCACGTAGCCTTCTGGGAGAGCAAGAGAACCCTCCGCTCTTTGGCTCCGGGTCGGATAGAACAGCCAAATGGGCGAATCCGGGCCCCGCCGTGGTTTGCCCGGCTGGTCTAGATAGTCGGTTTCTTCCAGGAACATCGGGAGCTGTTTAGCTACCAGCTCTCAACAACCTTTGCAATAAAGCGAAGGTTGGAGGCGGACAAAGTTGTTTAAATTAGCTGGGTCCAGGGTAGGCTTTTTGAGGAGGGCTTCACCGCCTCTTTCAAGGGAAGGGAAGATTCCTCAAAGAAGCAGTATTACTGCCTGGAGCCAGCCGTGTGACCTCCGGCGGCATAGACCAGCCAGGAGGGCACGGATCCAATAAACACGTGGCAGCGCTCAGTCTTCCCATGATCCTGTCCACCTCTTTTGGAGTTACAGGGTCAAACTCCTCCCATATAACACTCCTAAGACCTGCTATATCATTCCCATCGGACTCTGACCAGTTGGAGTCCAAGCCGGCCCGGATCTGAGCGATCTTATCTGTCAGATGTTAACTAAATTCCTCGGCCCGTCCCTGTAAAGGATCCTCCCCTCCCTCCTGTTTAAGGAGGGAGCGGGTGATCCTGAACAGGGCGGTCGGGTGATTATCTGCGGATTCAATGAGAGAGGAGAAATAAATATGCTTCACCTCCCTCAACGCAGTCAAATAGGACCTAATATAGGCCCTCAACTGCAATTGGTCAGATTCAGACTGGCTGGACCTCCAACTCTCTAGGCCTCTCTAGGCCTCTCTCTAGGCCTCTCTTCCAACGCTTCATTTCCTGGAGCTCCCTGGAAAACCAGGGAGCTAATTGGGATCTGCTTCGGGTGAGAGGCCGCAAAGGAATGACTCGATCGAGTGCCTCGGCGGCAGCCATCTGCCAGACATTCACCAGGGTCTCAACCGAGTCGTGGGCAAGAGAGGACGGGATTGACCCAAGCTCTGCCTGGAATTTCTCTGGATCTATTAGGCGCCTGGGGTGGAACCATCTCATTGGTTCCACTTCCCAGCAACGGGGAGTGGTATCCTGGAAGGTTAGCTGCAGGAGGGAATGATCGGTCCATGGCAGGGGGTACACGATGGGAGACCCCCCCACCTAGATCATTATACCACTGTCCCGAGATAAAAACCAGGTCAGGGGTGTGTCCCCCTTCATGAGTGGGACCCTGTATTATTTGGGTCAGGTCCATGGCCACCATAGAAGCCATGAACTCCTGGTCCAATTTTGATGCCCCCCCCCCAGGGACGGCAGGTTGAAATCCCCCAACACAATAAGTTTGGGGAACTCAACCACCAGCCCCGATAGGACATCTAGTAGACCAGGCAGGGTTGTTGATATGCAGCTGGGAGAAAGGTACATAAGCAACAAACCCAACTGACCCTGAGAGCCCCATCTCAGTAGAAGGGATTCACATACGCCTATCTGCGGGACAGTGGCCTCCCTTGGATGACTTCCCTGATGACTACAGCCACTCCCCCACCCCTACCCTGGGTCCGAGTCTGGTGTATTACACGGAAACCTGGTGGGCAGAGTTCTATCAGAGGGACCCCTCCCTACGGGCCCAACCAGGTCTCCGTGATACAGGCCAGGTCCGTGTTTTCCTCCTAAATCAGATCTCAGATGAGGGGAGCTTTGTTGCCAATGGACCTGGCATTCAAATAAACCAGCCTCAGCCCAGGATCCCGCTTCTCTAAGCCCCTGGGCAGATGGGTAGGAATCGGAGGGTCAGAGTGCGCTACCGCTTGAAGATAGCGGGTGCGCACTCCTATAGATCGATATGACTCTCCGCCCTTACCTCTGCTGCCTTTCCCAGTCACTGTGCAGATCCCATACTCCACCCGTTCCCCCGAGGCTCTGGCCAGACCCCCCCCCCCGCTGAGGTCCATTTCCGACCTGGACTGAGAAAATCCTGTTGGGGCTCCCTCAGGTTCCAACCCTGCCTGATAACCCTTCTTTCCCCTTAAACCCCTTAAAAGCTTATTTTAAAAATGTAATAAAGGGGTGTTGGTCCCTCTCTTATTACCCAACCCCCGCCCCTTTCCCTTTCCTGCACGATGCCACCTCCCGGGATCCCAAGATCCATCATCAAGGTAAGCCGTCGATAACCTGGCAGGCCACATCCAGGACAGAGGGGAGTCCTCAGGGCTTGCAGCTCAGTAGCTAGATAAGTCCATAGTGTTCTGTTTGTAAAAATCAGGAGGAAAGATGATTTGTGGAAAGTATCCAGATCGAATAGTCGGTCCAGGTCGAGTTGTTGGAACAGTCCGGGTCCGGGATTTTCTCACAATCACCGAGGAGCTTGTTGACAAAGGCCCATGGACTGACCACCATGCTCTCACCAGTGGTGGTATTCCACAACTTGCCTACTCGGGGATTATGGCAATAGCCAGCAGGGATCACATTCCCAGCCTCTACTGTTCTCCCACAACAGATTGGCGGGTGTGGTTCCACAGTGTTCATTGCCGCCCTCTCACGACGGCAGGGACATCCATCCTCGCAGGTATCCTTGAACCGAGAGAGTGGGAGGGCGGGAAAGACCTTCTGTCTGGATTTCAAGACGGCCCAAGTCTTTGGATGGTAAAGGAGTCCAGTGGGGGAGGGATCAGCGGTCCAGTAGTTTACTTCCTGGTTGATATCAATATGGGTAACTAGGCAACCAGGCAACCCATGTGGCAACCCATGTTGTTTAGGGGATGTCCCATCCTCCACCATGCTCCGGGAGATGATGTTCACTGTGGGCAATGTCCCTCCAAGGTCTGATTCGAGGCTCCTCCAGGCCTGCACCCACAGCACCCAGGACAAGCCTGGGTGCTATTTCAGTGTAGGCCCTAGACGTCCTGAATTCATCGGCCCCTGTTAACAAAGAAGTGGGGGTATGCCAGCACATCAGTTCTAACTTAAGCTGGTGAGCCCATCCCTCCTTGGAATGGCGATCTCCATTTCTTGAGTCCGGTGTAGGTCCCATGTTCAGGTCGAGATTCCAGCACCTATGAAGTTTCCATGCCTGTAGCGTCAGACCGTCACACCAATGACCCCAAATTGGGGTTAGGTCCCATCTGCCAGTGCAGTTCATGACGCTGCAGGTAATGCCCCCAGTATCGACAAAAACAAGTCCAATAAGAATATTAACGGCCAAGGCAATATGAACAGTGATGGTAATAATGGGCCTAAATTGTTCAGTAACAATGCTCAGAACCTCCAAAATGTCTATAGCGGTAGTATTTAAAGCGGTAATGTCCATGGAGTAACGATAACAGCCCCCCTACTGCTCACATCTCCCAATGTTCTAGCTGCTCCAACTGACATAAGAAGCTCTCATCGGCTCCCAACTGTCATCAGAAGCTCTCAGCTGCTGTCACCATTTTCGCTGATGATGTTATTGCTGCCCTTGTTTTCGCCGCCAATATTTGTAGGTAAATCTTTTCCAGTAAGTTGGGGGTTGGAGCAAATATTGTTTTCCGTACCCCCAGACAATATAAGTCGATCTCAGGGGGTAAGGGCTGGAAATAGAGGCCTTACCCACTCCACAGGACAAATTCCTATTTCTCCCATTACAGAGCTCTAGCTATTGCTAGCGGCCATGTTGGGAGCATGCGCCCCATATTCAATTGTAAATAATTTTTCTGCGGACCATCAAACTTTCTTGCGGACCACTAGTTGGTGACTGATGCACAAAGGCACCACCAGAACTCCCTTTTCCTGCCTCCCTGACAGGATTAACCCCTAGGACAGGAAAAACGAAAGGCCACAAACCAAGATTAACCCAATGAAAGAGTAAAACAAAACCCAGGGAATCAGAAGTACATCAAAACCATCAAGCTGCAAGACTTCAAAGGGGAATTAAGCATAAATGGCTCAGTCACACTCCCAACTTTGCCTGCTAGCCATGTAAGTTGTGTCACTACTTTTCTTGCCTTTTCTTGCTTTCCTGAATTAAAGAATCCCACTTTCTGGCAGCTTGCTTCTATGTCTATTCCTTCTCAGCATCAGTGGACTGCTTCCCAGATGAAGAATGAACCAGGGAGATTTCTTCCAACAATATATACATTGGCAACAAGTAAAATTAGTTCCCCATCCAATGGAGAAAGCAATCCAACTTCGGAATAGTATCCCTATATGCCAGGGCCAATTTTAACTGGAAGTATGAATTTCCCCAACTATTTAAAAGCTTTTGGTCACAGCACTGGATCCATTGAGTCAATTAAATCATTACTCTACCTCTAGTCCAGTGGCGGCTAACCTTTTTCGGCTCCCTTGCCGATAATTGTGTGCATGCTCGCTTGCAAGAGCTCCTGTACCAGGACCCAGAAGGCAATGCATGCTGGGCCCCCCACACCCTGTGCGCATGCACATGCGATCCCCTCGTGCACAGCACATCCCTGTGCATGCGTGCACATCTCCCATGCACCCCCCTCTGCATGTGCGCCAGGTACCCGACAATCAGCTGTTGGGCGGCGGCGCATGCATGTGCAGTGGGGCTCTTCTGGGTGACCTCTTGCATGCCAGGGGAAATGGCTCTGCATGCCACTTCCGGAACGCGTGGCATAGTTTTGCCAACATCTGGTGTGTATCACGGAGACCTGGTTGGGGCCTGAGGGTGGTGTCCCTCTATGTGATCTTTGTCCCCCAGGTTTCCGGGTGTTGCACCGGCCACGTGCCCAGGGTAGGGGTGGAGGAGTAGCGATTGTTATTAGGGAGACTCTGTTTCCAAGGGAGGCCACTGTCCCGCAGATTGGCGGTTGCGAATCCCTCCTTCTGAGGTTGGGCCTGGGTGGTCGGTTGGGCCTGTTGTTGACGTACCTGTCCCCAGCTGCATTGCAACGGCCCTTCCCGAGCTGCTGGATGCCCTCTCGGGAGTGGTGGTGGAGTTCCCCAGACTTATTGTTCTGGGGACTTCAACTTACCCTCACTGGGGGTGGCGTCTGGATTGGCTCGGGAGTTCTTGGCATCCATGACAGCCATGGACCTGACCCAGGTGATTCAGGGGCCCACCCATGAGGGGGCAGCTCGACCTGGTTTTTATCTCGAGGCAGTGGTGTAGTGATCTGGGGTTGGATCTCCGGTTATTCTACCCCTATCATGGACAGATCATTATCTCCTGAGGCTGGTCTTCCAATATGCTGCTCGCTGCTGGGATGAGGAACCACGATGGTTCCGCCCAGGCCTAATGGACCGGAGAGGTTCCAGGCGGCCCTGGGGTTTTTGCCCACCTCCCTTGTCCACAGCCCGGCTGAGACTTTGGTGGCCGCCTGGCAAGAGGCGGCCTCGGCAGCTTCGACCGGGTTGTCCCCTTGCGGCCTCTCCCTTGCCGGAGACCTCATTTAGCTCCTTGGTTTTCAGAGGAGGGGAATGAAGCGGCAGAGGAGGCGCCTAGAGAGTAGGTGGAGGACTAGTGGCTCTGAGTCTGACCGTCTCCAGTTAAGAGCCTATATTAGGACTTACCTGGGCGATTAGAGCAGCGAGATGTACTTACTTCTCGCTCTGATCGCGTCTGCAGATGATCGCCCTGCGCCCTGTTTAGGGTCACTCGCTCCCTCTTGCAATTGAGGGGGAGGGACCCCTCAGGGCAGAGCAGAGGATTTTAGTTTACATCTGGCGGATAAGGTCGCTCAGATTCGGGCTGGCTTGGACTCTGACTGGCAGGATGTTGACGATGGCGTGGCGGCAGTCTTGTGGATCCTGTTTGGGTTGAGTTTGACTCTGTCTCCCTGGATGAAGTGGACAGGATCATCGGAGGCTGTCTTCCACCACGTGTTTATTGGACCCGTGTCCTTCCTGGTTGGTTTATGCCTCCAGGGAGGTTACCGGTTGGCTCCAGGCAGTTATCACGCTTCTTTGAGTGAAGGGGTTTTCCTGCCGCCCTTAAAGAGGCGGTGGTGAGACCCCTCCTTAAGAAGCCTGCCTTGGACCCAACCGTTTTGAATAACTATTGTCCAGTCTCCAACCTTCGCTTTTAGCGAAGGTTGTTGAGAGCGTGGTGGTTCAGCAGCTTCCGCTGTTCCTGGAGGAAACTGATTACCTTGACCTGTACCAATCGGGTTTCAGGCCCAGGCACAGCACCGAGACAGCATTGGTCGCATTGGTGGATGATCTCTGGAGGGCTCGGGACAGGGTTTTTCCTCTGTTCTGGTCCTTTTAGATCTCTCAGCGGCTTTCGATACCATCGACCATGGTATCCTTCTGCGGCTCGGGGTTGGGAGTGGGGGCACCGTGTTACGGTGGTTCTCCTCTTACCTTCGGACCGTTCGCAGTTGGTGTTGACGGGAGAGCAGAGTCCTCCCGAGGCCTCTTAGTTGTGGAGTGCCTCAGGGGTCAGTTCTCTCACCTCTCCTGTTTAATATCTACATGAAACCGCTGGGCGAGATCATCCGTGGTTTTGGGGTGAGGTATCATCAATATGCAGATGATACCCAGCTGTATATCTCCACCCCAGACCAGATCAGTGATGCTCTCTCGGTGATGTCCCGGTGCCTGGAGGCGGTGCAGGCCTGGATGGGGAGTAATAGGCTCAGACTCAACCCGGCCAAGACTGAGTGGCTGTTCTTACCGGCATCTCGGTTTCAGTTGATGTGCCATCTTTGGTCATGGGGGAGGTGTTACCCCGTGGATAGGGCGAGGAATCTGGGCGTCCTCCTGGATGCACAGCTCAGTTTGGAGGAGCAGGTGGGAGCTGTGGCCAGGGGGCTTTTGCCCAGGTTCGGCTGGTTTGCCAGCGCCCTTACCTGGATCGAGATGCTCTTGACGGTCACTCATGTGCTCGTCACGTCCAGGATCGACTACTGCAATGCTCTCTACATGGGGCTTCCCTTGGATTACCGGAGGTTGCAGCTGGTGCAGAATGCGCGCTGGCTGTGATGGGGGTATCGATACTCCCATGTTACACCCTCCTCGCGACCTGCATTGGTTGCGGTTGCCTTCGGTTTCCTTCAAGGTGTTAGTAACAACTTATAAAGCCCTTAATGGCTTGGGTGCAGGGTACTTGCGGGATCGCCTCCTGCCTGCATCACAGTCCAATGCCCGTCGCTCCCATAGGAGGGGCCTTCTGGGAATACCGTCGGTCAGGCATTGTCGGCTGGCGGCTCCCAGAGCTAGGGCCTTTTCTGTGGGAGCGCCGCCCTGTGGAACCAGCTTCCTGGATCTCGTTTGGCCCCTGATCTCCGCTCCTTTCGTCGAGACTTGAAGACCTGGCTGTTTCAGCAGGCCGGCCTGGATTGACCCTGGGGTGGGTAGTTTTAATTCGTTTGTTTATTTGTGATTTTATTGTTTTAACTTTTGGTAATTTGGACTTGTTTTTAGTTGTTTTATTGTATATCCTTTTGTATGTTCGCCGCCCTGAGTCCTTTGGGAGTAGGGCGGCATACAAGTCTAAATAAATAATAAATAATAATAATAATAACATGGCTCTAGTCTCTGCTCAGGGGTCCAAAGTCACCCAGTGAGGGGTCCTTGTAAAATAGTTATTTCCTCATACAATGTAACTTTTAAACTTAACACATTGGCTGGACATCCATTTTGATGGAAAGTTAGTTAATAAAATAGGAATGTCTTTGTGTGTGTGTATGTGTGTATGTGTGTAAAATCATACAGAGATTACATAGAATGAAGTGAAATATTCTTAGTAATTTTCAACAATTGGTTGTTTTTCATTTATTGTTTTAGGTTAAAGGAAAGAGTCCACAAAATTGTTGTATTTGACCTGAAAATATCACTTAACAATGAATAAGTTTATATTTCATTTTAATTTTACCTTGATGCTTTGCATTATTTCTAACAGAAAGAAAATCATTACATTCTAATAGTTCAAACTATGCACACGTGCTGAAAACTAACAACCACTTCTCCACATTTTAAGGTAGGTTTTATGTCATTATCATCAGTTTATCCATTGTCTACCCACTGCAAGATGAAGGCCTCTTCGTATGTTTCCAACTAACACTGTCTTGAGCTTTTTTTGCCAATTGCTTTAATAAATATAGGAAAGCAGAAAATAAGACCAATGGGTAATTTTCACAATATAAATACATGTAATGTGTTTTTCCAAGTACAGTATGCATTTTGGAATATTGTATGCACTTCCTTAATTGTTTGTGTATGGGTATAGGGCTATTCAGGATGCTACAATTAAAATAGAGAATATCTCCAATCAATTTTCTAACCTAAGTATAACTTTAAAATGGCAAACGCTCGTCAGTTAATGCCAATTCCAATTAATGCACGTTGCACTAAAACATCCAAAGTTTGAATACTCGTCCAGGTTTTTTAGTTAATTCAGCAGGGCTCTTTATGTTCATGTATCCTCCGAAAACAACTTTATTTATTTATTTAATTTATTTTGTCAAGCGATTATAAGATTACAGGTGTAAGTATACACATAGTTATGAGTACATGAAATGGATACATATAAGAAAAATAAAAAGGAACAATAGGACAGGGACGGTAGGCACGTTGGTGCACTTATGCACACACCCTACAGACCTCTTAGGAAAGGGGTGAGTTTAATAGTAGACAGTCTAAGGTTAAAGTTTGGGGGGTTTGGTGAAGAAACCACAGTCAGGTAGAGCAGTGGTTCTTAACCTTTTTGAAAGAATCGCCCCCTTGAGACATTGAGGAAGTTGTCATCGCCCCCCTCCCCCAACATAACCACCCTCCCTGCCACCTCTTAGCGTCCCCAAGGGGGCCAGCAGAGGGGCGCTAAGAGGCGGCAGGAGGGTGTTTGAGGCGCTGGCCCTGCAGGTTCACCCACTGACTGTAGTAATGCTCCGGAGCCTGCGCCTCCAATGTGGAAGCAGTGGCGCGTTATGTGCCACCACGGCCGCATTCAACGTGCCGCCTCCCTCCCACCTCTTAGCATCCCCAAGACCAAGGGGGCCAGCAGAGGGGCGCTAAGAGGTGGCAGGGGGGCATTCAAGGTGCCAGCCAGCCCTGCAGTTTCACCCATTTTGGTGCCGGCTCTAGAGCGGTGCTACAGTCATTGGCTGAGCCTGCAGGGCCAGCGCCTTGAATACCCCCCTGCTGCCTCTTAGCGTCCCCAAGGGGGCCAGCAGAGGGGCGCTAAGAGGTGGCAGGGGGCGGTGCGTCGAACGCAGCCGTGGCGGCATGTAACGTGCCACTGCTGAGCGCCGCTCCAGAGCAGTGCTAGTCAATGGGTGAACCTGCAGGGCCAGCCGGCGCCTTGAATGCCCCCTGTCACCTCTTAGTGCCCCTCTGCCAGCCCCCTTGTGGACGCTAAGAGGGATAGGGGGGCGTTCAAGGTGCTGGCCCTGCAGGCTCACCCCATTGACTGTTGTACTGCACCTGAACCGGCGCCTCGAATGTGGCAGCATGTTGGGAAAAGCCACCGCCACCGCTTTCCCAAAATGCTGCTGCTCTCACATTCTCTCTGTCTGTCCATCTGTCTGTCCGTCCATCCAAAAGGTCTGTCTGTTTGCCTGCCTGCCTTCCTGCCTATCTACCTACCTGTCTTTTTGTCTGTCTACCTACCTACCAATATAGATCTCTCTCTCTCTCTCCCTATAGCTCACTCCATCGCCCGCATATTGCCCCCCTTCCGTTCCTTCACCCCCACATCGCCCCTTTTCGTTCCATCGCTCCCCTGAAAAACAAAATCGCCCCTTGGCGGGGTGATATCGCCCAGGTTAAGAACCACTGAGGTAGAGTATTCCAGACATTGACTACTCTGTTGTTGAAATCGTATGGGAAAGTACTATTTCCCTAGCTGTAGATATGATTGCTTTCTTGCACAATGCATTACTGCCTTTAACAAGTATTTCCTCAAAACAAACGCAGAACAAAATTCACCGGAAATCTTGCTTAAATTGCATAAATTAATTCCCGCTTCTTAACGATTAAAGGAGCCACAGATTCCCGGAAGCTTTTTGTTTTTTTGGCAGGCCTTCTCCACTCGTTTCTGTGGCGCCTTTAAGATAGTTCGGCTTAAGTCACCTGACCATGCGTAATCAAAAATGGCGAGAGGTTTAGTAGCATTTCGCACATGCGTGGTTTGGTATTCTGGTCTTTCCCGCCAGCTTTCAAAAGATTGGCGTTCTTGGAAAGACTACGAGGAAGGTAACTTACTGAAGGTCAGAGGTGGGGAAGCAGCTGGAAGAGGCCTAATTTTTTGTCTCGCGCCGCTTCTGTCTTTCTCTCTCCTCTAACTTTCCTGTTTTTCTCCGTCTCCTCCTTTTCTGTAGAACGGTTTCTACTGCGGTTTCTCAAATTGTGGGCGGAGAATGCAGAATCGTCGCCCATGTCCGAGATTAGGGATAGGTTTTTCTCTATCCCAAGTCAAATCGCGATCTGACGTTGGTACTAAAGCGTTTGAGGCGACTTTATTTGATCCTGAGCCTTCCAGGTGTGTGGAACTATATCTTCCATCGTCACCCCAAGCCTTCATGAATTTTCAGCGGGTCACCTGCTAAGTGGGAATGCTGGGATACGAGTGCGTAGTTCCACACATCCGGAAGATCCAAATTAGAGCAGGGATGACACGGAAAAACGAGTTGCAGAACTTCTGAGGAGTGAGTGAGTCCTTCTTACATGTCTAATCCGATTCCTCTTTCTGAGATTTCCATTTCTAAGATGGTTTTATACTTACAGCAGTTGCAAAATATAAATCTTAAAACCATGCTACTGCATTATTACATCACCTCTTTTTCCAATATTTTGCATGATAAACAGAAGAAAAGGTCCTGCGTGAGCCACCAAAACTCAGAGCAAGTTTTTAAAAATGGTTAAAGCTGCAGGAATAGCCTCTGCCAAAAATCATCTGCCAGTTAGTGCAGATTTGTTTGTTTATTTCCATTGTTTAGCTGGGAGGGGAAAGGAGTGATACAGTATAGGAAAGTTTGGGAAGCTTTGAGCCAGATTACAATGATTAGTTTAAAAAAAACCTTGATTTTCCATTTCCTCTGTACTCTGAATGATTTTATATTCAGGTAGCATTAAACAGGTATCCATATAAAAAAGGATGCTACAACCGGCTGCTTCATAATTAGATATTTGCCTTAAGATTTTATCAAATGTATTTGTGTCTGCTGTAACTCTTTAGAGAAGATCTATTTAGATTTCCTGTACAGTTTTACTGTCAGAAAGGAATACACAAGAAGTAGAAAAATAATCATTTATTTTCTTTATTAGATTTCTATTCACCTTTAATATAGAAAATTAAGGTCCTATTTGTAGCACTCTCTTGTATTTGCTCCTACAGCAGAAACTGTAGGTTGGTTTGACAAATTGTTTCAAAGTTACCCAATAATTATTTTAGAGATTGTTGATGTCAGTCTAAATGTTTTTTTAGAGCAGGGGTCCTCAATCCCTGGTCTGTGAACTGGCACCAGGCCATGGAATGCCAAGAAACCCAACTGTGCAAACAAGTGCAAGCGGCAGGCGAAACCACGCCCATTCCAGTCTGCAGAAAAACCTTTCCACAGGACTGGTTCCCAGTACCCAAAAGTTTGGGAGCCACTGCTTTAGAGGATAGGATCAGTCATCACTGATCGGATTTGTGATTTTTGTCTGTACAAGTAGTCCTTGATTTATGACCACAATTGAGCCCAACGTTTCTGTTGCTAAATGAGACAGTTAAGTGAATTTTGCCTCATTTTACAACTTTTCTTGCCACAATTGTTAAGTGAATCCCAGCAATTAAGTTAGTAACATGATTGTTAAATGAATTTGGCTTCCCCATTGACTTTGTTTATTAGAAGGTCACAAAAAGTAAATCTTTGATCCCCCAGGACACTGCAACCATCATAAATATGAGTCAGTTGCTAAGCATTTGAATTTTGACCATGGGTATGCTGCTATGTTCATAAGTATGAAAAATGGTCATAAGTCACTTTTTTCAGTGCCATTGTAACTTTGAACAGTCACTAAATGAAGTAAGTTGAGGATTATCTTTATTTCAATGAATGAAATGTGTTTTTAATATCATAGGCCAACAATTGACCATTATTTGATTGATTAAAATATTGACAGCCACATCACCTAAAATGTTCCTATGATATAGCTCTTTACAGATGATTGTTCCATTGATTTGCTTTTTATTGACTTCTTTCTTTTTTCTTTATAGTTAAATAATGAAAGGTAGCAAGGAGCCATACTTTGTGAAGTTTATAAAAACTCTGGACAGTTCAGAGTGTTTTCTTCAAGCCCTTGAGGTATGCTTATTTAATGTGTTTAAAACTGTCCGGTAAGTTAGTTGTACTCACTACATATACCGGTATGTGTTTTTTATTGGAGGAATTTCTTAGTACATCTTTCTTTTCCTTCATAATAACTAGACAGGAAAAAATTGATATCTACTTTATGACTAACTTTGTCCCATTGATTTCACTGGATCTATCCTAAGTATAATTGAATTGAATCAAACAGAGATTTGTGTACTGAAATATAAAATAGTAATCTTGCATGAACAAATATAAAGTGAGTGTCTTTAGTTTTAAATATCATTTGTTAAATAAAGTTATATGCTTGACTGGTCTGGAAATTTGGGGTACAGTAAATTCTTGCTCTATTCAGCCAATGTCAATGAAAGAAAAGGTTCATATAAAGACATACAATTCTTTCTCTTCATAAAAACAAACCATACAGTGGTAACTTGGTAACAGGTAATTATGAACATGGTCAATGTTCACAGCAAGGACTAAAATGAAACTTGATTGAGAAAGTCTTAGAAATACCAGCCTCAACTTACTGCAAAAGCCTTCAGCATGTTTCATAGTATAGGAAAATACTTCAGTGACATATTTCCTACTGAAAACTCTAACCTTTGGAACAATTTTTATACTTCCCTCAACATAAAACAACATTTAAAGTTAATTTTTACAGTAATAACATTAAAGCTTGGTTGGTCTAGTTTGATCTAGTGGTTAAGGCACCAGGCTAGAAAACAAGAGACCACTAGTTCAAGTCCTGCCTTGCCCATGAAAGCCAATTGGGTAACCTTGAGCCAATCACTTGTTCTGAGCCCAACTCACCTCAACAGGGTTGTTGTTGTGGGGAAAATATAGGTGGAGGAAGGTGTGTTAGATATGTGCACAGCCTTGAGTCATTTGTAAAAATAATAAAGGGATAGAAATAAAATGAAAACTGGCCTAGTTCATGTTTACCATGCTGCACAAATTGGATAGCAGTGCTTTTGAGAAAATGGCTTGGAAGTAAAGGGAATGCTTTTTGCACTGAGTTATTTGCTGCTTGTAATATTTTGCAGTCCATCAAAGAATTTCAGTCAGAAGAATGTCTTCAGATTCTTGACAAGGAAGCTGCACTTAGAATACAAGAGAATGACAAATCCCTTTATATATGTGATCAGTTTAGTGGCATTGTTTTTAATCATCTTCAAAAGGTTTGCATTTTCTTATATTGTTATTTTTTGTCATATCTTGGTAAAATGTATCTTTGCAAATTGTATAAAAAGTGGAAAATCAGTAGAGATATAAACACTGGGAGACAAAATTGATTTGATGTCACATAATCAGATGAATAACTACTGAATTTTGTTGATTCCATTTGGCTATTAAACAAATAACCAATAAATGATGATGTATGGGTTAAATTTTTAGTACCAGTTTTTCTTTCACTTGAAGAATGTGTATGTAGTTAGAGGAAAAAATGACTTTGAATTTATTGATATTTTGAAAAATTGCCAAGCTACTTGCATGGATATTGTTTCAGATAATGTAAGTGGCTGGGAAATTGCTTTGTGAAAAAAGAACCCTAATCATTTTCTTGTTTTATCTTTTTCAGCTTGGTTGTAGGATTGTGGGGCCACAGGTAGTTATCTATTGTATGCAGAATCAACGATGCGTTCCCAAGGCTGACCATCCAGTATTTAATATGACAATGGCTGATGTAACAGTATCTTGTACAAGTCTTCCAAAGGAAACAAGGGTAAAATATTACATAAATATGGAATTCAGTTCAAATAACAGGTTTATCTTCTCAATATTTATAAAATTACATTTGGCTTCTAGCCATGTTAATTATCACTTTCCTGAAGCACGGAGTGAGCGGAAGGGCTTACGACCTCAATTTAAACAACAAAGTACTATAAGCACTGACTCTAATTCTCATCAAGAAAGTTGATGAGAAAGGAAACAAATTGCTTTAAGGATAAGGAAAATCCCATATAACAGAGGACGTTGGACTTCAAAGGAAAGGATAGCTCCCTCACTCGCACAACTATTGAAATCTGACCCCTTATTAATAGATCTAATTAGATATGAAAAACTTCCCCAGCAAAGCAATTACGTTCGACTAATGCTGCATTTTGACAGCAACATTATTCCAAATGCCGTAATGAAAAGGAAAGGATCCCTGCTTAGATTTGAAGTTACTCCCACAAGAGTCTTTTGGAGTGGGCCTATTAAACTGCTTCTACAAGGACTCAATAAAACACCAAAAATGGTACTCAGGAATCACTCTGCTACCCCTAAGGTCTTTCTCCCTGAGTCTGGAGAGACTATGGAGGTTGAGCAGAGCAGGGAGGTTCTATATTTGAAGTTCAGCACTGATAAGCTTGAGGAGGCTGTAATCAGTGAATTTGCTTCCTTGTCTTCAAAGGAGCAAAGGATAATGTTAACTGAATTTGATTCTTTAAGATCTTCGCTCGTGGAAGCTTGCAGACTGATGGGAACGCTGCCTAAGTTGGGAGAACGAGGAAAACATGTCCAGGCTACGCCTAAGGGCGTTAAGCTTGCTCAGCAGGACAGGAGGGAAGGAAAATGACTCCTTAAAGAAACAAAGGTCATAAACGTAGCGGCAGAAGTTCACCCTCCCCCAGTGCACAATTGCCCTCACCTGTTTTGTCTTCTTCAAAGATGGGTGAGGCAGTCCAGCAACCATCAGAATCCATTCCTGCCTCCCTTGGCACACCAGAGAAGGTGATGCCAGTAACTCTGGGCCCCTCTATCCGAAAGGAAGAGGGGATGGCGCAAGGAGTGGCGCTTCGGGGAGATTGACTAAATAATAAATGGCCAATACATGAAGTCCCTTACATCCCTAGCCTTTCCCTTCTGTCTTGGAATATAGCTGGCTGGAAAGGCATTGAAAATTGGATAGACCTTATTGAGCTGATTTCAACATACCATTAAGGATCCCCAGATCAGCTTACTGGGCTTTGCCTCATGACACAAACCGGCAGACAAAGTCAACTTAAGAGGGAGGGCAATTGGGGGCCTAACTACGTTGGTCAAAAGGGATACGGGATGGAAGGATGAGGAAATTTGCTTAGATCCTCAATCCCAAAATATTTTGCCTATTAGGCTTTTGATCAGGGGGGTGGATCTAATTTTAATTAATGTATATATCGCTCCTTTTTCATTACACCTCCTGGGAAGAGATTTGTGGGACGAATTAGATTTAGTATTAGCTACTTTAAAGGGACGCTTTCCCCAAGCAAAAATCATATTAGCTGGAGATACTAACGCAAGATTAAGCCCCTTACTGAAGAACTATATCGAGCAAGGCTTAGTACCAACTAGATATCTTTATAATGAGTTCACCTGGGCCTCAGTGGACAAGAAGGTTAACAAATATGCCCAGAGGTTAATTTCTTTATTGTTTGTAAACAACATGCAAGTCCTCAGTGGCTCAAGTGACGGGTATATATACCCCTATACTTTCCTGTCCAACAAATCATCAACTTCTATAGATTATATTTGTACCTCCTCTAGTTTAGTATATCTCTTTTCAGATGTGAGATTCATATTTAGAGAGGAAAGTGATCACTTTCCCATTACGACATCGGTTGCACTTTCAGAAGTTAGGCCCTACCTTAAAGAGGCAACCAACACCTTAGCAAATGTCCAGGTTTATCATTACAAAAGGATATATTGGCATAGACTGGATGTTGAATCTGTGACCAACTATCTGGGCTCAGAAGAAGCTAGACAGCTAGCAGAGGAAATCTCCCAAAGTAAGGTGGGGGATAATACCCCAATATCAGCTTATATAGAGCTAACCTCTACTCTTAAGAACTTAATGATCCAGAATGATAGCAAAGTAGGTGGGATGTCCAGAAAATGGTTTGATGATTATTGTTATAGGTCGAGAGCAAATCTGAGAGCTTCAGTTAGGAAGGTTAACTGGTCTAGACTGGATGGTGATTATTCAAATATGGTTCAAATCAGGAGAGCTTATAAATCTCTCTTGGAAAATAAGAAAAGCCGCTATAACTCCAGGATATGGAAAGAGATAGAAATGGCAGCGAAATCTCAATTCCCTACGATTTTCTGGCATAAGATAGCAGGCATATTAAAACAAGGTTGCCCATTCAGTGAAATGGGAGAAGCACTATCGCTCTATTTGATGGTAATAATATAATGAATGGTTCACAATTGGAAATTCCCCATCAGGAATTAAGGAGTTGTCCCGAATGGACACCTGTAACCTTTACCAAAGTTAAACATATAATCCAATCTTTAAAAGCTGGGAAGGCTCCGGAGAGGACCTGTTGCCCCCAGAACTCTTTAAGTCTAACATTGACTTTTGGGTGCCGGTGTTGGCGGCACTGTTCACTTATATTGATAAAGTAGGGATAATCCCTGAAGGGTGGAGACTAGCTATAGTTTTTCCAATTTTCAAGAAAGGTGACAGAGCTGCCCCAACTAATTACCATCCCATCAGTCTTCTCAATATAATATCAAAAATGTATACAAAGCATTTGTTAAATAAAATAGAGGACTGGTGTCTGGACAAGGAAATTTTGGTAAACGAGCAGGCAGGCTTCAGATTGGGTAGGTCTCCAATTGATAATTGTTTTGTCCTTTCTCATTTAATCAACAAATATAAGTCCCAGGGGGAAAAGTTGTATACCGCCTTTATTGACCTTACTGCTGCTTTTGACTCTATCGATAGGAACCATTTGTGGAGGAAACTACAAATCATGGGGATGGATCCCAGACTTATTTTATTGATTAGAATTCTTTATACTAATATGGCAATTAGAGTCAGATACGCAGCAAACAGGGCTTCAACTAACAGCATACCGACAGCCAGAGGAGTGAGGCAGGGCTGTCTGTTGGGCCCTATTCTTTTCAATCTTTATATAAATGATATTCCAGCCGAGTTGGAAGGCCCTTCTACGCATAGCCCTCAAATAGGCTCAAGACATATTAACGTATTAATGTATGCCAATGATTTAGTGTTGTTTTCCAGAACCCAAATAGGTATGAGAAGACTCCTCACCAAGCTCTCGCGTTACTGTGTTACAAATTTCTTGACTATAAACATAGCCAAATCAAAAGTTATAGTTTTTGCCAATAAGAATAAAAGCACAGTTGGCATATCAATGATGTAAGGATTGAGCAAGTTACTCAATATACCTATCTTGGAATTGTTTTCTCTAGCGTAGGTGGCTGGGCTCCTCATCATCATCAATTTCTTTCTCAAGGTCAGAGCCGGAGCAAGCCTCATATACAAATTAAGTAAACGTATCCACCCAACTTCGATCTTGCCAATTCATAAAGTCTATCAGGCCAAGTTTGTTCTGATTATGCTCTATGGTGCTGAAATTTGGGGTCTTGCAGAGGCCCCCATATTAGAGAGAACCCAAAATAATTTGCTAAGGAGGATGTTGGGAGTAAACAATTCCACCTCGGCGGCAGCCGTTAAAGCCGAATTAGGATGTTTTTCGTTGCACACCTATATGATTACTAGGGCAGCAGCCTACTGGCTAAAAGTGACTCAGATGGAAGCCAGTAGACTTCCTAAAATCTGCCTAGACGAACAGCAGATCTTAAACTTTCAAAGATATTCCTAGCTAACCTGGCTGTCAGAAATTGTGAATCGATATGGTTTAGGGTTTCTGTTGTGTGATAAATTGAAACAAGTTAAACAACGGATTAAAGATGTCCACGGGCAAATAGACATGGCAACTTTATCAACTAATGGTTCCCTTGGTCTATTGACAGTAGCCAAAACAACTTTTACTCTGGAAAAATACTTAACCTAGAAATGCCATCATTGGAGAGAGAACTATTTGCTAAATTTAGATTTGAACTCCTAGATACTAACGTTAAATTTGGCCATTATCGGAAAATCCCGTATAATGATAGAACATGTGTATGCGGGGCAAACGCAATAGAGGACACATTGCATATAATATTTGATTGTAGTTTGTATGGGGAAGTAAGGAAAAAATATCTCGCCCCAATCGTGGATAAATTTCCCCACTGGGACGTAAGGCATAAGTTAATATTCTTATTGAAAGCAGACTCTTCTTCTCTGATAAGGGCAATCACTGGCTATCTTAAAAGGATGACAGTAATACGAGCCAGTTATATTGAAAAGAATTTTATCGATTGTAAGAAAGATGAGCTGAACTAGAAAGGAGATATGTTAATTAGTATTTCAATCTTTGTAAATATAGTTATTGAACACTTATATCGTCAATTTTAATGTTACATATGTTATATTTTTAGATTGTCATTTTTGTAATCGTAAGCTTTTTTTCTAACCATGTGATCTTTGAAAAGGCCTTCGGGCTATCCAGTAAACAAAAAAATATGATCTTCTGAATCCTCTCAAGTTTATCAGTGTAAATGTGTAAATGAGCAATAGAACACTGATTTTGTTACACTTCTATGAAAATCATTAAAATGTGGCATTGTTTATATTGAAAATAACTAGCAGCTTTATTTGATTCATACTTTTATCTACGAGTGTTTTTTTTTTCTATAGGAGGAAGTCCATGAATATGTACAGTTGATGGGTGGCCGTGTATACAGAGATCTTAATGTGTTAGTAACCCACCTTATAGCTGGAGAAGTTGGAAGCAAGAAATACTTAGTTGCTGCTAATTTAAAAAAACCCATTTTGCTTCCCACTTGGATAAAAACACTGTGGGGTAAATCACAGCGCAGGTAAGATAATTGTGTATGCATTTGGATTACCTGAAAAATTCTTATTTCTTAACAGAATTAACATTCTTGTTGCAAAAGGGTCATGCTTTAATGAAAAATTCTACAAAGTAATAATCTTTTGATAGGAAAAATATAAAAATGTAAGAATGATGTCTTACATTTTTAATATTTGATGAATATTTAAATTTATATGACCGAATCTGTATTCTTTTCAGAATTCTTATTGTCCTTGATCAAAATTTAATCAAATTTCGAATAAATCCATCAGAATAAGCATGTCTTAAGACAGACCAAACATATGCTTGAGTGCAAGCTCCAGTGTCATTCCAAAAATTCCCAACAAATTCTTATTTTTAATGGGACAGAAGAGACAATTATTATATATGTATGGAATAATCTTATTAACTAATGTTTTTTTTCTGTGTGCCCTTGAGACAGCCTTGTCCAGACGGTTGCTAATAGTTAAGCTCCTGCAGTTTTCTTGACAACACTTTTGGAAGTGGTTCATGCCTTCTTCCTAGGGATGAAAGAAAATGACTGGCCCAAAATCACTCAGGTGTCTATGCCTAAGGCAAAACTAAATTCAAAGTGTCTCATTTTGCCTTAATCACTGCACCAAATTGGCTGTCAATTTAATTTATTTACATATAAATTAAATCAAGCTTATTCCTGGTTCTAGCCTTATGTAATTTTTGAACTGTGGCTGCAAAAAACCACATCAGTTAAAATCAGAGTAAATGCATTAACATCATTGTCTATACTCAAATAAATCTGGATTCACCACTGATTTTCCAAAGAAAGATCAAGAGATATAATTATTCTTGTTTTTAAAAGGATCACTAGATACACAGATATAAATATGGGAGAGTTTCTGTGTCCTCCATTTCTTGGCTGTACAATATGTGTAACTGGTTTAAGCAGCATGGATAGACAAGAAGTTCAGCGTCTCACCACTGAGAATGGTGGTCAATATACAGGGCAACTGAAGATGAATGAATGTACCCATCTTATTGTTCAAGAACCAAAAGGTAAAAGATAAATCTTTGACATTTCTGTTTAGGCTGAGTTCAAGAGGAGGCTTGTATATGTATAAATATTTGCAGATTGAGAATCAGATTTCACTTTGTACTGGGCTTAAATTTTGAACATAGAATGTATCCTTATATTACTTTCTACTGGACTTTCTGCAAACATATTGTCTTAGTAATATTTTTGTGTAGTACTTCAACTGACAATGGACAGTTTTTTATGGCAATGAAAATAAAAATGTTTTAAACTTAATTTTGAGTTCTTCAAATACTATTTTAATTTTCTCTACTACCTTTATGTTAAAGTTGAACTTCTGAATTTCTTGTGATTTTCTGCCCATTTTCCCTGCATTTATTAAAAGGATTTTGATATATAGGGAAAGAGAAAGAGTCTACAACAAAATTAGATTTATTTTAAAATATATTTCATATTTTTTTTAGAATAAATCCCTCCAAATCATGCAACAGAATTTGGAAGTATAATACATAAACTTAAGGTTAAAAATAATAATAAAAGCAATGATAAAATACTTAACCAGAAGGTTTCATACATGGAACAGTCAGAGTGCTAAACACAATTATAGGCCAATATAAAGGGGTAAATCTTTACAATCTTCTTGGAAGCTGTAATCAAGGGATGTGGCAGATCCTGTGTAAGAATGGTAGACTGTCTAACAAAGTCCTATTGATGTATGGCTACTTGTATTTTAGGTACCACAGAAGGAAGGCCGGTCATTGACTGCAATAAATATCTGATTAGTTGTAAGAAAGGCTTACAAGTATTATGATGGAATAGATGTTTTACATAACCCAACCTAAAAGTGCTCAGAACTTTGAAAGTTGATGCCAGCATTTTAAGTCAAACCTGAAAACACACCATTGAGCAGTGTATCTGATTACAATTCTCAAGAATAGAGTGATTATTTTCTGTACAGGCTTAAATTTTGAATCATTTTAAAGGAAAACTTTAAAGGATAAATACATTGTAATTAACTTAGTCTAAATAGATAAAAATATATATGTTTGTCCTCTTGAGATAAGGCTGCACATTAGGCTATTGAAAAAAACAGCTATTGACATTTCTTCTCCAGAGTTTTTTTATAGTGCAGGTCTTCTATAGAGCAACAGTGGCAATTTTGAATAACAGTCTGCTAAATTGAAATGATAGACTAAGGTGCCTGAATTTTTTTCATATTTATTTAGTAAATCATATTGATCTGAATATGCTAATTAGCAAATTAATACTGGATCCCAAAAAATCAAAGCTGTCTGACCTTGCATCTTCACTTTTGGTAAATGGAATTAGTCTTTTCATCCGCAACTTAAAAATCTATTTTGAATGGTTGGAAACTTTCCTTAATGAGGGGAGGGGAGAAAGGAGCAAAATTATACATACAAATATAAGATTCCTCTTTATGTTGCTGAGAGTATTCAGAGAGCAAATTTACATATGTGATTTTCCTATCAGTTATTTGTGGATCCAATCCCATATTTTTTTCTACTTATTGAAATTCATTGCAAGGGTGATTTCATGGACATGTTTGCATTTTTGAGTTTAGATATATAAAATGTAAAACCAAACACAAACTAATGTTGAGCCTCATTGGTTATTACTTCAAGACATTTTATTCATTTTGTTCAATAGAGAGGCATTCTGTACATAGCAAAGGTGCCAAATTTATGGCACCATGTGACATTGGGACATTTTTCCCCTTCACTAAACTGGGCAGGTGTGGGCCAGCAGGTGACACATCTGGCCATGGGTTGCGAGTTTGACACCACTGATACATAGCATTATCTAACCACTGATGTTGCAGTATAAAGCCTCTTTTTGTTAGTAATATATTGCCGTTGTGTTGTCATAATTATACTTAATTGAATGTGCAAAAAGGCTCAAACACAGTTGTTCCAGTGTCAATGTATAGCTAAGGAACCATTTTTGTAAGGAAAATGTAATCATTTTATGTTTCAAAAAATAAGTTTGTGGGTGCAGTCTCTTAAATTGATTTTTAAATATATATAGAATAGGATCTCTAGCATTTTAGCTGATAAGTACAGTTGGTAGTTTTAGAGTAAGGAGTCTTTCTTTATTCCAATCTGCCTGTCACAGTGTTGTACTGTGGATAGTTACAGAATAAAGAACTAATTGGAGCAAAAAGATTTAGTACATTTATTTAAGAAAATGTCAAGAAAATATCTACAAAGCTTGCTTTGTATATTTAATATGCTCATGCAGTTTACATGCTTCAGAAGAATTGAAACATGTATTATTTATTATGATTTTGTCTCTTCTTGGGAAAGGCCAGAAATATGAATGTGCAAAAAGGTGGAATGTTCATTGTATATCCATGCAGTGGTTTTTTGACAGCATTGAAAAGGGATTTTGCCAGGATGAATCAATGTATTTGATAATTCCTAGCACAAGGAAAGATAGCACTCCAAGCACTTCAACTCCTACAAGTCAAGCTAGCAAGCCAGACGGTAAGTAATACATAAAAGGACATATTTCCTATATTATCTAGATTATTTGTATAATTATTAACTGACTTAAGATTCCATGATGATGATGATAATGATGTTTTTAGGAAAGAACTGACCTATTTCAAAGGCCTAAATTCTATTATGGCTGTTTATTTTGGGACTCAGATTATTTTTGTTACATTTTTAAGTAGAAGAAATAAGTCTTATAACAAAGTACAGGTAGTTTTTGACATACAGGTATAAGCATCTCAGCATCCCCACAAATTTCAGGTGTTTGGCATGTATTTATGACAGTTGCAATGTCCTGGGAGCATGTGATCGCTGTTTGTGACTTTCCAACAAGTAAAGTCAGCAGCAAAGCCAGATTTGCTTAACCGTGTTATTAACAACTGCAAGTGATCCATTTAACAACCATGGCAAAAAAGATCATAAAATTGGGTGGTATTCACTTAAAAGCTGCTTTGCTTAACAAAAAGAAATGGTGATCTAAATTGTGGTCATAAGTCAATTATCTGTATTATATCTCAACTTCTCCTTTTAGGGTTAGGGTTAGATCCCAAACTGCAGCTTTCTATGGCTACTGAGCATGTTCAGTTGTCCTTGATGAGTGCTGAGTATGATAGTTCTTCTATAAAAATAATTGTAAAAAATAATTATATGCAGATATAATAATTTATATATTAAGCTGAACCATGGTAAGACCAAGGGGCTTTGGATTCTGGACTTTAGCATCTTTAGTTCTGGATAGGGTTGAACTGCTCCAAGCAGATCTGCACCACAACTTGGGTTTTTTTCTGGATTTGAAACTCCTGTTCAAAAGCAGGTGGCAATCATAGCAGAAAAGAGCCTTTGCACAAGTATTGTATACCAGTTGGGCCCTTTCCTAGTTTGGGAGTTCCGGTACTTAGTTAGCCTTGATAATCTTACACTTAGACTATTGAAGCTTGCTTTACAAAGGATTATCCTTGAAAAGTATTTGGAATCTACAATTGGCATAGAGTGCAACTACATGGACAGTTTTTGAAGTCCCTAGGGTGGCCTGTGTTACACTGCTGTCACACAAATTTCACTAGTTGCTTCTGGATCCAATCCAAGGAGTTGGTCCTTATCTTTAAAGCCCTTTCTGGTCTGGGTCCACTTATCTGAGGAACCATCTCACCCCAATTGGATTGGCTTGTCCCAATCATGCCAGCAGAAGGGACATTCTGTGCACCCTGTTGGTCAAGGAATTCCAGCTGGCAGGGTCTAGGAGAAGAACCTTTTCTGCCATGGATTCTGCTTTTGGAACATTGTGCCAAAGTGAGATCTGCACTCATTCTTTTCATCTTTTGAAAGGACCCAAGACTACTCTGCCAACAATCTGAAATTTCAATGGGAGTATATCATTCTGGATGTGGTTAAAGGGTTAAAATAAGACCTCACCTCCTCCCCACATGATCTTGCTCCCTTCCCATATTTATTAATTTTAAGATAATTTATTGTTTCTATTTATTGTTTTAATGTTTTATATAATTGCCTTTATTGATTATAAGTCACTAAAGTTGTCTCTAGGTGATAGAAACAGCATATAAATTTAAATAAGGCTGCATATGATCTTTAAAAAGGAGGTGCATCTTGTGGAAATGCATTTGAAAACCTATTCAAATCAATAAAACAACTAAATCTTTTTGCATTCATGAATCCCCCCCTCAAGGATCTATGACAACTCGCTGCAGCCAACTCGCTAGAGCCAACTCACCTGGCCAACTCACCACAGGACAAGAATTAACACTAATACTGAAAAATAAGGAAATAGAATAATTAAATGATGCTAAAGAAAGGACAGAATGAAATGTAAATGACAAAAATTAAAATAATTTAAAATTATGTTAAATGGTTAATTTGAATAGTTGAATTGTCCTGCAGTGAGTTATTCTGTAGCAAGTTGGCAATAGCAAGTTGGCCGTGGTGAGTTGATCATGGCAATTTGGCCATGGTGAGTTGGCTGTAGCAAGTTGTCCCATTCCGCTTCAGACATGCTCCTACAAATTGCAAAGTATATCTTTCAAAAGGTTTGAAGAACTCTAGTGAATAGCAGGATGAGTTACTTGATTTGGTAGCTATGATTGAACTACATTTTCCAGTATCTTTTCTTCACTGGTTTTTTTAATTTACTTTTTATTTATCAAATTTCTATACCACAGGTGTCAAACTCATGCTATCACATTGCTGTCATGTGACCTATCATAACTTTCCCCTCGTGGAGCTGGGATGGGTTTGTCCTGTGCATGATGCATCTGGCCCGTGGGCCACCAGTTTGACACCCTGCTCTATATCATCCATCTCAGCTTTGTGCCTCTGGGTGATTACATTGGTTGCAGTTGCTACAAATTGAAATTCAGTGACATTTGCAGAATTACAAGCTATTTACATCAATATATAAAATAGTATCACTCTTATGTCCACAATTCTATCAAAACCAATGGGAAAAAGACGTTTTTATTGAAGATAAATTCATAATTTTTCCTCTTTCAATGTCTATTTCCCTTTTGCAGTATTTCCTAAAAATAATATAATAGGAATAATGTGTCCTGAATAATGAATAAGCCATTACTTTGTAACCATTAGAAAATACTAAGAGCTTTTTGCATGCATTGATAGTAAATTATGTTATACTTAGCATAACCGAAGGAAGAAATTAATGGAGAATGAAAGTTAACTGATGTCCAGTATGATTTTTATTCATGCTTAATCTTCTATGAAATGAGAAAGTAAGTTATAGTTGATATATCGATGCAATTTTCCAAAATCATTCATAAATAACTTTTTTATCTGAATTTTATTTAAAGGTCAAACACTTTCGGATGTTAGTCATATTTCAGTTATCAACTTAAGTGACATTAATGAAACATCATGTAGTTCTGTTTTGAATAGCAGACTGGATCCTTCGCCTGATGATCTGAACAACTTGAATATTAGTTCTTTGAAAACACGTGAGGATTTACTGGATGGATGCCGAGTAAGTTTAAAAGTGCATGTTCAATTGTAAAATTACCCAGATAATTCTATAGATTTTAGAATTTGTGAAATTATATTGTTCATGAATGTAACTAAGCAGAATCTGATGTTTCACTCTGACTAATCGGTTAAAAGCAATTGTCCATTATTGCACCTCTGACTGAAAAAAAGAATGCAAAAGCCTTTACTTACAAACTCTGTTAAATTTTCTTTTACTTTACTTTTTTATTGTCATTGCACCTCGTACAACGAAATCAAACACCATCTTCAGTGCATATTATGACCATGACCATGAAAATAAACACAAACACACATCCTTCACCCTTCACACATTGAACCGGAAACCCCCAACACTGCACTATACAGCAGAATTCAAAAGAGCTACTGCCCTGGGATAGAAGCTGTTTTTCAGCCTATTTGTCCTTGTTTTTATTATTCTGTACCGTCTGCCAGATGATAATAGTTCAGAAAAAAATGGTTGCCAGGATGAGATGGATCTTTGAGAAAGTTTTGAACTTTCTTAAGGCAGCGGGAGTTATAAAGCTCTTCCAAAGAGGGGAGAGGGCAACCAATGATCTTCTGGGCAATGACAACCCTCTGGAGCACTTTCCTATCTGCCACTGTGCAATTGGCAAACCATACAGAGGTGCAGTATGTTAAATGCTCTCTGTGTTGCAGCGGTAGAAGGTCACCAGCAGTTTTTCATTCAGTTGTTTTCTGAGAAGTCTCATAATCTCTGCTGGGCCCTTTGACCAGGGCTGCAATGTGTGCACCCCAGGTCAGGTCCTCTTTTAGGGTAACACCCAGAAACTCAAAACTGGCCACTTGCTCCAGTCGGTCTCCATTGGTAAGCAAAGGCTGGATGTCTGATCTGTTCCTTCTATAATCCTCTATAAGCTCCTTGGTCTTACTGGTGTTGAGGACCAAGTTATTGTCTCCACACCACAAAAGCAACCAGTCCACCTCATCTCGGTAGACAGACTCATCCCCCCCGGAGATAAGTCCCACCTCTGTATTTTAGTGCAATATCTCCTTGATAATATAGCAAACTAAAAGAGATCAATAGTAGGAACATACTGAATAAATGCTGAATACTGAGTTGTGTTAGCATCAGAGTAATATGTTGTAAATAGTAATGAACTATGACAGCCAGTTTAGTATAGTGGTTATGGAATCAGGTTAGAAATTGGAAGACTGAGTTATATTTCCTTCTGAGGCACAAAGCAAGTTGGATTACATTGAGCCAGTCACTTTCTCTCAACCATGGGAAGGAGAGAATGACAAATCGCTTTTGAAAAAGCAGATATGATTGAATGGAAGCAAAAAAAACTATACTACAGTGAACAATACTATAATGATATAGATAAAATTTGAATTATACTGTAACTAAAAGGAAGTGGAATCAATGAGTTTGATTGTTTGCTTACAGACTCTTCATTACCTTATTGAATAACATCAGTGTTAGTGTGAGGTGTGCTCCCTGTTTGTTTATTAATCGATAAATGTATATAAATGTAATAGTATCCTTTATATATAGTAGATTTTATTGTTTTCAAAAACAAAACGAAATACAAAATTACCATAAAAAGGGAAAATATGGAAGGTGGACTATTTATTTATTTATTTATTTGACTTGTATGCCACCCCCTCTCCAAAGGGACTCGGGGCGGCTAACAACTAAAAACCAACAATAAATTAATTAACTAAAATAGTATTAAATATTACAAGCCAAATTCCTCTAAAACCCACAGATCCTAAACCAAATTTAACCCCCCCCCCCGGCGGTCAGCACAGCCCAGCCTGTTCGAAGAGCTAGGTTTTCAGATCATGGTGGAAGGTACGAAGGTCAGGGGCCAAACGGAGTCCCATGGGTAGTTGGTTCCACAGGGCAGGGGCCACCACAGAATAGACCCTTCCCTGGGGGACTGCCAAGCGACATTGAGTCGCAGACGGCACCCCGAGGAGCCCCTGCCTGTGGGCCTGCACAGGGCGGTTGGCTCTCGATGCCGGCAGGAGATGCTCCCATAAATATCCCGGACCCATGCCTTGAAGGACTTTGTATGTCAGCACCAGGACCTTGAACCTCACCCGGAGGGTAACCGGTAACCAA
Source organism: Naja naja (assembly GCA_009733165.1). NCBI lineage: Eukaryota > Metazoa > Chordata > Lepidosauria > Squamata > Elapidae > Naja > Naja naja. The sequence goes on along the minus strand of CM019155.1, from coordinate 60,148,724 downwards.
TGCAGGTCGCGCAGGAGGGGTGTAACATGGGAGTACCAGGAAGCTCCCATCACAACCTGCGCGGCTGCATTCTGCACCAGCTGAAGCCTCCGGATGGTGTGCAAGGGCAGTCCTAAATAGAGAGCGTTACAGTAGTCGAGTTGAGAGGTAACAAGTGCAGGAGTGATCGTGCGCAGGGCATCTCGGTCCAGATATGAGCGTAACTGGTGAACCATCCGGACCTGGGCAAAGGCCCCCCTGGCCGCAGCTCCCACCTGCTCCTCCAACCTGAGCCGCGAATCCAGGAGAACCCCCAAGTTCCGTGCCCTGTCCACGGGGGGCAACACCTCTCCCCCCATGACCAAAGATGGAATATTTTGACTGGACCGAGATGTCGGTATGCATAACCACTCCGTCTTGGCCAGATTGAGCCAAAGCATGTTCCTGTCCATCCAGATCTGTACCGCATCCAGACAACGGGATATCACGGAGAGGGCATCACTGATGTGGTTTGGGGTGGAGATGTACAACTGTGTATCATCAGCATACTGATGATACTTTACCCCAAAACCACAGATGATCTCGCCCAGCAGCTTCATATAGATGTTGCACGGGAGGGGCGTGAGGACCAACCCCTGAGGGACCCCACAAGTGAGGGCCCTTGGAGTTGACCTCTGCCCCCTGCCAACACCGATTGCGAGCACCCCGAGTGGTAGGAGGAGAACCACTGCAAAACAGTGCCCCCCTTCCCAACCCCTCGAGACGCCGCAACAGGATACCATGGTCGATGGTATCAAAAGCCGCTGAGAGATCTAACAGGACCAGGACAGAGGAGAACCCCCTTTCCCGTGCCCTACAGAGATCATCAACCAGTGCGACCAATGCTGTCTCCGTGCTAAACCCGGGTCGGAAGCCCGATTGGTACGGATCCAGGTAGTCCACTTCCTCCAGGAAAAGCGGAAACAGCTGAGCCACCACACTCTCAACAACCTTTGCCAAAAAACGAAGGTTGGAGACTGGACGAAAGTTGTTCAATACGCCTGGGTCTAGAGCAGGCTTCTTCAGGAGGGGTGTCACCACCACCTCTTTCAAGGCGGCGGGGAAAGAACCCTCCCTTAATGAAGCGTTGACCACTGCCTGGAGCCAGCCGCACGTGACCTCCCTAGAGGCATACACCAACCAGGAAGGGCACGGGTCCAACAAACATGTGGTGGAACTCAGCCATCGCATAATCCTGTCCACTTCATCCTCAGAAACATGATCAGACTCAGTCCAGGTCACGTTGGCCAGACTACTTGTATCCTCGACATCAGACCACTGCAAAGTAGAGCTCAGCCCCTCCGGGATACGAGCGACCTTATCCAACAGATATTGTCCAAATTCCTCAGCACGACCCCGCAACGGGTCCACCGCCCCCCCCATTGTAGGAGGGAGCGGATGACCCTAAACAGGGCGGCTGGGCGGTTATCTGTGGATGCTATGAGAGCGGAGAAGTAAGACCTTCTTGCCACTCCCAGAGCAACCAGGTAAGTCCTAATATAGGCTCTTAACTGGGCTCGGTTGGGGCCAGAACGGGTCAACCTCCACCTGCTCTCTAGGCCCCTTCTACGGCGCTTCATCTCAATGAAGAACATTTACAAACTGACACACAAAAATACAAAACCCTCTGATTAGTTCTGAATCTATAGACGTAAAGTGTGCTGTGACATTGAATTAAACCATAATTTAATATTTTTTTAGATCTTTAATTATCCGGAAGTACTGTAGGGGAGAGTTGATAGAATATTTACTCTCTTCTATTATTATTATTATTATTATTATTATTATTATTATTATTATTTATTTAGACTTGTATGCCGCCCTACTCCCGAAGGACTCAGGGCGGCGAACATACAAAAAGAAATACAAATAAGACATGCAGTGTCCAAATTCCTTTGTAAGTTCTTTAGCTATATGTTGGGCTATATGTTGGGGTAATGATACAGTTAGACAAAAAGATATGCCAGTCTTCTATTTTTGGGTGTCCATAGAAGCTTGGGAGGATGAGTCCACTAATTTCACCCCACCATTTGATTTGACCTTTCTTCATTATATTGTTCCTGGTTTCTTTAGAGGATGTCCAGTTTTTGTAATGGATTGTGTTGACTGGGATGAAGGTTTTTTTGTCCTCTAGTAGTTCTTTGACTTTGGTGTAAATTTTGTTCTATCCGTGATAGCCATGGTTTGATCTTTGCAAGCAAACAACCAAGGACTCACTAGTTCATCCCTGAGTTACTCTTTTCTATTGAATATGGAGTGTCTAATCTGCCTTAAATTAGTGTCCCTATTTTAGTTCAAATATTTTTCTGCTTTTTTTTGTAGATTTATCTTTGTGGCGTTACTGCCAGAAAATTAGATAAAATGAAAACGCTGATTAATTCTGGTGGTGCAGTTCGTTTTAATCAACTAAATGAAGATGTGACACATGTTATTGTGGGGGATTGTGATGATGAATTAAAACAATTTTTGAAGAAAACAGAACGGAGGTATTGATAACTAGTTTTAAGATTTACTGGCATTTTTTAAAACTAAAACTTTGGTAAATATTCAGCATGTTAAAGTAGAGTTTATTGCAATTATCATTTTCTCAAGAGTAGTGAAGATATTTATTAATTTAAAAAAACATTCTACAACAAAATATTTAAAACTAGGGGTGTGTGGATTGTGGCATATTGAATCATCGGTTTGTGTTTTTAAAGCAATTCTATATTTATGAATCAGTCCAACTATGAATCAGTCCAATTCAAAAAGTGAATTTGATTTAAGAAAAATACTGAATTGTTTCAGGGGTTATCAGTTCAATTTCCCAATACAATGTGAAAAATCACTTGAGATTTGATCAAATTGCTGTCATAGCTCTGAATCAAGCCTTTGTTCAACTTTATTAAAAAGATATAGAGAAAAGATTTGAAAAAAATAAAAGAATTAAATTAAAAGATTGATTCTCTATAATCAATCTTTAACTCTGATCTCCAAAGCTGTAAACATCTAAGACAATTTATGTATAAACTTTTAAGTACAGGAATATAGATCATGATTACAATGTTGTGATACAGATATTTTCTCTGGGAAAATTACTGCTTTAAATGCACACTTAACAATGTCAAAAAGTCTGTACTTTTGACATAACTTTGTACTGTGTATTCTTGTGATGTTTAGAAACTTTGCTTTCATAGGACGTATAGAACACTTTTTCCTACATGGTGTAATTCATAGTTTTTTTCAATAACAGGCCACATGTTGTGACAGTACAATGGCTTTTGGAATGCTTTAGAAAAGGTTATTTAATACCTGAAGAGCAATATGCCCCTGCAAGTTGTCAACAAGTGAATACTCCATCTTCTGAGCCACCTTTTATCTCCAATAAAAATAACATGTTGAAGAAAGAACATGTGAATACTGTGGCAGCTGCAGATACTGATGAAGATTTGCTATCTCAATATGTTACTCATGATTCCAAAGTAGGTAAGGTACTGGTCCATGAAAAGCAGGGAGATGCACAGGGAAGCAGGCATGCAGCAGGCAGAATAAATAGATACTCATTTATGGTCATTAATCAGCAAATATACTCCACCATCATCTGTTCTCTTCAATTTCTTTGGTGCACATGCATGATCGTTATACTTAGATATGTCCTCTTTCTATTAGCAGCTCATAGTCTATGTGCAACTGTCCTAAATGTCCTTAAATATTTTGTTATTTCTTGCACTCTATTTTTTTCCTTTGATATTTGGATAATCTTAGCTACAGTTCTTCAATGATTTAATTTATACCCTGTTATCTTTTTTGTGTAATTATTGTCTATCAACTTGCTTCTTGGACCACATTATCAGTTACTTTCTCATATGGAATTATTTCCTTACTACCTACTAGATTTTGTTTCTTCCATTCTCTTATGGCAAAGCTCCTGCATTTCTAAAAATTACATGATATATTCAAACCAACTGATTTGTCAATTTCCAGATGTAACAGATTTCTCTCATAAGTGATTTAACCATCGGTCTAAATACAAAGTGTGTCATAAATTCTTCCAGAATACTTCACTAATATACTAAAAAAAGAAAATTAACATTTTACTTATCTTCTAGTTCATTCTGATGACTATAGTGAAACTGATCACACTGTATTTAAAGATGGAAAAGAAGTCACAGTTAGTTCCTTGGCAGAGTCTTCTTCAGTTGGTAAAGGAGCCTTATTCAGTGGAAAGATGTTTCTCATTCTTGGTTTTGGCAAAGAAGATGAATCTTGCATAAGAGCTCTGATTGAAGAGAATGCTGGGAAGGTTCTGCTCCAGGAAAATAAAATAATTGCTGATTATGCTGTGGTTCCTCTTCTGGGAAACAAGGTCATATCAACTGCAGAAAATGTGGTTACAAACACATGGCTGGTAAGAATAAATTGAAAAAAAATGTTTCAAACATATTAAGCAAACAAAACAATAGGCAATGGAAGTATTGTTGATATTTTAAAATTACTTTTGAAGAATAATATACTTCCAAATTATACTTATGCTAAATTAGGATTTATATCTAATTATGGTCTGATTTTATTCTTTCTATTTTAATTATTGAGATTTTATAGGAGAAGAATGCAAATATTCACATATGAAGCCCCAAACACCAATAGGACACTGTTAATAAATCATTGGGTATTTGAATAAAACAGTACAACAATTCTAACAGTTCTAATGCCTTGGTTTGTGTCAAATAGAACTAAAATTAACTTTAGAGAGCCACTTTGGTGTAGTGGTTAGGGATACAAGGTAGAAACCAGGTGACTAAATTCTATTTCCACTTGGTAAGTCATTCTCTCTTAGCTCTGGAAGCAAACAATAGCAGTTTATTTTTGAAAATGTTGCCTAGAAAACTGCAGTGACTTGTCTAGAGAGTTACCAGAAATCAGTGCTGATTTGAAGACACAGAATTTAATATAATGCTAACTTCAATTCACAAAACATTTGCAATACTATTTGTATTTAAAAATAAGAGTTTAAGAAGGCATTGTTGTGTTTGTTTTCAAATAATTCTCTACAATCATATAGCATTTGATCCTTTATTGCCTCAGATTCTTGAATTACTATGGTTGAAAGCATTTCTAAGTTGTTTAATGTCTTCTTGTGTCATTATCTAAGGTGATGTGTATAGAACAACAGACTCTGATAGATCCTCAATCAAGTCCACTTTTCAGCCCAGTGCCAATGAAGGAAGGAGCCACCCCATTACAGCATTGTGTGTTGTCTTTCAGTCAGTTTAGTGGAGCAGAGAGAGAATCTTTAATATGTTTGGCAAGTCAGCTTGGAGCAAGGTCTGTACACCATTACTTTTTAAAATGCTCTGGCACCCTATATTATTAAACTTCTCTCAAGAAAATGGAGAAAATGTATATTCTTTTCAAAAAGGCTAGTAAATTACTACCAAACTATTTAAAAAGATTGTTTGTGGTATTTATTTTTGAAAAAATTAGTTAAGAGCTTTTTCAAAAGATAAAATATTCTTGGGATTTTTCTTTTTTAAGGATAATATTGATACTTATGGAAAATAGCATTTTTTAAAATGTCGTTTTAGAGTTCAGGAATTCTTTGTGAGAAGAGCCAACCCAAAGAAAGGAATGCTTGTCAGCACTCATCTGGTGCTAAAAGAACCAGATGGTTCTAAATATGACGCAGCAAAGAAGTGGAATCTTCCTGCCATTACTATGGCTTGGCTATTGGAGTCTGCCAGAATGGGACAAAAGGCTGATGAAAGCAAATTCCTGATTGAGAATATAGACAACAAAGGTTAGTTGGAATGGAGCTGCATCTGTATGTGCTCACATCTGTGTAAACAATAGAAGCATTCATATATTCCCTTAGACACCCCATCCATAAGCATTTTTTCTATTACATTGTAAAGAAAAATAACATGTAAGTATTATTGGTTGCTAGATGACACTGATGTTGCACTAGGTCAGGACACTATTAATAGGGTTTTGAAAAAATGCAGTTGGCCATTGTTTCTTTTGATAGAAGTATTCATTTTACCTTCTGCTTCACACAATAACATGTATGTGACATCTCCCTGGTGCTATTCTGTACAATTTCACCAGTGTTCTTTCCTAACTCATGAAATATAGTGGTATGTATATCAGTAGATTATGCAGGTCTTTAAATCTCTCACATTGCTTCTAAATGCTCAAAGTCATTCAGTAAGCTTTGCTGTTGAATGACATTTGGCCCTTTAATCCAATGCTTTTTACAACATGATGCCTTGATTAGTTTACTTAAAGGTGGAACAAGGATTAAACATAATCATGCAAACATTTGAAGGTTGTTACCTGGCATAAAGCAGTGATTTCTTTCTTGACTGCCTATCCCAGTTTAATTTTCTGTTTATAATTATATGTATTATATAATATTTGCTATCATTGAAATAGTATGTTGGTATCCTAGCATGTTATAAAAATTATTAGCTAAACATATGTCTTTTTACCATTCTGGAAATTAGTATTCATATTAGGATTCCAAATAACAGCCCATCGGAAATCAAAAGTCTAAGGCAGGGTTCCTCAAAGTATAGATTTATTAGGCATGTCATATTGGCACAGCTTGTGAAAACCTGAATCTGAAGTCCCCCGGGTTTTCCCCATCCAGTTCAAAATCCAAAGTTTTTTTCCCACATTACACATAACCATCACATGCCCCAATCAGGTCTCTCTGTCCATCCCGGATGCCTCCCATCCATGTGCTGGTGAGAGTGTCCTTGGTTCACAGAAGAAATAATATTATTTTGGCTACATATTCCCCTCATCTCTACTCCCCCCTTCCTGTTAAGGTATTGGAGATTTAATAGCTGACCAGCTGTTGTAAGGCTGCTGTAAATGTTGATGTAATGAGAATGAGTCAGCAGGGCATTGCCGCTTTAAAACTGAGGTTGGGTCAGCAGGGTTATTGCCACTTTAAGAAGCTGTCTATATAAGGGCGGCCATGAGAGGCTGTATCTCTCCTCATGTTCTATCTTCATTGTTCTCCGTGCAGAGTAATGAAGACTGATTACTTTCCTGGTATCTTCCTAACACGTATATGTATGTATATAGCAGTCTTGTATATAAACCACTGTTAGAACCTCTGTGTGCTGTGCTGTGCTCCTGGATTGTCTCACAATAGTATTCACGCTGCAAACACTCTGACAGGAGAGCCTAGAGAGAAGAGAAACCCAGTGGGAGCTTGCACCAGAGCCAGAGGGGTTGTGCGACATGGTTTAATCATGGTTAGTGGCTTGTGAAGGAAAACAGACAACATGACCTCCGTTGGCGTAATGGGAGGAGGTTATTGGTATCTCAGTTGAAGGAGACAAACTACCTCTCCTGGAATGTGAAGATGGAAATGTACTTGTGGAGGGAGGAGTTGTGGATAATTGTTACTAATCCACCGGCAGTCCTGGATGATGGGGACCAGAGAAAAAACTAAAAGGCTTTAGCCAGTATAATTCTGGCTGTAGAGGACAGTCAGCTGATACACATGAGGATCTCCAGTCTGCGAAAGTTCTGGGAGGCGTTGCACAGTGTGTATGTGAGAGAAACTGCGTGTAGTAAAGTGTTGCTAACAAGGAGACTGTATAAAGCACAGCTGAAGCTGAGGGAGAGTATGTCCGCACATCTGCAGAATATGAGAAGGACATTCCTTGAGTTAGAAGAAAGTGGAATGACATTTACTTTGAAGCACGCAAGGTGTATATAGTGCTCTGTTCATTGGAGAATTCATGGGACGTTCTTGTGACAGGTATAGAGTCTATGCAAGAACGGGATTTAACAATGGCATATTTAACTGGCCGATTGTTAGAGGAGAAGCGGAAATGGCTGGAGAGACAACCAGGAAAGGGAGGAGAGAATGCTCAGCACAGACCAGTATCTACAACAGTCCAGGATGCTGGCAGAGTAGCTGAGACAGTTAACATAGTGAAGAAATGCTGTATGTGTGGTTCTGCTGAGCATCTCCAGAGACGCTGCCCTGAGATGAGAAACAGGAGCAGCGAGACAAGAGCTCAGGACTACTCAACACATGTGGAGCAGTTCTCCAGCATCGTTTTCCCTGGCAGTGTCAATGATTGAAAACACCATGAATACTTGGTTGTTGGACAGTGGGGCGAGCCAGAACATCGCTAACAAATCCACAAGCATTTTTTGGATTGGAACCAGCAATGCAAACATGGACTAGCCTGGCCAATGGTCAAGGAGCTTCTGTAAAAGGGGAAGGTAATGTTTATGGATCAGAGATAGGAGAAACATTGTACAATGTCCTATATGTACCTGCATTAGATCATAATCTATTGAGTATTTCCAGGTTAGACAGGCAGGGTTATGACATACTATTTGCACTCCATCAAGAAAAATGGAAAGAGGGGTTAAGAAGGATGGACTGTACTTTCTAGGAAGGCAGGAAGATTGTTGTGCATATGCACTTACGAATGCTCCCACACATGACAATTGTGTACATCTGTTACATAGGAAATTGGGTCATGCAAGTTTTGACATACTGAAGAAGATGCCAGGCCTACCTGAGGGACTTAGGATAAAGAAATGAAATGTGTATTTAGATTGCACTGTTTGTAAGGAGTCAAAATCCAGGGTGTATCCTGTAAGTAAGAAAAGCACAAGGAATACAAACAGTATTGTAGTTAGTTCATGCTGATTTGGTTGGTCCTATGGCACCTTTTTTAGGAGGAGCAAAATATGCCTTAGTCATAGTAGGTAACTACAGTAGATATGGGTTTTGTTATCTGTTAAAAAGCAAAACTGAAGTACTGCAACAATTCAGGCAATGGGTAACATTTGTAGAGTAACAGTATAGTTGTAAAGTATGCCAGCTGAAAACAGACAGGGGAACAGAGTATGATAAGTTCCAAAAATGCAGTTTAGACATAAGGCATAGACAACAAATCCATATTCGCTGGCTGAAAACAGAGTGGCTGAAAGAAGGAATGGTGTGATACAGACCATGAAGGACTCATTACTTGCTGATGCAGGCATGAGTAAAGTATACTGGAGGGAAGCCATGAAGACAGCAAATTATATAATTAACAGTATATGGAGTGTGGCAATAAAGGAAATGCCATATTTCAAGTTGCATGGAAGAAAACCCTCCTTGGCTCATCTAAGGATATTTGGCAGTTATGCCTGGATGTATGTTCTAAAAGACAACAGGAGAAAAGGACAAAAAAAAAAGGCCAGGAAGCTTAGGTTTGTTGGGTATGAGCCAGGATCCAAAGGGTATAAGGTTTACAGATGGAATTAGAAAGTAGTGATTTTAAGATCTGCTAGTTTTTACGGAGCAGAATAATTGGGATAGGATGCATGCTAATCATGAGGTGTTCATGCAAATGCATAGCACTAGTTTACCAGAAGGCAGCGATAAAGGAGAGACAGGAAAATGGGTCAGAGGTAGATATAGAAGATGATAGACCTGTGATAAAAAGCGAAAGCACAGAACTCAGGAACAGATAATACCAAGAAGATCTGAAAGGAATAATAAAGGTATACCTCCTGAGCTGTAAGTGAGATTAGAGTATATAGTGTTAGGTATGAACTACAAAATTACCAGAATAGGTTGTCATTACTTAGGGTAGAACAAGAAAAATGGAAGAATGCTATGGACAAAGAAATGGAATCTACAGATGTTTATCAGGTTTTTACTCCCTTGAGATTATCAGAAGGGCAAAAGGCAGTAGGGTACAAATGGATATATAAAAAGAAGGTGTTACGCAATAATGAACTGCAGTGGTTCTGATGACATCTTCCTCGTGGACGGATAGGAGACCGTGATCGTCTGCGGCTTCGATCCATACTCTCGTCACCTGCATTTGGGGCCAGAATCACTCTGTAGGGATGTTGAAGAAGGGTCAGACCACCAGCTGGGTAGATGGGAGCTGCATTTCTCCTCCCTGGCTAGGCATTTTACTCCCCTCCGAAGATGGCTGTAACGGTGGTCAATATGGCCACGTTGAAGAAGAAGAACTAACCTGGACAAGATTGTGCAGGAGCGATGAAGAAGAGGACAGCTGGAAAACCAGGCTAAACAGGCGCAACATTTAAATATAAGGTACCCCGGAATTAAAATTTTAAGAAATTTATGAGACAATTAAAGCAGCAGCCAGAGAAAGGGAAGAAAAAAAGTTTGACAGCTGAAAGAAGCTTTGAAACCTAAAAGGAAGAAGCCAGAAGCAGATATTTGTTTAAACTGGATAAATATATGATCTTGGCACCCAACAAGCATAACAAAAGCTGAACTTGAACGTGTCAAAGAAAAAATAGTATTTGTATATTTGGACTTATCGGAGCTTTGAATTCTTAAAGCCCTAAATAGAACAAGTGAAAGGAAAAAAGGGTGGAATTTGGACATAATAGAGAGTGCCATCTAGTGGTAAAAGAAATTATTTAAGATTTTCTATAACCTGGCTCCTACAAAAGTTGATTTTGATACAAAATAAGTGAAACCTTGTTACAACAAAATAGAGACCCTGGAAAATGAAAGTGGAATATTGAATATTAAAACAAAGAAAGAAGGAGGAAGAAATTAACTTGGGATTGTTTGGTGATTTTGGCATATACTTAAATTCCTGGATGTTGGATTATTTGTTGAATCTGGGAAAACCTGAAGAGGAATTTTAAAAAAGCTGATCATTGGAAATAAATTTTATAGACAATGGCTGATTACTGGATAATTGTGGACATAAAGAGTTAAGAAAGATATAAATATACATAGCAAAAGAGCTTAAAAATGGCAGAACTTTTTTTGGAATTAAAAATGGAACTAAGAAATATGAAATAAATGCTACAAGAAAGAGGCAAGTCGTTTGGTTTTGCCTTACAATTTTTAGAAATGGCGATTTTAGAGCATGAAGAACAAGGAGTGCCAGAAGAAGAGGAATTGATTAAAGAAGAAGCCATCTTTAATGAACGACTGGAGCAACGAATATTAAAGCGAAGGGGGAGAAGAATGAGAATTAATGGGATTAGATATGAGGAGGCAACTAAAAAGGGGAATACTTTGAAAATCAAACAAAGCAAAAGGAAACAGTAGAAAAGGGAATTATAGAAGGAAGCTTTAAAGAGGGAGGGGGATAAAAAGTGGAATAAGAAAGGGAGGGGAAAAATGAAGGGAAAAAGAAGTAAAAAGAACGGAATTAGAAATATGGAAATTGAATAAAAATTAAAAGAAATTGTTTATCTAAAAGACATAGAGACAATGGTTAATTAAGAAATAAGGGATTCTGCAAGGTGATGAGATGTAGAATAAAATGTATTAGAAGTAATCAAATTATTTAGTATGTAGGAAAATATAGATTATTAAAATGGAGGATTGGAACTGATATTTTTCTTTTCTTTTGTTACGAAAGGCTTGTTATTTGTTAAACTATACAGAGATAAATGGAGTAAATGTGAAAAAAGAAATTATGATAGATAAACTATGTTTAATGAATTTATAGAATATGGTTGAAATGAATTATGAGGATTATTGCAATAAGATTAGTATCAGTTATGATGATGAATGGAATATATTAATTTTTCTTGAAATTATAAATGCTTTAGATTAATTGAATGGAAAAGTACAATGTGGAATATGATTTTGAATGAAAATGAAAATAAATGGTTTATTTACACAGAGATAATGGTTAAGAATTAAGAAAGGGGACTGCAAGATGATGAGGTGCAGAATAAATGTTTTAGAAGTAACATTGTTTAGAAAGCAGGAAAATATAGATTATTAAAATGAAAGATTGGAACTGATATTGTTTTGTTATTAGAATATTTGTTTTATGTTAAACTATACATAGAGATAAATGGAATTAAAGTGAAAAAAGAAATTATGATAAGTTTATTATGTTTAATGAATTTTTAGAATATAGTTGAAATGAATTATGAGGATTGCTGTAATGAGATTAATATCAGTTCTTATGAATCGAATAGATCAATTTTTTTTTGAAATTATAAATATTTTTGATGTAATCAAAGGTGAAATGACCATACGGAATCTGACTTAAAAGGTATATATGTTATGTAGTTGCTAAGAGATTTTTCTTACTAATTTTTAAGGTGATAATTAAAAAGTTAAATGATTATTGGGATTTAAAGGGGAATTAATTAAATGATATATAAGGTATAGGGGTGGCACACTCCAAATTGGTAATTGTAGGGGGAACTTGTAGAGGTTCCTGGAGGAAGCTGAGTATCTAGATCCGTATCAATCGGGTTTCAGATCCGGGTACAGCATGGAGATGGCATTGGTCGCACTGGTGGATGATCTCTGGAGGGCTCGGGACAGGGGTTATTCCTCTGTCCTGGTTCTATTAGATCTCTCAGTGGCTTTTGATACCATTGAGTATTTTACTGCGTTGCCTCGGGGGGTTGGGAGTGGGAGGCACCGTTTTGCGGTGGTTCTCCTCCTACCTCTCGGGTCGTTCGCAGTCGGTGTTGGCAGGACAGAGGTCGACCTCGAGGCCCCTCTCTTGTGGGGTGCCTCAGGGATCAGTCCTCTCTCCCCTCCTGTTCAACATCTATATGAAGCCATTGGGTGTGATCATCCGTGGTTTGGGGTGAGGTAACACCAGTACACTGATGATACCCAGCTTTTTATCTCCACCCCAAACCAAATCAGTGATGCCCTCGACGTGATGTCCCGGTGCCTGGAAGCGGTGCAGATCTGGATGGGAAGGAATAGGCTTCGACTCAACCCGGCCAAGACTGAGTGGCTGTACGTACCGGCATCTCGGGTGCTCCAGGATGTTCCATCGTTAGTCATGGGGGGAGAGGTGTTGCCCCCCATGGATAGGGTACACAACTTGGGTGTCCTCCTGGATGCACGGCTCAGTATGGAGGATCAGGTGGGAGCTGTGACCAGGGGGGCATTTGCCCAGGTTTGCCTCGTGCGCCAGCTGCGCCCTTATCTGCACCGAGATACCTTATGTACGGTTACTCATGCACTTGTTACCTCCCGTGTTGACTACTGCAATGCTCTCTATATGGGGCTGCCCTTGTGGACCACTCGGAGGCTTCAACTGATGCAGAATGCAGCCGTGCGGGTTGTGATGGGAGTATCCTGATACTCCCATGTTACACCCCTCCTGCGTGAACTGCATTGGTTGCTGGTTGCCCTCTGGGTGAGATTCAAGGTGCTGGTACTATATGGCTTAGGACCGGGGTATTTGCGAGAACATCTGCTGCCAGTAATGCCTACCCATCGCCCCGTGCGCTCCCACAGACAGGGCCTCCTTGGGGTGCCGTTGGCTAGACAGTGTCTGCTGGTGACCCCCAGGGGTAGGGCCTTCTCTGTGGGAGCGCCCACCCTGTGGAACCAGTTACCCTGGAGCTACGGTTGGCCCCTGATCTTTGTTCCTTCCTTCGTGACCTGAAGACGTGGTTTTTCCAATAGGCCAGCCTGGATTGAGGGAGTGGGTTTTTTACGGGTTTCTATCAGTCATTTCGTTGGGGTTTTAAACATTTTTGGGGGTTTGTTATTTAATACCTTTTAAATATTTTTAAATTTTGTATTGTGTGTTTTATTGTTGTGAGCCACCCTGAGTCCTTCGGGAGATAGGGCGGCATAAAAATCCAAACAAACAAATAAATAAATAAACAAACTTTTGTGAAATGTTTAAATTAAGATGGAATTTTTGAAATAATGAAATAAGAATATGCGATGAAATTACAAACCTGACAGATAAAAGTATAAAATACAACAAATATGAAGATATGAGAATTATTTAAAGTAAAAAGAAGTAAGTTAAGAAATGAATTGAAAATTTATAAAATAAGCTTGAGGAAAGTATCTGAGAAAACTAATAGAAAATATGTAAAGTAATGACAAGATTTGAATTTAAATGTGAAAGATGAATATGTAATCAAAGTCATGTTTGTATGGAAATGTGAAAACCTGGAATCATCCTGTTCACTAAAAAAAGATGTTTTTAAAATGTGGAAAATTGAAATATTTTTTTTACAAATAATAATAATAAAGAACAGCAGTATAACTGGCAATCTAGGGACCAGGCCAAGGGCTGACTTGGCTTTGGCTTGGGGTCCTCCCCTCCCACTTTTAACAGTTCTGTCACTTCCACAAATGCGGGGATGAATTGACTATAAGTAAGGTAAAGGTTCCCCTCACACATATGTACTAGTCTTTTCCGGCTCTAGGGGGTGTTGCTCATCTCCGTTACAAAGCCAAAGAGCCAGTGCTGTCCAAAGAGCCAGTGCTGTCCATATGTGGTCATATGGCCGGCATGACTAAATGCCGAAGACGCACAGAATGCTTTTACCTTCCCACCAAAGTAATCCCTATTTCTCTACTTGCATTTTTACATGCTTTTGAACTGCTAGGTTGGCAGAAGCTGGGACAATTAATAGGAGCTCACTCCGTTACATGGTGCTAGGGATTCAAACCACCGAACTGCCGACCTTTCTGATTGACAAGCTCAGCGTCTTAGCTACTGAGCCACCACGTCCCTCAAATTATAGAATTGTCTATATAAGTTGGCAAACCCAAGAAAACTCTGAAGTTGCTTGCGGGTGCATAGGGGCTGCTAGTCTAGGACACTTTCACCTTCCCTGTGTCCATTTCGATCCCTTCATTTGACACTTGGTAGTCCAGGGAGATCTTGTGGAACTTATATTTTTGACAGGTTCATGAAGAGTTTCGCCGCGAGAAGTTTTTTGAGGATTTGGCACATTAATTTGACATGGTCCCCTAGGGTTTCACTGAAAATGAGACTGTCGGAATATCTTGGAGTTTGGCTGATGGCAAAGTGTTCGTCCATAAAAGGAGATAACTATGACAAGCTACTGCAACAAATACAGAAAGATTTGGATAATTGGGGGAAACTACAGCTGTCTCTGATCAGGAGAATAGCCACCATTAAAATGAACGTATTGCCTAAAATACTGTTCCTCTTCCAAACAATCCCAATAAAATTAGGAAAAATGTTTTTTGAAGAACTAAACAAAATAATAATATTTATTTGGTTAGGGAAGAAAGCCCGAATAACATTGAAACTTTTGCAAGATTGTAGAAGCAAGGAAGGTTTTTGACTCCCATATTGTGAACTTTACTATCAGGCCACAGCCATGACATGGCTTAAAGATTGGGTAAATCTAAATAGTAAAAGAATGTTAACCATTGGTGGGGCATGACCTGCAGATTGGCTAGTACATATTTATTTGGGAGGGGAAAAAAACTGCATTCATACTTTCAGTGGCACCAAGTTAGGGACGCCCTGGTATCTGTCTGGGAGAGAATCAAGAGAAACCCATTATATGAAGATTCCAACGTGGTTATAGACTATGGAGGCAATGGTATATCCTAATGTCCTAGACCTAAATAAAACAGTTAGATATAAAGAATTATTAGATGAGCAAGGAGAAAATCAAACCAAGAACTGAAGGTACAAGGAATAGAGATAGATTGGTGGCCATATCTACAAATTCAAACAAGGTATAAGAAAGACGTAGACCAATATGGGATATATAGAGATCAACAGGAATTAGATAAA
>CM019155.1:59970276-60132191 GCA_009733165.1 Naja naja | reverse complement strand
GGAGGTGTTGCATGCACAGGGGAGGGGGGGGCATTGCATTGTGGGTGTTGGCATGTGTGCACTTTCGGCAGACCACAACAGAAAGGTTCATCACTGTTATATACCATCTGTTTTTAATAAAAACATTCATCATTTTTCTTCCTCTAACTTCTACCCCTTGTCTCTAACCACTCATAGAATCTACTCCATATCAAATAATATTCTGAGTCTTCTTTTTCTTTTCTTTTTAAAGTTAATCTGTCCACCTCAGCCCATTCTAGGATTTTCCTGATTAACTCATCATCTGATGGGGTATTCTCATTTTCCAGAATTTTGCATAGTTACTCCTTGCTGCTGCCAGTATATGTAAAACTAAGTATGCAATTCCTTTATCATAACCCTCTGGGATTATGCCCAGCAGGTATACTTCTGGTTTCCAGTCTTATCTTCTGTTTGGTTATTTTTTCCAGCCAGCTCTCTATTTTCTCCCAATATTGTTTTGCTTTGGTGCAAGTCTACCACATATGATAGTAAGTCCCTAGGTTATGATTATATTTCCAGCATTTTGCAGACAAATTACTGAACATTTTTGCCAATCTTGCTAGTGGTAAATGCCACTTGTAAAATATTTTATATGTTTTCTTTATTTATATGCCGAAGCCATCAACAATTTATTGTTCCTATCCCATAGTTTTTGCCACTTCTCTAATTCTATATTATAACCAAAACAATTTGCCCAAACAACCATTGTTTCTTTGACTTGCTCCTTCTCCATTTTATATGTCAATAGATATGACGTATAAAATGTGCTTTTTATAAATATAATACTAAAATATATGGACTTTGGCAAAAAAATTATACATACGATATAATATGCTTACTTTATCAGTTTTTCATCTGTCCCCATTAGTATCTTATCTAGTGCTATTGGTTCTTTATTTAGACACAGTGTTGTTTTTTTTACAAAACTTTATTAAGTAGATTATTAAAAACATTGAACGTGGTGTAATCATCCTGACAATCCTGGTTGTCACACATTTTATGGCATAAGATACATACTTTAAATACATGTACACATTTATACAGCTATACATTTCTATGGTATTTCCCAGTTTTAGTCATCCGTTCTGCCATCCCTATTCTCTTTTGATTTAAGATCCTTCCTTTTTTTCCACCATTGATAAAATTTATCCCATATTTTATAGTATTCTATCTCGTCCTTATCTTTCATTTCCCAAGTTAATTTGTCCACCTCAGCACATGACCATATTTTTTTATTACATCTTTTTCATCGGGAATTTCTTTGTTTTTCCAAGTAGGAAAAACTCTTGTTTGAATTCTATTTTATGACCTAGCATCTCCTCAATCCATTTCTGGATTTTCTGCCAAAACTCCTCTTATAGTTCGCCGGCAGCAGGTGCGGACGGCAGAGGTCTCTGATAGTGAGGACTCGGACGAGGGGCCTGCATGTGATGCAGGGATGGGGCCAGGACTATCAGAGAGTAGGGTGCTGCCTTCGGAGCTTGTGGAGTCTGGCAGCAGTGAGGCAGAGGACCCTGGGGAGCTTGTGCCCAGTGTGCGTGTGTGCAGGGCTGTTCGAAGGAAAGAGCAGCTGAAGCAGCAAGGAAAACTCAGGAGTAAGGCTGGAAAGTGATGGTCCCTCCCATAAGGGATAAAAACCAGCCCTCAAGGATGTGTTCTTTGCAGGAAGTAAAGAAGTTCTTTAGACTCATCGTCCCTGTTGAAGCCCTGCGAATTCCGGTTTGTTTTTGAAACTTGTTGGTTGATATTTATCAGTAATTAGACTATCTCAGACAATTAAGTTTAAAGGACTCTTGGTTGGGAATGCACAGAATTCCCAGCGCCACATTAAAAAAAGATTTGCTTTTATACAGTTTGTGTTCATTTAATTTGAACAAGGCTTGGGTTCCTGCCCAAACGAAACAAACCTTGACTGTGAGATGGAACAGCTTTGGGCAGAGAACACTCACTTGCAACAGCAGCTGATCTTGTTAATTAATCAGTTAGGCCAGCTCCAGGCTCTTGCTATTCCACTCCTCAAAGGAAATGCCTGGTTTCCATGCCTGATAAGTTTGATGGCAACCAGGCTATGTTTCCAATGTTTTTGGGATAGTGCCAGCTATTTATTAGCTTGAAAGCAGTTCACTTCCCCACTGACCGGGATAAAGTGGGTTTTATAATTAGTTTGCTCTCCGGCTCTGCAGCTCGCTGAGCCACACCTTTATCGGTGCAGGATAGTCATTTGTTGAATGACTTCAGGGGTTTTTGTGACCATCTCTGTTTGATGTACGAGGACCCCATCAAGACATAGACTGCTGCCCATTGATTGAAGGAACTGCAGCAGGGCCGGCAATCCCTGCAGGAATATGTCTTTGAGTTCCGTCTGCTTAGCCAGGATTCGGCCTGGAATAAGGCTGCACTTATGGACGTGTTCCAAGATGGGTTGTTGGAGGAGTTGCAGGACGAGCTGGTTCAGGT
Organism: Naja naja; assembly: GCA_009733165.1. Taxonomy (NCBI): domain Eukaryota; kingdom Metazoa; phylum Chordata; class Lepidosauria; order Squamata; family Elapidae; genus Naja; species Naja naja. The sequence continues at coordinate 60,129,713 of CM019155.1, read as the reverse complement.
GAATTGTCCAACAACCCTCAACACGCTGATTCATGTGTGCCTGAGGATCGATGCCTGCCTGCAGAGACGGAACCGTTGCTGTACTTCCCGGGAGACTCCTGTGGCACCTGTTGTGCATGAGACCCCAGCTCCCCAGGAGGAGCCCATGAACCTAGGCACTGCCAGGCCCTGCCAGGCCCCTCCTGTCGGTGACGGAGTACTACAGATGGTGCATAGAGGGGTTGTGTTTATATTGCGGGGAACCTAGGCATCTGGCTGCTTCGTGCCCCAAGTAGCAACAAGGGGCATCAGCCCTGGTGCCTGCTCCCCAGACACAGAAAACCCTGTCGGTCCCTATACCTGCTCCCCAGATACAGAAAACCCTGTCTGGAAACACCCAGATCCCAATCTAGGGGGGACCCTGGGTCGGGCACGCACCAGCCTCAAGTCACGCCCAGTGGATGTGGATTCCGGACCCCCTCAGCATTTGATCCTGGTGGCACAAGTTTTTCTGGCCAGTAGTCCACAGGGGATTCTGGTGCATGCCCTGGTCGAATCTGGCACCACCACGAACTTCGTGGACATGGCATTTGCAGCCCAGTATGCAGTCCCTCAGTGCCCAGTAGATATTCCCATGCTTGTAGAGATCATGGATGGCCGGGTACTTTTGTCTGGGCCTATCAAGGCCGCCACCCACCCCTTGCACCTGACCATCGGCTCGCATGAGGAGGCTATCCAGTTCTACATCACTTCCGGCCTGCATTTCCCCATGGTCTGGGGCTTGGCATGGCTCCAGACTCATGATCCCCAAATCTACTTGTGCCAGAATATGATCACATTCCCAAGCTTGCAATGCATGAACCACACCCATCAGATCTGCGCAGGGCAGTTGCTGAGTCCACCCAAGGAGTCCGTGCCTTTGGAACTTGCGGACTTCGCAGTCGTGTTCATCGAGCAAGAGGCGACCAATTGCCCCTGCACCAGCCTTATAATTGTCCCATTGATTTGTTGCCAGACGCGCCCCTTCCTGTGGGCCATGTATTCAATGTCAAATCCGGAGTTGGTTGCATTGTGGAATTTTTTGGACAAGAATCTTGCTCGGGGTTTTATCCGGCTCTCGTCGCCACTGTCTGCCCCAATCCTGTTTGTAAAAAAGAAGACTGGCGACTTGAGGCTTTGTTGTGATTACTGTCGATTAAATGCCATCACGGTGTGCAATTGGTATCCTCTGCCCTTCATTCCGGAAATGATGGATTAGGTCCGGGAGGTTACCATGTTCACCAAGTTGGATCTGCACGAGGCGTATAATTTGGTGCAGATCCGGCCTGGAGGTGAGTGGAAGACGGCATTCATTACCAGGTACGGGCATTTTGAATACACAGTCATGCCGTTTGGGTTGACCAATGCTCCCGCTGTCTTCCAACATTTTATGAATGACATTTTCCGGGACCTCTTAGATCAATTTGTTGTAGTTTACCTCAATGACATTTTGATCTATTCCAACTTGGGAGAAAGTCACCTGCACCACCTGCTCCTGGTTCTGCAATGGCTCCGGAAGAACCGCTAGTATGCCAAGTTGGAGAAATGCCAGTTCTTTCAGTCCACCATTGAGTTCCTGGGGCATCGCATCTCTCCTGAGGGCATTTCGATGGAGCCGAGCAAGGTTGAGTTGCTGCTCAGTTGGCAACCTCCCCGGCGAGTGAAGGATGTCCAGCGACTCCTCGGGTTTGCCAACTATTATCAGGCCTTCATCCCCAGCTTCGCTTCCCTGACCGCGCCCCTCACTTGGCTCCTCCAGAAAAAGGTCCCGTTCTGGTAGAGTGTCCTGAGCAGCAGATGTTACAGGCCTTGAAGCAGGACTTCATGAAGGAGCCAATCCTGAAACATGCCGATCCATACCGTCCGTTCATGGATGTGTCCAATGTGGCGGTCGATGCAGTGCTCTTCCAGGCTCATGCATCCAGTGGTACTCTCTTCCCTTGCACATATAATTTGAGGAAGCCCAATTCTTCCGAGCACCCCCCTTCTCATTTTTTGTTTATATCTGGAGATATGGCCACCAATCTAGATCCACCCCTTGACTCTGTGATTGTTGTCTAGTTTTTAATTCACCATCCTTATTCAAAATATCTTTATAAAATATGATTTTTTCAAAGCTGATAAGATTTGGATATATTAATGCTTCCATGGTGGAGAGCCAGACTGGAATTTTCATATAATGTTGTGTTTTAATTTTTTCCCATACATTGAGCAGTGTGTTCCTCACATAATGCCCTTGAAAATATCTGTGTCCTGTACTCCTGCCATACCATAGGAAAGCATACCAGCCTAGCATGTCCCTCTAATAGTAATAGCCTTCTATGTTTCAGATTTACTCATTCTTTTATCCCTGTCAAAACTGATGCCCGATAGTAAAGTTCCCAGTATGGAAGTCCAAAACCCCCATTACTTTTAGCTTCCTGCAACATTTTTAATTTTATTCTTGCCTTTTTGCCTTGCGTATATACTTCAGAATTATTCTATTTAGCTCATCAAAAAATTTCTTCTCTAATTTTACTGGTATTGTTTGGAATAAAAAGAGTAATTTTGGCAATGTATTCATTTTCATGGCGGCTATTCTCCCTATCATAGATTATTGAATATTCTTCCATCTTTCTAAATCTAATTTAATTTGCTGCATTTATTTTACGTAATTGTCCTCTTTTATCATTGTACACCTTGTTAGGTGGATGCCTAAATATCTGACCTCCTTTACTATCTGCAATCCTATTTTCTGTCAATTCCTTTTTCTGTTTTTCTATGAGATTTTTTTAACTATTACCTTAGTTTTTTCCTTATTTATTTTCATCCCTGCCACCTCTCCATATTTTTCAATTTCCCCTATCAATTTTGGGCCCAATTCTATTGGTTCCTCTAATATGAAAACTAGGTCATCAGCAAAGTCTTGCAATTTATATTTTTCTTTTTTACTTCCATTCCTTTTATCTCCGGATCCTGTCTAATGTTTCTGGTTAAAACTTCTAAAGTTAAAATAAACAAGAAAGGAGATAGCAGACAGTCTTGTCTCCTTCCCTTTTTTATATTGAAGCTTTCTGTCACATCTCCATTCACTGTCACCTTGGCTTTCTGTTGTGTATAGATTGCCTTTATCGTATATATACATTTTTTGCCAAAGTCTATATATTTTAGTTGTTGCAGCATAAATTGCCAGTTGATCACTTTCTGGGCATCCACAAAAATTAAAGCTAGTTATTTTTCATTATGCTTTTGATAATACTCTAGTGCAGTGGTTCCCAAAGTGGGTGGTACCGCCCCCTGGGGGTGGTGGGATGCCTTAGGGGGGTGCTAAGAGGCAGCATGAGGCGTTCGAGGTGCCAGCCCCACAGGCTCACCCCATTGACTGTTGCACCGCTCCGGAGCCGGTGCCCTGAATGCGGCGCCACGTTGGGAAAGTAGAGCAAAGCCAAAGTGGTTTTGCTCTACTTTCCCAGCGTGCCACCGTCACTGCGTTTGAGGTGCCGACTCCACAGGCTCACCCCATTGAGCCCCTTGCACTGCTGCGGTGCAACAGTCAATGGCATCCATGGATCACCTAGGGAGAGGCAGAGGAAGGGGGGCTTTGACCACATGTCCAAAATCCAGGATCCCGCTCAGCCAAACCCACCTCTCTATAGTTGCCATGCCTGACAGCAAGTTCACAGGCTGCCCCTCCCGCTAGGGATCAGCCTCCCAAGCTGCCCCCCCTCCCGGGGCACTCACGTCATAGAGGGCGGTGCTGTTCCCTCCTTCCTGGAGCTGGTACAGGGCAGGGTTGATGAAGCCCAGAGCAGGCAGTGGCGGTACATTGGGAAAGTAGAGCAAAGCCACTCTATCCATCCATCCATCCATCCATCCATCCATCCATCCATCCATCCATCCAAAAGGTCTGTCTGTCTGTCTGCCTACCTATCTACCTACCTACCTACCTACCTATTAATCTACCTACCTACCAATATATCTATCTACCTACCTATTTATCCATCCATCCATCCAAAAGGTCTGCCTGCCTGCCTGCCTGCCTACCTACCTATCTATCTATACATTCATCCAAAAGGTCTGTCTGCTTGCTTGCTTGCTTGCTTACTTGCTTGCTTGCCTGCCTGCCTGCCTGCCTGCCTGCCTGCCTGCCTGCCTATCTATCTATTTATTTATCTATCTATCTATCTATCTATCTATCTATCTATCTATCTATCTACAATATATCTACCTACCTATCTATCTGTCTCTCTCTCTATCCATCCATCCATGTTCGAGGCGTCAGCCCCACAGGGACATCAGGAAAGTAGAGCAAAGCCAATCTGGGAGGGAGGGAGGGGGGAGAGAGCGAGAGAGAGCGCTGATGCGTCAGATTGAAATGAGGCCTAGTTTAGATTGAGGCCCTTTTCCACATGAAACATCTTTGCCAGCACATTGAAACATCTTTGGCTTCTATTAAAGGTTTTGTGGATGAAAAGTGGTCAAGACTATCAGGAAGCTCTCACATTTTGTTGAGGCTTTAAAGAGGATCCATTGGACCAGACCTCCACCCTAAAAAATTACTTTTCCCTAATGTATTACAGTGCCAATTCTGAAGAAGGCAAAACCAAAATGTACTGGTAAATTACAAGGAGAACACACACACACACACACACACCCTTCTAACCCTGCTGGAGCAGGTGATTAGACTAGAATAGATATCTCATTATCTTTTTCCTCCCTTCCTCCCTCCTTTATTTCTTTTTCTTTCTGTCCCTTCCACCCCCCCTTTCTTTGTCCCTTTTTCTTTCTTTCCCTTTTTCTTCTCTCTTTCTCTCTCTCTCTCTTCTCTCTTTCTCTCTTTCCCTCTGTCAGGCTCACTTCATTGACTTGGTGCACTGCTCCACTCGGACTTGCTTGAGCAGGTCCCTCCGGTGCAGTGGGCACAATGGGGTGGACCTGCAGGGCCGGCACCTAGAACGCGGCAGTGGCGGTACGTTTGAAAAGTAGAACAAAGCCAAAGGTGGGTAATTTTTGCTGCAAAGAAGCACAAAAGTTTCTGGGCTGTGCACAAGAAAGGACACACATGTCAATACAATTCAGCAACAAAATAAAGAAATACAAATAAAACAAATCAACAAGAATCGGCAAAGCATCTCTGATTAGATTCTATTCACTACTAGAATCTAATCAGAGATACTTTGCCGATTCTAGTCCAATGACCTGCTCCAGCAGGGTTAGAAGGGAGTGTGTGTGTATGTGTGTGCATGGCTGTCAAAACTCCAAAAATAGGTCAAGTAGCTCTGGGGAGGCCAGTCATAAATTAGAACACTTGCTAAACAACCAGCCATTAAGTGAGGACCACTTGTATTTGGTTTGCTAGTCACCTGGCCATGCCCACCCAGTCACATGACCACCAAACCACCCCTACCTGGTCATGTGACCAAGCCATGCCCAGCCAGCAAGCCATGCCAGCCAGTCACATAACCAGCAAGTCATGCCCAGCCAGTCAGATGACCAGCAAGCCACGCCCACCCAGTCACGTGACCAGCAAGCCATGCCACCCAGTCACATGACCAGCAAGCCATGCCCTCAAATTAGGCCATGCCCATAGAAATTTGAATCCCACCCCTGGGTGGGGGCCACCAAGGATGAGTTTGTAGCACCAAGGGGGTGGTGGACTGAAAAAGTTTGGGAACCACTGCTCTAGTGTATTCAGAATCTTTATTGATTTTCTTAGGAACCTGACATGTACTTCCCTGGGAAGGTTATATCTTCTTGCGTAGTTTGTATAGATCCTATAAGTCTCATCGATTTTCTTTTCCATATCTTGTCTATCTGTTCCTAGCGCTTTTGCCAACAGTTCTTCCATTATCACCGATAGATTTTCTCCTTTCTCTACTATGTTTTGAAATCTTAAATAATGTGCAGCTTTTTCTATCTCTAGCATTATCACTGTATTCTCTAACTCCCTATTTGCTTGAGTCAATTTGTAATGCATATTTTCTGTTTTTTTCTCTGCTAGTTCTGTTTTTTCAACTTTCTGAATTCCTTGTTTGTTTTTTATTAACATTTGCTGAAAGTTTTCCAATTTTGCATCAATATTTTGGATTTTTTCCTTCATTTCTCCTGTGTCGTTTCTCATCTCCCCTATATCTTTCCTTATTTCATTGTGGCTTATAGACATAGATTCCTGTATTGCCTGAAGCATCGTTAGTACCTCTTTTTGGGATGTATTTGATTTTTCCAGCAGTAGCATGCTTTCGATCGATCTCTGATTAGAAGGGTTTGAAGATGTAGGTGACAGATTAGACAATGTCTTCTTTCCTATTTTAGTTATGTTTGAGGTTGACATTTCTGTTTCTTGTGGTAATTTACTTTTTCTCCCTATCTTCTATTTGCAGCTACTGGTTGCTATTTCCACCACTCCTACTGTCCACCAAAATAAAGCACCACCCCAGAAATTTGCTATTTATATTATTCCAACACATTCAATACCCCACAAGTTCAATACAAATAGCCCTTATATCCAAAGATAGGAGATCATAGAATAGCTGTAGCACTTCTTCAACTCAATTTCAATCCATCTCCAATGGCTTAGTGTCTTGATATCTCAAAACCTCATGTATTGAAGCAAATCCAAAACAGTTAAATTTTGTAATCCAACAGGCTCACCGCAAGCCCAGCCTTAGGTCTTTTCTCTAGAAGTCAGTATCCACTTTTATGGGGTTTTTTGAGTCTTCTCTATTAATATTTGTATTCCTTAGGGCCCGCTGTATCCCCAGTCTTCAACCAATTAGTTCTTATTGCGTCCTTTATAATCGACCAACGTCAAAGAAGAAGAAAGAAAAACAAAGATTTGTTCTATATCATGCTTCCAGTCTTGTTTTCCCACGGTAATAACAGGGCACACTCTGTAATTATCTTCTAGCACCAGATGTTGTAATCCTTCACTTCAAGTACAGTCAATTCACTTCAGAATATTCCTTATATAGTTATATTCCAGCTTTGGCCAGTAGATGGCAGCCTTACTCCTTCTCTGCTTTAAAGAAAAATATCCTAAAGAAGATAGTACAAAAAAAAAGAAAGAAAGAAAAGAGAGGAGGAAAAAGAATCTTGACTGCTTATAGCCAGAAAAAGTTCTTGAACTAAACAGCTCAAAAGTAATACCTCAGGCATGAAATCAGTCCAGACTCTCTCTTCAAATTAAGCACTTCCCGGCTTCACTTTCACTTCCAGCTGATAGGTGCTCAGCTCCGCATTTTCTCTCACCGCCTCCGGAGGGGAAAAGAATGGTAATTCCCTCACTCCTTCTATCTGGAGTCTTCCTTCTTCATTCACGTATTTGGTGAATTAGTTTAGTTTTATTCAGGGTAGAAGTCAAGTATTCCTTACCCGATCGAAAACGCTGTTTCTTTTCTGCTTTTTCCCCCTGCGCTAGCTGTTCCGGCTGTCAGAGCTCAGGTTGGGCCACTGACGGCTGTTTTCTTCTCTGCCTGTTCAGAAGGTTTCCCCAGGATCCAGCTATGTGAACTGCCGTTCACTTGTGATCAACTGGTACCCTTCCTTATTGCCACCTCTACGAGGCGATGTTTGGCTCCCCAGGAGCCTCCAGGTCAGCAGAAATCAGCTGAATTTCACAGAGCTCTGCAAGCTACAGTTGTCACGCTCCATCAACAAAACCGGAAGTTGCCGGCTTTTCTTATTCTTGTGGGTAGCTTAATTTGGTGCCAATAAAACTAACAGATTTCATTTTGGTCTGGATAAAAAGTAATCTTTGTTAAATCTTCTAATACAGTATAAAAGCTTATGTGATATGACTTGATTGGATATTTTACATAATTAGAAGAATAAAACTTTTATTTATTAGGTTATTTTATGAGAAGCATTTTGAGAATACAATTATTGATGCCTTTTTTTATTCCTATCCTCTAGGATGCTTTGGCAGTTTTGGAAACTCCAGGTGGTCCTAATCAGGAAAATACAAATCTAAGTACTCCTCTTTCAGAAGTCATAGGCAGGAACTTAAAACTAGCTTTGGCCAACAGCACACGTCAAACAGTTGCTATCACTGCCAGCCCACAGCTAAAAACTCCATGTTGGCAAACGGTGAGCTTAGCATTTAGTGTCATTATACAAGTATGGAATGAAACTTTATTCTTAGCAATTTGTTATTTCCTGAAGTGGCATTCATTTTATTGTGGAAGTAAGTGTACCTCTTCAAATATAATTTTTATTAAGAATTTTAATTAGAATAATAAATACTAATAAAAACCAAATGGAAAAAGAGAATGGAAAGAAAGAATAAAATAGGCTATAATGTATAAAAAAGAAATATATAAAGAAGTGACTTCAAATCTTTGTTATGACAAAGAGAAAAACAAATTATTAATGCTTCAACCCCTATAAGGTGACATAAATATATCTTTATCTTATATCCCATCCCTTATACATAAAGAAATACATAAGGTATCAGCCTTTGAATTCCTATATCAGCAATCAGCAAAAAGTTATAAAGCAGGGGTGTCAAACTCAATTTCATTGAGGGCCACATCAGGTTTATGTTTGACCTTGGAGGGCCAGGGGTGGGGCAGGGTGTGGCTGGGTATGTGGCCAAGAGGACCTGATAGCACTCTGCCAGCCAAAACTAGATGTGGGGGTTAATTGCTTTGTGATATCCAGATCCAGCGAGCAAGGGGTGTGAAGTACACAGAAAATACATTTTTGTTTGTTATGAAGAAATATCCCCAAAGTCAGATGTAGACTGAATGTAGACTGAGTTTTAGTTACACACTTTCCCACAAACAGCAAATGTTGAAGCTCCCGGTAAAGAGGATTCATTTTAGGATGAGTAACCATAGTAACCAACATGTTGGAGGTTTCTAAAGGAATGCTGGGAAACTCTGTATTTTAAAAAGCATTTGAGGGAGGGATGCAGAATAGCCCTTCTCTTCCTGAGGCTGTAGAGACCCGTCTCTAACCAAAACACTTTTTGTGAAGCAACTGATCAACACTGACAGGGTAAGCCACTAGTACAGGGGTGTCAAACTCAAATGTCATTGAGGGCCACATCAGGATTGTGTTTGATCTCAGAGGGCTTGGGGTGGGGCATGCCTGGGGGTGTTGCCATGGTGGGCATGGCACAGGACTTGTGGGGGGACACCTGTGGTGGCTAAGTGCTAAGGCAGGACTTCCCTGAGACACTCACATACAGGTAATCCTCAAATTATGAATGTAACAGAGCCTGCCAATTACATTCGTAACGTGAGGATTCATTTGATTAAATCACGTTAAATGAATATGATCACTCCCTGCTTTCCCCAGTGCATTTGTTAATTCAATGCGCAGATCATTAAATGCACATGAAGTATCTCAGAGTGAGGAAGAGCATGCGGGGCTAGTTTCTGAGTAAAAGACTTTGGCTTGGAGCCATGTGGCCAGTAGGCCTCTGGTAGTAGAAAAGGCCTCCTGCTTTAGGACAGGTTCAGGGATTGAGGCAGCAGTTCCATGGGCTTCGGAATAAAAGACTTCGACTTCTCTGCCATGTGGGTCAGCCTCTTCTGGAGCTTGTCGAAAAGTAAGTATAGTGAAGCCATGGTAAATAGGGTGAGGAGATGTGACCCACGGAGGTTCCATTTTGGCCTGTAACAGGCCAGAGGAGGCATCTGGAGGCCCAAACGGAGCATCAGAGGGCTGGACCAAGCCCACAGAGGCCCCATTTCAGCCAGCAACAGGCCGAGGAAGGCATCTGGAGGCCCCTGCATCCTGTTTTGGCTGGCCGAGTGCTACAGTAGTCTGTCCAGGCCAAAAATGGGCTGTGCAGGGGGGGTGGCGCTAGCAGAGACACTGCAGGCCGGTTCTTTTCTATTTCCAGGCTGGCTCTGCGGGCCAGATATAAATGCCTTGGATTTGATACCCCTGGGATAAAGAATAATTTAAGAGAAAACATCTTACAGTATTTGACTGAATTAAAGATTAACATGTTTGTTGGACCCGTGTCCTTCCTGGTTGGCTTATGCCTCCAGGAGGCCACCTCTTGATTAGCTCGGGCAGTTGTCAACGCTTTGTTAAGAGAGGGTGTTTTTCCATCTGCCTTGAAGGAGGCGGTGGTGAGACCCCTCCTGAAGAAGCCTGCCCTGGACCTGACCGTGTTAGACAACTTTGTCCAGTCTCCAACCTTAAGCTTCTTGGTGAAGGTTGTTGAGAGAGTGTGGTGGCTTGGCAGTTTCCACTCTTCCTGGATGAAGCAGACTACCTGGATCCGTACCAATCGGGCTTCCGACCGGTTTCAGCAGGAGACGGCATTGGTCGCTGATGGATGATCTCTGGAGGCTCGGGACAGGGGTTTCCTCTGTCCTGGTCCTATTAGATCTCTCAGCGGCTTTGATACCATCGACCATGGTATCCTTTTGCGGCCTCGGGGTTGGGAGTGGGGGCACTGTTCTTCAGTGGTTCACCTCCTACCTCTCGGCGCATCGGTTGGCAGGGTGGCAGAGGTCGACCCCAGGGTGCTCTCTTGTGGGTTCTCAGGGTCGGTCATCTCCCTCTTTTATTTAACATCTACATGAAGCCGCTGGGTGAGATCATCCTTGGTTTGGGTGAGATTCCATCAGTACGGATGACACCCAGCTGTACATCTCCACCGAACCAGATCAGTGATGCCTCTCCTGATGACCCGTGTTTGGATGCGGCAGATTTGGATGAGCGGAACATGCTTCACTCAACCCGCCAAGACTGAGTGGTTGTGCATACCGCATCTCGCCCAGTCAGGAATATCCATCTTTGGCCATAGGGGAGGTGTTGCCCCTGTGGATAGGGCGGAATCTGGGGTCCTCCTGGATGTACGGCTCCAGTTGGAGGAGCAGGTGGGGGCCGTTGCCAGGGGGGGCCTTTGCCCAGCTCCACCTTGTTCGTCAGCTTCAGCCCATTTCTGGACCGAGATGCCCTGCGCACAGTCACTCATGCCCTTGTTGCTTCTAGACTCGACTACTGCAACTCTCTCTATTTAGGACTGCCCTTGCATACCATCCAGAGACTGCAGCTGGTGCAGAATGCGGCGGCGCGGGTGGTGATAGGAGTTTTCCGATTCTCCCATATTACCCCCTCCTGCGCTGCCTGCATTGGTTGCCGGTTGCACTCCAGGTGAGATTCAAGGTTTTGGTTTTAACATACGAAGTCCTTCACGACATGGGTCCTCAATACTTAAGGGAGTGACTCCTGCCGATATCGAGCGCCAACCGCCCTGTGCGAACACACAGGCAAGGACTCCTCGGGGTCCCGTTGGCAAGCCAATGTCGGCTGGCAGTCCCCCGGCGACGAGCCTATTCTGTCACGGCCCCTGACCTCTGGAACCAACTGCCTCTGGGGGTCCGCCTGGCCCCTGACCTCCGCACCTTCTGCCATGATTTGAAGACCTGGTTGATTGACCAATCCGGGCTGTGACCCCTCCCTGGGGGTTAAATTATTTTAAATTATTGTAAATTTTAGCTTTATAATTTTTTGGGCTTGTGAATGGTTTAATTCTTTTTTAATTATTTATTGTCGTTTTTAGTTGTGAGCCTGAGTCTTGAGATGGGGGCATACAAACAATAAATAAATAAATAAATAAAAACTCTTAGAAGTACTGAAAAACTACATGTTGTAAACTTAGTTTGTTCAAAGTTAAAATAAGATATTTTGTTGCAATTTTTCCAGTAATCCTTTATAGCAAAGATATCAAACTCAAGGCCCATGGGCCTTCTAACTTCATGAGATCTTTTTCCCCCCGAGAAGTTGGAAGGTCTGATTTCACTTTTAAAAAAAAATTTGTAGTTTCATGGTCTTTTGTTGTCCTGCATGCAGGAGAATGTGAAAAGCAGGCTAGTGAAGGAATTGTAGTTGCTCTGAGGTGGGGTGAGGATTTTACACTTTTGATTGCTCTGGGGTGGAGTGAGAGTGAAGATTTTGCATTACGTTTATTCTGGGATGGAGTGGGAGTGAGGATTTTGCATTATGATATTGCTCTGGGATGGGGTGGGAGTGAGGATTTTGCATTGTGATTATTCTGGGGTGGAGTGGGGGGGGTGAGGATTTTGCATTATGATATTGCTCTGGGGTGGAGTGGGAATGAGGATTTTGCATTATGATTGTTCGTAAGTAAGTAAGAACCAGTAAAAAAGGAATGGAAAAATCCCTCTCTGTAGATCAGCATTTTTTCAGTCATGGCAAGTTTAAGATGGGCGAACTTCCTGCTGCCTGGGGAATTCTGGGATTGAAGTCCATGCATCTTAAAGTTGCCAAAATTGAGAAGCATAGGTCTAGACTAGAGTTTAGGATTTTCCATTCCTCTTTTATTTAGACTTTGGTGCAATTAAATAAATCACTTGTGGTTTCCTTAAAAATAGTGATTAATGCGATATGAACCAGTGCTGGACTTTTTGTGAAAAACTGAAATTAAAAGTTGATCTTGGGTTTTGATGATTAGATATGGGATTATAGAAATAATGTAGACAAATATTAATCTTAGAGCAAGCAAAGAAAGTCGGAAGTCATTCTTTTTTGGTTTTCTTTCTTTTCCTCTTTCTTTCTTACACTTTCACTCTTTTTTTCTGAGCCTTGTCTTTTTTCAAATCTGTTTTTTATTTGTTTATCCCTTAGCTTTATTTTTTTTAATGTATGAAGGATCAAAGACTCAGCCATTATAATTCTACATTCCTTGTTTACAGAAATCATATCAAAATTTAGAATGGAATCCACTGGGAGCCATCTCATATAAGGCAGGCTCTAAGTCCCTCTAAACCAGGGGTGTCAAACTGAATTCCATTAAGGGCCGCATCAGGATTGTGTTTGAAATCAGGGGGATGGGATGGGCGTGGGCAGGATGAACATGGCCAGCTGGATGTTACTCGTGTTGGGGGCACCTGTGGTGTCCAAATACTAAGGCAGGACTTTCCTCAGACTCTACCCCCCTCTCATTATAATATAACATGGCTTTCCAGAGCTCCATTTTAGCTGGCAGAGGCACACCACGGGCTGGTCCTTTCCTGGTTCCAGGACAGCCCTGCAGGCCAGATCTAAGCACCCAGAGGGCCAGATGGCCCACAGGCCTTGAGTTTGACATCCCTCTCTAACCAAAAAGTGTTTATCAATAGAAGAGAATATTTGTAACCCAGGGTTGAACTGTGGGGTCCTTGATGGTCTCTGAGCTTGATGGTTTTCTTGAAGATGTTTCATTACCAAACTAGGTAACATCTTCAGTACTAGAAGGGAGTGGAGTTTGCTTTTATTTTCAGATAATAATGCAGGGGTGTCAAACTCAAAGCCCATGGGGTGCTTAGATCTGGCCTGCGAGGCTGGCCTGGAAATAACAAAGGACCAGCCTGCGATGCCTCTAGTAGCGCCTACCGATGGCCTGTTTTTGGCCTGGTTAGCCTCCTGCAGCACTCTACTGGCAAAAACGGGTCACGGGGGCCTCCAAAGGCCTTCCGTGGCCTGTTGTTGGCCAAAATGGAGCTTCTGTGGGCAGGTCCAGCCCTTCAAGACTCCGTTCGGGCTTCTGGAGGCCTCCCCAGGCATAATATATGCCGAAATGGAGCCTCTGTGAGCTGCATCCGGCCCTCCCCACCCCATTACCTTGGCTTTACTATACTTACTTTTCAAAGAGCTCCAGGACAGGCTGACACACATGGCAGAGAAGCCAAAGCCTTTTATTCAGAAGCCCATGAAGCTGTAAGAACGTGAGATGTTAGGAAAATAGATTTTCCCTATCTGAATAAAAGACCGCCTTCTATGCCATGAGGGCCTGCAGGCTTAGTTTGGGCCCAGTCTCACCAGTGACAAGCAGCCTCCTGTTTGCTTCTGATTGGCTAGTTTGAATGAGCAGCTTCAAGGATTGGAATGTGGCAGCCAATCAAAAAGGGGCTTGCAGTTCAACCCAATGAGACAATGGAAGCAAGCTCCTCATTGATTGGTTGCTGCTGCTGCCTCAATCACTGAAGCAGGAGGCTGCTGTGCCCTAGTCCAAGCCTTTTCTACTACCAGAGGCCTGCTGGCCACATAGCCCCAAGACAAAGTCTTTTACTCAGAAGCTGGTGAAAATGTTTTCCTTAGATTTGTGTTCTTACAGCTTCGCCATCATCTGAATAGAACACTTTGGTTTCTCTGCCACTGGGTCAGTCTCTTCTGGAGCTCTGGAAATCTTCAAAAAGTAAGTAATCCATGGGAAATGGGGTGAGCAGGAGTAAGTGGAATCTGGGAAGCTAGCAAAACAGGTCCAGTCTGTGGAGACCCAATGGAGCAGCATGGGGCGAAGCAATTATGGGGACCACAGGGGATCATGTGGTATCTTTGGATGGGGGGAGGCCTTGGATGGCCTGCTGCAGCACTAGGCCCCGCATGCTCTTCCTCACTCTGAGATACCTCATGTGCATTTAATAACCTGCACATTTGATTTAACACTGGGGAAAACAGGGAGTGATCATGTTCATTTAATGTGATTCAATCAAATGAATCCTCGGGTTACAAATGTAATTGGCAGGCTCTATTTCATTCATAACTTGAGGATTATCTGTATGAGAGTGAAGGAGGGTCTCAGGGAAGTCCTGCCTTAGCACTTGGTCACCACAGGTGCTCCCCCCCCCACATTCTGTGGCACGCCCACCATGGCCATGCCCTTGGGCATGCCCTGCCCCTGGCCCTTTGAGGTCAAACACAACCCTGATGCAGCCCCGAAATTGAGTTTGACACCCCTGCAGTGTTCTTTTTAAAACCATTCTCTTGTCCTCTCATCTTTAGTTCCACATTCCATACTTCTATTTTATCAGATAAATTTTGTTCCACGTATGTCATTCCTTCATTATGTCATTCTTTTACATATAGTCTATTCATACTGTGTTTCTCAGAAAAAATGGCCCACCCCAATAATAAGCCAATCCTAAGTTTTGGGGGGAGCTAATATTACCTCTACCCTGAAAATAAGCCCGGGGGATGGGCATGCCCGGCAGGAGTGGTGGCGTGGGCATGGGGGGGGGAGGGAACTGTTCAGCTGCAGAGAGGAGCAAAAGTCATTCTGTGCTGAAGCAGAGGCATTCTGAGCCTCTGTGTCTCCCAGGATTGCAACACTGAAGGTTTGGAATGGAGCCTTCACCGTTGCAATCCTGGGAGACACTGAAGACTCGAGTGGAGCCGTTTTCTTGAAAGGCAGGAAAATGGGGAGGGGAATTTTTCAGCCTGTTATCCATTCCTCTTGGAGCAGGACCTTGCAAGGCTTGTTGTGGTGTTACACTCATGAATGGCAGCACCTCCGTGAGCTTCATCACACTGGTGCAGCTGGCATCGTGCTATGAGCGGCTACGCCAGCCGTGGGCAAACTACGGCCCAGGGGCCGGATCTGGCCTGTTCGGCTGTTCTATCCGCCCATGGGCCGAAAGAGTGGGGGTTCTCTTGCTCTCCCAGAAGGCTACGGTACTCAGAAATGGAATACCACTGTCCTGTAGTCTTGTGAGGAGTAACTGTCTGGAGCACATCTCCCATCCATTTATTATTTGGAGAGGAACTCACTGGCTCCTTAGTTTTTGCTGTGGTTATCAGCTCTGCTTTTGCAGAACTTTTCAGTTTGCCATACCTTCACTGGTATGGCAAACTGAAAGTAAATAAGCATATCTGAACTGGGAAAAGAAAAATATAATTATTATTATGGAGGCTTTTTTAGATTTGTGCTGACCTGATGTATGGAGCTTCAGCTTGCATAATTACACATTTTTTTGTTATATTGCTGAAATTTTTGTGTTGGAGTAGTGTTAATTTTCAAACCTTTGAATCATTATAATCTTCAAGTCATGTAGGGCAGATTTTTTTTAAAGTAAATCTTTATTGCATCATAATATAAACTGAATGGGCAACATTGTGTATGCTTCAATGATCTGAGGGTGTGACACCACTTTGTAATGTCATTTAAAAATAAAACCAAGGATTTTTTAAGCCTTAATTATACCTGAATTGAAATTAGAGGGGCTTAGTTATGAAAAATAACAAGGCAGTTCTTGTTAAGAATTCTGAAATTAGTGAAGGATGCTCTTGAGACATTTCAAAAAAGTATATATAAACCACATAGTGTAAGATTTTATATTCTGATGAGTAATTTAGGAATGGGGCCTCTCCATTCTGAGGGTCCAATTCATTTTATTACTAGCCTTTTTCTTAAGAGCGGTCTTCCTCAAGAGGAGCTTACTCTTTCACCGAAAGAAAGAATTTAGAGTAACTGATAGCTAGCTATATGATATACTGACACAAGACTTGAGTTTATTCTTCCTCTAGTGATGCCATCCAGTTCATCTGAGCGCAGTGTTGTAATAGCTAGCAGTGCCATTTTTATTTGGAGGTAACTTTATTTAACTAAGCACAATGGACCTATTTTATTGAAAGAAAGAAAAGAATTAAATGTATCCCTTCCCTTCCCTTAAATATTAACTTTTTAAAGAGTTATATAAACAAATGAATGCTGGAAATTTGGAAATGTTGAAAACTCAAGTGTTCCAATATTTTTCCTAACTTGATCAGGAAGAAGAATCAAAACCTTTAGCGGATGTTGTCATCTGTGTCAGTAAGAAGCTCAGTAAAAAGCAGAGTGAGTTGAATGCTATTGCTGCATCTCTTGGAGCTGATTACAGGTATATGCAGGTGTAAGCTAAATATATAGCAATGAAGTCATTGTTAGAATTACTGAAGATTTCAATTTTAATAGCTCTAGAAATTCAAATGGACTATATAATATTGTAATCCATTTTGTGAAATCTTTTAATGATGGCTGCAGAAAGTTACACATGAAAACATTGGAATTATATAATGTATAATATAGTATTACTGAATATACATTAATATTAATATTTATACTAATAAAATATTAATATTTACATTTATTCATATGAAATTGCATTAAATTTTACATTAAGTGTAAATTGTCCTTGAACAATGGTGTGTGTGTGTACACACACACACACACACACACATAAACAGACAGAAAAATAGCAGCCACCCTAAGAAATCCCAAAGATAAAATTGACCTGGAAAACCAAGGCATATATGAAGTCCCCTGCACATCATGCCCTGCCACATACATCGGACAGACCAATAGAATAAGTACCCTTGATGAACACAAAATGCAGTAAAAAAGCTGGAACACACTTCCTCACTAGTCCAACACATGAAAGCCACAGATCATAGCATCGACTTCAATGGCACCAAAACCCTAGCCACTATAGAAAACCCCAGCTACAGAATTATCAGAGAGGCCATAGAGATTGAAAAAAGACCTGAAAGCATGAATAGAAGAGATGACTCCACCAGACTGTCAATTATCTGGAAGCCTGTACTCACAAACAAAAAAATCTCCACACCACAAGCCAAGTAAACACCTGGGCACAAACAGACCTCCCCTGATACCTCCAGCCGAAACATCACCCCAGCCACCCACCCAGATGAAACCTAGCTTCCTAATAAACAATAGCTGGCCATTCACCTGAAGCCAAGCCACGCTAAAAGCCCCCAATACACGAAACACAACGTTGCCAGCCAATCAAGACAAAAAACGCTACAAAACAGACAGAAGATATTAGAAACACCAATCAAGCAGAACACAGCAAACTCCAAGACCAATAAACCCAGACCAGGACTCCCAACCAATCAGGATGAAGAAGAAACCATTCTATCAAAGCACAAGGCTAGCACCAAATTTAAAACAGAAACCTCTGCAAAGCTTGACACACAAACGAACCCAATACAGAAGCCTGATGATGGCAGATGAGATTCTGCAGAAACGTCTCTACAACTTGAAAAGCACAACTATAATGATGTGGGAAAATACCCGAACAAAGCTGAATACGATGCATTCATGCATGCATGCATGCATGCATACATACATACATACATATATATAATTTAAACTTATTGTAATCATCCTCTAATAGATTCTAGTTAGCTTACAAAATATACAAACAATAAAAGTCTGTCAGCCCAGACTAAAATAATAATAAAAATAGCAAACCATATCTGGACCTCACAAACACATTGGGGAACAGAGCCAGGTCTTAAGGGCTTTCAGAACTCTGGGAGAGAGGGCATTGTCTCTCTCTCTGGGGAGACCCTGTTCTAAAAGGTAGGGAATGTGACAAAATGTATGCTTCTTTTGTCCTAACAATATTTAATATATGCAACTTGGAGAATATCAACTCTGCTTAAACATACAGGGCAGGAAGTAACAATTTGAATTGTTAAGGACTGTACAGTAGAATCTCTGGTCCCAAAAGCTTCTGACCACGACCAAATCAAGTGACGACCAAAAATTTCACAAACTTTTTTCATCTAGTTGTGAACAAATGCTTGGGTGGCGATCAAACACCACGGCGATTTCCTCTTATGCGCCTTTTTTTTTTGTACATGCATGCGCAGTCAGTCTCGCTTCTGGTCTGGACAAAATCGGGTTGCGACCAAAGTCATAGAACAGATTACGGTCATGACCAGAGGTTCTACTGTGTGGATTTTTATTTCTATATCCCTGTGTATCAGAATATTATTAAGAAAAACTTCAATATATGTAAACAGGTAATGGCTAAATTTATTATCACAGAAATATTCTCTATCTAGGTGAATTTTCCTATGTGCAAACAAATTCTCTTCTTCTAAATTAGCAATTATTTAACAAGTGTTGATTGTTTGCATTTATTCTAGGTGGTGTTTTGATGAAACTGTAACACATTTAATCTACCAGGGAAGGCAGTATGATAACAACCGGGAATACAAATCTGCTAAAGAAAGAGGCATATACATTGTTTCAGAGCATTGGCTCTTGGAGGTAGGGATATCTTTTCTTTCTGATGCTAAAGTAAAGAAAATGTTTATTTTATTATTATTAAAATTTATGCTATCCTTTTCACTACAGCAATTCTGGGCAGCTTAAAATATAATAAAAAGGTAAAAATAGATAATACAAAGCATTTAAAATTAAGGATTAAACCAAGGGGATGGGCAACATGGGGATCTTCTCTCAGAGACTCTTTTGGACCCTTTGGCAGACAACATCTGCAATTGGCTTCTTTTCCTGGCACGAGTGGGATCGCTAGTCTCATTGAGGTGAGACAGCTCTTCAGATACCCTGAACCCATACCATAAAGAGCTTTAACGGTAATGGTCCAATTGAACACCTAGGAGGCAAATTGGCAACTAGTGCAGGTCACATATCAGCAGTATTACATTTGTCACCTGACGGGCCTCTAGAACTCCTGTGCCACTGCATTCTGTAACAGTTAAAGATTCTCAATACTCTTCAAGGATGACCAGGGGTGGGTTACTGAATACAAACCCTCATGATCCAGGAATTAGCTCAACTGGCACATAGTTATGCAAAGACTCTCCTAGCCACGACTGCCAACTACGCTTCGAACAGGTTTGTGAATCTAAGAGAATCCTCTCCCCCGTGCAACCCCATCCAGAACTAAAAATGATAAACTCCCAAATCCCAAAACCTTTTGAACCCACAGCTATATAGATACCCATAGCCTCTAGGTGCGTGATGGCGAACCTATGGCAAGCATGTGGCCACAGGTGGCACCCAGAGGCCTCTGCAGTCATGCCAGCTATCGCCCCAGCACAGCTCCACTGTGCATGAGCACACGCCTCCCGCTGGCCAGCTGGTCTTAGGGTCTCTGCTTCATATGCGTGGGGGCAGGGATTCCCCAATCTCTGAAGTTCCCCCACCCCAGCGTGCCCTACCTTTCTTCCCCCAGCACGTCCTAACTTTCTCCTGGATTCCTGCTTCCGGTGCCTTCCCCAATTTCCACAGGTGCCTCTCCATGGCAGAAATGCAGGAGAAAGCTAGCTGAAATGTGGAGATTGGGGAAGGCACGGGAGGCAGAAATGCAGGAGAAAGCTAGGGCATGCTGGGGGGAGAAATTGTGAAGATCATGAGGTTCCCCCCATGCCCCATTTTGGGCCTGAAAAGCCTCCTACACCAACCTGGAAGCCAAAACAGGGGCTGGGGCGCATGCACAGGGAATGTGCACGCATGCACAGGGTGGTTAACTATCACTGCTCTAGGCACTGCAAGAGAGCAGCTGTAGCATAATTTGGGTCACCATGGATGGAGATGTAAAGTTGAGTTAAATTAGCATATTAATGATAACTCATCCCATGGTATTGGATGATCTCATTCAGTGGTTTCATATAGATGTTATAAAAGAGACAAGAGAGCATCAAGCCCTGCAATATACCACAAAGAAGTGGGTGTGGGCTGGATCTCTTGCTCCCTGTAAATACTAATTGGGACCAGCCTTGAAGAAAGACCCTCTGCAGTTGTAGGAATCTAGACAAAAATCATCCAGGCAGGTGGGAACCTATTAAGGTTTCTTAAGAAAAAGTTGATGAAAGGTTCTTCAGTTAAACTGAGGTTTTCATTAGCAGAAAGGATAGAGATATGGTTTTATTCCAGTTTATTTGCCTCCTTCCCCTTCTACTACAGAAGGTTGGCAGACTATCCACTTGAGTTTCAGAGGAAAGGCTGCAAACAGGAGAGGGATGGTTTTGGAAATACTTTCATCTGCAAAATTCTGCTACATCAAGGAAGTTTTAAAAACTTTGAATATAAAGTAAAATAGCTGACGTTTTGTCTTTAATAAGCATGCATTTCTGAACTAGGCATATGTTTTACACATGCTGCATTGCAGTCATAGACCGTGAATATAAAAATACAATATTTTAATAATCTGATTCATATTTTATTTGGCAGTTTCATAAGTGAACACATACATATTAACCAATCTTGTTTATTATTTGTAATTGAATTGATGAAAGCAACAGGATAGGTTGACTTCTTTTTTTAGTGAAAATATTTTTATTCCTTGAGGGAAACCCTTTTTGCTGTTTGACTTTGCCTTCTTCAGGAGAACAGTAACATTGCAATCATCTCTAGCCTATTGAGTTGGTTTTAAAAAAGAAAGGCAAGAAAAGCAAGAGACAGTGTGTGTGTGTTAGGCTGAAGAAGAATAGTAAATTAAAGAATATTGCACAATAAACCTTCTCCCATATCTTCTGGACATCCCTCAACTCTTAGGGAACAGAACAGGATGCTTGCTATCCAGGTGATGCTGATTATTTTATCTGCCCTAGAAATTGCCCTAGAAACCTGACAAAATTTTTAAAAAGGCAAAAGCAATCAATAAAAATATGAAGGAAGCCCTGCGAGGTATAACAACTTGGCAATGTGCTGATTTTGCCTCCACAATGATTACATGTAAGCTCTGGGAATTTCCAACCATGGAGACAACTTCAGCAGACAATTATAATCCAACTAAATTTTGATGAACAAATGCCTGATTGACTATGAGTCTGCAAGCTGCCTGGAAGCAGAATTCTTCATAAAAACAGCTCATGCAACATGAATGAAACTGTGATGAAACTGTGTGTCGTCAGAGAAGCTGAGCTGCAGAAATGTGGGCTGAGGCAAATACCTAGCTAAGCTTTTCTCCAGCTGACGATTGAGAAGTGAGAACTTGGGTTCTCAGTAACTTCTGGCCAATTATTCTAATGGATCATCTGTAGTATGGATGTCAAACTGCTGGCCAGTGGGCCAGATGCATCACACGCAGGCCATGCTAATCCCAACTCTGCGAAGGGGAAAAACATCGTAATACATGACATGATGGCACGAATTTGACACCCATGATCTATAGAGACTGATTGAACTGATGTCAGCCTTGCAAGATAGTTCCGACAGGAAACACATCAGAGGAACTAATTCTAATTTATTAAAAGTTTACATGAACAGAATTTTGCAGATCTGAAAGTATGTTTCTCCCTATCACCTTTACAGTTTAACAAAGTAGGGAGTGTGCATTCTTAGATGTTTGCCACATTCCTACTGCGTGTTAATTTGTCTCTTATCTGGCCATGGATCTTCTTTCAATCTTCCATTCTCTTCCTATAAATCAGTATAGCAGTATAGCATATCTTTTTTCAACAAACTGTTATTCAGAGTGGTTATCCCTGACATCCAGGCTCTTCTGACTTTGGTTAGCTTAGATCTAGAGTCTGACTTTGATTAACTTAGTTCTAGAGTCTGCTAATAAACATGTATACAAGCAATTTATCAATGTTCTATGCATGCCTATGCAATTCCTAACTTGTTTACTAAAAGAAAGGCAAGAACATTTTTGAACTATCACATGAAAGGAGCAAAGAGATCAGGTAGCACATGCATAAGAATGGGGACAGTTAGATGTGTCATATTTATTCACTGATGGATGGGTATTAGAGGGCCTTCAGAAGCTTGGTATTGGATAGTTGTGAGATATGACCAGTCAGGAGAAAAAGGTCCTCTGAGTAGTTTCTCTACCTTCTTTTCTTGCAGAATATACTTTAGCCCATTCGTGTATAAAATGTTATTGAATATATATGAGAAATTAAAATTTGACATTGTGATTCATTCTTTATTTATTTATTTATTTATTTATTTATAATTGGGCTTATATGCCCCTCTCCAAGACTGAGTGCTCACAATTAAAACACAGGAACAATAAATATTTAAAAAAGAATTAAATCTAGGAAGCCCAATCAATAAAACAATTAAAATAAATTTAAAAACCCCAGGAGGTCAGTCCAGCCCAGCCTATTCAAACAACTTGTTCTTACTTGCTTAAGTAAAATGTTCTAGACTTTCACAGAGCCCCGTTATTTTTTATTTTTGTGCTTCATGGATTGAATGCATACTGGGGAACTAAAAACACAAGAATAATTTACATGCAACTGAGGAATTAATATCAAAATATATTTTACTTCAGATGTTCCATATGAGTTAACCTGACTATATAAAGGTAGATATCCTGCTGTCTCTAATAAACTGGGTTTAGTTCAGACTGAAGTATTGTTTGAGTATCTTGTATAAAGGGTCTTTGACTATAAGATGTCCAGAATTTTGCATGTTCAATTCAAGATACATCTAAACTGTTGGATAACTTAATTCTGGTTATATATTCTCAAACTCCGTTCAGAAGATAGTTCTTTATGTGTTTGTTGGGTTGTTTCTAATAGGAAACACTAATGGTAATAACCAGAGCTGTTTTGTGTGTGTTTCCGTCCATGCAGTTTCTTTTGGAATTCATAACATGCCTTTCTGTGATTTTGTTCTTTGTTATTTGTAATACCAGTTTCTATATCGTTAGACTACAGAATAGTTCAATTCAGATAAAATCCTATAATTTTTTCCCAAGAGAATTTTTTTTTCTTTTGATGCCTTCATCCTAGAAGAGGAGTTAACTATCCCATCTAATCTATAATCTGACTATTGTATGTCACTATTGTATGTCAGAATAATTCCTAAATAGAATACTTTTATTGGCCAAGTGTGATTGGACACACAAGGAATTTGTCTTGGTGTAAATACTCTCAGTATACATAAAAGAAAAGATACATTCATCAGGAGTCGAGAATCATACTAGGAAACAGTCAATATAAATTGTAAGTATACAAGCGACAAAGTTACAGGGATACAGTCACAAGTGGGAGGGGATGGGTGATAAGGAGTGATGACAAGATTTAACAGTAATAGTAGTGTAGACTTTGTAATAGTTGAACAGGGTTGAGGGAATTTTTTGTTTAGCAGAGTGATGGCTTTTGGGAAAAAACTGTTCTTGTGTCTAGTTGTTCTGGTGTGCAATGCTCTATAGAGTCGTTTTGAGGGAAGGAGTTGAAACAGTTTATGTCCGGATGTGAGAGGTCTGTAAATATTTTCACAGCCCTCTTTTTGATTCGTGCAGTATACAAGTCCTTGATTGAAGGCAGGTTGGTAGTAATTGTTTTTTCTGCAGTCCTAATTATCCTCTGAAGTCTGTGTCTGTCCTGTTGGGTTGCAGAACTAAACCAGACAGTTGTAGAGATGCAGATGTTAGACTCAATGATTCCTCTGTAGAGCTGTATCAGCAGCTCCTTGGGCAGTTTGAGCTTTCTGAGTTGGCACAGAAAGAACATTCTTTGTTGTGCTTTTTTGATGATGTTTTTGATGTTAGGTGTCCATTTTAGGTCATGTGATATAGTAGAACCTAGAAATTTGAAGGTCTCTACTGTTGATAAGGTGTTGTCTAGTATTGTAAGAGGTGGTAGTATGGAAGGGTTTCTTCTAAAGTCTACCACTATTTCTACGAGTATGTTCAGTTCCAGATTGTTCTGGTTACACCATGAGGCAAGTTGTATAACCTCCTGTCTGTATGCAGATTTATCATTGTCTCGAATGACACCAATCACTGTTATGTCATCAGCAAACTTCAGTATTTTTAACAGATGGATCGTTTGACATGCAGTCATTGGTATATAGGGAGAAGAGAAGTGGATAAAGCACACAGCCTTGGGGGGGCCCTTTGCTGATTGTACAGGTATTGGATATGATTCTGCCTAGCTTCACCTGCTGCTTCCTGTCTGTTAGGAAGCTTATGATCCACTTACAAGTTTGTTCAGGTACTGCTAGTTGGTTTAATCTACTTAGAAGAGTGTCTGGAATGATGGTATTGAATGCTGAACTGAAGTCTACAAAGAGGACTCTTGCGTAGGTATTTGGAGATTCAAGGTGTTGTAGGATGTAATACAGAGCCATGTTAACAGCATCATCTGTTGATCTATTTGCTCGGTATGCAAACTGCATGGGATCTAACAGCGGATCCGTGATGGTTTTCAGGTGGGACAGCACAAGCCTTTCAAAAATTTTCATAACTACAGGTGTTAGAGCAACTGGTCTGTAGTCATTCAGTTCCTTGATGGAGGGCTTCTTTGGCACTGGGATGATAGTAGAGCTTTTGAAGCAGGAAGGAACATAGCACATCTCTAGTGATCTATTGAAGATTCAGGTGAAGATGGGGGCCAATTGGTCAGCACAGACTTTTAGGCAAGAAGGAGTTATCTTGTCTGGCCCTGGTGCTTTTCCTGGCTTTTGTCTGTGTAATAGATCTTGCACTTCTTTTTCTGTGATCACCAGAGGTTGTGAACCCAATGGATTGGGGCCGGTTGTAGGAGGCTTGGCTGTTGTTGGTGTGTTTGAGATGTGGGTTGTGGAGATAGGTGGCTGTAGTTTCTTTTCAAACCTGCAGTAAAACACATTCAGGTCATCTGCTAATTGTTGATTTCCTTCTGCCTGGGAAGGAGGTTTGCTGAAGCCAGTGATGTTTTTAAGAGTTTTCCACATGTTTGCTGGTTCATTTGTTGAGAACTGATTCCTTTTCAGAGTAGTTTCTTTTTGCTGCTCTGATCTCTCTTGTTAATATGTTTCTGGCCTGGTTGTATAGCATTCTGTCACCTTTTCTGTAGGCTTCCTCTTTGGAATGACGTAACTGCTTAATTTTAGCTGTGAACCAAGGTTTATTGTTACTATATATTTGCAGGTTTCTTGTTGGTGCACACGAGTCGCAGAAGCTGACATATGATGTTACAGTATCTGTGAGCTCATCTAGGTCTGCACATGAACATTCCAATCAGTGCAATCAAGGCAGGCCTGGAGTTTCAGCTTTGCCTCATCCGACCAAGTCCTCACTGATTTAATTGTTGGTTTCATGGTTTTAAGTCTTTGTCTGTAGGCAGGTACAAGGTGAATCATGCAGTGGTCAGTGTCCCACAGCTGCTCGTGGTAAAGACCTATAAGCATCTTTTACTGTTGTGTAGCAGTGGTCTAAAGTATTTTTGCCTCTGGTGGGACAATTTACATGCTGGAAATATTTTGGGAGCTCTTTCCTTAAATTTGCTTGATTGAAATCTCCTAAAATGATGGGAAGGGAACCTGGGTGTTTGGCTTCAGCCTCCATAATTTGATCAGCAAGAGTTCGTAATGCCTTGTTTACACAGGCTTGTAGAGGACCATACACAGCTATTAGGAGAAATGAGGAGAACGCACATGAGAGTAAAATGGCTTGCAGTTGATATATAAAGACTAAGTTTTCATCACAGTACTTATATATTATAGTTATATCCTGAGATCAGCTGTTGTTGATATATAAACATAATCCTCCACCCTTTGTTTTACCTGATCTAAATGTCTGAAATCCTGGGATGTATATGGTGTTGTCCCCATGAGTTTGTGGATTAAGCCAGGTTACAGTGAAACGAAGAACAGCTGAATTATAAAAATCAGAATTCTATCTATTTAAGAGATGAATTTCATTCATCTTGTTAGCAAGTGAGCGTAAATTAGTCAGAAGGATTGAAGGGAGAGGAGGTTTTTTCACCCTATTCCTTAGTCTGTTTAAAATTCCCGCTCCTTTACCTCGTCTCCTTTTTCAGCATTGTCGCTTTCCTTCTTTGTTTGTTGTAATCCATTGCACCAGGGAATTAGTTAGAATCTCCTCCGTGTTTGCAAAGACAGGTGGGGATGAGGAATCAGAAAGCTGTTCCTTAAGGGAACATTGCCTAATTCTTAGCAGATGGTCTCGTCAGTATGAAATCTGTAGTGAATTGCAGATAATAATAAGGAATAAAGAAACCATTAGAGAGCATTTCACTGAGGCAGCTGTTGTCGGTGCCATCTTGGCAATTCTTTAGATGTTATTATTCAGTATAATTACTATTTATAGCAGTGGTTCTCAACCTTCCCATGACACCTTTAATACAGTTCCTCATGTTGTAGTGACCCTCAACCATAAAATTATGGCTCGGTTCCTAAGACCATCAAAAATATGTGTTTATTACTTCAAAATTGAACTATAATGATACAATGGAGAGAATTTTAATGGTAGAGGTGGTCATACAAAACAAAAAGACATTAATAGTGGGGATCTATGCCCCCAATAAAAATCAGAATGAATTTTTAAAAACTTACGAGAAATTTATAGAAATTGGTAACCCAAGAATTTGTATGATAGGTGATTATAATGCAATAACAGACAACAAGCAAGATTACGTATGTGAACAAAAACGATATAAAAAATGGAATATGTTGCCTAAGAGATTTTTTGAGATGGCCGAAGAATTAAGATTAGTGGGTATGTGGAGGAAAAGGAACCCAGGAGTCTCTCAGTTTACTTTCTATTCCAGCCTGCATAAATCGTGGTCTAGGTTAGATATGGCGTGGGTAAACAGTGAGTTAAATAAAGAGATTCAAGATATAAATATTTTAACCAATATTTGGGCAGACCACAATCCAGTACAGATAATTTGGAAAGAACGCACTTGCAACAGAAGTAGATGGACATTGAACTCGCAATTATTGAAAGAAGAAAATTACATTCAAAAAATGAGGGAAGAATTAATTGACTTTTTTTTAAACAAGTTTTATTCAATTTTCCATATTTTAACATCTCTTTTCAGTAAACAGCATGATTACAGGTTTGACATATACATACAAATATGACCATAACTACACATTCAATTTTTATATTCAATTTCTTACCTTAACAATGCTTTTATGTATTTTCCATTTTATTATATTATTCCAAATGCTTATCTCATTATTTAATTCAATATATTAACTCATAATTATTATATTTTAGTACTTTTGGCTGTCACATTTGTATATTCCTCTTAAATTCTAATTTATGACACTCGTTCTATAAATTGATTTTCCCCCTAAAATAGTTTAAGTGCATCACCTTTGAGTTACATATTCATTAATTATCTCCCCTTTTAAATCCCATTAAATGTTAACATTTTATTACCTAACACATTAAAATTACTAATCCCATTTATATAACAATATATAAATCAGGTTCTGCATGGTTTCCCCTTTTTAATTTTAATTTCATAAAGTTTATCTACAATTTCAGAAAAAAGGACATATTAATCTATGCATTTAATAAGCCCTGATGTTAATTCCATTTCATCTCTCCTCCTATATCATTTCATTTATTTCAATATATTTAAGATATTTCAATATATTCAGTAAGCGTATTTCATTATTTGTTACAATTATCTCTATGCATAAAAAAAGAATATTAAATTCCATTATCAAAAAATAGCAATTAATCAACCCTAATGCCAATTTCACTTTCAAATCTCCTCCTATATTATTACATTTATTAATTATTCCATTCATACTTAAACCAAAAGAAATGAAAAGGAAAATCAGCATCAGTCCTCAAAAGAATTTCAATATATTTGATAATCATGTTCCATATGTAGGCATATGTAGGATAATCATGTTCATTGTTGGCTGGTGGCCCCTAGGGGGAGGACCTTCTCTGTGGGAGCACCCACCCTCTGGAACCAGTTACCCCTGGAATTAGCTCTGGCCCCGGATCTCCTCCTTCCATCGTGACCTTAAACATGGTTATTTTCACAACCGCCTGGACTGACAGGGGATCGGGGTTTTAACTTGGAATGTTTATTTGGCTGTAATTTAATATTTTTTTAAATTGTTTTAATTTTTGTATTGTTCGTTTTTATGCACGCCTGAGTCCTTCGGGAGAGAGGGTGGCCTATAAGTCCAAATAAACTAAACTAAACATATGTTCATTGTATTTATTTCTTAAACATAAAGGAGGAGAGCTTTACCAAAAAGTAACAATTCTATTATCCATCTTATATGTCCCCATTTCACAACTAAAAATTTATATTATTCCCCAACACCTTGCAGAACCCCCTCTCCCAAAGTCATTCAACCATTGTCTCTGTGTAAGAAGTTTACTCCCGTTTTTTAAAATTTCCTATATTCCTTCTGGTTTTGAGCCTCCCCGAAGACGAACCACTGACTGCTATCGTGCGTGGCTTTGGTTGCCATGCTGAGAAACGATCTTTAGATTTGGGACAGAAGCTGCCTCATAGGGGCAGCAGAGGAAGGGGAGACTGTCAGCCGGGTAGAGAAGAGTCACAAATCCCCTCCCTGGACTGGCACAGCTCCCTCCTGAAGATGCCTGAAGCGGTGATCCAACATGGCCACCCTGAAGTGGAGGATAAGACTAGAAGAAGCATTGGGCAGGAGAGAGTGAAAGAAGCGAACAGCATGAGGAACAGGAAGATATAATTAAATGGAAATTACCCTCTGGATTAACACTACAAAGTATTCTTAAGAAAGGACTTAAAGCAGTAATTGAAAGAAGTTAAAAAATGTGTGAATTCTTTGTGACAGCTTAATGAGCCTCGAGAGATGTAGAAGCTATAGAAGGAATTATACAGCTATCTTGGATGAGTATATTTTGATTTCATATAAGCATTAATTTAAGCTGAACTATAGATTGCTAAAGACTGCTAAGGAGGAAATTTATATCAATTGGATTTTTTGGACTGTGTGGTTTGAAAAGCTCGGAATAATTGGGAAGGAAAAGAAAAGAGGAGCTGTGGATTTGTTAGAACAAAGAGTGCCATCTGAGTTAAACTTAACGACTTTTTAAAAGGCTCTGTCTCTTAAAAATACAAGGAAAACTGACATAATAAAATAAGAGTTTTTGAAAATTGAAATATTGAAGTAAAGAAGGATATATGAAGATTTTGCTTTTGATTAATTGCTGACTTTATATGGATTTGTATTGGACTAACTGAGGATTAAAAGTTGAGAGGAAGGAAACAAAAGCGAACTTTAGGGAATTAACTTTAAAGACATTAACTGGATTAAATAAAAAATTGTAAAATGGAAATATCCTTTCAGGCACTAAAACTGGAACTTGGAAAAATTAAGAAAACTTTACAGGAAAAAAGGTGAAACTTTTGGCTCTGTTCTTAAATTTCTTGAAGAGGCAGTTGTAGAGCATGAACAACAAAGGCAAAGTATAGAAGAAGAGGTGGAGCAAATTCCAGAAGGGCCCATCTTTAATTACCATTGAGAACAAAGGAATCCAGAAGGAAAGAGGAAAAGAATTGGGGAAAAATATCGGAGAGTTGAGAAATTGAGTAAAGAGGGAAATATCCGGAAAATAAAAAAAAGGGGGGGAAAGAATCAGCAGAAATATGAAGGGTGGAAGATAGTCAAAAGAGAGAAGGGGTTAAAAATTGGAGTGAAATAATAAAAGGGGAAATGTTAGGGAAAAGAAGGCTGAAGAAACAGGATCTGGGAATAAAGGAATAATTGACTTTTTAAAATTTAATAAAAAAGAAGATACGTCATTGTAGAATCTATGGGACACAACAAAGGCATATTTAAGGTGACTATCCATAGCTTATACTGTAAATAGAAATAAAAAAAGATGGGAAAAACAAAATACTTTAACAAAAAAAATAGAAAATCTGGAAAATAGGGAAATGAAAGATTTGGGAAATGAGCAAATTAGAAATGAATTAGTACTAGCTAAGCACAAAATGAATATCTTGGAACAGGAGGAATTAATTAAGAAATTACAATATACAAAACAAAATTATTCTGAACATGCAAATAAACGTGGTAGGTGGTTAGCATACAAATTGAAAAAAGAAAACCAGAAAAGAACAATATACCAATTAGAGGATAAAAATGGAACAATAGAGACAGATTTGGAAAAAAGGGGGGGGATTGTTAGGGAGTATTTTGAGGATCTTTATAAGCAAGATATAGTGGATCCAAATAAAATAGAAGACTACCTGAAAGAAGGAACTACACATCCATTATCAGATGATAAAACGGAGTTGCTTAACAAAGAAATAACTTTAAATGAACTAAAGGAGGCGATTAAAAAACAAAAAAGCAATAAAATGCTGGGTCCAGATGGATTATATAAAGACTTAGGAGAAATATTAGATAATGTGTAGTTAGAAGTCTGCAATGATGTATTATTGGAAGCCAAAATTCCAGAATCTTGGAAGGAAGCGTATATAACATTGATTCCTAAAGAGGGTGCAGATGCCAATCAAATAAGAAACTACAGGCCGATATCTCTTTTGAATTCAGATTACAAAATCTTCATGACAGTTATGGGGGAAAGAGTAAAAAGAGTGCTCAATGATAAAATTAATTTGGATCAAAATGGATTCCTACCTATAAGACAGATTAGACACAATACAAGAACGGTAATAGATATATTAGAATATTACGAGAATCATCCAGGAAACCAAGTGGCCTTGGTTTTCCTGGATGCCCAAAAGGCTTTTGATAATCTAAATTGGGATTTTATGAAGAAACAGATTAATTTGATGGAATTTGGTAGTAATTTTGTAAAAATGCTTAGTGCAATTTATGATACACAAAAGAGAAAGGTAATGGAGACGCCACTAATTCATTTGAAATAAAGAAGGGTGTTAGACAGGGATGTCCATTGTCACCCCTGATTTTTATTATGACTTTAGAAACATTATTGGATAGAATTAGATTGAATAAGAATATCAAAGGAACTAAAATTAAAAGTCAGGAGTATAAGCTGCAGGCCTTCGCTGATGATATGGTATTTATCATAGAGGAACCAATAGATTCAGGACCAGTATTACTACATGAAATAGATAAATTTGGCAAATTAGCAGGATTAAAAGTTAATAAGGAAAAAATCAAAATGTTAGTTAAAAATTTAACAAATAGTAAACAAAAAAATTAGAAGAAATAATGGGATTACAAAGAGTAAACAAGATTAAATATCTAGGTATTTGGTTAAGAGCTAGAACATTAACCTTACGGGAAGACAACTAAAATATTGAAAAGGATTTGGAAAATTGGAACAAGATGCAAATTTCTCTATTAGGCAGAATAGCAACGATCAAAATAAATATTTTACCAAAAATTCTCTATCTGTTTCAAACAATTCCGATACTACTGGACAAATTTTTTTTCAAAGAATTGGATAAAATTGTGATGAAATTTATCTGGGCAGGGAAAAAGCGAGAATAAAAAAAACTTATTTACAGGACAATAAAAGCAGGGGTGGCTGTGGACTCCCTGACTGGGAGATTTATTACAAAGCAACCGTATTAGTGTGGATAAAAGACTGGATCAAATTGGGAAATAAAAGAATTTTAACATTAGAGGGCCATGACTTGCAGGTAGGATGGCATACATTTCTGTGGAATCCTAACAATAAAAAACATTCATATTTTACTAGACACATAGTGTGCAAATCTTTAATCAAAATTTGGCAGAAATTAGAAAGAAATATTATATTAAAATTCCGAGATGGATTTCAATGATGGAGGCAGTGTTTCATCCCAATACAATAATATGAACAAAAAGCTTAAATACCACCAAATTCTAGATAATGAGGGAAGACTAAAATCAATACAGGAATTAGAAACCCAAGGAATAATTATATTCTAATAAAGATGTAAAGGAATTTGGAGTTGAGATAAAAGATACGCAATTAGATAAAATACTTTTGGGCCCTGAGAAAATTTTGATATCCAAATTATGTAATTATTTATTAGAACATGAATTGGCTGGGGAAATGGTGAAAGGACCAATGGTAGCTTGGGGAAAATTTTTTTGGACACTATCAATTTGGATGATTGGGAAGAAATTTGGCAGAGGAATCTCACACTTACAAAGTCAGTATCACATAAAGAAAATCTCTATAAAATGTTGTATAGATGGCATCTGGCATCCTCTAGATTAGTTAAAATATTTCTGACAGCAAACCCAAACTGTTGGAAATGCAAAGAGAAAAAATTGGTACTTACTTTCATCTTTGGTGGACATGTCCTGAAACAAAGAAGTATTGGAAAGAAATAAAAAAAAGTGGATAGAAGAAATTATAAAATGCGGACTGGAGTGGAAACTGGAACTGTTTCTCCTGGGAATGATTAAAGGGGATTATTCCGTTATAGAGAAATATCTGATTATTCATTTACTAACAGCGGCACGGATCTCGTTAGCTCAATGTTGGAAAAAGCCTAAGGTACCACCTCTATACATTATTATTCAAAAAACATATGAGTGTGCAGAATTGAGGAGGCTTACGCTTAAACTAGATGGGAAGGAAGATTCAAACTATTATCAGATATGGGATAAGTGGTACAAATGGGTGGAATACAAGGAAAAGTTTACGAAGAAGAAATGAACCCTGGAGACATATTATATTCAGCTATATATATGGAATGCATAATCATAATAATAATGGAATTACGGTTCTTGTTCTCTTTTATCATATAAATAATACAAAGGTTATATAGACTAAGTAATAGTTATAATCTAACGATAACAAATAGTTGAATACGGTGTCAATGAACATATGTCATTTATTAGTAATTATTGATTATTGTGCTTTGTTAAATTCGATATCCAATGTAAAAGTATATATATATATATATATATACACACATATATTTGTTGTTATATGTTTGTATGTTTTTAAGGTTTTGTAAATAAAGCTGTTTAAAAGAAAAAGAAAATATGTGTTTTCCGATGGTCTTAGGCGACCCCTGTGAAAGGGTCATTCGACCCCAAAGGGGTCGCAACCCACAGGTTGAGAACCACTAATTTGTAGTAAATGTTTTAGGGATTTCCAAATAAATACTTTCCAGCACAACTTTTGCTTTGTTGCTGATTTCCTAATATATCTAGACTAGAATGATCTGGAAGGCACCTTGGAGGCATCTAGTCCAGCCCCCTGTTCAAGCAAGAGAACCTATATAAGTGACTGTAGACTCTTCTTGAAAACATCCAGTGATAGAGTGCTCACGATTTCTGGAGGCAAGCTATTTGTCAGGTTCCAAGTAATGCAATCATCATAAAATGAACTCAGAGGCATTCTAATTCCTAAAAGAACTATTTTATTCTAATTACACATCTTAGCACGAACTGATGGAAGACAGTACTGAAGATTTCCCGGGCTTCCACATCACTATAATTAGAAGGTTCTCATTTTTCCAAAACAATAAGTCACATTGTCCAACAAGGATATAAAATAGTTTCCTGGCAACTTTCTCTGGCCAAGCAGCAGTTGGAATGCAGCTGACTCATCACCCAGCTATGTTGTTTTGGCTGGAGCTTCATCCACCTCAGTTCTCCCCCCCCTCCATTTCTCAAGTGTGTCAAACTGAATTCATACAATTCCACTGCCAAACTAAATTCAGGCTTGACGCTGTTTCACTGGTTAATTGTCCGCACTGCTAGGAAGTTTCTCCTTAATTCCAGGTTGCTTCTCTCTTTGATAGTTTCTAACCATTGTTTCTTGTCCTGCCCTCTGGTGCTTTGGAGAGTCATTTTACCCCTTCTTTGTGGCAGCCCTTCAAATACTGGAATACTGCTATCATGTCACCCCCAATACTTATTTTCTTTAGACTAACCAAACCCAAATTCTGCAGCTATTCTTCATATTTTTAGTCTCCAGGGCTTTGATCATCTTAGTTGGCTCTTCTCTGAACTTTTTCCAAAGACTCAACATCTTTTTTGTAGTGTGGTAACCAAAATTGGTTGCAGTATTTCAGGTATGGCCTTACTAGAGTTTTATGAATACTAATACTTCATGTGATCTTGATTCTATGCTTCTGTTTATACATT
This sequence comes from Naja naja, assembly GCA_009733165.1. Taxonomy (NCBI): domain Eukaryota; kingdom Metazoa; phylum Chordata; class Lepidosauria; order Squamata; family Elapidae; genus Naja; species Naja naja. Next base: position 60,095,419 of record CM019155.1, on the reverse strand, counting down.
TAGTCTCCCACTTGCTGCAGAGTTAGTCTCCCAGTTAATATTTGGATAGTTAAAGTCTCCCATTACTACTGTGATATGCTTCCTACATATATTTGTTAACTGGTTGGCAGAGTTCATCCATTTCTTCTGATTGGTTGGGTGGCTTGTAATATACACTTATGACAATGTCACTTTTTCTTTTATATTCACCCATATACATTCTGGAGGGATTTTATCTTTGATCATGTGCATTTCTGTAGATATGTAGTGACTTCTTACATATAGTGCAACTCCATCTCCTTTTTTTGTTGATCTTTCTTTTGAACAATTTATATCCACCCATCAGTACATTCCAGTCATGGGTTTGGTCCCACCAGGCTTCTGTAATGGCAAGTATATCATACCTGTCCTCGTCTACTATTGCTTCTAGTTCACCCTGTTGGTTCCCCAAACTTTGAGCATTTGTATATAAGCATTTAAGACTGTTATGCCTGTCCAAGGTATGTTTCCTGCATTTCCTAGTTGTTATTTGAATTTTTTTCTCATCTTTCCTTACCTCATTGTTTGATTTGTTTTCCTTGGATTTATGATTGGTTTTGTGTTCTAGAGATTCTAAAGATTGGTCACCCTCCCCCTTCAATTTTAGTTTAAAGCCCTTTTGATGAGTTTGAGCAATCTTCTTCCAAATACATTTTTCTCTGTTTTGTGAGATGCAGCCCATCCCTTGCCAAGAGTCCTTCATGAAGATAATGCATCAATGGTCCAGGAAACCAAAGTTTTCTTGGTGACATCAACCCTTTAGCAGTGGTTTATTTCTATAATTCTTTTTCCCTTCAATGGGTGTTATCTTTTCATTGGGAATACTGATGAGAACACCACTTGTGCTCCTAGCTCCTTAACTTTGTTGCCTAGTTGCTTATAATCTTTCAATATTACACTAAGGTTCTTTGTTGTGTCATTTGCCCCACTGTGAAGGAGGAGGAAAGTATAATAATCTGTTGGCCTAATTATTTTGGTTAGGTTCTCAGCCACATCTTTGATTTTTGCTCCAGGGAGACAACATAAAATATCTGATCTGCAAATGGTTGGTTCTGTTCCTTTGAGAATAGAATCTCCTATCACCAATACTTGCCTTCCTTTTGAGGGGTGGGCAAAGGTGGTATTAAGCAGGTTCTGATCAATTCTGGAGAACCAGTACCAGAAATTTTAAGTAGTTTGGAGAACTGGCAAATATCACCTCTGACTGGAGATTTTATAGTATCCTTCCCCTGCCATGCCCACCAAGCCATGCCCACAGAACTGGTAGTAAAAATTTTTTGAATCCCACCACTGAGGGGCGTGCAGTCTGGGATGGTTTTCTGTTTATCTCGGGTGTGTTTGTTGATGTGACTTTTTAAGGGATATTTGATGCTGTCTCTTTTCTAGGTGTCTGCATGTTTTCTTGGAAGGGGAGGCTGTGGGTCCTCCAAGGGTTTATTAGCAGGGTTTATCAGCAGGGTCATCCTCTGGGAGTTATTTGTTCATTATTTGGTTCAATTTGGGCATAGCTTTCTTGCGTAGGTTGGAGTTTGGCTAGAGTTGCCTCTAGATCCCTTATTTTTTCCTCTCGTAGTTCACATAGTTCACATTTAATACGTTTATAATTTGGGTGTTCTTTTGGCATAAGCACAAACATGGAACATATGTTGCATACCACAATAGTATCAGTCACCTGTTCGATGCATGTTTCTTTTTTCTGGTTCTTTAGGGGTAAAAAAATTAAGTTTTTCTTTCTTTTTTTCCCTATCCTTTTTTCTGCATTTTTGTGCTTGTTTTTCTACCTTGTTATTTATTTAACTTGCTTATATTAGTTTTATTTATCATTTTCTTCCCTATATTTAAGTTTTTGAACTCCAATTCCTCCCTACCTTATTATTTAAGATTTGCTTTATTTATTTGATTGATCTTATTCTTCTTTGATTTTTAATATTCCACTCTTGTCGTTATTATCTGCCTATTTATTTATCTTTTATTTTCTGTTCTGTATTTATTTTTATTCTCTACTGGGGTCTTCCCTCCCTGCCTATTGGAACCTCAGGCTTAAATTGTTGCCTTCACTTCTGTTGTTCCTGCTCTGGCCTCTTGTCGTTTGCCAGCTCTGTTCTGTCTTTCGGTGCTCAGATGTTTTCGGCCTCATCTCTGCTTTGGTCAGCTCTCTCAGCCTGCTGTTTAGCTTTCCAGTTGGCTCAGCTCCACTATCTGGTCTATGCTCAGCCTGCCACTCAGCTCCACCATCTCTTTCCTCATTGTTCTGCACTGCTCTTAGGCTGTAGCTCGCTGCGCTACCTCTTGGTGCTGCTGGCTCTCCTTCCTGCTGTGTTTTTTGTTTTGCAGCCACGTGGTTCCTGTTTGCTAGTCCATCACACCGAGATGCTGCTTCCACCAGCAAACAGGACCCCTGGATGGTCCACAGCAAGCTCTCCTCTCTTCCTCTTCCCTGCTCCTCTTTCTCACCAACTTACCTCTTGGTTCTCTGCAGATTGTTGCTCTTCCCTTGGTCTGCAGGCCTCTCTGCCCACAGCTGATTTTCCTCCCTGCTCTACACTGGCTCCACTCACTCACTGACGGATGATTTTGCTGCCTGCAGTTGATTTGCCTCTCCACTCACCTCACTTCAGTGGGCCTCCAGTCTCTTGGGTAGGCTTTTCGAGTGCAGCTGGGCACTCTTCTAATTTTTCCAATCTTCCTCTCCTTTTCCTTTCTCAGTCTTTTTTCTTTTTCTGTGACTTATCATTCCCTCTCCTCCTACTGTTTTATCTTCATTTAATAGCAACTTTTCTCCCCGCAATATAACAATGCCTCCTCCATTGCTGCCATATTGTTTCTTCGCCATCTAATGAAGCACTGTCCTAAAATAATAACAATGATGCTGTTAAGTGAGAAATGAAGTTTCTGAATCAAAGGATGTTTTGAGTGTTATGCAATACAAAATCTTGGTTTTGAAGGGTAGAGTACACTTGTTTAAATTAAATTTTGTAAATAAAATACGTTGCAAAATATCTCAGGGACTGGAGTCTAGTGGAATCTTTAACAATAGAGAAGCCACAGAAGCAAAAATTATCTTAAGATCTCATTCTAATTCACAAACACACCTATCTTTCCTTCTACCTCTTCTCTAATTAGTGGATTGCTAGGGAAGGATATGACTTGCACAGATAAAATTAGCCACAAATGGTCCTTCAAAAAAAATTTTTTCTCTTTTCCATTGTTCTTTGTTTTAAAGACTCATACAGTATGACTTCTTTCTATGTGTGCCTATGTTTATGTCTCTTTTAAAGTAAAGGCCATCATTTGTCCATCCCCATTCCAATAGTAGTAGTAGTGGTGGCGGTGGTGGTGGTGGTGGAGATGATGATGTCATGCAATTAATATTTTTTTACTTTTGCTTCTTTCCCTTCCCCCAAAAGATAAGTCTGGAAAGATGGAATCTGAAGTGAAATAAATTATTACTTCTTGTATTTCATCACTTTGAGGCTGCCTCTTACTTTTCTAATCTCATGCATCTGATGAAGTGAGCTTTGATTAAAGATTATGTAGGTCAGGGGCCCACTGGTCTGAAGACTGGCATCAGTACACAGCATGCCAAAAACTGGGCTGCACATATAAGCAAAGTCCCATCAGCGGGATGCAGGCAGGACACAAAACCACTCTCCCTCTGGTCCGCAAAAAAGCTTCTCTCCATGGATCCGGTCTCTGGTTCCCAAAAGGTTGGAGGCTGTGATCTAGGACACTAAGTAATTCATCTTTACTGGAACTATCTGTGGGGAAACAAAGTAATCTTTTATTATCTATTAGGCAGGAAAAAAGAAAATATTTATTAACATTAATATTTATGCATTTATTGTTCGAAAGTGGTGACATTAATCTCTTTTTATCTGACCTTTTTTAATTCTCAGAGTGCACAAGAATACAAGCGACTAGCTGAATCTCTCTATCCTCATACATATAATCCTAAAATGAGTTTGAATATTAGTGGTGTGGAAGATGACAGGTCCTCACGAAGGCTTGATGTTGCTGGAAAAGAAGGGAAAGGAGACAAAGTATATTTTTGTTCATTCTATTCTTCCATTCAATTTGATAATATTAATCTGTATGTATAAATAACTAATGATTTTTTGATTTGCTTTCATTCATATTAGTTCTAAAATAATAGCAAACTTTAAGAACATTGCTTGCTATAGTATAATAGAAATAATCAGAATATCATTATTATAATGTATAACCTTAATTTTTAAAATGTTTAAAATTTTATACTCCAATCTAGCAATGCTTTGCATATAGAACATTTTGGGTTCAAGCTCTATCATCCTAACTAGGGCTGAGCAAATAAAATGTTTCTAAATCCTGAACCTGGTAATGATATATTACTAGTCTATTAACAGATCTGTTTTTAAGTTAGAAGCTATGTGTACATACATACATCCTCACTTTGCTGTAGTTTTCTAAAAAAAAATCAAACTATTCTATTCCAATGTTTCTGATGCCTATAGTGTTTTATTTGAGGTTTTACCCATGACTTTTTGTATGTAATTTTTTTTATACTGATTTGTTTTGTTATTCAATTTCAGAATACTTCAGTGAATGATAATGATACAAAAAAAGTTATTATTGATCAAATAAATGAGGTTGAACAAAAGGAGCATGAACCAAAAGGAGGTAACTTTTTATGTATTTGGCCCCAATTACTAGGTATTAGAATTTTTCATAGAGTTTTTAAAGTTTTTAAAATGTGGAATTTTACATTTTAATTTTAAGTGTGACATAAAAAGAGGTCTGTTATATTTTTTTTAATAGAAGGCCACATGTGTGTTTTGATTATAATAGTTTCTTTATTGATTCTTTTTTTGTACCTAAGCTTTAACACAGACATTGGAAATGAGGGAAAACTTTCAGAAGCAGCTCCAAGAAATCATGACTGCCACATCATTAGCAAAGTTGCAAGGACAAAGGAACTCTCGGAATGGTTTTGAGAATTCTCCAACAACTCCAGATGGACACCGTTCTGCTCGTAATGGCCGCAGTAGAATTTTAGAAGCTTTAAGGTACCTACTATGTTGGAGATGGGGGATGGAATGGTTCTCAAGGAAGGCAGTGGAGGGCATCCTATTTCAGTGGTGTCGGGTAACAGGAGATATGGGAGACAAGGGAGAAGGCAGGCACGGGGAACGCGACCTCGGTGTTTAGTACCAATCTCGTGTTCTGCCCCATTGCACTCAGCTCATTTTCCTGCTCAGCAGATTTGTGGTGGTCCTGGTCTTTGACTGCTGCTTTTAAATGTGAGATCAGCTTGCAATATGGCTAGCCTTATTGCCGATTTGATCCTCAAAGAGAAGGCTGATCTGCTTGTATAACTGAGACCTGGCTGGGCCCAGAGAGAGGTGTTCCTCTTGTAGAAATGTGCCCAGTGGGTTATCGAGCATGGCACCAGTCTAGATCTCAGGGCTGGGGAGGAGCTGTGGCTGTTGTTATCAGAGAATCTCTAGTAGCCTCCAGAGGCACTGTTCAGCAAGTCCCTGGCTGTGAGACCCTTTTTCTTAGATTGGGCTCAAGGGATCAGTGGGATTGCTGCTGCTATACCAGCCTACCTGCTTTGTGGAAGCTTCCCCACCTGGGCTCCTGGACCTCGCCACAAGGCTGGCGGTGGAATTCCCTAGGCTTATAGTTCTGGGGGATTTCAACCTGCCTTCTCTGGGGTCGGAAGTAGCCCAAGATTTCATAGAAACCATGACTTCCATGGGTCTATCCCAGATTACCCAGAGCCAGACTAGTAATAGTGGTCACACTTCCGATTTGGTGTTCTTGTCGGAGCAGTGTCTATGTGACCTGGAATTGATAGACCTGTCCTTGGTCCCCTTGTCATGGTCAGATCACAGTTTGGTGGCAATGAGTTTCTCAAAAACTGCATCCCCCCGCAGGGAGGCAGGACCTATTAGATTGGTCCGCCCCCATCGAGTATTGGACCCAGATAGTTCCAGAAGAAGCTGGGGTTATAACTGCAGATCTATTATGCAGTCCAGCTGAGCTCTTAGTCACTGTTTGGAATAGGACTGAGGCTCTGGATAGGATTGCACCCTTGCGACCTCTCCTCACCTCTCTGTAGACCTCTCTGTGCCCCGTGGTATACAGAAGAACTGAGAGAGATGAGACATCTAAAGCGCCGCTGGCGGAAGACAGGAGATGAACTCGATCGAACACGGGTGAGAGCTGCTACTAAGGCCTACCTTGTGATTCGTGTGGTGAAGTGTAAATACTTCTCCACACTAATTGCGTCTGCAGATAATCGCCCAGTGACCCTCTTTAAGGTGAGCTGTCTCCTCCTAGGGAAGGAGGACATTGAGGTCCACCTGAAGGGGCATGCTGAGGAATTAGTGGATTTTCTGGAAGACAAAATCGCTCGACTTGATTCCCAGTTAGATGCCGGCATGGTTACTGATCTGGTGGAAGCTCCTGAGGCAGGTTCTTGCCCTGTTATCTGCGAACAGTTTGATCCTGTTGCTCCTGAGGAAGTGGACAGGATCCTAGGGAGTATGCGTGTAAGCACCTGTATTTTAGACCCTTGTCCCTCCTGGCTTGTGAAAGCTTCCCAGGAGGTGACAGGTGGGTGGACTCTGGCAGTGATTAATGCTTCTCTACAGGAGTGGACGGTGCTCCAGCACTTTAAGGAGGCTGTGGTCTGCTCTCTTCTTAAGAAACCATTGCTGGACTCCACACAGTTGGATAATTTCCGACCTGTCTCCAATCTTCCCTTTTTGGGGAAGGTTGTTGAGAAGGTGGTCGCGCAGCAGCTCCAGAGGTTTCTGGATGAAACGGATTATCTCGACCCCTACCAGTCAGGATTCAGGCCTGGATTTGGGACAGAAACAGCATTGGTTGCACTTTTGGATGATCTCTGGCAGGAGCGAGATGGGGGTAATGCGTCCATCCTTGCTCTATTTGACCTCTCGGTGGCTTTTGATACCATTGACCATGGGATTCTCCTGGGGGCTTCGGGGGAGGGGGAGGCCTTGTGCTGTCTTGGTTCACTTCCTTCCTGCAGCCTCAGTCAGTGTTGATAGGAGGGGAGGAATCCAACCCTCACCCACTGTTTTATAGGGTTCCGCAGGGCTCGGTACTCTCTCCGCTCCTGTTCAACATTTATATGAAGCCACTGGGTGAGATCATCCGTCACCATGGACTGAGGTATCACCAATATGCTGATGATACTCAGCTGTATGTCTCGGCCCATGGTGAGTTAAGTGCTGCTGTGTCCTCCCTCTCGCAGTACCTGGAGGCTGTTAGGGGCTGGATGGGGAGCAATGGGTTGAAACTAAACCCTTGCAAGACCGAGTGGCTCTGGGTTTGGGGTTCGTTGGCTCAGGGAGAATTATTACCTTTAATCTTGGATGGGTGGGACTACCCCAAACAGACCCTGTGCATAATCTAGGGGTTTTCCTGGACTCATGACTCCTGTTCGAAGAGCAGGAGGGCCTTTGTGCAACTGCAGGTTGTGCACCAGTTATGCCCTTTCCTGGATCAGCGGTCCCTACTCACAGTCACTCATTCACTTCCCATCTTGATTATTAACACGCTCTACATGGGGCTGCCCTTGAAGAGCATCCGGAAGCTCCAGTTGGTGCAAAATGCAGCAGTCCGCATGGTTTTGTGCAGACCCCGGTGTGCACATGTGTGAACTCTCCTGCAGGAGCTGCATTGGTTGCCAATTTGCTTTCAGGTGCAATTCAAGGTGCTGGTTGTCACCTTTAAAGTCCTTCATGGCTTGGATCCGGGTTATCTGAGGAAACATCTCTCGCCAGTTATATCTACCTGACCCATTAGAGCGAGGAGGCAGGGAATGTTGCGGGTCCCACCCCTGAGGGAGATACACCTGGTGGGAGCCAGAAGAAGGGCCTTCTCGGTGGTGGCTCCCTCTCTCTGAATATGCATCCAGTCTCCCAAAGAACTCCAGGTGGTTTCCCCCAGAGATTAGAATGGCCCCACTCTAGCACTCTTCCAAAAGGCACTGAAGACCTGGTTTTGCCAGCGGCCTGGGGAACCCAGAGAGGGATGGAGCTCATCAAATGGCTCGTGTGATCTGCTGTCGCTGGGTGGGGGTGGGAGTTGGTTTTGATTTTTGGTTTTTGTTTTTGTTTTCCCAAATTTTGTTCTATTGTACTTTACTAATTTATTTGATTCTTTTGTTAGTTTTATTGTTTTATTTTTATTTTTGTTTTAAATATGGTTTTACATTGTGTAAGCCGCTTCGAGTTGCCATGGGCAAAACGGCAATATAAATTAAACAAATAAATGAATAAATAAAATACTAGCTAGAATATCTTAAGATTTCAGGGCTGTAATTTTAGGAAAACTGCTAAACAGTTACGTCCTCATTTTTTTTCTAACACGCTGTATATCCTCATGTTTCAGGCAGTCACATCATGGAGCAGCTGATGTCAATACTGAGCCATCCCAGAATGAACAGATAATTTGGGATGATCCTACAGCAAGAGAGGAGAGAGCAAGGCTTGTCAGCAACCTGCAGTGGCCTAACAGTCCTTCACAGTATTTAGAACAAATTCAAACTACTGCAGTGCCCCCTGGAGAACTTTCACTTAGAAAGTTTTTGAGTGATACAGACATTATTGAAATGGGTAAGTTGCAGCATAAATGGCAGAATGGGATTTCAGCACTTAAGTTTGAATTTCATTATCGCATGAGAATCTGTATTTAAAAACATTGCACATTTTAGCTGCCTTCATCATTTTATTTGTGACATGGAAGATATCTGGGCTGAATTAGGTATATTACTGCTTGACAGCTTGTGGAGCTTCTAACATGTCAAAAGCAAAGAGTCACATAATGAAGATTATGTGGATTGTTTCTTGTTATTCTGTAAATGAGCACTTTAAATGCTTTATTCTTTTTAATAAATCTCTGCCTGGAAGGGTGTTTTTTTTTAAATTAAGTTTTTATAGTCTTGATGAATTTGAAGTCTTCTCTCATGCAAAATGTTTGGATTCAGAAATTTGTACTGAGATTGAACTAGAATTTAGAACATGTTTTTGTAACGTGTTTGGATTAACCCAGTGTTCATTTTATAGTTCATCTTATAGTTTGAGATTGAATTTACACTGTAAATATTGTTATTCCATGTGTAAATAAAGCTAGGGTTGTAGCCTTAATATTTATTCAGAAGAAAATCCCATTTACATTGAAATAGTTACCTACAATTAAGTAGATAGCTGTCTTGGAATATTGGAAATGACTCGTGTGAAATTTGTTTTTCAGTATTCAGGTTTAAATTATGCTCCTTTTTTACTGGTCCATTTTTATTTGCTTTTATTCATTAAACTGTTCAATTTAATCAAATATGAAAAATCATGCACTAATATTTTTCTGATTTAAGGGATTAATGATTCAACGAAAATGGATTCAGTGGAGGTTGCAGGTCTTCTAATTAGAAATCCAGAAATGCCAATAAAAGAAGATAATCTGATCCCAACTCCATTGGCTCCTGCCATTGCTTTTCCATTGGCAAATCCTCCCGTCGCTTCTCAGCCAAAAGGAGATTTATGTTCTATCATGGTAAACCGATATATAGTGTAACACATAAATTGGGAAATTGTATCTCTTGTCTGAAGTGTTCTTAGGAGCTGCCAATAAGATAATCTTAAATTATAGATAGTAGATGTACAAGACAGAAAAAATGTTCACTTCAGTAGTTTCCCAGCAATTACTTTCAATCTTGTAATTTCTTCTACTTGCTAAAGAGTAATGAAGACATCAAAACCAGATAGGAAGTAAATTGTGACTCTTAGTTAAAATAATGGGTTTCACTTCATGGAATTTGAACTGGCTATAAATTTAGTTCTCTTATCCCCTAGGTAGACCAATGATACAATTTGCTAAAATCTTTATGAAAAATCACCTGGAAGACAGTAGAACAGGGTTTTCATTAAATTGATCAATTTAAGTTCTCTTCTTAGCCTGTCAGCCTGGGGAAAGTAAGATTCTGCCAATGCTGCAAAGTCCAAAGAAAACCCTAAATTAAACATCAAAATTTTTAATAAATATTAATAGTAGCTAAGACTAATATTATATTTAATTGCAATTGACTATTTCTGACTTTATTCTTCTTGATTAAGAAACTATAAATTGGAATTGAGTTGATCATCTTTGCTAGTATAAAGATGGAAAAATCATCCTTTCTCCATAGGTGCAAAAAAATCCTCCTTTCTCCATAGGTGCAGGCCATAATTTTGATTTCAGCTGTATGCACAACTTTTACTATGTAAAATAAATAATTTCCAAAATATAATTCTGTTAAATCTATTGCATGAAAAACAATAGTCTAGTAGCACCTAGACTTCTTACAAATGATTAGATTATAAACTTTTATGTTGACATGGCTTATGATCCATAAAACTCTTTGATCTAATGTGTCTTTTAATACTGTCAGTCTCTTGTAATAATAATAATTATTAATAATAATAATAATAATATAACTTCTCCAGTTCTTTCTCTTCTGTTCTGCTGTCTCCAGGCACTGCCACATCCACAGAAAGACAAAAAAGTGTGGATAGTGGATGTGGTGCCTGGAGGCAGCAAAATAGAAGGGGCTTGTTTCTTAACCTGACACGCCCATTCTCTGTGAGCTGTGAAGAGCATCCAGGCATGGGAAGTGCTCCGTCTGTCATTCGATAGGCTGAGCTGATTTCTGAGGACACTCCTCCTCCTCCTTGGAGCTCCCAATGTCCCCAGTTTTGGCGAAGTCAAAGTGATAAGTTCATCGCTATTCTGCTTCACCTTTGCTCATAGTCTTGGCCAGGATTGGACCCAGACCCAGACGAACTCTGGGTGGGGCTGGATGCTCTTTACTGCTCGCAGAGAATGGGTATATCAGGTAAGAACCAACACCCCTTCTCCCAAGAGCTGTTCCGAGCATCCAGGCATGGGACATACCAAAGCTGGCGGGTCCTACGGGAGGATCTCTGTCTGGTTTGGAGTCCCCTATCTAGGCACTTATTGTAAGACCCATCTGCTGAAGGCTGCTTCAGCAGAAGCAAAAGCATCCAGTTTATAGTGCCTTATAAAAGGCGACGGTGAGGCCCATGTCACTGCCCTACAGATTTCCTCAATCAACACTTGGGTAGACCAAGCCGCCAATGTTGCAGCACTCCTAGTTGAGTGTGCTTTAATATCTGTAGGCACTGGCAATGACTGTGTTTCATAAGTCTTTGTAATCGTGGCTCGCAGCCATCTGCCAATTGTTGATGAGGTGACTTTTCTTCCTTGAGTAGAAGGTTGAAAGGAGATGAAGAGGGCCTCCATCTTCCTGAATGAGGCAGTCCTGTCTATGTAGATTCAGAGAGCCCGTCTTATGTCTAATAGATGCCATTGATGCTCTAAGTTGTGAGTAGGTCTAGGACAGAAGTTGGGCAGTATCAACTCCTAAATGGTTGTGCACATGCGTGGGTAATGGCAGCTTTGAGGAATTGAGCGTGGTTAGTGTCTAGAGGGAATTCCGGGTTGGTCGTTCGGGGGCTTTATTTAGATCTATTTTGGGGACGATTCCTGTAGCTGCCTGACCCAGGGTGCTTTTCCTGGGTGGAGGCTGCCAATAGCGAAGCTGGTCGAGGTTTTTTCTTCTTTTCCTCGGCTGGCGCAGCTCGGCGTGATGGCCGGAGGTGCGGCGTCAGCAGCCTTGCTGCCTTGGCGTTCGCGCCCTGCAGCTCGCGCTAGAAGGTTTGCCAAAGAGACTGCCGGAGCTGTTGGAAGGCGGTCGGAGAGACAGTCAGAATGGAGAGAGGGATGGTTGGAGTGACAGTAGGAGCTGTCGGAGGGACTGTTGGAGACCGCCGAAAGGTCCGCCGGACTACTGGAGGGGCCATCAGAGAGCCTGCTGAAGATTGCTGGAGCTGCGGCACGATTGCAGCATGGTTGCAGCATGGCAACGATGGCGTGGCAACAATGGCGGCGTTAGCGGCATTGGTGCTGCTGGCACTATTGGCAGGGGTGGGGACTGAGAACTTGTGGAGGACGCTGGGGGCTTTGGTGTTCCTGGCGCCCCCCCGACTCCCCCCCAGCCTTGGATGTGGTGGTGATGGCGGCTGTTATTCTCCGGTTTTTTCCCTGGAGAGCCTGGAAGGTACGGCTACAGAGATGGATGGACAGTGGAAACAGCAGGCCCCTGGTGGCCTTCTACTGACTACTGGTATTTGCCAGGTCCATTTTTCCCTTTCCCCAGGATGTGGCATTTCGACTCTTGGGGGTGGCTCGGTGTGGTGGGAGCACACCATGCTTGGCCACCCCACTGGGGTGAGAGAACAGTGGTGTCTGGGCCCCCCTTGCCTGGGGTTAGCTTGCAGTCTGCCCTCCTCTGTGGGAGAGAGGAGGTTGGATCATTTTGAGACTGTGGGACTCCCCTCCCGGCTGGCAGTGGGAGTGCCACCTAAGATGAGGGGCTTCCGCTTGAATGCTGGCCCCAGGGTTTACCATCTACAAACTGACCTATGTACCATCCCACCCTGGACTTTGATTCTTCCCTCATGGACTACTGATGACTACTATCCATTATATTTACTCTTTCTTTGAGCTGCGGGCACTCAGGGGTGTTCCCCTGTCCCTGAGATGGCCCGCCAGATTGTCAAAGGCCTTCCTCAAGGATGGATCCTGGGATCCCAAGAGGGCATAGCATGACCAAGGGTGTTAAATTGAGCCTAATTCGGAAGGGGAGGTTTTTAAATTTTTTAATTGGTTGTTTGAAGGGGTTAGGGAGGCGGGGTTCTCTGGGCAGGTATTTAAAGAATGCCTGCCTAGTTTTGTAATGGCTCGGTCCAGCCCAGTTAAGGATCGGGGGGAGGGGGGCCTTTGGGGCTCCGGGAAGCAAGGCGGGAATGGCGATTCCCAGAGTGATCAGATTTGGCAGGGGATGGAGAGGCGGGGGGCCGTATCATGAAAAGGGAGTGCACCTCCGCTGTCTGTGAGCTGTGGCGCGCTCCAACCCCCATGCCTCTGCCCACTCTCCCGGGGATACGGGATAGGGAGCCCTTGGGCTCTGGCTGGTGTATTTTAATGCCAGGTCCGTGGCTAATAAGGCATCCCTCCTCCGCGAAATCGAGGAGGCCGCGGACCTGGCTTGCATCACTGAGACCTGGCTGGGGCCGGAGGGTGGAGTTCCTCTGGTTGATTTGTGCTCCCCAGGTTTTTGGGTTTTGCATCAGCCTAGAGCCCAGCGATTCCAAGGGAGGTCTCTGTTCCTCAGATAGGCGGGTGTGAGGCTCTCCTCTTGCATTTGGGGCCTGGAGGTCAGCTGGGCCTGCTGCTTACATACCTTTCCCCCAGCTGTGTGGCAGCGGCCCTGCCTGGGCTCCTCGATGCCCTCTCGGGAGTGTCGGTGGAGTCCCTGGGCCTTTTGGTCTTGGGTGACTTTAACTTGCCCTCCTTGGGGGGCGTCAGGTTTGACCCAGGAGTTCATGGTCTCCATGGTGGCTATGGACCTGACCCAGATAATACAGGGCCCTACGCACGAGGGGGGTAACACACTCGACCTTGTTTTTGTCTTGGAGCAGTGGCGTAGTGATCTGGGGGTGGGCAGTGTGAATGCCCAACCCATTGCATGGTCAGATCACTATCTCCTACGGCTGGTCTTCCAGCAGGCCGCCCCACGATGCTGGGATGAGGTACCGCCGAGATGGTTCCGCCCCAGACGCCTGATGGACCCTGAGAGATTCCAGGCAGAGCTGGGGTTTCTGCCTGCCTCCCTTATCCACAGCTTGGACGAGGTGCTGGTGGCTGCCTGGCAACAGGCTGCAGCGCCCTCACCAAGTTGTCTCAGATCCCGGTGGCTCCTTGGTTTACAGAGGAGCTCGGGAGATGAAGCGGTGCAGGAGGGGTTTAGAGAGCAGATGGAGGTAGACCTTCCTAAATCGACCAAACCCAGTTAAGAGCCTATATTAGGACTTACCTGGGAGCTCTTACCTGAGGGCGGCGAGGAGGGTTTACCTCTCTGCCCTCATAGCGTCTGCAGATAATCGCCCAGTCGCCCTGTTCAGGGTCACTCGCTCCCTTTTACATCGGGAGTTGGAGACGGACCCTTTGCGGGGTAGGGCTGAGGAATTTGGACAATATCTGTCAGATAAGATCGCTCGGATCTGGGAGGGGCTGAACTCTAATTGGCAGTGGTCTGAGGAGGGAGGTACAGGGAGTCTGGCCGATGTCATTTGGACTGATTTTGATCCCGTTTCTGAGGATGAAGTGGACAGGATTATGTGACGACTGAGTTCCACCACATGTTTATTGGACCCATGTCCTTCCTGGATGGTATACGCCTCCAGGGAGGCCACATGCAGCTGGCTCCGGGCAGTGGTCAATGCTTTGTTGAGGGAGGGTTCTTTTCCCGCCACCTTGAAAGAGGTGGTGGTGAGACCCCTCCTGAAGAAGCCTGCTCTGGACCCAGCCGTTTTAAACAACTTTCGTCCAGTCTCCAACCTTCGCTTTTTGGCGAAGGTTGTTGAGAGTGTGGTGGCTCAGCAGTTTCCGCTTTTCCTGGAGGAAGCGGACTATCTAGATCCATATGAATTGGGCTTCCGGCCCAGGTTCAGCACGGAGATGGCATTATTTATTCGACTTGTATGCATTGGTCGCACTGGTGGATGATCTCTGGAGGGTGCGGGACAGGGGATTTTCCTCTGTCCTGGTCCTATTAGATCTCTCAGCGGCTTTCAATAACATCGACCATGGTATCTTATTGCCGCGCCTCGGGGAGTTGGGAGTGGGAGGCACTGTTCTGCAGTGGTTCTCCTACCTTTTGGGGTGTTCACAATCGGTGTTGGCAGGTTGACCTCAAGGGCACTCACTTGTGGGGTCCCTCAAGGGTTGGTCCTCTCGCCCCTCTTGTTCAACATCTATATGAAGCCGCTGGGTGAGATCATCCATGGCTTTGGGGTGAGATATCATCAGTATGCTGATGATACCCAGTTGTATATCTCCACCCCAAGCCAAATCAGTGATGCCCTCTCCGTGATGACCCGTTGTCTGGATGTGATACAGATCTGGATGGGCAGGAATGGACTACAGCTCAACCCGGCCAAGACTGAGTGGTTGTGTGTACAGGCATCTCAGACCAGTCAACAGATTCCACCTTTGGTCATAGGGGGAGAGGTGTTGCCCACTGTGGACAGGGCTCGGAACCTGGGAGTCCTCCTGGATTCACGGCTTAGTTTGGAGGAGCAGGTGGGGGCCGTGGCCAGGGGGGGCTTTTGCCCAGGTTCGACTGGTTCGCTAGTTGCGCCCATATCTGGACCGAAATGCCCTTCACACAATCACTCGTGCACTTGTCATCTCCTGACTCGACTACTGCAATGCTCTCTATCTAGGACTGCCCTTGCATACCATCCGGAGGTTTCAGCTGGTGCAGAATGCGGCTGCGCGGGTTGTGATGGGAGCTTCCCGATACTCCCATGTTACACCCCTTCTGTGCGAGCTGCATTGGTTGCCAGTTGCCCTCCGGGTGAGATTCAAGGTGTTGGTATTAACATTCAGAGTCCTTTACGACTTGAGTCCGGGGTACTTGTGGGAGCGTCTCCTGCCAATATCGAATACCGATCGCCCTGTGCGCATGAACAGATGGGGACTCCTTGGGGTGCCGTCAGCAAGACAATGTCGGCTGGCGGTGCCTCGGGGAAGGGCCTACTCTGTTGCAGCTCCGGCCTTGTGGAACCAACTCACTTTGGAGTTCCATCTGGCTCCAGATCTTCGCTCTTTCTGCCGCGATTTGAAGACCTGGTTGTTTGAACGGGCTGGGCTGGGCTGACCTCTTGGGGGGGGGGGGTTAAATTTATTTTAAATTGATTTTAGTGATTGGGCTTGTTTGGTTTAATTTTTTCTTAAATATTTATTGTTTTTAATTGTGAGCCACCCCGAGTCCTCTCGGAGAGGGGGCGGCATATAAGTCCAATTAAATAAAAAATAAAAAATAAATAATAATGATGCTCTGTGGAAAGCCGAATTAATTTTGGGAATGAAGGTTGGATCTAAGCAAAGGAATGAAAAATACATAGATCTTGTCTCAGCTAGCTCAGAAATTCGTCTTGCAGATGTTATCACTACTAAAAACACCACCTTGTATGTAAGTAGGTAGAGACTCGTGATTCTCAGAGGCTCAAAAGATTGTTTTGTGAGTGCTGTGAGAGCCTTGTTTAGTTCCCAGGTGTGGTATCTGGACCACTGGAGGTCTTAGATTAGTGGCCCCACAGAGAAAGCTGCGTATGCTCAGGTGATGAGCAAGGGATCGTAGGTCACCACAGGGGATGACTGATGCTAAAGCCATCACCTGTCTACGTAAGGTGTTTGGTGAGAGTCCTTTGTCCAAACTTTCTTGTAGAAATTCCAGTATTTGCTTTACCAATGGAGAGGTGGGATCTATTTTCACCTTGTCACACCACCTACAGAAGATGTTCCAGGTCGCATTGTATATATGGTTCGTGGATGGACATCTGGCCACTTGGGTCGTTGAGATGACTTTATTGGAGAGATTCTCACCTTTCAGAAGTCTCCAATCATTTCATTTCATTTATTTGGATTTATATGCCGCCCCATCTCCCGAAGGACTTGGGGTGGCTCACATAAAAAATATAACGTACAAATATTAATAAAGTATTAAACCCAATCCAAATAAATGATAAAATCCCACATTAAAAGTGCCCAATTAAAAACCTCAGTCCCCCTCAATCCAGGCCGGCCTGCAAAAACAGCCAGGTCTTTAGTTCGCGGCAGAAGGAACACAGGTCAGGGGCCAATCGCAACCCCAGGGCAGCTGGTTCCACAGGGTGGGCGCTTCCACAGAGAAGGCCCTATCCCTGGGGGTCACCAACCGACATTGTCTGGCCGACGGCACCCCAAGGAGGCCCTGCCAGTGGGAGCGCACTGGGCGACTGGAGCTCGATGGTGGCAGAAGATGCTCCTGCAAGTACCCCAGACTCAAGCCATGTAGGGCTTTATAGGTCAACACTCAAGCACCATATGGCTAGGTGTAGCCATTGTGGGTCCGGATGTTGAATTGGACCCTGTGTGAGTTAGACTCTGTCCAGTGGAATTCTCCATGGGTCTGTGATCGATAGATCCCTGAGATCCATGAACCATGGACGTCTGGACCAGTATGGTGCCACCAACAACAGTTCTGCTTTCTCCTCCAGAAGTTTCCTGACCACCCTGGGAATCAATGGGAGGGGAAGAAAGGCATATAGGTGTTATGGTTCGCTGACAGCAGGTGCGGACAGCAAAGGTCTCTGATAGCGAGGACTCGGACGAGGGGCCTGCATGTGATGCAGGGATGGGGCCAGGACTATCGGAGAGTGGGGTGCTGCCTTCGGAGTTTGTAGAGTCTGGCAGCAGTGATGCAGAGGACCCTGGGGAGCCTGTGCCCAGTGTGCGTGCGTGCAGGGCTGTTCGAAGGAAAGAGCAGCTGAAGCAGCAAGGACAACTCGGGAGTAAGGCTGGAAAGTGATGGTCCCTCCCATAAGGGATAAAAACCAGCCCTCGAGGATGTGTTCTTTGCAGGAAGTAAAGAAGTTCTTTAGACTCATAGTCCTCATTGAAGCTCTGCTTACTCCGATTTGTTTTTGAAACTTCTGTCAGTGGTTATTTAATCAGTAATTAGTCTTCTGTTCTTGGCAGCCTTTTGTAACCTTGAAAGGGCTTACTTTTGATATCAGACAATTAGGTTTAAATGTCTCTTGGCTGGGAATGCACTGAATTCCCAGTGCTGCATTAAAAAAGGTTTGCTTTTATACACAGTTTGTGTTCATTTAATTTGAACAAGGCTTAGGTCAGAACAATAGGAGACCTTGAGGCCGTCGGCAGTGTAGAGCGTTAACTCCCTCCGCTCCTTGTGTTGGAAATCTTGAAAAGAACCTCGAGAGCTGCGCATTGATGGGCAAGGCAAAGAAGTCCAGTATCAGTTGGCCGAACCAATGTGACATCTCCTGGAACAGTCTCGGGTGCAGGTGCAACTCAGAGTGGTCAACAGTGGCCCTGCTGAACCAGTCTGCCTGGATACTGACCCAAGATATGTTCCGCTCTGATGGAAAGTAGGTGTCTCTCTGCCCATAGTCTCTCTGCCTCTCATGAGTGATTTCGAGTGTGTGCCCCCTTGACTGTTTACGTGGCCCTTCGTGGCCACATTGTCAGTCAAGAGGTGTACATGTTGTCCCCAAATCTCTGCTTGAAATTTGCGGAGGGCCAGATGGGCAGCCCTCAGTTCTAGCCAGTTGATACTGCATGTGTTTTCCATAGGGGACCAGCAATCCTGTGCTACTTGAGACTGGCACTGTGCGCCCCATCCAAATAGACTGGTGTCTGTGGTGACCATCTGCCAATGTGTTCCTTGAAGGTACAGTCCTTGGAGACATTTGTCGTAGTCCACCAATTGAGTAATAGAAGAACCGTTGATGGAACGACAACTTTGGTTATGGAATTGCTCCTTCCTGATCTTTGGTATGGGAGCAGGAAGCATTGCACGGTTCTAGCATGAAGGCGGGCCCAGGGAACAACAGAGATGCAATAGATCATTTTTCCTAGTAATTTAGACAACTGGGCTAAAGGTACCCGTTTCAGGATTCTGATATTTTTGGCCAATACCTTGATACTAGACAGTCTGTCCAGGGAGAGGAACACCTTCTCCATCACTGTATTAATAATGGCACCCAGATGTAATAATTGGGTGGTGGGCGTTAAGTGACTTTTTTCCAATTAATGGAAAATCCATGTTCCTGGAGTCCCTGGATCATTGATTGAGCGTCTAGTATTGCCTGCCAGTGGGATGATGATAGAATTAAAATGTCCAGGTAACACTGGATGCAGACTGGCTTGTTCCTAAGGTGTGCCGACAATGCTGCTAGAATTTTAGTAAAGGTTCGAGGGGCTGAGGATAGACCAAAAGGTAAGGCCCTATATTCATAATGTCATCCAGAATAACTGAACCACAGGAATTTCATATGGGTGTCCCTTATAGGGATGTGGAGGTACGCCTCTGTCAAATCTATAGAGGTTAAGACATCTCCCTATAAGATATTCATGAGGATGGATTGTAGAGAACTCATCTTCAACCTTCTGTAGATTAGAAACTGGTTCAAGCTTTTCAAATCCAGAATTGCCCTTCAGCCCCCCACCCCCAAACTTTTGGGGACCACAAATAGATGAGAATAAAATCTCTGTCCTTGTTGATCCCATGGTTCAGGTTGAATAGCATGGATCTCCAGCAAGTGCTGGATTGCAGTCTTCATAAGGGTCCTTTTTGTAGGATCCCTTGAGACAGCGCATTGCATAAAAAAGTTCAGAGGTATGGAGTGGAGAGAGAGAGACCTGATCTTATGGTCTCTCAGACTCATGCATCTGAGGTAATTGATTCCCACTGGTCAGCAAAGAGGGCCAACGACCTCCTATGGGGGGATTAGGTAGGAAACTATTTGGGGCGACGAAAGGATCTATTTCCTGCGCCGTGAAATGGTTTTGCTTGCCCTCCCCATTTGTTTCTGTCCCCAAAACCTGCTCTGTCAAGCTGCTGAACCTGTTTGTATCCAAAGGGTCTCTGGGACCTTGGGTAATAGGTAACCTGAGAGAAGGGATGAAAGGAGTTCCTCCGAAAGGACTGTGGTCTAGCCTCAAATCTGCGAAAAGGACAGGGAAAATCCTTTTCTTATCTTGAGACTCCACCAGGATCAGATTTAGGACAGATCTGGACAGCTTGTTGCCTTCAAATGGGGCTGAAGCCAGCTTCCATTTGTTTTTGATGTCTGCTTGCCAATGGCATAGCCATAGCAGGCTGTAACTTGGGAAGCTATGGCCCAAGATGAGAATTTCACTGTGTTAAGGGTAGCATCTGCGGAGAATTTGGTAGTCGCCACTATCTTAGCTAAATCCTGGTGTGCTCTGATGTCGGTGTTTGGAATAGATTATTTTAGGTGATGAAGCCACCTCAGGGATATACTGGAGAAGAAGTGGTAGCCTTAATGGCCCAGGCGTCCACCTGCTGTGATTTACGAAGTGCAAGCTCCATCCTTTTGTCCTCCAGTTTTAACACATCCTCTGCCTTGCTAGGTAAGGAGGTGGATGCTGGGGCCACCACTGGTTCTTCAACAGCTGGTGTCTGAAGCAACCCAGCCAGTTCCTGTGCCAGATTGTAAAATTTCCTATCATACCCTGTAGGATTAGGATAAGAGCCTGTGGAGGCCCACTGATGTCTGACCATATCGGCAAACATCTTTGGGACCGGGATGACCTCTGTTTCTGTGATTGGTTCAGAAAAAATTAAATCATCTGACTCCCCCTCTTTTAGGGCAAGCTCTGATGGAGTGGAGGGGTTGTCAAGGCGTGCTGTGTTTTTTACCTTAAACAACAAGGACATGAACAGCTGCGGGCAGAACAGCCCCGTGAAACAGCCCTCTGACCAGCCCTTAACAATTTGGCCCTCTTCCTCTGACCGGGAAGAATCAGTGTCATCTGATGAGACAGGAGTAAAGATCTTGGCCCTCCAACTGTTCCCCACTGAGTTGTGGTTGAAATTGATTTAAATACCCAATCGGGTGCATGGGTTGGGATGGCACCTGGAAGTCAGGTGGGTTTGCCCTGACTTGTGTGAGGTTGATGATGGACTGGTGCTGACATCTGCGACCTCATCTAGTAGGTCTGTTGCACCTCCTTGGCAATGCCCTGGTGGACCGTCTCTGCCATCCAGTGTTGCATGGAGAGGGGAATTTCTGGAGGGTGGCCTTCTTCTGTTAGGAGTCCCACTGCCATGAGGGTAAAAGTGGCCTCAGGCATTGGTCTGGTTCTCATGGATTGGTAAGCCTGACCCCCTGTTGTCATGGCAACGGAATAGCTGAGGTCTGTTGGTGGCATCTGGTCCCTGGGCCTGAGGAATGTAGTCCTCAGGTGCTCCTCTTGGTGACCAGGATATAGGCCTTTGGTTGTCACCGCCTCTGGTGGTGACTGACATATCCAAGGGAGTGACTGACATGGCCCCACAAGAAGATGTCGCCACTGCTGGGGAGACTGATTGTCGGTTCCTATCCGCCTCCCTCAGGTTTCTCTCCACGTGCTTGTCAAGCGCCTTCTGGCGGCGCTTTTCATATTTTTCCATCACCTTGGATGTCTTCCTTGCCCAGGAAGTCTTGGATTTGGTCTTTGAGCTTCTTTTGGAAGCAGTTCTGGAACCTGACTCACTGGCGTGGGCTGAACCTTCTTCTCCCATTTTACTTTTGAAAGAAAAAAACCCCTGGTGTTTAGGGATAATTTGATTGTTGCTGTTGACCCACCTGGGAACCAGCCTTGGGATATGGGTATGACCAGGTGGTATGAATCAAATTATCTCAGAAAAAAAAAATTCAATTAAAAAAAATTATGCCAAATTTTTTAATTATTTGATTTTAAAAATCAATTTAAATTTTCAAAAAAATCAACAAGAAAAAACAAGGTTTGAATTGAATTGAATTGAATCTGACCTGTCACAGCTGAAGGAATAAAAACCAATAGAGCCTTCAGCCTGTAATTCTTTGGAGAAATTACTTTTCTGTCAACAGACAGCTTAGTACAGGCTGACAATGGCCTAGGTCAGGGGTGGGCAAACTTTTTGACTTGAGGGCCACAATGGGTTCTTAAACTGGACCGGAGGGCTGGAACAAAAGCATGGATGGAGTGTTTGTGTGAACTAATATAAATTCAAAGTAAACATCATTACATAAAAGGGTACGGTCTTTTTTTAAAATTTCAATAGTTTTATTCATTTCAAACATTTTAACAAGAAGAATGTAAACACTAATTATTATAATTTGAAACTTCAAAAAATGGAGGAATCATAGCACAATAACATACCTTATATTGAAGATGGCAAAGGCAAAATAAAATTGCCTAACAAAGGAAAGGTACAAAAGGCTTTCAAATTAAACTTAAATATAATAAAATAATTTAAAACTAAAACAAATAGAAAAGAACAAAATGTGTAAACAGTAAATTAAACATTTTCTTTAGTGCAACTTCCAAATTATGCCCGGACGTAGATGTAGATGGCAATGTAGACTGGGTTGAAAGGTTTTGGTCTTTAAAACATCAACTTCAGTGGGAACAGTGTTGTTGGTGTCCTTTTTTAGCTAATGCATCAAAGTCTGGAGTTTGTTTTGTTGTGGCTATTCTCAGGATAGATCTGAGGTGTTCGACAGTTAAGCTGGATCTGTGAGGGGCTTCGTTGATGTTCATGACACTAAATGTCTGCTCACAAACATAGGTTGACCCAAACAGCACCAGTATCTTCTGTGCCATCCTCCGGATGTTTGGAAAAGTGGCTTCATTAAGTGAAGCATAAAAGTCTCAAGAGAGCTGAATTTCTCCTTTAGGACAAAGTCAGACTGAAGATCGATGAGTTCCAGTTGCACCTCTTCTGGTGCTGTTTCAGGGTTTTGTGACAAAGGACAGACCACCAGTTGAAGTAACTGGTCAATTTTTTCAACATCAGAAAACCGACGACAGAATTCTGCATGCAGGTCATCTAGTGATTTGCTGTATTTCTTCATGTTTTGGATGGTCTTCTGTGTGGCTAGTGTGGCAAAATGAGTGAAGACTTTGTCTGAAATTTGTCTGGAAAAGAAAATCAGCTTCGATTTAAAGGATTTCACATTAGTGTACATGTCATGTACATACTGATCTTTTCCCTGTAGCTTCACATTTATCTCATTCAAATGTGAAAATATATCTACAGCAAATGCAAAGTCACACAGCCAATTCTTGTCACTCAGCTCAGTAAATTTGTCAGCCTTCCCCTTTAATTTAAAAAATGCACCAATCTCTTCTTTGAGCTCCCACACTCGTTGGAAAACTTTGCCCAAACTCAACCAGCGGACACGAGAGTGGTAAAGTAAGTCGTGGTGATCCGCATCAGTTTCCTCCAGAAACTTAATAAACTGACAGTGCAGAAGTCCCTTTGCTTGATGAAATTAACAAGCTTTGCGACTGGATTAACAACATGATTAAGTTGTAATATAGACTTGTACAATGATTCCTGGTGAATAATACAGTGAAGAAAAATAACATCTTGGTTAGGGTTCTCATCTTTAACTTTATCCTGAATTCTTTTTAGCAGTCCAACATTTTTTCCAGTTAAATTTGGAGATCCATCTGTCGTGACATTAGCAAATTTACTCCATGGTAGCTTCATTTTCTCGATGACAGTAGATACCCGGTCATACAAGTCCTCTCCCCATGTCTTTCCTTTCAGTGGCTCCATGGCTAAAAACTCCTCCATAATTTCAAAATTGTCACTAATCCCTCGGATAAAAATTAAGAGCTGAGCTTTTACGTCATTACTTTCATCCAATGCTAGTGAATAAAACTTAAAGAACTCTACCTTACTATTTAACTTGCTGACCAAGTCTTCATCAATCAGTTCCACTCAACGAGTCACTGTCCTGCGCGATAAGCTGAGTTTTTCAAACTTGCCTTTGCTCTCTGGACACAAGAGACCTGCTGTCTCTATCATACATTCTTTCAAAAACTCACCTTCAGAGAGAGGTTTGCTAGCTTTTGCTAATTTGAATGATAGCATAAAACTTGCTTTGGTAGTTGTCTCTTGAATTGCAGTTTTTCTGTGAAAGACATTTTGCTGAGCCTGTAATTTAGCCATCAACCTCTGTGCAGTAGCCTCCCATTCTTGAGGTGACTGCTTGCTAGCATAGTTGCCATGCTTTGTGGCAAAGTGACGGCTGAGATTGTACTCTTTGAAGACTGCAAGTGTTTCCTGGCATATCAGACATACCGGCATTGATCGAACTTTGGTGAAAAAATATTTTTTTGTCCACTCCCTCTTAAACACTCGGCATTCACTGTCCACTTTCCTTTTCTTTGGTCCACTCATGTTTAATATTGGGCTAAAACCAACAGTACCGTTCTCTTATTAAATTCTTTACTAAAATAAGACAGTAAAGTATAAAAATAAGTGATTAAATTTGCTCTACTATAACATTTTTGGTCTTCTAAAATATATATATATATATAGCAAAATCATCTGAAAAAGTTCAGACATGGGACAGAGGCACACCCTGACCATAGAGAACAACCCCTTTCCTCCATAGGAAACCTGTGTATCTTTCACACAGGCCCTTTGTTTATGGTAACACACATAGCTGCACATTGCTGTGTCTTCCAGACACACTTGTATGGGAGGTGCTAGGGCAGTGCAAAACATGGTAACCAGTAGTTTGTTTGTTTGTTTGTTTGTTTATTATTTATTTATTATTTATTTATTATTTGGACTTGTATGCCGCCCCATCTTCGAAGACTCGGGGCAGCTCACAGCTAAAACAATGACAACAATAAATAATTAAAGAAGAATTAAACCAATCACAAGCCCAATAATAGCTAAACAAATTTAAAATTTAAAATAATTTAAGAACCACCACCCCCTCCTAGGGAGGAGTCACAGCCCGGATTGGTCAAACAACCACGTCTTCAAGTCGTGGCAGAAGGTGCGAAGGTCAGGGGCCAGACGGAGCCCCAGGGGTAGCTGGTTCCAGAGGTCAGGGACCGCTACAGAATAGGCTCGTCGCCGGGGAACCGCCAGCCGACATTGGCTTGCCAACGGGACCCCGAGAAGTCCTTGCCTGTGTGCTCGCACAGGGCGGTTGGCACTCGATATCGGCAGGAGTCGCTCCCTTAAATATTGCGGACCCATGTCGTGTAGGACTTTGAATGTTAAAACCAAAACCTTGAATCTCACGCGGAGTGCAACTGGCAACCAATGCAAGTCACGCAGGAGGGGGGTAATATGGGAGAATCGGGAGACTCCCATCACCACCCACGTGGCCGCATTCTGCACCAGCTGCAATCTCCGGATGGTATGCAAGGGCAGTCCTAAATAGAGAGCGTTGCAGTAGTCGAGTCTGGAGGTAACAAGAGCATGAGTGACTATGTGCAGGGCATCTCGGTTCAGAAATGGGTGAAGCTGACGAACAAGGCGGAGCTGGGCAAAGGCCCCTGGCGGCGGCCCCCACCTGCTCCTCCAACCGGAGCCATGCATCCAGGAGGACCCCCAGATTCCGCGCCCTATCCACAGGGGGCAACACCTTTCCCCCTATGGTCAAAGATGGACATTCCTGGCTGGGCCGAGATGCCGGTATGCACAGCCACTCAGTCTTGGCCGGGTTGAGTGAAGCATGTTCCCATTCATCCTAATCCGTAGCATCCACACGGGTCATCAGGAGAGGGCATCACTGATCTGGTTTGGGGTGGAGATGTACAACTGGGTATCATCCATGTTCTGATGATACCTCACCCCAAAACCACGGATGATCTTGCCCAGCGGTTTCATATAGATGTTAAATAAAAGAGGGAAGAGGACCAACCCCTGAGGGACCCCACAAGAGAGCACCCTTGGGGTCGACCTCTGCCCCCCAACCAACACCGATTGCGACAGCCCCGAGAGGTAGGAGGTGAACCACCGAAGGACGGTGCCCCCCACTCCCAACCCCCCGAGGCGTCGCAAAAGGATACCATGGTCGATGGTACCGAAAGCCACTGAGAGATCTAATAGGACCAGGACAGAGGAAAAACCCCTGTCCCGAGCCCTCCAGAGATCATCCATCAGCGTGACCAATGCCGTCTCCGTGCTGAAACCAGGCCGGAAGCCCGATTGGTACGAATCCCGGTAGTCCGCTTCATCCAGGAAGAGTGGAAACTGCCGAGCCACCACACTCTCAACAACCTTCGCCAAAAAGCAAAGGTTGGAGACTGGACGAAAGTTGTCTAACACGGTCAGGTCCAGGGCAGGCTTCTTCAGGAGGGGTCTCACCACTGCCTCCTTCAAGGTGGAGGGAAAAACACCCTCCCTTAACGAAGCGTTGACAACTGTCCGGAGCCAACCGCAGGTGGCCTCCCTGGAGGCATAAGCCAACCAGGAAGGACACGGGTCCAACAAACATGTGGTGGAGCTCAGGCGCCGCATAATCCTGTCTACTTCATCCTCGGAAACAGGATCGAATTCAACCCAGATCACATCGGCCAGACTACTTGCACCCCGTTCCTCAGACCACTGCAAATCGGAGCACAATCCGCTCCGAATCCGGGCGATCTTATCCGACAGATATTAACCAAATTCCTCAGCCCTTCCCTGCAATGGGTCCGCCACCCCCCTGTACATAGGAGAGAGCGGGTGACCTGAAACAGGGTGGCTGGGCGGTTATCTGTGGACGCTATGATGGTGGAGAGATAAGACCTCCTCGCCACCCTCATAGCTACCAGATAAGTCCTAATATGGGCTCTTAGCTGGGCTTGATCGGATTGGGAGCGGGTGGACCTCCACCTACTCTCTAAACCCCTCCTCGTGGCTTCATCTCCCGGAGCTCCTCGGTATACCAGGGAGCCATCCGGGATCCATGGCATGTGAGGGGACGCATGGGGACAACTCTGTCGAGGGCATCTGAAGCAGCCTGTTGCCAAGCGGCCGCCAGATCCTCAGCAGAACTGTGGGTGAGGGAAGAGGGAAAGAACCCCAGTTCCGCCTGGAATCTCTCAGGGTCCATCAGGCGTCTGGGGCGGAACCATCTAGGTGGCTCCTCATCCCAGCAGTGGGGGGCAGCCTGTTGGAAGACCAGCCACAGGAGATAGTGATCAGACCATGGAACAGGCAGTGTCGTAAGACTAACCTGCCCTCTTTCATTATGCCACTGTTCTGAGACAAAAACTAGGTCGAGAGTGTTTCCCCCCTCATGAGTCGGGCCTTGAATCAATTGGGTCAGGCCCATGGCCATAGAAGCCATGAATTCTGGGCCAAACCCGTGCTCCCCAGGGAGGGCAGATTGAAGTCCCCCAGGACTATAAGCCCCGGGAACTCCACCGCCACCCCCGAGAGGACATCGAGAAACCCAGGTAGGGCCGCTGTCACACAGCTGGAGGAAAGGTATGTCAGCAGCAAGCCCACCCGACCACTAGGCCCCCACCTCAGGAGGAGGGTCTCACTCCTGCCTATCTCTGGAATGGCGACCTCCCTTGGAAACAGGGTCTCCCAGATAACCACAGCCACCCCACCACCCCTTCCCTGGGCCTGTGGCTGGTGCAAAACCCGAAAACCTGGGGGGGCATAGATCAGCCAGAGGGACTCCTCCCTCCGGCCCCAACCAGGTCTCGGTGATACAAGCCAGGTCCGCAGCCTCCTCCTCAATGACCTCACAGAGGAGGGAAGATTTATTAGCCACGGACCTGGCATTAAAATACACCAGTTTGAGCCCAGGGGTCCCGGTTCCCATGCCCCCTAGGGAGGAGGACATAGGGTCGGAGCGCATCACCGCTCGAAGGTGGCAGGTATGCGCTCCCGGCACATGATATGGCCCTATGCCTTGATGTCTCCTGCCAATCCCAACCACCCTGGGAATTGCGGTAGTACCACTAGCACTTCCGTTACTGGCAAAACACAGCCGCAGTGCACATAGTGTGAAAGAGCCGATTATCAATGTCAGATTGCATCCACTGGACTATATAAAAACAACCAAGTGCCACTTTTAAATGCACATTGCAACAGTTTTTCTTATTAAAAGCTGGAAATGGCAGGATATTTATATATATGTACAACTGATTACCTTGACCTGTACCAATCGGGTTTCAGGCCTGGACACAGCACCGAGACAGCATTGGTCGCACTGGTGGATGATCTCTGGAGGGCTCAGGACAGGGTTTTTTCATCTGTCCTGGTCCTTTTAGATCTCTCAGCGGCTTTCAATACCATCGACCATGGTATCCTTCTCGCAGCTCGGGGTTGGGAGTGGGGGGCACCATTTTACGGTGGTTCTCCTCTTACCTTTCGGACCGCTCGCAGTTGGTGTTGGCAGGAGAGCAGAGGTCGTCCCCGAGGCCCCTCACTTGTGGGGTGCCCCAGGGGTCGGTTCTCTCACCTCCTGTTTAATATCTACATGAAACCTCTGGGCGAGATCATCCATGGTTTTGGGGTGAGGTATCATCAATATGCAGATGATACCCAGTTGTATATCTCCACCCCAGACCAGATCAGTGATGCTCTCTCGGTGATGTCCCGGTGCCTGGAGGCAGTGCAGGCCTGGATGGGGAGTAATAGACTCAGACTCAACCCGGCCAAGACTGAGTGGCTGTTCTTACCGGCATCTCGGTGTTCAGTGGATGCCATCTTTGGTCATGGGGGAGGTGTTACCCCCGTGGATAGGGCGAGGAATCTGGGCGTCTTCCTGGATGCACAGCTCAATTTGGAGGAGCAAGTGGGAACTGTGGCCAGGGGGACTTTTGCCCAGGTTCGGCTGGTTTGCCAGCTCCGCCCTTACCTGAACCGAGATGCCCTTCGAACGGTCACCCATGTGCTCGTCACTTCCAGAATTGACTACTGCAATGCTCTCTACATGGGGCTACCCTTGCGGATTACTCGGAGGTTGCAGCTGGTGCAGAATGCGCTGCTGGCTGTGATGGGGGTATCGATACTCCCATGTTACACCCCTCCTGCGCGACTTGCATTAGTTGCCGGTTGCCTCCCGGGTCTCCTTCAAGGTGTTAGTAATAACTTATAAAGCCCTAAATGGCTTGGGTCCAGGGTACCTGCGGGAACACCTCCTGCCTGCATCACATTCCGATCGCCCCATGCGCTCCCACAGGAGGAGCCTCCTGGGAATACCGTCGGTCAGGCATTGTCGGCTGGTGGTTCCCAGGGCTAGAGCCTTTTCTGTGGGAGCGCCCGCCCTATGGAATCAGCTCCCTGTGGATCTTCGTTTGGCCCCTGATCTCCGCTCCTTTCGTCGAGATCTGAAGACTTGGCTATTTCAGCAGGCCGGCCTTGATTGACCATGGGGGCGGGTTGTTTTAATAGCATTCTTTATTATTGTAATTTTAACTGTTTTTAATGTTTCTTGTAATTTAGACTTGTCTTTATTTAATATCTTTTTATTGTATATATGTTCTTTTTATATGTTAAGCGCTGAGTCCTTCGGAGAAGGGCGCATACAATCTAATAAAATAATAATAATAATAATAATAATAATAATAATAATAATATATTTTTTTTAATTACATTTATATACGCCCTTCTCTGAAGACTCAGGTGCTTACAATTCCCCAGACACAACCCAATGCGCTCAATAATAATAATAATAATAATAATAATAATAATAATACCATGACAGCCTGGCAGAGCATTACAAAGGAGAAAACCCAGCATCTGGTGATGTCCATAAGTACAAGACTTCAGGCTGTCATTACCAGGAAAGGGTTTCATCCAAGTATTAGATATGAACATTTGATTTTCAGTTTTTCATTTGTCCATTTACTTCTGAAACCCTGAAATTAAGCGATTTTGTAATAAAATCTTTAGTTCATCACATTTCTATACAATCTTTTTGTTCAATCCACTGAATTAGGGTTCGTTCACACTAGCCGTGCTGCCGTTGCAGCGTGATGCAGTACTGCAATGCAGCGCAGCTAGGGTTAATGCAGGGTACACAGGTTTCCATCATGTTTGCGTTGATGCTAATGTGCAGTGCTGCATGTCATAAAATAATGTGTGTTCGTGTGGACTTGCTTAAATGTGCAGTTGGTGGTAATAATGGGGCCTAATGAGGTTGTTGGAAGATAAAATGTTATATAGTATATAACATTTTATCTTCCAACAACCCTCATTAAGCCATTATTACCAAACTACATTAAGCAACCCACTCAACATTTATGACTTCAAGCTTCGGGGAACCTGTTTAAGTCTAGGCTCTGGTTTCTAGGAATCAAGTTTACCCTGAGGAGAAACAAGATTTTTTATTCCCCTTTGCTTTTTATCAGTGTCAAAGTTCTCCTGTGTGTGTGTGTTTGTGCATGTGTCTTTTAAACAGAAGATTTTAAAATGTTTAAAAACCACCTGAGTGGAAAAGCTAAAGATTCCTTTGCAAAGACATTGATTTTTTTCGAAGCAGGTTTGCAAAAGTAATTGTAAAAAGAAAATACAGACATACACTCTATGGAAAAGGGGCCGCTAGCTTCGGGTCCTGGTCACGCCCCTCCGCCCTCCCCTCCACGTCCGCCAAGGCCAGACTCACCATCTGCGAGAAGAGGGTCAAGTCGGCGGTGTAGGGCAGGAAGGCGCTGTAGTTGGCCGTGCTGTAGGGTCCGGCGGCGGCGGCGTACATGCCCAGGACTGAGGTGACAGCGGCGGTGGAGCCGCTGCTCAGCTCAGCATCTCCCGGACGGCCTGAGGCGGCGGCTGCAGCAGCGGCCCCCACCCCTGGGCAATCACTGCCGCCGTAGATGGCCTGGCTGGCGCTCAGGTACTGCGGATAGCCCAGCTGCAGGAAGGACATTCCGGGTGCATGGGCAGGGAGGGACCGGACGCACCACTGACGGGGCAAGTGGGAGCCAGGAGTCAGCGGTGGAGCAAGAAGGGCAGCAAGCCAAGGGTGGAGGGGCGCCCTGGCCGGGTTCTCCTGGTTTGGATGGCAGGCGGGCAGGCAGGGCAAGGCAGAGAGAAGCCCTGTCCGAGTTCGTTTTCTTTTTGATTCTGTGACACTTAAAGCCAGGCCGCGGAGCTCCTCCCCTCCCCGCCAGGTGGAGTGGAAGGCGCCTTTGTATCTCCTGGGCAAGGTAGCAGAGACCGCAGGGGCTCCGCCCACCCGTCCTCCTGGACAGCTCGTCATGGGGTGCCTAATTCCCACCAACCAGCATCAAGAGAAGCGAGACCACCCGTTTCCAAACCAGGGAAGAGGTGGCGGCAGTCCCGACCATCTGAAGGGTTTACAGCAAGTGAAATCTCGCTGAATCCAATCCAGGGAGCTTGTTTGGTGTGGCTTTTCCGAGCTCTGCAGAAAGTAGATGGCGTGCCACACAATCAGGTTTCATAGTCTTCAGGGAAGCTTCCTTCATGGGACACACCAGAAGTCAGATTACTTCACGTAGCCTTCTGGGAGAGCAAGAGAACCCTCCGCTCTTTCAGCTCCGCAGGCCAGATAGAACAGCCGAACAGGCCAGATCTGGCCCGCGGGCTGTAGTTTGCCCACGGCTGGCCTAGGTGCTAACTGTCAACTGCCCTGAACGGTGCCTAGGCAAATCCTTCTTTGAAGGACTAAAGCCAACAATTTAAGTAAATTCCTTTTCAGCCTTCGAAGTCTGTATTTGAAATTGCTTCACAAATACTGGCTTTTCCTCAAAGCTATGCTGTTGAGGGTGAAGCCTGGTCATTAAACAAGGCACTTGACAGCTTCTTATTTTGGCACGAAAAATAAAATGGCCATTTTTAAATGGCGCTGGCTGCTGAGGTGCGAAGCTGAAAAAAAAAAAGAAAAAAATGGGCAGTTATAGACCTCGGTGCGAACGAAAACAGCCTTTCCAAACAAAATAAACTCCTATAAGGCAATCTGCTCTCCTGGAGTGCACTGAGGAGCAGAGCTTCATTAATCAGCTCTGTTCAAGTCAGCTTTAAATAGTATTTGAAGTCTCTTTATTTTTAAGAGGTTTCAGTGGCTTTCCGTGCCCCTATGGTCCTGAAAAGGACTCGCTGCAGCCGACAAACAGCTAATTAAGCGATGTTGGCAGGGAGCATTTTTAAGGGGAAATCTTTTGAAATAAGAGTGCCTTCTGATTTTGAAAGCTATTGAAACCTGTTTTAAGCTTTCCAATGATCCTGGTGAGGAATGCATGTCTAGTCTAAATGACAGGCTGAGCAAAAACTGGGGACTCTTGGGAGGAGCTCCAAGGAGGAGGAGGAGTGTCCTCAGAAATCAGCTCAGCCTATCAAATGATAGATGGAGCACTTCCCATCCCTGGATGCTCAGAACAGCTCTCAGGAGAAGAGAAAGAACTGGAGAAGATAACAAAATACAAAGACATAGAAATAGAGCGACTATGACAAAGGCAAGCAAGGGTAGTACCAATAGTAATAGGTGCCTTGGGTGCAGTCCCAAAACAACTGGAGCACCACTTGAACACCCTAGGCATTGACAAATTTGCCATCAGTCAATTGCAGAAGGCAGCTTTGCTTGGAACAGCTTCCATCCTGTGGTGATATCTGTAACACCATCAAACATCCAGATTTGCTAATCCCAGGTCCTTGGTAAAGACTTGATAGGTAGACAAAAATGCCAAACCCTGTCTGAACATCTGCCTGGCTGTGCGTTGAATAATAATATAACAATAATAACAACAACAGCAACCCTGGATAGAAAGACCAGAAAATGACAATGAATCATTAACAGACTATCTATGAAAGAAAATGTGTCCTTGTGGAATGTTGGAAGTTCATCAGATGGTTGAAGAAGAAAGGGGCTTTGGAAGAATATCTGAAGGATAATGAAGAAGATGCATTGAAGTTACTATACGAGGAAGGCTTACTGACTACTGGAGAGACCAAACTTGCCTAAAAGAAAGACCAAACAAAGAACAGAATGGAGGCATGGGAAGACAAAGCATTACATGGCCAATACAGAAAAGAACCTAGGGAAAACAGGTATTATCAAGTCTTGGTAATGGCTAAGCAGGAAAGTTGAAGAAAAGAAAAAGCTGCTAATTCTGGTTGCACAAGACCAAGTTTTAAGAAGAAATGCATATTGTCAATAAAAAAGATAAAAAGTGGATGTGGCAGTACCTGGCTAGTATCAGTACCTGGAGACAGCATAATAGAAGAGAAAGAATTGGAGAAAATCACAGAATATAAAGACTCTAAATAGAAATAGAACGACTGTGACAGAAGCAAGCAAAGGTAGTCCCAATAATAATAGGTGCCTTGGGTGTAATCCCAAAACAACTGGAGCACCACTTGAACATGATTGGCATTGACAAATTCACCACCAGTCAATTGCAAAAGTCAGTTTTACTTAGAACAGCTTACATCCTGCAATGATATCTGTAACACTATCAAACATCCATGTCTGTGTATCTCAGGTCCTTCGACAGGACTCAGTAGGTAGACCATAGTGCAAAATCTGGTCTGAACATGTCTGACTGTATGATGAACAACAACAAAAATTATTATTATTAAATACTAAATTGTTACAATGTAATTACTGTAATAAATGACAATGTAGTAGTGCTGAAATATGTGAAAAAAGGGATTTGATAACCTGCTTCTTAAAGGACTGGAACTGTAGTTGTGATAATTTAAGTTAGATAACTTATTCTGCAACGCTCTCTATTTAGGACTGTCCTTGCATACCATCCGGAGATTGCAGCTGGTGCAGCATGCGGCCGCGCGGGTGGTGATGGGAGTTACCCGGTTCTCCCATGCTACCCCCCTCCTGCGCGGTCTGCATTGGCTACCGGTTGCGCTCCGGGTGAGATTCAAGGTTTTAGTTTTGACATTCAAAGTCCTACATGACATGGGTCCTCAATATTTGAGGGAGCGTCTTCTTCCGATAGCTAGTGCCGGCCGCCCTGTGCGAGCTCATAGGCAAGGACTCCTTGGGGTCCCGTCGGCAGGTCAATGCCGGCTGGTGACTCCCCGACAACGAGCCTTTTCTGTCGCCCCCTGACCTCTGGAATCAACTGCCTTTGGAGCTCCATCTGGCCCCTGATCTCCACACCTTCCGCCGTGAATTAAAGACCTGGTTATTTGACCAACCCGGGCTGTGACCCCTCCCTGGGGGAGGGACGGTTTTAATGTTTATTATCGTTATGTTTTAATATTTGGGCTTGTCTTTGGTTTAATGTTTTTTTAAATATTTATTGTTCTGTGTTTTTAGTTGTGAGCCAACCCGAGTCTTCGGAGATGGGGCAGCATACAAGTTCAAATAAATAAATAAATAATAAATAAATAAACTTATGTCAGATGGCTTGCTAAACATATGCAAGAATTTATTATGTAGGAAGATATTGTTAATGAGAAAGCATCCTATTCACTCTTTAATTGTTTTTCCTTTATTTCATATTCAGGTCACTAAAATTGACCAACGAGACAATGAAGAACCAACAATAATGCACAGATTTCAGCTCTCTTCTCTTAATCCTCAGGAACGAATTAATTATTATCAGCTAATTGAAGAACTTGGTAGGTGATTCATAGAATTTTTGGATTGTTGTATCCTGATTCTGTTTCGGCATTCCTCATAGAGACATTTTGAATCATGTTTCTTTGAACTGTTTTACTCAATAACTCCTAAATTCCTAAATTGGCTTTTCCTACAGAAGGAATTCTGTTTTAAAATAACAATACAAAAATATATTCCTTAGGGGGAGTGGTGTTGGAGAAGCAATGCTTTGATGCGAGCTGCACACATACGATTGTGGGACAGCCTCTTCGCAATGAGAAATTCTTAGCATCAATGGCAGCAGGAAAATGGGTGCTTCATCGTTCCTATTTGGAAGCATGCAGAGCAGCACACAGCTTTGTAAAGGTATTCAACATGTTTCTTCAAAAGACAACATGTTTTTTCAAAAGACAATTGGACTTTGTTTTTCCTTTTTTTTGCATAAAGCTTTTTATTTATAATATATAAAATTTCAATTATTGGTTAAACTGTATTGTCTGAGTACAAATAGTTTTAGGAAATAATCATCAAAGTGTTTACAACAATATTCATTACACTGATATTCATTCTATCATAATGATCATAATAATAATACTGATATTTGCTTATCTATTTTAACAAGCCTCTTTTTTCATAGTTCCTTTTCTTATAGTTCCATGTTTCTAACTTCTGTTTTTGTCAGCTAACTGTTGATAAAATAAGTCCCAAGTCAAAAAGTATTCAGTTTCTTCCTTTTCCTTCATTTATAAGTGTTAATCTATCTATTTCTGCACATTCTAATATTTTTTAAATCACATTTTCATCTGTAGGGGTCTCTTCACTTTTCCACTGTTGTGCCCAATACAATTCTGGCTGTAGTCAATACATGTAAAATTAAATATGTATTGCCCCTTGTTATACTTACCTGGTAACATGCCCAACAAAAATATTTCTGGTTTTAAATCAATATGTTGCTTTACCATTTTTTCCAACCATTTATGTATTTTTGTCCAATATTTTTTTTGCTTTTGCACATGTCCACTACATATGATAATACAAATCCGGTATGTCCACGCATGTCCACTACATATGATAATACAAATCCGATGGCATTTCCAATATCTAGCAGACATATCATTAAACATCCTTGCCAACCTTGAGGGTGGAAAATGCCATATAAAGATTTTCTCTATATGCAGTTGACAACGTTAATTTATAATTTCTATCCCACAGTTTCTGCCACTTATCTAATTCTATTGTATAACCAACAATTTTAACCCATACTATCATCTCCTTTACTTGCTCGCCTTCCATCTTGATACTTAATAAATAGCTATATATTTTCTTTATTAGTTTTTCATCTGTCCCTGTTAATATTTGGTCTAATTCTGCTAATTCTTTATAAAAAAAACCATACATTTTAGCATCCTTCTCATATTGAGATTGTTGTTCTGACCAAGGTTTCTTGAGACATCAACAAACACATATAAAATCTGAAACTCTTTTATTTTAGTTCAATGGCTGTGAATTATCGTCATTCACAGCCCGGAATGAGTCTTAACTGGTTATAATTAGTCCCAGGGACGTCTGCCAAAGTTCTTCATAAGGCATCTAATAAGAACGCATCTTATCTGATTTGAAGTGCTGCCAACAACTAAAGTCCCAATTAGTCTTTTAAAACCAAAACAGAACAAATTC
Organism: Naja naja; assembly: GCA_009733165.1. NCBI lineage: Eukaryota > Metazoa > Chordata > Lepidosauria > Squamata > Elapidae > Naja > Naja naja. Next base: position 60,059,756 of record CM019155.1, on the reverse strand, counting down.
ACCACAGAGCTTTCAGAGTCCAAATGGATCAGAGCAAAAGACGTTGCTTCCTGCAAAGGTTTTCCTACCTTTGCACTTCCTTTATACCTTATGGGAGGGGCAATCACCTCCAAGCCTTACTCCCAAGTCACCCTTTTTGTCTTAGCTGCTCTTCCCTTCTATCAGCTCTGTGCACTCTGTGCACAGGCTCCCCTTTTTCCTCTGCCTCGCTGCTGCCAGATTCTGGAGGCTCCAGAGTCACAACATAACTCCCAGATGGTCCTGGCCCCATCTCTTTGTCGGACGCAGGACCCTCCGAGTTCTCCAGACTCCCGGACTGGTCCCTGTTCTTCCCCACTGTCCAATTCTGCTGCCGTCTGCACAGGCTGCCAGCAAACCACAACAATTGTATCTGCACTTGTGGCTACCATGCTATGTCAATCTCTTGACTACTCAGTTTTTCCTTAAAGTCCTCCTTTTCATTCAAAATACCTTTACATCTGGTAATATTTTCCATATTAATTACATTTGGGTGAATCAGCACCTCCATTGTGGAGAGCCAGACTGGTATTTTCAAATGGTGTTGTTCTTTAATTTCCCCCCATACTGATAATAATGCATTTCTAATGTAATGTCTTTGCAAATAACTATGTGGCTTATTTTCCCCATATCATAAAAAGGCATGCCAACCCAATTGGAGGTCAGGTCCCTCCAAGTCAATAGTCCTTTGCACCTCAGACCAATCCATTCTTTCACCCATGTAAATACCGAGGCCTGGTAATACAACTCCCAATCTGGCAACCCAAAGCTCCCTCTGTTTTTAGAATCTTGCAGCATTTTCAAACTTATTCTTGCTTTTTTTCCCTTGCCAAATAAATCTTAATATGTTTATTTAATTCTTCAAAATATTTTTTCCAGCTTTATCAGTATTATTTGAAACAGATATAATAGCCTTGGTAAAATGTTCATTTTTATAGTAGCTATTCTTCCTGTCAACGACAATTGCAAGATTTTCCACTTCTCCAAATCTGTTTTAATTTGTTGAGTCAGTTTATAGTAATTATCTTTAATAGTTGCACATCTTGCCGTTAGCTGGATTCCTAGGTATTTAACTTTCTTGACTATCTGAATATCCATCCTCTTCATTAACTCTTTTTTGTGTGTGTGTATCTGTAAAAATTTTAACTAAAATTTTAGGGTTTTTTTCTTTATTTTCAATCCTGCAACTTCGCCATATTCTTCTATTTTTTTATTAATGTGGGTCCAGTTTCCAGGATGAAAACCAAATCATCTGTGAATGCCTGTAGCTTATATTTTTCCTTTTTTATTTCCATATCTTTAATTTCTTTGTCTTGTCTAATATTTCTATTTAATACTTCCGGTGTCAATATGAATAGTAGAGGGGAAGTGGACATCCTTGCCATGCCTTTTTTTATATTAAAGTTCACTATCCTATCTCCATTTACCATCACCTTTGCTGTTTGCTTATGATATATTGCCTTAATCATGTTGATGAATCTCTCACCAAAGTCCATAAATTTTAGTTGTAATAACATAAATTGCCAATTTACATGGTCAAATACTTTCTGTGCAGCTAAGAAAATTAACACCATTTGCTTTCCAGGATGTGCTTCATGCTACTCCAGTGTGCTTAAGATCATTCTCATGTTATTTTTAATTTGTCTCTTGAGTAAAAATCTATTCTGATCTGAATGTATAAATTCATTCAGAAATCTTTTTAGTCTCTCTGCTACTACAGGTGAAACTCAAAAAATTAGAATATTGTGCAAAAACTTAAAACTTAGCTGTCGTTTTTATCCCTAAATATTTCACTTTTTGTGATTTGGATCTATAGTTTGTCCATTAATCTTTTGTTTTGTTTTTCTATCATATTTTTCACCAAAATTTTTGTTTTTTCCTTGTTTATTTTCAGTCCTGCAACTTCACCATATTCTTCTATTTTTTCGATCAACTTAGGACCTGTTTCTATTGGTTCTTCTAATATAAAAACCAAATCATCTGCAAATGATTGTAATTTATACTCTTCCTTTTTTATTTTCATTCCCTTTATTTCTTCATTTTTCCTGATGTTTCTATTCAGTACTTCCAAAGTCAATACAAACAACAGTGGGGATAATGGGTAACCTTGCCCCAGTTCCTTTTTGAATATTAATATTGTCTGTCAATTCTCCATTTATCATTACTCTTGCTATTTTTTGTTATATATCGCCTTTATTGCCTTAATAAATCTATCTCCAAAGCCCATCTCCTCCAATTGCAACAGCATAAATTGCCAATTCATATTGTCAAAGGCTTTCTGTGCATCTAAGAAAACCAATGCTATTTGTTTCTCTGGGTGTGCTTCGTAGTATTCCAGTGTATTCAATATTATTTTCATGTTATTTTTTATTTGTCTCTTAGGCAGAAATCCATTTTGATCTGGGTGATCAAAATTGATTTAAATATCTTTTAAGTCTTTCTGCCATTATTAAGGCGAATATTTTATAGTCAGCATTTAGCAAGGATATTAGTCTATAATTTTTTTATTTGTTGAGGATCAGCATCTTCCTTTGGTATGAGTGTAACATATGCCTCTGTCCATGAGTCAGGTATTTTATTTCTCGTCAGGACCTCATTCAATACATTGTAGTAGAAATTGATTCCTGTATTGCCTTATAGAATTCTGCTGGTAGCCCATCCGGGCTGGGAGCTTTTCCAATATTTTGTCTGTTTATCGCTTCTGTCGGTTCCATCATTGTTATTTTCTCTTCTAACATAGTCTTTACTTCATCAAGTATTTTTGGTAATTCTGCCTCTTGCAAGTACTGCTGAACTTTTTTTTCTGGTATTGCCTCCTGCTCATATAATTTCTCATAATACCTCTGCACTATTTTTTTCTTCTCTTCACTTCTGTGGCATAACATGCCATTTTCATCTGTTAATTGTACTATTCTTTTGAATTCTTTTTTCAGTTTGTATGCTAACCATCTACCTGATTTATTTGCATTTTCAAAAAAGTTCTGTTTAGCTCCCCTAATTTTTTGTGCCAGTTCTTCTTTCTTCATTAATCTCATTCTATGTTTAGTTATATCCATTTGGTTTTTAATGTTATGTTGTGGGTTATGTTGTAATTCCTTCTCCAACTTCTTATAGTCTTTTTCTAAGATCTGTTGCGTTTGTCTCTTTTTAATATTCCTTCTTGTATAAGTTATAATCACACCTCTGGTATACGCCTTCATGGTGTCCCATACGTTTTGTAGTGAGTTTGCCTCTGGTTTATTTTCTTTGAAGAAGAAAGCCAATTCTTTCCCCATGTTATTGATAAACTCTTTTTCCTTCAAAATTGAATTATTCATCTTGACCTTTTCTTCTGTCCCTTCCATTTGACCCATATTGGATTATGGTCCGCCCATGCACTTGTTTCAATATTAACTTCATGTATATTTGAAATTAATTCTGATGACATCAAAATCATATTCTTGACCATGATAAATGTCTGTTAGAATAAAATGTATATTGTCTATTTTTGTTATTTAATTCTCTCCATATATCTTTAATGCTTACTTCTTCCACCATCTTGAAAAAGGATTTCGGTAGGGTACTTCTTTGTTTTTTTGTTAGGTTTCTGTGTTTTATAGTTCTGCATCATAATCGCAAGAAGTTAGTTCTGCATCATAATCGCAAGTCTCCAAGAATACATATTTTATTGTATTCCTATTCAATTATTTTATTATGTAATTTCTTATAAAATTCATCTTTTGTTATTTGGTGCATATATTGCTATTAAAAGCATCTTTAAGTTGTTATCTGTTATTTCAACCATCAGTATTCTTCCTTCTTCATCTGTATAAATTAGTTTGGTTTTAATTGTGTTTTTAGTGTATAGGGCAACTCCTCTCTTATTTTGTTGTGCCAATGATGTATATAAATTGCCAATTCTGGGACAGTTCAACAAATATGTATTCTGTTTTTTGATATGCACTTTTTGTAAAGAAATTATGTCCATCTTCAGTTTTTCTAGTTTCTTTTTCTTTTTCCTTTTAATAGCTGAATTTAGTCCATTTATTTAGTCCATTTATTTAGTCCAATCCAATTTGGTCCATTTATATAGAGATTACTTTCTTTTCCTCTTCCATTATTTATATTTAATATATAGGATTTATTGCTCTTGTTGATCTTTGTTCTCTTGGCTCTTTAATTTCCATTCTACCACCTACTGCTCCTTCTTGTCCTCTTCCTTCTCCTTTTTCTTTATCCATTTTTTTGTCATCTCTGCTCATATTTTGAGTTCTTCTTCTCTTGCTCTCTCATCTTCTGCTCCTCTAAAGTATTTATCATAAAATAATTCTACTCAACTGAGTCTAATCTATGTCTTTGTTCTTGCCATACAAACATCAAGCCATTGGGAATCAGCCACCTGTAATTCACTTCTTTCTTGATTAGAATCTTTGTCAGAAATTGATATTCTCTTCTTAGGTCTCTCACTTTCCTTCAAGGCTTTAATCTCTTTTCCCTTGTATTTCAGTGGATCATCTCTTGCTTTCTGTAATATTTCTGTTCTCATTGTTTTCTTAGTAAATCTCACATGTACTTCTCTGGGCAGTTATTTCTCATCGCATATCTTGTATATACTCAGTATATTTCATCCATTCCATCCTTCATTTTTTATTTGGGTATCTCCAAGGGTCCTGCCAAGATTTCTGTCATAATTTCTGCAAGATTTTCTCCTTTTTCTTCCTCAATATTTTGGAATCTTGGATAAAAACCAGCCTTTTCCATCTCCCAGAGAATTGTCTCTCTTCCTTTTTTGTGTTCTACCATTGTCAATCTGTTATCAATTTCTCCTACTTTCTTGCCTGTTTTGTCACCTCTTTCTTCCATCTTCTGCATTCTTTCTCCATATGTCGTTATTTGTTGTATGTTTTCTTCCATCTTTCCCATCCTGTCTTCCATTTTTCCAATTCTATCATCTGTACGCTTCCCTTGGTCTTGTATTGCTTGAAACATTGTTTTTATCTCTTGCATTTTGGCCTTTTCCTTTTCTTTCTTGTGCTGGAGCAAAGTTATTATGGATCGTTGACCAGCTGGGCTCAGCGATGAGGGTGGTTGGGGATCAATGATCCAGTAGCAGTTGTCTTTCTCATATCCAGTTAATTAAAATCCACTGGCAAAAATCCAAGAAAAATAAAAATAAGTATGAAAACTTCAGGTTCTTCTCTACCTTAATCCAATTATGTTCAAAGCAGATGAAAGTAAAAAATCCAAGAGCCAAAAGAAAAGTTAAAACTCCAGTGTATAAAAAAAAGAAGAAATTATGTGAAATCCAAAAATCTAATGTAAAAGAAAAGGGCCACAAGAAGAAGAATATAAATCCACCCACTTCTACATAGAAGGGGGGAAAAACAGAAAAGAAAGAAGAAAATCAAAAAAGTTAAGGAAAAAAACCCCAAAAAGGCCAAGTTGTCTCCCCTTATTAACAAAAAGATTAATTAAAAGGGAATGGAAAAAGAAAAAAAAGTCAGTGTTTCAAAATGGAACCAGACATTCCAAAGCACACACCAGCAGGGGGGGAAAAAGGAAAATAATAAAAGATTACCAGCTACAGTTTGAAAATTTAGTTCACAAACTCAGTGTCTCAGTGTAACATCCAACAATCCAAAAAGCCAAAGTCCAAAACATATATATTATCCAAGGTCACAATGTTCTTTGTTCCTTTCCTAATCAACTTACTGGTTGTTTACAAAATCAATAAGAGCAGCACCTGTTTTCAGTGCTCACTATCTTCTTTTCCTTCTAAACAACCTATAGCCAAAACAGTTTATTCTTTTAAATTCTGAATTTTTAATCTCTGTGACCTCTAGATCAGTGGTTCTTAACCTGGGCGATATTGCCCCCCAAGGGGCAATTTTGTTTTTCAGGGGGGCAATGGAACAAAAAGGGGCAACATGGGGGCGAAGGAACGGAAGGGGGCGATATGGGGGCGATGGAGCGAGATATATTGGGGGAGAGAGAGAGATCTATATTGGTAGATAGGTAGGTAGGTAGACAAAAAGACAGACAGGTAGGTAGATAGGCAGGAAGGCAGGCAGGCAAACAGACAGACCTTTTGGATGGATGGATGGATGGATGGATGGATGGATGGATGGATGGATGGACGGACAGACAGAAAGAATGTGAGAGTGGCAGCACTTTGGGGCGGTGGTGGCGGCCTTTCCCAACATGCTGCGCGTGGCGCCCGGCTCAGGTCGCGGCACAACAGTCAATGGGGTGAGCCTGCAGGGCGGGCGCCTCCCTGCCACCTCTTAGCATCCCCAAGGGGTTGGCAGAGGGCGTTAAGAGGTGACAGGGGGGCGTTAGAGGTGCCAGCCGGCCTTGCAGGTTCACCCATTCACCAGCACTGCTCCGGAGCCGGTGCCTCCAATTCGGAAGCAGTGGCACGTTACGTGCCGCCGTGGCCGCATTCAATGTGCCACCCCCCCGCCACCTCTTAGTGCCCCTCTGCTGGCCCCCTTGGGGATGCTAAGAAGCGGCAGGGGGGCATTCAAGGCGCCGGACCTGCAGGCTCACCCATTGACTGTAGCACCGCTCTGGAGCCGGCACCAAAATGGGTGAAACTGCAGAGCCGGCCGGCACCTCGAATGCCCCCCTGCCACCTCTTAGCGCCCCTCTGCTGGCCCCCTTGCCTTGGCCTTGGGGATGCTAAGAGGTGGGAAGGGCTGCGTCGCCAGCAGCCTGTGCCCATAACGCACCACCGCTTCCACATTGGAGATGCCGGCTCCGGAGCGTTACTACAGTCAGTGGGTGAACCTACAGGGCCAGCACCTTGAACACCCCCTGCGCTTCTTGGCTCTGCTGGCCCCCTTAGGAACGCTAAGAGGTGGCAGGGGGGCGGTTATGTTGGGGGAGGGGGCAATGACAACTTCCTCAATGGCTCAAGGAGGCGATTCTTTCAAAAAGGTTAAGAACCACTGCTCTAGATGGCAGTGTTGTTTACTTTTCCTTTCCATTCACTTATCTTTAAGTAACACTGTATCAATTGAGTTTAGAAAGTAAAAATAAAAAGACAAAGTAATCCAAAGACTTTTAGTTTAAAAGTAAAAGTTCAGGTTTTTCAGTAAATTATTATATTAAAGTCCAATCCAGTCCCATCCAGTCCAGTTAGTCGGAAAAAAAGGAAAAGAAATTATCTTTAAAAAGAAATAAAAAATCCAAACAATGTTTGACAGCTGAGCATGTGCTTCCCTTTGCTGCTGCTCTCCACTTTCCTGTCTTCTTTTTTAGTAGCTCTTTTCCTTTAGGATACTCTTATCTTAATTCAGAAAAAAAAAGAAATTTCTCACCCAGACCGATACACCACCTTCTTCTGTTCTTCTTCTGTTCTGGGGCTGTCACAGCTTCCTAGCAGCTTAATGGCTGCTTCCCTCCGCTGCTGGGCTACAGGAGCTTTCCTGGATCAACCAGGGACTTTGCGGTATCCCTGGGATCAACAGGACGTGCTCCTTTCGCTCCCCGTCTCTTTGGGACGGTTCGGGTCTGCTGGGACTGTCTGGCTGCGGGGGTATCGCCGACTTTCACCAGAGGTTCAAGAAAGCTGTCTGCACATTGCGGCTCCAGCCCCACCCTCTTCAGTCTCAGCTCTTTCAGATGTCCCTTAAGGGCTCTGAAGATCTTACTTTTAAAAAAGAGACTTTTCTTACTAATCCCTGGATTTCCCATCGACATTGGAGTCATTTGGAGAGGTTTGACAGCTATCTGGCTTAGTCGAGAAAGCCGCCTTGTTTTTTCACGCCTTTTATTTTTGCACCTTTTTATTTTTATTTTTAACTTTAAACTTTTATACTTCCTTTTGTTTGGAATAGTGTGCGTGGACCTAGTTAGGGCCCCATGATATCCCGTGGTGACAGGAAGAGGGTTGGAGTCACTAACTGATCCTTCAGTCATACTCTGAAGTGAGTCTGACAGCCACTGCAGCTGCAAGTCGCATAAGCCTGCCTTTGTTACAGCGGCAGACTCAAGTCCCATGGGCAAGCTCCTGGACAGTATCCAGGCTTGCCACTGTGGAATCTCTCCCTGACTAAGCCTTTTAGGTCAGATTTGACAGCTCCCCTAAGTGCCGTGGCAGCTGCAAGTCAGATAAGATTGCCTAAATGGCTGTGGCGCAGCCAGCGCCCCACTTGCAAGCTCCTCGACACAGCTTTCTGCATATTTTTTTATTTCTGGCCCCTTGCTTGGGCCAGATCTGCCTCGCATAGAGGAGCGGGTCTGAGCTGACAGCTGGCCCTTTGGTTGTGTTTGCCACCTTGGGCTGCACGGAACTGCTTAAAGAGATCACAGTCCATTTGGTTTTTTTCTTCAAAACTTTTTTTCCCTTGCCTTTTGGTTTGGCGTGCACAAAATGGATATTATAGAAACCTCTCATGAAGTGACAGCTTCTCAGCAATCTAGAGACAGAGCTGTCAAAGGTTCAGCTAAGCCCAGGTCAGCTGTCTTGGAGGCTGCAGCCAAGATTAGGGCCAGGGCTCTCGCTCCTAAGAAGCCGACCATTGCTAAGGAGAAAGAGGCTACTCGAAGGCAGAGAGCCTTAGATAAGGAATTTGACATGGGTCTTAAGGGCTCCAAGATGGCTGACAGCTCCCTTTTGCACTATTTTTCTGAGGAGGGCTCACAGCAGAAGCAGTCTGGCTTCCATGGCAACATCTTTCTTCACTCGAGCCTCTTTGCGTTGGCTTTGACAGCTGCAAGGAAGGATCCCAACAGAAGAGGTTCAAGTATACCAGGACATCAGTAAGATCATCGCAGCTGCCAAATTTACTGCATGCACCATGCTGACTGCCGCCAAGTTTTCTTCATGAGCCATTGCTTCTTCGGTAATGGCTTGTCAAATTTTATGGCTTTGCCATTGGGAAATGGACACCAAAAACAAATGGAAGCTGCATTCAGCCCCTCTTTAAAGAGGAGAAGCTATTTGGGGAATCTCTGGAAACATTTTTAGTGGAGACCAGAGACAAGCAGAAGATCCTTCCATCCCAGGGAAGGCGAGCTGACTACCATCCCTTGCCCTATTTTTGGAGGTGCTTCGTTTGGCAGGGGTAGGCTGGGCTAGCTTTCCCTGACAACAAAGGCCGTTTTTTCTTAGGCCCACCTCCCAGGCCAACAGACCGACATTTGGAGCCAGAGGCCGACAGCAGCCACAGGGCAAACAGTCCTTTCGTGGCAGCAGCGGTAGGGCCTTCAGACATCCAAAGTGACGTTGGGGTTCATCCTCCCATAGGGGGCCATCTTGGTCTCTCACGCAGAGGTGGGAAAAGACCACAACAGACAATAGGATCGGGGCTTTCTCTTGAGTTTCTCTCCTCACCCCCAAGGTTTTTTATCTGCTGCCCTGTCTCCAGAGACCCGGCAAAGAGGGCCCTCATGGAATCAGAAATCCAGCATTTGCTGGACATTAAGGCCACCCAGTCGGTTTCAGTGAACCAAAGGGGACAGGGGTTTTATTTGATGTTGGTCATCATCCCAAAGGCCTGGGGGGGGGGGTGGAGAGCAACAGGCAACTGGTCTACAGGAGATTCAAGATGCACTCCCTCCATTCCATTCTGGAAGGTATTTGGGAGGGAGGCTTCTTGACTTCTGTAGACCTGACGGAGGCATATCTCCACTTGCCTGTTCATCCAAGCCACCAATAGTTCCTGAGGTTTTGTTATGCCGGACGCCATTTCCAATACACGACCCTTCTGTTCGGACTGTCATCTGCCCCACGGACATTTACCAAGCTCCTGGTGGCTGTGGCAGCATACCTCAGGACTTTACCCATCTGGATCCATTGCTACTTTGACGACATTCTGATCAAGTCCTCCTCATGCCTCCGAGCGGAGGAGGATTTGCATATGACGATCTGGGTCCTTCAGGAGCACGGATTCTCTATCAACCTGGTCAAATGCCATCTAGTCCCCTCAACCCAACTCTTACACTTGGGGGTGATTATAGACCCCTTTACTGGACAGGTCTTCCTCTCCCAGGAGCAATGGGACAGCATCAAGCCTTGACAGACCAGATTCTGTCCACCAGAGGGGCTCCTCTCGTCTTGCTGTCTCAGCTCCTGGGCAAAAGGATATCCTGTATTACCATAGTCCCCTGGGCACAGTTCCACGCCAGGGCCCTGCAGTGGTTTCTGCTCCCTTATTAAAGAGCAGACTGGGGCAACTCAGCAGCGAGGATGTGGGTGCCACAAGTTTCTTCGCTCTTTCCACTGGTGGCAGTCCCGAGCCATCAGCCAGGGTTGTTTCTACAAGGATCCACAAAGACTGACCATCACAACTGATGCCAGCTTCTTCAGCTGGGAGGCCTACCTTGGACCCCAGGTGACCCAGAGGCGCTGGTTACAAGAGGAGCTATGCCACAATATAAACTGATTCAAACTTAGGGCGGCCCACTTGGCACTCAGGAGTTCCAGCAAGAGGTCTCAGGTCAGCATGTCCTCCTCACAGACAATGTGGCCACCAAGGCCCACATAAATCAGCAGGGGGGCACTCGATCCAAGTCCCTCATGCAGGAAGCAACCCAACTGTGCCTTTGAGCAAAGAGACACCTTCTATCAATATGGGCAGAGCACATCTCAGGACTCTCGAATGTGGAGGCAGTCTGGCTCAGCAGGGTCGCAGTCGACCAGTCAGAGTGACACCTGCATCCCAGTCTATTCAAGGAGCTTTTGGAGCAGTTCGGCCATCCATTGCTGGACCTCTTTGCCTTTCCATCGAACACCCAACTTCCAAGATTTTTTGTGAGGTTTCCAACACCAGGGGCAGAAGGGGTCAGCACATTATACTGCCTGTGGCCCCAGGGCCTGTGGTACGCCTTTCCCCCTCTTCCCGATTCCAAGAACGATCAGGAAGGTGCTGTTGGAGAGGGCGGAGATCTTGCTGTTAGCTCCACACTGGCCCAGATGACCATGGTTTGCTAATCTGATCGGTCTGTCAATTTCCAGGCAGTGAGGATTTCCCCAGATAGAGGCTTCCTCAGCCAGGGTCCCATCAATCATCCGGAGCCCCAGTGGCTCCAGTTGACCGTCTGGCACTTGAGTAGGGACTTCTGAGATGGGAGAAGTTCTCCAATAAGGTCATACAGACAGTCCAGGTGGCCGGACAGCCTTCCACCAATAGGATTTATGATGCAACGTGGAAGATTTTCTGCAGTTGGCGCTTGAGACGTCACATTGACCCCACCTTGGTGTTGGTGGCAGATATACTGGATTTTCTGCAAGAAGGTCTGGACAGAGGTCTCTCCCCTAATACCTTATGACGGCAAGTGGCAGCCTTGGTTTCGGTGTTGTCGTTCGAGGACCTGAGCTCTCTCGCCCAGCATCCTAGGGTGAGAGCCTTTCTTAGGGGTGCCACGAACTTGAAACTGTCGGTAATTCACCGGTGCCCCACCTGGCACCTACCGAGGGTATTGCAGGCTCTGACTTCTGCACCGTTTGAGCCCCTGCGAGAGGCCAGCTTGCGCTTATTCATGTGCAAGGTGGCCTTCCTTGTGGCTATTACGTCTGCCAAATGGATTTCAGACTTGGTGGTCTTATCTGTAATCTCTTTTGTTTTTTCCTTGCGAACAGAGTGGCTCTGCAGTTGGGCCCTGCCTTTCTGCCCTAGGTGAACTCCTTGTTCCATCGCTCACAGGAGTTGATCTTGCCTGATTTCTGTCCAGGGCTCAAACATGCTCTGGAGAAGAGATGGCACACTTGGACATTAGGAGGGCACTCCGCATTTACATCAAGCGAACGTCTTCCATCAGGAAGACAGAATCCCTGTTTGTCTCCTTTCAGCCGTCAACTCTGGACCACAAGATTACACCTTCCACCGTGGGTCGTTGGCTAAGGGCATGTATTGCCAAGGCCTACAAGCTGCAGGCCCTTCCAGTACCCAGGAGGATTATGGTGCACTCTACCAGAAGCACAGCCACAACAGCAGCATGGGCCTTTGTCGAAGAGATTTGTCAGGCGGCAATGTGGGTGTCACCGTCACCATTCATCCAGCATTATCGACTTGACATTTTTGCCTCTACAGAGGCAGCCTTCGGCAGGCGCGTCCTGCAAGGTGTACATGGGGACCATTACCAGGGAGGCGTGTCCTCAGAATTCAACTCAGTCTGAGTTACCCAACCTAGATTCTCCCATTGACTTCCTGAGAAAGGGTGTGTCAGGTAAGTACCAATGCCCTTTCTCATAATAATTTTGAATTATTATTTTTTGTCATTGTTTTGGCAGTGGAGACTTCCTTTCTCATCTGCAAATTGATGTATCAGTTTCTTCTCTTTCTCCAGCTTATATGTCAACCATCTTCCTGGCTTATTCACATTTTCAAAGAAATTCTGTTTAACACTTTTAATTTTTTGTGCCAATTCTTTATCAAGTAGATTCAATTTATGTTTTATTAATTCCATTTGATTTTTTAAATTTGTTTTGTGGTTCTTTCTGTAATTCTAATTCTAGTCTTTTGTGTTATAGTGTTTTTTTTCTTTTTTTCTTTATCTTATTTTTCTTTCCCATATAAGTTATGACTAATCCCCAGATATATGCCTGGGCAGTATCCAATACATTTTGCAATGAAGTTGCCTCTTTCCTATTCTCTTTTTTTTAAAGTCCAATTCTTTTTCCATAGTGTGTATAAATTCCTTATCCTTTAATATTATTGATTCAACGTCCATCTCGATTTTCTCTTTAGTCCTTTCCACTTAACTTTTACAGGATTGTGGTCTGCCCAAAAACTTGTTTCTATTTCTATTTCTTGCACATTAAATTTTACCTCTGGTGACATCCATATCATATCTATTCTCGACCAAGACATATGTTTATTTGAATAAAATGAGTATTGGTTCTTCTTAGGGTATATCTCTCTCCATACATCTTGAATGCCTGTTTCTTCCGCCATTTTGAAGGTCTTTGAAAGTGTTTTTCTAACTTTTTTGCCTATTTTACTGCTTTTATAATCAAGTTCTGCATCTACAATTACGCTGAAACACAAACATGTTCATATTCCAATTCTGTAATTTTCTTGTGTAGTTTTTCATAAAAAATCTCTGCTGTTATTGCCTTCTTATTAAATCTCACATGTACCTCTCAAGGAAGTTTATTCTTTGATGCATATCTTGCATATACTCTGAATATTTCATCTATCCAAGCAAGCATCTCCTGTTTATCCATCTCTAAGGCATCCGCCAACAGTTCTGCCATTATCTCTGTAGGATTTTCGCCTTTTTCTTCCACAGTGATCTGGAACCTCAGCTTTATCCATCTTGAATGTAATTATTGTTCTTTCAAGTTCCTTATCTGTCTGTGTAAGTCTATTGTCCATCTCTTCCACTTTTTTTCTGTTCTGATTTTTATTTTCTGGATCTGTTGTTCATTTTTGATTATTATTTGTTGGATATTCTCCATTTTATCATCCATTTTTTTTTCATTCTTTACTTCATATCTTCAAAAAAATTGTTGTGGCTTCTTGAAGTAGTTGGAGCTTCATTTCTGCTTGCACTGTGTTCATTTTTTCCTGCTACAACATGCTATCCAATGATTTTTGACTTGCTGGACTAGATACTGATGCTGATGGCATAGGTGCATTTTCTTCCCTTACTTAAGTTTAAGGTACTTGTCATTTTGGATGATCTTAGAGCATTTAAGGAATTTAAAAGAGAAAATAATAACTCATACCAATGTTTCCACAGTCCCTAACCAACTTCCCACTTTTAAAAAATATTTTCATAAATCAAACCATCACAAAATCCCCCTTTTCCGCATCTTCTTATTCTTAGACTCCAAGTAAGTTCACACTTTTTATTGTTGTAATTCAAAAAAGATTGTTTGTTAGTCCCCAAGTTTGTAATCCACATAGATCCATCAAGCCCCAGAGTTCAACCACAAAGTCTCATATATTACCAAAAGTAGAGTTCAGCAAAGGAAGAATCTGGTTTCCCCTCATTTCATATCTCTCCCAAATCAGATGAAACCTCCCTCCTTTGCCAGATGTGGCTGCCTGGAGTTGGGGGAGGGAAGGAGGACCGGGCTGGAAGTGCCAAGGGAGACAGGCTCTTAATAACCAGGCAACACCTTCGGCCTCCATACAAGAGGATTCCCCGAGGCTAAGCTCCAGGTTTCTCCTGCCGCTGCCAAGCAGAGAAGGGTCCCTCCTTGTGTGGAGGCTGAAGGGCGGTGGGGTGTTGAGCCCAGAAAAGCACGAGCTCTTGCCTGAACAAAAAGGCTGGTTATTAGGAGCCCATCTTCCTTGGTGCTCTTTTGGTCTGGGCATTTGGTCTCCCCCCCCAATGCCAAAGGAAAGCCAGCCAGGCTTCTCCTTTCCCTCCTACCCTTCCCCCTGCTCCCTTCCCCCCACTCAATCCTACTTCGGGACAAAGGAGAGCATGCTGGAAACGTGTGTTGGCATTTCCAACACGCCTTTTTCTGGCTCTCGCCCACAATTCTTCGCATTCCTCCAGGCCTGGCTTGCTGAGGGGGGAGAGCCCTGACTGTCCCCCACCACCATGGCCCCAGCCATTGCTGCCCGGGGAAGGCGCAGGAAAAGAAAACTAGTAGAAGCAGCTCTCGCTGGGGCGAAAGAGCAGAGATCAGGGAAGGCACAGGCAACAAAAAGCAGCGCTTTTCAAAATGGCAGCTTGCGTCTTCTCTTGCCTGTGCCTTCCTTGATCTCACTGTTTCTACTCGCTTTTTTTCCTGTGCCTTCCCCGGGAAGCTATGGCTGGGGCCATGGGGCGGGGAGGGCAGCAGAGCAGAGCACTGAAAGGGACAAGAAAACAGGCTTATGCCCCATTCTGGACTTTTGAATTGGATGGTGAGCGCAGACTTGCTCACTCCGCCCACTCCCACCACCACCAGCTGGTACTTTTCCTGCCCCAGGCCATCCCTACAGCCTGCAGCCATCGAGGAAGAGCCCAGGCCAGGAGAGGCGTGCTGGAAGGTGTGGGAGTGCCACGCAAGTAGTGTGGCGCTCCTGCACCTTCCGGACATCTCCATCGCCACTTCAGCCCGCTTTCAGTTAGTACAGAAAAAGCTTCTTGGATGAAAAGTAAAACACCTACAAGGAGAAACAAAGCCCAGTTGCTTTTTGAAAAAGCACCTTTGGGACTCCTGTCTACTCTGCATGATTTCAGCCCATAAACAGAACAGTGAAGAATTAAGCAGAACTGCTGAAAGGACTGAAATGTCCTGGGCTGCTATCTTTATTAAACTACAGAGTAAGCCATATCTTGATCTCTTAATAAAGGTATTAGGATTTCCACTGCTCATTGTGATTTAATCTAAAGGCTGATGGATGTAACAGTATGGATGGCCATTTATAAATGATAAATTCTAAACTGGCAAAAGTACCATAGTTTACAGTACAACTAAGACTTTGGGGTTTTTCTCAATATATCCATTCACCCAAATAAATTTTGTTTTTTTTTTCTAGCTCTTTTTAAATCCTTGAAATAGTACAAGTCTCAATAGACTTGCACAATATATCCTTTACTTCTGCTGGGACATAACATTAATGCCCTGACCAGCATTCTATTCAGAATCCCACTGCTGAATGAAATGGGAAATACAGCATGTTTTGCAGCATTTCACTATTGTCTGTTATTCTGGAGTGGGTATGTAAAAATAGCAAGTGATTGGGAGGGAGGAAAGCAATTGAACAAATGCCCTACAATTGCTATATCTATATTATGAATGTGAGTAGCAAGTGGTCTGAAAAGAGATCCAGTAAGTATAAATCTGAATTAAAAGCAATTGCTCTAGATTTTTGTCCAATGAAGTATCATCCTGGGCAGAGATGTTTTCATTTTTTAACAATGGCTTTCTGAAATTTGTTCTTGAAAGTTTGAAGTCTTATTGAAATTTGTTTGAAATATGAATAGGAAGAGAGTTCCTCTTCCAAGAAATTTAAAATCATATTGGATTTGTCTATCTCATGAATCCTCAATTTACAGCAGTTCGTTTAGTAACCATTCAAAGTTACAATGGGACTTTAAAAAGTGACTTATGACCATTTTTCACAGTTACAACCATTGCAGCATCCCCATGGTCATGTGATCAAAATTCGGACACTTGGCAACCAGTTCATATTTATTATCGTTGCTGTGTTCCAAGTTCATGTGATCCCCTTTTGCCATCTTCTGACAAGCAAAGTCAATGACGAAGCTAGAATTACTTAACAACCAGGTTACTAACTTATCAACTGCAGTGATTCACATAACAACTGTAGCAAGAAAGTTTGTAAAATGGAGCAAAACTCACTTAACAAATTTTTCATTTAACAACATAAATTTTGGGCTTAATTTTGGTTGTAAATTGAGGATTACCTATACTGAAAAAAGTAATTTTAATGGATTGGGCTTTTAAAATTTATACTGTTCTGTACAGTTTGACATGAGAGTGATTTGTCTTAAAATTTTGTTTGAAATTTCCTTTAAACTTGACAGAATTAAATACAGGAAATCCTCAAGTTTGGAATGTAATGGAGCCTGCCAATTACGTTTGTAACCTGAGGATTCGTTGGAGTGAATCGCATAAAACAAATGCTATCACTCCCTGCTTTCACTAATTGAAGGTTAAGTGCACATGAAGTATCTCTGGTGGGGAAGGCCGTGGAAAGGGGGGGGCTAGCAATGGAACAGGCAATCTCTTCAGACCACCCAAGGCCTCCCCTGACCCACTGAGATATCTCCAGCTCCCTCCCCCGGAGTCCCCCACAATTGTTCGCTCTCCCATTCTGCCGTGCCAGATCGCTTACCTCGTGAAGATCAATCGAACTGTCTTCTCTCTAGTCTATTTGCTTGCAGTCTTGGCGTGAAAAGCGTTTACCAGCCAACATGATTTTGAAGCAGAGAAATCACATTGCGCCAAGACTGGAAGCTTCTGGGGGTTGTGATCTTGCACTACTATAGGTCTCTCTTCTCTGTGAACTGAGGCCTGCACAAGATCTATGGCAAAAGGCCTTCCTTCCATTTGTAAAGCCTTTTGCCACAGATCTGGTAGAGGCCTCAGTCTGCAGAGAACAGAGGCCTAAAGTATTATAGTGTGAGATCACATGAGATCTGCAGCATGAGATCTCGCGCTGCTGATTTTGCACTACTTTAGGCTTCTGTTCTCTGCAAATGCATTGAAGCAAGCAAAGGAACTGGCAGCTCATTAGATCGTCCCAAGGTGAGTCTCCGTAGGCCCAATGCCTGTGGAGACCTGGCTGGGAGTGGGGGAAATAGGCAGGGCAAATGTTGCAGTACCTCTGTGGTCATTCGTAAGTGTGAACAACTGCTGTGGTGCTGCAACATTCGCAATTTCGGGATTGTCATAAGTACTGGGGGGAGGTATGTTGTAACTTTGAACAGTCGCTAAGTGAACTGTCATAACTGGAAGATTACTTCTATCATAGGAGGAAGATTATGAGTGGGGAAGCAACTCTATACTTAGTGTACTGACTGGAATCAATATAGCTCAGAAGAAGTTAGCAGTTGCAGCAATGAGATGGAGAAAGACAATACAACAACGGAGGGAGCAAAATAGCTCTGCTGAGGTATTTACACACAAACATCATGAGTTGTAACTTGTGGACAGAAGTATATTTCATCTAACAGAAATATTATTCCAATTTACTCAAATTATTTTTGTATATATGGATAGTGCATGAATTTATGGTAATACTGCCAGAAAACTGCAGAAACTAGTCCAGATAGTCACTAGGAGTCAACACTGACTCAAAGTGTTCACTCCCAAATAACAATTTATAGTCTTTGTACAGTCACTGTAGTAAGGAGAATATTTGTAGCTCAGGGTTGAAATGTGGGGTCCTTGGTGCTCTTTGAGCTTGGTTGTTTTCTTGAAGACATTTTCATTACCCAAACTAGCAACAACACTGATGATGTTACCTGTAATGAAACATCTGCAAGAAAACAAGCTGAGAGACCATCAAGAATACCCCAGTCACTATAATGTAAAATACTAGTATAACTTTAAAATACCTTGTTATACAGTGGGTAAATAAATGGCCAAATGAGAGATTTAAGAAACCTGATTCTTAACTTTGATTGGAATCCTGTGGTTTCCTATCATTCTATTTGTGAGGTTTCCTTTGTGTAATTTTTCCTGTTCCTCAGACCAATCTGAACTATCTAAATCAGGAGCTTTTGATAGTATTTCATTGCCAAATGAGGTTTAAGTTACTAAGCTTTGTTTATGAGCTTTGTTACTTTGGTAAACTATAATTAGTGAAACACAGAGAGCTGAATGAGAGAACCTGTGAGCTAATGAGCATTTTTGGACTTACTGCAGAGTTTGTAGACCATGATTTGAAAGATCTAATTCATAATCTTCAGTTGAGAGACACTTTTTACATATGTGTGACAAATTTGAGTGCGTATTCAGATTATTCTTGCACCATGTACTGAAACACAGAAGGGCTATAGATGTAATTCATTTTATTTCCTTTTTTTGTTCAAAGTAACAGAAAGGCTTTGACTTGTTATTTCTGGTTGGTGGTATTGCTGAAGTTTTTTCTGCAGTTTCCTCTGAGTCAGGTAGAAATTTTTTTGCCTTTTGAGACTCCAACCACATGCGGTTAGGTAGAGTATTTTGTGCTGAAATAAGGCACAATTTGAATTGGAACAGGGAAGAACATTAATCTATATTGCTTTCTTGATTGAAAATTGCTAAGATTAATTAATATTAGAATTTACTTGCACTGTCCATCTGAGCCTGAAATGTAAATGGTAAAAAATAAAAATATTTCAGTATGACAAAGTATTTTGATGCACGCCCAAATATACATATAAATATAAATGAATGTTTCTGCCTTTTTTAGGGGGCATTTGGTGGTTGGAGAGTTATATTGAATGTTGACCCAGCGAAGGAATCAGGCTTCAAGCGTCTTCTGGAATCAGGAGGTGCAAAGGTGTGTGTACATTTGTTTAGATATCTGTTTGTTTGTTTGTTTGTTTGTTTGTTTATTCATTCATTCATTCATTCATTCATTCATTCATTCATTCGACTTATATGGCACCCCCTCTCCCAAAGGACTCGGGGCGGCTCACAGATTAAAAGAAATACAACAATAAATTACCTAAAAACCATATTAAACAAACTAAGCCGAATTAACATTAAAACCCCCAAAATTAAAATCAAGAAAGCCCAAGGAGTCAGCATAGCCCAGATTGTAAAAACAGCCAGGTTTTTATAATCATAGGTGAGGGAAATGTTGCTATTTTAATAAAAAAAAAGAATGTTTTCAGATTATATATTAAACCCAGTGGCGGACTGCTGCTGGTTCAGACCAGCTCGCCCATACCAGTAGTTCCAACCACCGGCTGCGCCCGCCTCCCTGCCCCAGTACTATCCCATCCTATATATCTGGCTTGCTCACCTGCCCACTCAGCCAAGCTGATTTCCATGCCTCACCTGCTCTACTCACTGCAGCTGCTGCATGCAGGAAATCCCCATGTTTTTGCAGCCATGCGCAAGTGTGAAGCAGGGGCACGTGTGCACGCTCACATTTTCGGTTCTGCATTAAGCAAACTAGTTGTTACATTATGTGCAGCCCACCTCTGATTAAACCTCAATAATTCTTTATAATTGAAAGAATTCCATTTGAAGGAATTATTTCAGTTATGAAAAAGGGCATGTGGGGGTGCACAAGAAGTGCTGTGTGGGTTTAGAGGGTTGTATGGATGTGCACCAGAAATGCAGTATGGATCAAGGTGGGTAGCTGGCATAGGTCACGAAGGATCCCTGGGAGTGCCCAAAGTGCTGTATAAATCAGGGAAGGTTCTCAGGTTGGTGTAGATCAAGTAAGATATATGGGGCCATGGTTGCATATGAGGTGTCACCAGGTCAGGTAGGACATGTGGGGAGGTAGCGTGAATCAAGAAGAATGCTTGGATGGTTGAGATTAGGATTAATTTCTTTGACCCTTTGTCTGCTAAAATGGAATAGAAGTGAAGTCAAATGTTTAAAATGAATATAGATCTACTGTCATATTTGCATGTAAAAGTGATGACCCGGGAACATGCTGTCTACTGAAAAGAGCTGTTTTAAAAAATTGTTAAAAATTGAATAAAATTTGTTTAAAAAAAAAAAAGAATGCTTGGATGGCCTCAGGGTTATTTGAGAGGTTCTGTGCTGGTCAATATACATACCTGGATGGCAATGGATTGGGAAGGGTGCTTGGGAGTGTATTTATGCAGGTCAGAGCCAACTTATGAGGGGGTACAGGTCAGAAATCCCAGGTCCTGGATTTTGGACACATTTGGTAAATTAGACTATTCGACTCAAATTACCTTGATTCAAAAATTGTTGCCCTATGGTGCACTTGTCTGGTTAAAGTCATGATAAGAATTTTATTAGTATATAGATATTTAGACCTACATTACTCATTCAGATCTACACAGGGAAAAAAGTGGAAAAGCACACCATTTACCTATAAAAAATGTATTTATGATTTATAGTAAGTTTTTGCAAAATGCAGGTGCAATCCATGAGAGTCTTACCCACATGAGCAGACACTGATCATCCATCATTAGCATCATATTATATTTCAGCAAAATACTGTATACATTTTTTAAAAAAACCTGACAAGCTATTTTCCTAAAGGCTACATGTTAGATGATCGTTCAGTTCCTAAAATTGATAAAACTAATTCCATATATACTACATAAGTAAACCAGAATCTCTACCTGATTGAATTTACAGGTGTTACCTGCATATTCTCCACCTATCTTTAGAGAAGTTACTCATTTTTTTGCTGATCTTAATAAACTAAAGCCAGAAGATGTGAGAATTAATACAAGAGAGGCTGCAGCTCAAGGGGTGAATTGCCTGAAGCCAGAATACATTGCTGAATATCTGATACAGGTTTGCATATTAGTGGCATAATACAATTTTGAATTATCAAGGCTATGTTTTATTAGATAAACAAGTAGTCCTCAACTTACTCGTTCATTGTTCATTTAACAACGGCTCAACCTCAGCAAAGTGACTTACAAGTCACCCTCAAAATTATGATCGTATCAGCTCTGCGGTCATGTGATTAAAATTTGAGCATTTGGCAACCATCTTGCATTTATAACAGTTGCAGTGTCTTGAAGTCACATGATTGTGATTTGGAACTTTCCCAGTCAGCTTCTGATAATAGCAATAACACTTAGACTTATATACTTCACAGTGCTTTACTCTAAGTGGTTTACAGAGTCAGCATATTGCCCCCAACAATTTGGGTCCTCATTTTATTGACCTCAGAAGGATGAAAGGCTGAGTCAACCTTGAGCCTGTTGAGATTCCAACTGCCAAATTGCAGGCAACCCGGCAGTCAGCAGAAGTAGCCTGCAGTACTGCATTCTAACCACTGTGCCACTGCAGCTGTTAAGCAATGCAATTGGGGCAGCCAGATTTTTTAATCACCATTTGATGCATTTAATGACCACATTTAAAACTCTCATAAAATAGATCCAGTCATATGATGACTTGTTTAACAACTGCATTGCTTACCAACTGTAATTCTGGTCTCAGTTGTCTTAAATTAAGGACTTATCTGTATATTCAGTGAGGTATTATGATTATCTGAATTCAGGTAGACCAGGTTGAATATCCAGTCTTGGAGGCTCCCTAGATGACTTTGAGTGAGTTCTCTCCTCTCCCCTCCTGTATCCCATTCCACTCTCACCCTCTTTCTGCCCAACCTACCCAACAGTAGAAGAAATTAAAAGTTCTGTCTTTGTTGCCTTAAGCTCACTGAGCAAAAGCACGGAATAAAAATAAGAAACAATTCAACGTATTTTAAACCTATGGCAGTGGAATGCTTTGTGCACAATTAAAAGGATAGAAAGTATCTTACATTCACTTTAAGTCTCAGGAATAGAGATTATGAAAAATTACTCCTATTTGGTTTCAACATTAACTTTTCAGACAGCAAGTATAATAATGCTTTCAAATAATAACTTATTTCGCCATTGTTTTTCTAACAAGGAATATATGGTAGCAGGAAGATTAGGCTAAAAAGAAAATGTCAGATAAAAAACATGAAAATATAATTCTTAAAGCTGTTTCAAAAACTGCTGTCATTTTTTTAAGGAACCATCACCTTCAATGGAAAACTATCATTTACCAGAAGCTGCTGCTTATCTTCACAATAGTAAAATACTTGGAATTGGGTTGTCTCAAAAACGTAAAGCTGCTGAAGAAAAGCATACAGCAAAGAGGTCCAGAATTCACTGAGGCAACCAATCTGAAAATATAATTTTTCAAATTCTATGTTTTCCTTTCCAAGATAAAAGATATTAATTTTTGTTGTGTGCCTTGTATTTCAAGAAATAACTGCAACTTTTGTTATAGGCTTGGAGGAGTACGTATGTAGATTCATATTGTACTTCAAATGGTACTTGAACTTTACTCAATAAATGAATTTAAAAAAACTATTAAGATAGAACACACAAGGCTATCTAACATAACTTTTGCATGTGCCTGTCTCTTATTGGTTTCCACAAGACAATTATATATTATGTAATATTGTGTAACATTTATATAGGTTGGTATATCATATTAGGAAAGGACATAGCCCCACTGAAGTTTTTCCTGTTTTTATAGTTCATCCCTCCTTTTCTAAAAACATGCGCTTTAGCAGCTTGGGAATTTTCTTTTCAATGGAGAGAACAGGTAAGCATCTCTAAAAAGATAGAATATTACCTTCCAGATTAAGGGTCATCTGGTTTTTAAAGTTTAAAAAATTCAGAATTGCCTAACCAAAATTTCAGACTTTTTATTTGTTCAAAAAATAACTTATTAACTTGGATGTAATTTATGTAACGTTCAAATTTTGACATGTTTAAAGTAATCTCTCAGTTCTTTCATTTATTAAATCAATGTTTTAATAGCAGTATCAAGGAATCTATGCAACAAGTATCAGCCACATCTGAGACAGTTTATTTAAATTGGCCTATTTATTTATATCAATAGCAGTAATGCAGGGGTGTCATTGAGGGCTGCATCAGGACTGTGGTTGACCTCAGAGGGGATGTGGGGGGCGTGACCAGCTTGACATCATTTCCCAAACTGCTTGGCATGTTTCCTCTGAACTGGATAGACCAGGCTGAAGCCATGCTGGCCCGATGTTTTCTCTTCGTATTGAGTAGACTGGGCCGAAGCAACATAGGCCAGCCCCTTACATTTTCCAAGACAGCCCTGCAGGCTGAATGCAGCCCACGGTCTTTGAGTTTGACACCTGCAGTAGTGGGAATAGGAAGATTTCAAGTAACAACTGCTTTGCAGAAACAATCATTCACTGTCTCCTTTCAAAATTCTATTGGGTTTTCACTTTTCAAAAAGGATTTCAAAGAAATGCAAATGAGGGGAAAAACATAATTTCAGTATTTGGAGACTCACAAATTAGATGTAGATTATATTCTTTAGTAGTAAAACTAAAACTCAATCTGATGTTTGCTGGTTTTTTTTAAAGAAACTACCTGGTGTCTACAGTAAATAAGAAACAGATCTGATATAATATTGAACAGTTGCTAATTGATAAAAGGACCTTTTCTCAGGCAATATAACCAATGAAGATAACACTACTTTTGTTTTGAAAAAACATGTAACAGAAGATTTCTACAAAAAGAATAACAAACTGTGAATGTAAGTTTATTTCAGAGATTACAAAAATGATAATTCATCTCATCCATGCAAATCCCAAGAACCTTATTAATACAATTATATCTGCACAGTTAATCACACAAAACCAAAAAAGGGATTATAAAGTTTGAAAACTCAACCATCCTTTTTGGAAAGCCCATTATTACATGATCATTAATATATGTATAAAGAACTTTACTATAGTAGTGGTAAAATACTGTAAATAAAACCAAGTTAAATATTTTATTTTTGTGACAGATTTCAGCAAATTTAATTACACCTTGTACTTTTATAGCACCTTCACTGGAAAACTCAAAAACATTTTATGAAGTCATCTCTGTGAAGTAGGGAAGTATTGTCTTTGCATCTTGGAAAACAAGCATAATCCAATTTCCTCTAATTTCCGATGCTGTATTTGATATAGACAACGCTTCCTCCTTTGCAATGGTTTCAAACTTCGTCATATTCTTGGATTTGCCACTTGACAAGTTTTCTACATTTTTGTGAAAATAAGTAATTTCAGTGAAATCCATTATAATTTTGGTAGAACAAATGTTAGAAATGTTTATTTTTGCATTTAATAACAGCCTGTTATCTGAAGTACCTCAGCATACTTATGGCCAGATAACCTAGTTTACCCTTTTTCATTTTGCTCCTAAAAAGAAAAGGCATTCTATGCATCCAAGAGAATAAACATGACAAGTCTATCCTCACTACAGATTGAATAGGTTTTCAATCTTTCTGGTATTATTCATATTCCAAAGTATATCAAAGATAGACTCACTGCAATACTCTCATTGATGCTTCCTCTGTTTGTAGGGAGCTAGCACAACAATATTCAAAAAGCACTGCATAATGCCTAGTTGAAGTGGTACAATCCAGAATTCTACCATTTTTGTGCAGAGCAGTTTTATAGACAAGTTGTATTTTTTCATAGTAAACAACTATTCCAAAGCAGATTATCTTTTGCTCCACAGAACCTTCTCACCATCTTTTTATTCCTACCTCATTGGATGTTAGAAATTATTAAGTATTTTAACTTCTCTACAACTTTAATCCTGTATGGGCAAATGAATCGATATATGGTTATATTAACGTATGGGAATATTCATGGTTAATTTCCAGAATGTAATCGTTTTTAAACATGAATGGGGAAATCCCCTGGACAACTGACATTATTGTCTTAAGCATTTGCACCCCCCTCCTGGAGCCAAGTGATCATCTTGATTTATTAAATAATGAAATTAATGGGGTATGAAATAACTCTTAGAATGGGTCAGATCATATACCGTATTTTTTGGTGTATAAGATGCACTCCCTCCCCCCCAAAAAATGAGTGGAAATGTGTGTGCTTCTTATACAGTGAATGTTGCCGAAGCCTCGCCAACCCACTGGCCCCCACCCTTTGGCCTCTGCCTCCCAGCAAGTTGCCTCCTTGCAAACAGACTAGTCAGCTTCAGCACAGCCTGATTAGTACAAGCAGCTGATTGTCAGTTAATCTGCCTCCCAATGATCAGCTGTTTCAGGCTGCAGGGATCGCCTATTGCCATCTCTATGCACCCCATTTTCAGCTTCCACATCCCATTTTTGGCCTCCATGCACCCCATTTTCGGCATCCATGTGCCCCATTTTTGGCCTGTTCCAACCACACCACCTGGAACAGCAGAAAAAAGGCCATGGGGATCCCTGCAGCTTGAAACAGCTGATCATCGGGAGGCTGATTCAACCAACAACCTGCTGCTTGTGCTAAATCAGGCTGTGCTGAAGCTGACCAGACTGTTTGCTGCAAGGAGGCAGATTTTTTTTGTCTTCCTCCCCAAAAGCTAGGTGCATCGTATACTTTGGAATGTCTTATAGTCTGAAAAATATGGTATAGAGTGAAACCCATCTGAATTCTTAGCTTTGCAATAGTACAGGCAAGCAGGTTGGTTTTGTCTATCCCCAGAAACTGTCTGATACTCTTTTTCCACATTAAGCAGCTAGTATCCACCATGATACATAGAAGGATGGAGGGAGTTCTTTATAATTGATGAATTCTGTCCCAGCTTGGACTGTAGAACTTGAGCAGATTCTAGGGATATAACTTTGACAATATTTTGGATTCCTTTCAGATTGTATATATTAAGGAAGTAGACAGGAGGTGCAGAATGATATTAGCTATTACCTGATTATGCAATTTTCTGTTTTCTGGGCTGATTTAAATAGCCACGATAAACCATACTAGCAGAAATTATCATTATCTCCCTGTATTTATCTGTATTCCAGAGAAGTCAGTTAAGGTTGATAGCATTTGAATGATTTTGTGAATCCATTTTAATTGAGCTTTTGATCAAGATAAGATAATGAAACAACCTTCTGGACTGCTTGAGGATTGAGGTTTGATATTGTTTTACAATGTTTCCAGTTTTCTTGACAAATAATATCCAGATGGCAGTATGATTTGTGTTCCTATTATCTTGTCTTGAATGTAATTTTATACCACTATTTGACATGAATTTGATAGGGGAATGTTTTCTACAATTCTGATATCAGTTGTCAATACTAGACAGATGTTACTCAGTTCTATACTCCTTGTACACTGATTCTAAGCATTGGTAAATTTGAACATTACCCAAATTTGATGATAGGTAAATGTTACTGTTGGTTAAAAAGATGACCTGGATTCGGAGACTGAAATATATGCTGTTTTTAATAAGACTGCAGTCCCAGTGAAATGCTGCTTTGAGCCCTAAATCCCACTGAATTTGCAGATACTGAGGAATCTGCAAGATTAGATTTTTACAAGTTGTCCATATGATGGTTACATCCTATTATGACTGTTGCAACACTACTGTGGGCTACCCCTTGAAGTGTCCAAACATTTCAGTTGGTGCAAAATCCAGCAGGCAGCTTGCCAAATTATGCAAGGTGCAGAGTTCATAAACTGCTGGCATTGGTTACCAATTGCTTCACAAACATAATTTAAAAGGTTGCTATTAATTCTTAAAGTCTCAAATGGCTTAGGGTCTCATTACAAATTTATTACAAATTTATTTGGTTAACATTGGGAGACTCTTCCCACCCCCACCCATGTCATTTTTAAACACATCACACAGATGTAGCTTGCCTTTGGTCATGAAAAATAGCACATTGTTGGTACACACTTCATCACATTCTTTATTGTTAATGGTTTTTCTTGCTAATTTTAATTTGCATTTTTTTAAATAATTTGTTAGCTACCTGTAATACCCAATAGAGGTGTAAAGAGCAGCATATTCAAATAAATAGCATTTATTATAAATTTATTTTGAAGAAGCAGACACAGGATAAATCTATTAAAAACTGTTTTGCAGATCAATTATTGCCCTATTTTGTCTAAAAACTGAAAGCAGTCAGTTCAGTTGTCTCTATAGTTGATTTGGTTTAGGTAATTTATCAAAAAAAAAACAATTTGAGTTGTCTGAAACTAAGCTTCTGTAACTTCAGCATGCCATCTGTTAAAATATGAATATTAACCTTGAATAATTTAAGGCCTCTGCGTAAAACATGTTTCTTACTGAAGTACTGAAATGAGTATTTTTACTGTACATCATGACTGAAAATAGTGTTCACACTGTCAACACATGGGATTTGAATTCAGTATTTGATTGACTATACAGTCCAAAACTTGTTCTTGACATGAGTTGTGCTGATTGGATCTATGAACTTTGTATCTCTTCATCCCTATTCAACTGCAACTGCTAACAGACCTTGAACAGATACACCAGCTAAATAGCATGGTACAATTGAGTATCCACTAGAATTATTACATTTTAGGATCTGTATAGATGCCTCATAAAATGTTCTTGGGAAGTCCTAATGCTTCTACTGAATGAATAGTGCCTCCCCAAGTTATTGTTTTTATTACCAGTACAAAATATCAAGATATATAAAATGTGCTGGCACGAGCAGAAAAAAGCTGCTCAAATAAGTTTGTTGTCTGAAGTTAACTGTTAAAGAGCTTGCTAAATTATAGTTCGTATTTGTTTGACTAGGAACATAGACACTGCTTTTGTTTAAAAAGTATCACTCATTGTTATGCAGGTAGGAAGTTACAGCCAAATTAAATATATATACATGGTCCTCCAGAGGTAGTTTTTCTGGGCATTCACAGAGTAACAATGAACCTAAATACAATTCAGAATAAACTTTAGGCTAACTATGATTTCAGAAGTATGAATCAAATACTCTGAACTTCAAAGACAGACTGATAAAAACTGGGACTGTTTTCTTCAAGCTATCATTTATTTTAATCAGCTCACAACTTTATGTCTGAATTAAAAGAATACTCATTTGCATTCAGGTCACCTTAGTTTGTTTCTTTATAATTAGCCATTTTGTCCATGGATAACAAAGCAATTGTGTAACAAGTATATATTAGTATATATGACATTTGTTAGGATTGTTAAGATGCAGAACTTCAGAGTGCATGAAGTCAAACCATCCACGTGTATATGAAAATTAACACAAACTCAAGGAATAATTCATCAATATAAAATATGCAATTTGTTCACACTAGAGCTCCATTTTATTTTCAAAGATCTGACTTTAATTCAATGGTGTACTATTTCAATGAAAGCATGTTAATAACTTATCAAGATGTGAAAGTTTTTGCTTCACTACAAAAAGCTGTCAACTTTAGCAGTGTTGCTTTCTATTAAAGAACTACATTTTTGCCACTTGATATTGGTGTTAACAGTGACATAGTGAGGTAGATGATGACCACACATTTCAAGTTATTTATGGGCCACCAATACTTTGCAATAGCCAATTCAATGCATATCTATAAATGAACTCAGTGGAACTTTTTTCTTATAACATACATAAGACTATAGCCTTACGTTTTAACACCATGATCATGTATTTGCCACACTGAAGTGATGCATGGCATCAGAGCGTGTGTGTGTGTGTATTGCTCAAAAAAATAAAGGGAACACTTAAGCAACACAATGTACAGTAGTTAAATGTGCTGACAACAAAATCACACAAAACTTAATGGAAATCAAATGCATCAACCCATGGAGGTCTGGATTTGGAGGTACACTCAAAACTAAAGTGGAAGAAAACACTACAGGCTGATCCAACTGTGATGTAATGTCCTTAACACAAGTCAAAATGAGGCTCAGTAGTGTGTGTGTGTGGCCTTCACGTGCCTGTATCACCTCCCTACAACGCCTGGGCATGCTCCTGATGAGGTGGCGGATGGTCTCCTGAGGGATCTCCCAAACCTGGAGTTTGGGTTTTATTTTAACTCTATTCAGCTTGTTTAGTTGTTTAATTCTGTTTTATTGTAAATTTTTCTCTGTTTTAATGTTGCCCTGAGTCCTTAGGGAGTAGGTGACATACAAGCTCGAATAAATAATAATAATAATAATAAAAGCATCCCCCAACTCCTGGACAGTCTGTGGTGCAATGTGGCGTTGGGGGATGGAGCGAGACATGATGCCCAGATGTGCTCAATTGGATTCAGGTCTGGGGAACAGGCGGGCCAGTCCATAGCATCAATGCCTTCGTCTTGCAGGAACTGCTGACACACTCCAGCCACATGAGGTCTAGCATTGTCGTGCATTAGGAGGAACCCAGGGCCAACCGCACCAGCATATGGTCTCACAAGGGGTCTGAGGATCTCATCTTGGTACTTAATGGCAGTCAGGTTACCTCTGGCAAGCACATGGAGGGCTGTGCAGCCCTTCAAAGAAATGCCACCCCACACCATTACTGACCCACTGCCAAACTGGTCATGCTGGAGGATGTTGCAGGCAGCAGAATGTTCTCCACAGGGTCTCCAGACCCTGTCACGTCTATCACGTGCTCAGTGTGAACCTGCTTTCATCTGTGAATAGCACAGGGCGCCAGTGGCAAATTTGCCAATCTTGGTGTTCTCTGGCAAATGCCAAATGTCCTGCACAGTGTTGGGCTGTAAGCACAACCCCCACCTGTGGACATCGGGCCCTCATACCACCCTTATGGAGTCTGTTTCTGACCATTTGAGCAGACACATGCACATGTGTGGCCTGCTGGAGGTCATTGTGCAGGGCTCTGGCAGTGCTCCTCCTGTTCCTCCTTGCACAAAGGCGGAGCTAGCGGTCCTGCTGCTGGGTTGTTGCCCTCCTATGGCCTCTTCCACATCTCCTGATGTACTGGCCTGGTAGCACCTCCATGCTCTGGACACTACGCTGACAGACACAGCAAACCTGGCCACAGCTCGCATTGATGTGTCATCCTGGATGAGCTGCACTACCTGAGCTACTTGTGCGGGTTGTAGACTCCGTCTCATGCTACCACTAGAGTGAATGCACCGCCAGCATTCAAAAGTGACCAAACCATCAGCCAGAAAGCATAGGAACTGAGAAGTGGTCTGTGGTCACCACCTGCAGAACCATACCTTTATTGGGGATGTCTTGCTAATTGCCTATAATTTCCACCTGTTGTCTCTTCCATTTGCACAACAGCATGTGGAATTGATTGTTAATCAGTGCTGCTACATAAGTGGACAGTTTGATTTCACAGAAGTGTGACTGACTTGGAGTTACATTGTGTTGTTTAAGTGTTCCCTTTATTTTTTTGAGATATATATATATATATATATATTTCATTACACTCCGAAGATCATAAACATTTCCATATTTATTTTTACAATATTAACTTTCTATGCCAACTATGCCCAGGAACTCAAGTGAATATACAAAGGACAGCTTCACCTACCCTATCATACAGTATATTAAAACTTGATTCGTGTGTAACAATTTTAATAAAATGTCAAAAGCTGGAATTTAAAACTGTAAATTTCACATAATCTTGGTTCTTCAGCTTTAATACCCTGCAAAGGCTTTATTGGCAAATAGACAACTTTCAGGAAAGATATGCAACTCAACAGTGTCAGCTGTTTTACTTCCAGTGATCTAACTATGTAGAGGACTGGTTCTGCATCTGTATAAAACACAACTACTTAGAAGAATATATCTCACAATTCTTAATAGGAATAAAATATTATTCTAAGCAGTCTAGTCTTCATTTAAAGCAATGATTTCATATCCTAAACACTCCTCAATTGCAAAGTCATCTTTTTATAAAGTACATAGCTACCTCATAAGTAATACATTTGTCTAAATCCTGGCTTGAGAGTCCAAAAAACAGCCAGGCATTTGGAAAGACATATCAGGAGTGGCCACATTAGATTCAGATTGGAAGAACAATAAAGTAAAAAAAAATTAACCCAGGGAGCAAGAACCTCTTTTGGAGCTGGTTTGAATTCTATTCACAGTTAATGTTATACAGCAATAATATAGCACAAATTAGTATCCAAATACTGTTAATATTTGTCCAAATAAATGGGTACATAGCTGGTCAGGAAATTGAGTTTTAACTGAAGGTGCCATTACTCTTTGGGCCGCAGGAGGAAAAAATGCCATAAATGCAACATGTTATTTGCAAAATATATCCAAATCTTAAACAGAAAGTACAGCAATGGACATTTTCCACTACACATATAAGTATCTCCATCTGCAAATATAATTGAATGTGTGAGCAATAGCTGATGCTTCTTAACAGATTGCTACGGTTATATATTCAGCATGAACTTCTCAAAAACAAGTCCCAGATATTATAGAAGCAAACATTCATTGACCATTTATCCAACGAAAATCTAACTCATTGAGATCCAATAAAGTATATATAGTTGCATGTGCCATGCAACTACCTGACTATATTGCAATTTGTCAAGACTGGAGAGCTATTTTTCAAATGAAGAGTTTACACAGATGAAACCAGTTAATATACAGACTAGTGTCCATAAATTTTCTATCTGGATATGTATTTATTTTCTGATAACTAAAAATAAACTCAACACTATGCTGCATATTTTTTAAAATCTTTGTGCATTAGAGGTTCCTAGTAAATTATGGCTACATGTAAAAGGATATAATAAATGGGGCACATTTAAGGTCACTTAAATTTGTTATTTATATATCAACTCAGATGGCTGACTTCTGCAGGATTTCTTAGAGGAATCCAGTAGAGCTGGTTTCGAGTTTCAGATGGCCACCAAAGAGTTGTAACCTTTTCCAGAAGTTGTGATCCATATGGTATCCACAATGAGTGCAGCAAGTCTGAGGTAGTCAACCTTTACGAAGGCTCAGTATCTGAACATAAAAAAATTTGAAATAACCACTGGCTGCAGAGGAATCAAAACACCGGGAACTCTTGTTTAACAATTTACATTAATTTCCCTCATAATACAAAGGTGTACCAAATTAAGTATACTTTCAAAGTGCAGAAAAGCAATCACTTACGTCAAAGTAGTCTGCACTTGTTGTAGAAGATCCAGTAGAAACAAGACGGCATGTTCATAATTGGTGTAGTTTAGTTACCTTAAGAGTGGAAGGGTATCAAACAACCATTCCTTAATTGTAATATGTGTGCAGCTTTACTGATCCCCAAGCACAGCATATTGGTTGTCTAGCTGAAGTTTAGTTGCCTGAGATTTTGAAACCTCATCCCTACCTCTATTTTTGTGTTTTACTACTTCAAAGCTCTTCTCCATTTCTTTATCCCTAAGGGAAAATAAATGTAATCAGTAACTGTCTTAGACACACTTGCCCTTTAGCAATATTAATTAATGACACGAATTTAGTTGCAAAATTCCATGACTAGGGCCCTAACAAAGGAGACCATAATCCAAAGAAATATTGCAGGCATGATTAAGGGCTTGCATATGTACTGATGACATTTCTCTGAACAAACCTCAATGCCATTTCATTAACTGATTCTGAAGTGACAAACTGGGTTCTGTTATATAAGCATATAAATTTAAAAGTTTTGATAGCATTACTGAGGCAGTTCACTGCATTGCAGACACAAAAATGTATCCCAACATCTCAAACAGACTAACACTGCAACATGTCAATAATTATGAATATGGAAATGACCTACATTAGAAACTATTCCAAAGCATAGGCTAAATGCAAAGAACCGCATATCTTATTTCTGCATGCTTGTTTTTTGAACTGAACTTGTCTCATGTGAAAGCATCTACTGACTTGGAATACTTATTTATAAACACTGTTACAAGAAGATTGATATTCAAATAAAATCAATTATGTAAGGAGTGTCTAAAACACACTTAACACACATTCTTAACACACTTATAATCCCAAATGCAGTAACAGATTACGAAACAAATCTGGCAAAAGCCACCTATGTGTACATTATGGTACAAATACTGTAATTTACCACTTAAGTTAAACTTTGATAAACCTTCTAAAATGAAAATTTGAACTACTTAGTATCAGTTACAATACTGAAGTTCTACAATGGAACAAGTCCCCTAGAAGATAATTTGATATTAGGAATGGGCCCAGATCAAGTTATACAACAATCTCACATCCCACCTCTCTAAATAGCACTTCATAAATCATGACCTTTTTTAAAAAAAAAATTCAATCTGAACTGCAGGTAAAATCCATAACCTCCCTAGTTATCCTTAAAACACACTTGCTTCCTCTAGTGCAGATCACATTGTATACCTGTTTATGATCTGTGGATAAAACTATAATGAGATTGCTAGGTTTGGAGAAGAATGATTTTAAGGAAATATTTTAGATTATTGTGATACTTACTTTCTAATATCTACTTGCTTGGCAGTGGACTGCAATGAGGGAAATTGTGTATCACTATAGATCTCTGGGGGACCTTGTGGCACTTTTCGTGTCCTGCCTTCTCTTGCACCAGGTGGCCTATATACTCCACTGGATTGCACTGGCTCCGGATTTTCTGTAAAGAATTTAAAAACTTAAACGATCAGATGTAATTAGATAAATGTTAAGTGAAATTTTTCAATTTAATATTCAGTCTACACTCAATAATCTGGCTATATAAGTAAAGACTCCTTTGTATCAGACAATCTATTATTTAAACATGTTAGAAATAAAATATTTCCAAAGGAATACTCATTTTTAGCAAGAAATCATATCTATATTTCAAGTTTATTCAATAGTTTTCATTCAGCTAAAAATGAGATAAAATTGCTAATTCAGTAAACGTTGGTAAATTAAAAGGAACATAGATCAAAACTCACCAATAATTTCAGCAACAGGTATTTGTGTAGGAGCAGACCTATTCCAAGGACCAGATGATTTCTCAACACTTCCAGCTGGTTCCTCACTATTATCCCTTGGTTCTTCTTTTTTATCACTTTCTTCTTCATCTTTTTCACTGACAAAAAAAAGCTATTGCAGCATTCATCATTTACGTAAACACATTCATATTATAATATGTAAACTGTGTAATATGTAGTTCTAAGCATACAGTAGTACTGAAAGTATGTCATTATTTAAAATAAAAGAGAATATCTCCAATCTCATGCCATGATGATTGATAACTGACAATTAGAACACAATCATGTCAATAACTATAGGCTCCTAATTAATAAAGATGATGCAAAATGTTTAGGTATGAAAAAACCTTGTTTTTAATAATCACCAACTAATTACTGAACAGTGATTTCTCCATCAAGCACAGAAATATTAAAACATTTAAGAACAGCAAGCATTGTTCATGTTTTGAAGCAATACTAGCTACTGTGTGGCAAGCTTAGAGATAAGACCTGATTAAGTTTTTCTTCACCTAGAACTTGCAAGTAATAACTGAATCATTCATAAATACAGAACTATAGTTTTCAATATATACCTATATACTTTCAAGACAATAATACCTAATTTGCATGGACTGAACTCTGAGGCCACTGTAGTCAATTATTTCTTCCTGCTCAAATTCTTTCCAGTCATCCTCTTCCTGCAAGATGAAGATTACGTAGGCTCATTATTAGTTCTTAATAAAAGACAATCACCACTGGAAGCTATAGAATGACTGTCACAGAAAAAGTCATCCTGCTAAGATTTAAATATTCCCAACTCTTTTATTATATCAGAAGCTGAACAGTGCCAACTTTATAACTAGACTATTTCCACTTCTCAACATTCCATAAATATCTCATAATACACAACTAATTTATTTTCAGTTTCCCCCAAAATATGACCTACCTCAAAAATAAGCCCTAGTGAGGGGGTGGGAGTGGCCAGCCTAACTGCGTTTCCCCTCACAAACACGGGTAACGATCTCTGAGGCGTGGTGGCTCCTTCCCCTCCACAATCACTTCAAGGAGGTTCAACCCCTTAATTGCGGTCCCGTGGATCAGCTGAGCCAGCAAGAGCGAGAGCTGCCTCTCGTTCTGCCTCTTCGGGTGCCTGGAGGTGTTTCTCCACTCTTGCCAGCCTCGGCTCCCCGCAGGCAACCTCGCAGCCAAGGGCCCCTCTCTTCCGCAGCTCACCTTGTAGCTCTGGAGCAGGCAGCTACCATGCTTCATCAGGCCTGGAGGTCACGTCTTGTGCAGGCTGCTGCTATGACAAGGCAGAAAGCCATGCAGCACATTGGGACAGTGTTCTCCTCCTGCCCCTGCCTGACTGCACCTGCTGCTGCTGGTCTTGCAAGGGCTCTTTGCTCTCCAAGCTGATGGCTCTCGGCCGCCGTGTGGCTTTGGCGGGCAGGTGCTCTGTGGTGGCACTGCAATGCCCCTTCCTCCACCATCCATCTGCTCCTGACTGATGTGGGACAATTTTGGGGGAGCAAAGGAAAAAGGGGCAATCTCCCCTCCCACCTCTGTCCCACTGCAGAGCTTAAGCAGAGGATTAGTAGGAAAATCCCCCCCCCGCTTGCAGATCACTTTCTGAAAGAATTCTGACCCTGCCTGCCCATTGTGCAGCACTTTCCAATCTTTCTCCCTCTCCCGCATCTCAAGTAAAATCAAATGATGAATGAGGTATCCAACAAAATCCAAAGAGTGCCCAAAATTCTGCCTCTCTGCTCCACCCTACTCATCTAAACCAGATCCCCTCTCTGCTCATCAGCCCCGCCAGCTCTGCAGACATGCACATCCAAAGAATGTTTCCTCCATGGCTTTGACATAAATCATCCCCAAGCAAAGGAGGATCGGCAAGAAAATCCCGCCCCCCCAATTTTCCTACTGATATGTGAGAACAAAGCAAACCCATTCTATCTAACTGCATATCTACACGTCGGTAGAAAGTGGGTTGAGTGAGCTACTGCTTCGGTGGGGAGGAGCGCCATGGCAGCTCTGCAGCAGGACAGATGGAGGAGGGAGAGGAGATTGCTCCTTCCTCCTTTGCACCCCAAAAGTTGCTCAGCACAAGGCAGAAGCAGCCTAGTAGGGCTGCTGAGAGCAGCATGGCCAGGAAGGGAAAAGCCTCATGAGGCCAGCAGCAGCAGGCCAAGCAGCCGGGCAGAGGCATGGGGGAAAGCAATCCTGATGTGCCATGCGGCCTTCTGCCTCATTGTAGCAGCAGTCTGAGCAAGACCTGAGCTCTAGTGTCCCAGCAGCAGCCGTGCCAGCAGGCAAGGAGGGCGGAGGCTGAGGCATGCCGAGAACTTGGTCTGTGGCAGCCACAGGCAAGTAGATATTGGGATAGAGGGCGGGGCCAACGGTAGCAGCGCTCTCACTCCCATCATCCCCTGCACTCGCTGCTTCCTGTAGGTGAAAAAAATAAGACATCCCCCAAAATAAGGCCTAGTCCTTATATTCGAGCCCAAAAGAAAATAAGACCAGATCTTATTTTCAAAGAAACACGGTAGTAATTAAATGTTAAATTAAATTTTTCTTTCAAAATATATGCTATATAGAAATCTTAGTAATGTTTAATACAGTAAAATTCTAGTGTTATGCAAATTGATTCCAATTGATTCCAATTTTAAAATTAAAACTTAAAATTTAATTATACTTCCAAGATTGTAAAACCTCTCTACAGTGTGAAAGATGGCATATTGTGTAGGTTTTCTGATATTTAGTTGTGTGTCCCCACTTTCATATAGAAGTTAGCTTTGATCTGACTAATTCAGAGTTTGGTTTAAAAAGGGAACAGTGAAATCAAAACTCCTCAATCTCTTAAAGCAAGCTTACAAAGGAATGAAAAGGAGGAGGGAGAATTGGCTATATTTTAGTTTAGACCCAAGTTACTATCCACCTTTGAAGATACAAAACTTTTATTTCTCACTAACATGCTGTGAAGAAAACATCTGAGAGAACATAAATGATTTGCAAGTTAAAAACTATTTTGCTGTATTATAATGACATATACATTTGGTCAACAATGTATTATGATGTTAAGATGGAATGGATCTTCATTTACCATTAACGGATGTAGGTCACATTCATCCACTTATTTGCCAAGCTCCCTTCCTCTCCAAGAGTCAGCAGGAAATCAGACTACCCTAAATCTTTGCTGTTCTACATTGCAGTCTTACAGAATGGGTTGATGCTGTATTATAACAAGCAATATATTAAGGGCCGTGAGTGGTGGTTCTTTATTTGAAATTCCCAGTCTCTATATTTATATATTGTTTTGCATTTCAGTTACTGAATGCTTTAATATTCCTTATAACATGCCAGCACAATTCAGACCAAAAAAGGCTACAAAGGAATAAATGGTGCACCAATCAGTTATTTAGCGACTAGTAGCACAGCAGCAGCAATGAATTGGCAGTGTCAAAGCCTGAGGATGCTCCATAATATATATTTTGAGGTAGAGGAGGCTGATCCTTCCTGATGATAGCAATATTTGGACGAGTGAATTTGCTGAGTTTCAAAAACTGGCAGACCACACAAGGCTTTTTGTCCATAGTTTATACCCATAGCTTGGGTGTTTAAGCACTAGATGATATCAAAGAGTTAGAATGTTTTGTTTATCCTTGGCTGCCATTTGGTGGTGATCCAGTTCTTTGCAATCAATGCACATCTGCTGAATAAAGCTCTGTTGAAGAATAAAAAAGGTAAAGATTTCCCTCGCATATATGTGCTATTTGTTTTTGGCTCTAAGGGGTGGTGCTCATCTCCGTTACAAAGCTGAAGAGCCAACGCTGTCCAAAGACGTCTCCGTGGTCATGTGGCCGAAGGTGTCTAAATGCCAAAGGTGCACGGAACACTGTTACTTTCCCACCAAAGTAGTCCCTATTTTTCTACTTGCATTTTTACATGCTTTCAAACTGCTAGATTGGCAGAAGCTGGGACCAGTAACAGCTCACTCCATTATGCGGCTCTAGGGATTCAAACCACTGAACTGCCAACCTTTCGACAAGCTCAGCCACTGAGCCACCACATCTTTTTGTTGAAGAATAAAGTTTTCCAAAAGGTTTGAGAAATCATGAGGAGCCAAGTTTTTCTTGGGAGCAATAGCCATTTTCAAAGAGAATGAGACTACCTTAGTACAAAAGACAAGTACAACTACAAATGGCTCCTACAATACCCCCAATTTGTGTTAATTTCTACCCAAGCTGACTTGACCTTGACTGAGGTGTCTTAGTTGTTCTAAGCGTTTTGGTGGGGGGGGGGGTCCTCCTCAAGGGGAAGAGCAGGCAATTACACTGAATTCTGAAACTTAGCCTCTTGTTATATATGGACAGTTTCACGGGTGGCATGCCTCCTCTTGCAGTCATCAACAGCCTTGCTTTCCTGCATAATTTGTTTTTGGGGATATGTGTGAAAAAAAATCAGTATTTTGTTTTAGTGTACAGTACCATTAATCTTGAGAACTAGAGTTATATAGAAACAGAATGCTGAATGAGATAAATTTTGGTCTGATCCAATACACTGTGAATACATTTATATTCAATGGCTGCTTTTGGAAGGAGGCAATAAAACTGTAATAACCGTGTACCATTATCATACTTTATACTTTGAAGCCCATTCTTATTCTGCCTCAACAGCAACAGTCCTGAGTGCCAGGTGGGAGACAAACTTGGACAAGCAACACTGAGCAATTCTCCACCTTGATCCATAAGTCGCCCCCTATACCAGCCTATTTTCTAACAAAATGGATTCCCATTGCCCCTAACCTCAGCCCTGGCCCCACGAGCCTAGAAAGCTGACAAACTGCCTCCCACGCGCCCCAGAGAAAACCCAAGATGGCCTAACAGGGATGTAGCGACGCCCTCTACCGAAAGGAAGTTACCAACGCCCACAGGAAGTACTCATCAGGATAAAGTTTCCTCCTCCTCTCCAATTCTCTTCCATCCTAGTTCCTGGCCAACTCGAGCCCATAACTCTCCCAGTTCTCCCTGATCGGTCTCGGCTCCTTACCTTGTTTGCCGCCTTAGCAGCGCCAGCGGCCGCGTTAGCATTAGAGGCGGCTCCATGAGCGCCTTCTGCTTGCCGGCTTCCCCCAGTCACACCCGCGGCAGTGGCATTGGAAGAGGCAGCCGAGGAAGGCGCGGCAGTGGCACTTCCTCGGCTGCTTTTCTCTTTCCGTTTCTTTTTGTCTCGCTTCGCGAAAAAGTCGTCTAAGCTCCTCTCCTCGGTTTCTGCCATGGCGATGGCGGCGGTAGCTCCTCCTCACGCTCCGGTTCAAACCGGATATGACTGACGGACTGACCAGTCGCGTCTCCTTAAGGACAGTCAGCGATCCCCAAAACCTCAATGGTTGAGGGGAGAGGAGAAAGGGCGGTGAGAATTCGGCGCACTCAGCAGCCTCGCGTGCTCCTTACGTTCGTCTGGGTCCCCACCGCTCCCGTTCTCTTGTGGGTAGCAGAAGGTTCAGGCTTAAACTGCCGCCGCGCGCGCGCTTTCACTCCTGCTCCTGCCTCAACGCAGTTCGTTCGAAGAGGAGCAAAACAGGTTCCGCTCCCCACGTTGGTGGCCACACTTGCCACAGCCGAAACAGAAGGCTGAGGAGAGGGAGGGGCGCCGTCAAGGAGCAGAGCTCTTCTAATGTAATATTCAAAGAGCCACTTCATTGGGCATCGGAGCGGGAAGGAGGGAAAGCTCAT
Source organism: Naja naja (assembly GCA_009733165.1). Lineage (NCBI taxonomy): Eukaryota > Metazoa > Chordata > Lepidosauria > Squamata > Elapidae > Naja > Naja naja. Next base: position 60,020,281 of record CM019155.1, on the reverse strand, counting down.
GCACTTGTCCCTCCATCGACCAATCCGCTGAAAGAAACGAAGAGTCTTGGAGCCAATTAAAAGGCCTGAAGTGGGGGCGGGTACTGACGTGCCCTTAGTAGTGAGTGCGGGCAGCAGTGAACGTTAGGAATTCCTGCGGATGAATTATCTAGTGCGCATGCATGGGGACAGAATTTTGAGAAGTGATTCGTTAGCGTAAAGTGGGCGGAGCTTGGTGCGGGCATGCGCTATGAGGCGGGAGAGGAGTCTGCAATTTGACTTTACTTCTAGTGAGTTCTTCGAAGCATGGATGAAGTAGACTAGAAAGGTCGCGGAAATCTGGTTTATTGCTGTCAAAGGGTTCTCCTTTTAATTACCTTCTTGACTTGAGTTTGGAGCGCCTGTAGTCAGAGAATAAGCCTTCTAGTTTTTTTTCTCGTGCTTTTTGTATCCTACACTAAAGTTCCCTTTAGAATTACCAGCAAAATGGATTTAAAAGGTTTTGCTCCAAGTCATTACCAGTTTTAAAGTCGCTACATCCTGCCATGATGTAGAGGCACGGCTTACTTCCATACATTGATTAAAATGTACTACGTTAAATGCAACTTCAGTTGCGTTGAATATTTTGTGTGTGTAAGGATCTCTCATTTTAAATCTTGTTTATTATTCCAAAAAGTATTTTTTCCTTATCGTTTACATGTTCATTTAAAAGCTGCTTTATTAGCTGAAGTAATATTTAGTTTTATAACATTACAGATCTCTTTGCTTAGAATAATAAAAGGACTTCATGTCAGAAATGGGTCCCCCACTCCAAAAAAAGAAACAGAATCTATTATAATTATAATTATATATAATTATATATATATAATATATAATTATTATAGTATGGGCACTTAAGTTTCATTTGAGTTCGGATTTGAAGTTCCTGATTACTGGAAGAACGCTATTTCACACTCTTAGATGTTAGTCAACATTTTTTAAATGTTGCCTTAGTGTAGGGAATTCTTTCTTAGGTCAATTGAATTGAGATGAAATACATTTCTAATGTGATGCTCTATTTTTTAAAGAGTTGTGCAAAATATATTTTTCTTTTAATTGGAACATTCTGGAATTCTCCACAGGATTCTTCTCAGGGAATACCATAGTACATTTTGCATTGTGAAACTTTCAAAACTTCACGGCTTCTCTGGAGAGGGAAGAATATTGAATTGGATTGGGATCAGGAAAGGGGAAATAATCTGAATACTCTTTTGCAAAATTACTACTTGCTCCACAGAAGAAAATCTTTAGGATGCACTGCATCCGTATTACTAATTAAAATAAAATAACTATTGTGGATATGTATGAAATTTAAATTAGAAAACTGCAATGGGGAAAGAGATAAAAACAATTTCAGTACAGTATGATTCAATATGCCCCCTCAAACAGTTTTTAATTTTAAAAAAAAAGTTGTCTTTTTTGGCTAAATTGATAGTATAAAATACTCACTTGCTAATTTAGGGCTCTGTTGAGATCATTGTACAAGATTAAACAGAAAAGGTAGCCTAGAAAACATCCACATTCTTGGAGAGTGCAATAAATAACAAATAGACAAAGGTTAGCTTAAATATTTCTAGTGCATAGTGCACAAAGCTTGTTCTACAAAAATACAGTTTAGATACTGTTCTGCCAGTCTGATTCCTCAGTTGTTCCTTTAATTAAAACAAAAATAAATCCCACTGTGATACTGGAGTACAACTTCCAAGTTACATATCTAAAATTGTAGAATTATTTTAGTTGCTTAGTATTTTTTTAAAAATTGGACAGCAGTACTTGAACCTAATATTTTATTGAATTATATTTTTATGCAAAGCAGTAATTTAGGGCTTTTAATATAATGCTTAGATTGGTAAATCAAACAAAGAAACTTTATTGTCATGTTTTCTATGAACACTTGCCAATAAGATACTTTTCTTTGAATGGTAATACTGGTCTTCTGACAAGAAAGAGATCAGCTGAAAGTTAAATGCAAAAAATACCATGTTATTATTTCCTAAAACAGAACAAGTTGTTAACAACTTATTAACAAAACAAAATTATTAATGTTAGCAACAGAAAATAAGAAAATTACAATACACACATTTTGTATATGGATTTGTATAAATAGTTAGCAAACTTCTCAGGTATGGAGTACCATTATTGTTCAATGACATGGAATATATATATATATTCAAGATTTGTAAGAAAAATTCATATGCAAAGGCTTTAAAGAGTTCTCTTAAATCTCATACATTTTCTATGAGAAAGATTTTTCTCTCTCAGGTGTTACCTCTTGAAATTTCACATCTTATGCAGGACTGGTGGAAGTTTACCAGATGTGGCTATCTCAGAAGGTATCATTCAATAGAAACTAATTTTGAAAATCTGCTGAGATAATTGAGTCCCTTAGGAGCCATGTGTCCTTACACTCATGTAAATGATTAGTAAGAGCTGTGCGTTAAATAGGATAGTCACCTAATCTAAGGAATTAAGAATACTTTTATCATAGTTTTAAGGGCTGAATAAATGTTAAAATACAAATGAAGTTAGTAAATTGGACGATGCTTTTTATTTACAGAGTAGGTCTGGTAATTGCAAATGCAATATGCTACTAATTATTAAAATTATAATTTTCTAATTTTGGTTTTAAATGCCACCTTAAAAATGCCAGATGAGTAAAAGATATGATTTTTGTGATAAAAGTACACAGAGAAGCACAATTACATGTTCAATAATATATACCACATATCTGGTGCTTTCTAAAGTTTTTGGGAACACTATTAGGATTGATTGGCATTGTAGTTTGATAGTTTGACAGTTGCCTGCTATTTTTTGCTCTGATCAAAGAAAGTAGTATTGTACTGTAGGCTTGACTTTGAACAAACTGAACCATTAGCTGACAATGTTTATAATCTAGAGAGGCATCAAGCTGGAGAAAGCAAATATATGAATAAAGTGTGTGCATAACCATTCCTATTTGGTAAGTAGTATTTGGGATAGGTTCTTAATTATTAATTATTAAACTGCTTCGAATTTCTTATGCAGAAATCCAGTTCTTGGAGCAAAGAATCAAATTGACACAGGCTACACATAATGATGGTGGAAGCTCAAAAACCTTAACAAGGGGATATGGACTACAAAAGATGGCATCTGAATTTGGCTGCTGAGAGCTTTTGTCACACTCCAGTTTTCCTTCTTCAATAAAGTGCAGAAAAAGCACTGGGAGAGAGGCTTATCTTAAGATCCCATCTGCTGGAAGCAGTGACTTAGTTTTGAAGGATGTCCTCATCCCTCCCGTAGTACAGGTGCTGATAGAAGGAAGTGTTGGGCAAACCAGGAATTCTATCATTTTCTGTGAATGTAACCCACACAACTAGGAATATTCTGCTTTTTTTTCTGTCTGAATCAGCTTACTCTGATTTTCCCCTCTTTCCTTTGGCCCAGACTTGCTGCTATGTAAATTCAACACACAATTCTTACTCATGAAAAGGAATACCTGCTTTCCTTCTCTAGAAGGCAGTGATACACAGCAATGTCTGACTCAAGTTGTGTTTTAATGGACAGTAGAGTTTCATGATTTCTTTGCTGCTGCTCAGTTTCTCCTTGGATTTCTCTTACTTCTGCTTCCAGTTTGCCAATGACAGAGCCTAAATTCTGAAGCTCTATATCATGCCAATGCTTGACATCATAAAGAGAGTTTTCTAAGCCTCTCTTCTGTAAAGACAAAACATCCATGGAATGTTGAACATTAAATCTTGAATTTCTGTCTTTAGAGATACAATTATTAAATCCATACATACTAGTTTTTAAACATAGAATCCTCCTCAAATACATATTAATTTCTAGAAGAAAAAGATATAAATTATTCCTACAAAATATCTGCTATGCACAGTCTAAAGAATTCCAGGCAAAGAGATTATTTGGCCATCAAAATAAATACTAATCAGGAGCATTTAAACGGTGCCAATGTTGCTGCCTGCAATATTTTAGTAAAAGGTCAAAAGTATTTTTCTGAATAACATCAGTTTTATTTCCATATTATCACAGTGCGTTCCAAAATTCAAGTTAAAAGTGGATAATTTAGTAATGATAGCAATAATTACTGTGTTATCAGAAAGTGGGTTCCAGTTTATGATTTATAAAAACTCATGGAAAGTGTTGTCTGATAGTTAAAAGTTTAGAGCTGATCAGCTTTTTATTAAGAATGCAGTAGTCTAGAAGCCCCCAAGCTTTGGGAGCCATTTGATATTTTAAGAACATGAACTCAAAAGAAAATGGTCATTCTAGGGGTGAGGGGATCCTGTTCATAAAATGGCTGCTCTACTGCAATACATATGACCAAAAGAGACAATTAGGCATTTTAATAATGGAATGGAAAATGCTGATGTCTAAAATGTAGCCTTTTAACATAACAGCATTAACATAATAGTCTTTATATCTTAAGTCAAGGGGTACCTGCTATTTTTCAGTTAATTTGAAAAGCCCTCTGGAAGAGATTAGTCTAGACTTTTAATAAGATCTGTGTATTCTTTTCCTAAACTGGCTGCTTGGGAGAAGAACAAAATCATTTTTATTTTGGTCTAACTCCTAATCTACACTGCTTTACAGCTTATTACTGAAAAGTGACTTCTCATAGTAGAAAGATGGTACTACAGATAAATTGAAAGAATTTGAGTTCAAAGGACAAATGGCTGAATTGACATACTGCATTAATCTAGGCTTTAGTGAATTATATTTGTTGAATAAATACTGTTTTTAATAGTATTAAGATAGAAGCCATGGTTTATAAATAGAGCATATAGGTTCACTAACATTCCAAGTCAAAGCCAAACACATTTTCACATAATGTAATATGTGAACCAGGTCAGTGATTTTTTCCAGAAAGGGTTTAGTTTAGTTTAGTTTAGTTTATTGTCATTGCACCTCGTACAACGAAATCAAACACCATCTTCAGTGCACATCATGACCATGACCATGAAAATAAACACACATCCTTCACCCTTCACATATTGAACCGGAAACCCCCAACGCCACACCAACACTGCACTATACAGCAGAATTCAAAAGAGCTACTGCCCTGGGATAGAAGCTGTTTTTCAGCCTATTTGTCCTTGTTTTTATTATTCTGTAGCATCTGCCAGATGATAATATTATTATTATTATTATTTATTAAATTTATATCCCACCTCTCTTCCCCCATCGAGGAACTCGAGGCGGCATACAACAAGATAAAAGCAGTTGCCTATACAATATAAAATCAAAAAAACTCACTCATACCGTCCAAACATACAAGAGGGAAGAACAAAGATCTCAGTTCCATGCCCTCTGACAAAGCCAGGTCTTAACGGCTTTGCGGAAAGCAAGTAGATTGGAGGTGGTTCTAATCTCTGCAGGGAGCATATTCCAGAGGGATGGTGCTGCCACAGAGAAGGCCCTCGCTCGCGGACCAGCCAGCCGACATTGTCTGGCCGACGGTATCCTGAACAAGCCCTCCCTGTGGGATCTAACCGGGCGCTGGGAGGCATAAGGTAGCTGTAGGCGGTCTCGAAGGTATCCCGCTCCTAAGCCATGAAGGGCTTTAAAAGTTGTCACTAGCACCTTGAATTGCACCCGGAAGACCACCGGTAGCCAATGCAGCCCGCGGAGGATAGGTGTTATATGGGCACACCTAGGTGCACCCATAATCACTCGCGTGGCTGCATTTTGCACCAGCTGAAGTCTCTGAGTGCTCTTCAAGGGCAGCCCCATGTAAAGCGCATTGCAGTAGTCCAATCGGGAGGTGATAAGGGCATGAGCGACCGTGTGTAAAGCCCCTCGATCCAGGAAGGGTCACAACTGGCGCAACAGGTGAACCTGTGCAAAGGCCCCTCTGGTCACAGCCGTAAGATGGTGATCAAATTGTAGCTGTGGATCCAGAAGGACCCCCAAGTTGCAAACTTGTTCTGAGGGGAGCAATTTCTCTCCCCCCAGTACCAAAGTTAGTTCAAAAAAAGGGTTCCCAGGATGAGATGGATCTTTGAGAATGTTTTGAACTTTCTTAAGGCAGCGGGAGCTATAAAGCTCTTCCAAAGAGGGGAGAGGGCAACCAATTATCTTCTGGGCAATGACATTAACCCTCTGGACTGCTTTTCTATCTGCCACTGTGCAATTGGCAAATCATTCAGAGGTGCAGTATGTTAAAATGCTCGCTATGGTGCAGCGGTAGAAGGTCACCAGTTTTTCATTCAGTTGTTGTTTTCTGAGAAGTCTCAGGTAGTATAATCTCTGCTGGGCCCTTTTGACCAGGGCTGCAATGTGGGTCCTCTTTTAGGGTAACACCCAGAAACCTAAAACTGGCCACTTGCTCCACTTGGACTCCATTGATAAGCAAGGGCTGGATGTCTGATCTGTTCCTTCTATAATCCACTATAAGCTCCTTGGTCTTATTGGTGTTGAGGACCAAATTATTGTCTCCACACCACGAAAGCAACCGGTCCACCTCATCTCAGTAGACAGACTCATCCCCCCCAGAGATAAGTCCCATCACTGTTGTATCATCTGCAAATTTAGCAATTACTAGCGTGAGTGGGAATGCAGTCATGCACATAAAGAGTATAGAGTAAGGGACTCAACACGCAACCCCGTGGTGTACCAGTGTTAAGAATAAGGGCTGAAGAGGTATGATTACCTAATCTGACCCTCTGTGAGCGGCCAGACAGGAAATCCATAATCCAAAAGCAGATGCCCAAGGTCCAGAAGTTTAGACACTAGTCTATGTGGAAGAATTGTGTTAAACAGAGAACTAAAATCCACAAAAAGCATCCTCACATAGCCCCCCGCTGTTCTAGATGAGTCAGAGAAGTGTGAAGAGTGATGGCTATAGTGTCCTCTGTAGATCTATTTTTTCTGTATGCAAACTGGTGTTTATCAAATGTATGCGGAAGACCAGAAATGATGTGCCAGCAGACCAATTTCTCAAAGCACTTCACGATGATAGGAGTGAGTGCCACTGGTCTGTAATCGTTGAGGTTATTGATAGGGAACTTCTTTGGCAGCGGAATAATGGTGTAAGCCTTCAAACAAGATGGAATAGTGGACTGGGATAAAGCCTGATTGAAAATCCTGGTAAAGACTCCAGCCAACTGATCAGCAACAGTCTTTAAGCACAATCAGGACCGGCAGCCTTTCTAGGGTCCACAGCCCTCAGAATGCTCCTCACCTCCTGCTCCTCCACAATGAGGTGGGGGCTACAATTGGCTGGTAGTTGTATTTTATCTGTCTCTGATGTCTCCACTTCAAAGCAAGCAAAGAAATGATTCAGCTCCTCTGCCAATGAAGCATCCCCCTCAGCAGGGATGACATTGGTCAGTTGATGGTTTGTAATTCGTTGAATCCCTCGCCACACCTGCCTCATGTTACTGCTATAAAAATTATCCTCAATCTTCCTCTTATAATCAGTCTTGGCCTTCCAGATACCTTTCTTCAGATTAGCTCTGGCAACACTATCTTGCCCCATCACCGGACCTAAAGGCCTTAGTCCTGTCATGCAAGAGGAGCTGGACTTCCTTGGTCATCCAGGGTTTCTGATTGGGACAGATCCTAATATGTTTATCCACAGTGATAGTATCTGTGCAGTGTTTGATATAGCACAGAACAGTTGCAGTGTGCTCTGCTAGGTCAGGGTGGTAAAAAACGTCCCAATTTGTGTTCTCAAAACAATCCTGAAGTTGTTGGGATGCATCTTCTGGCCAAGATTTCACTGTCTTTATTATAGGCAGAGCCCGTCTCCTAAGAGGGATGTACGCTGGTGCTAAAAGCAGTGACATATGGTCTGATTGTCCCAAATGTGGTAATTGTATAACCTTATAGCCATGTTTGATGTTGGTATATACTCTGTCCAATATGTTTGCTCTTCTAGTAGCACACTTAACATGCTGATAGAATTTAGGGAGCACTTCTTTTAAATCAGCTTGATTAATGTCCCCCGCTATGATATGCACAGCATCAGGATACTTATTCTGCTGATTATTAACAATGTTATACAAGAATCTCAAAGCTATGGTAGTATTGGCATCAGGTGGGACATAGACTGCAATAATCAAAATCACGCTGAATTCCCACAGCAGATATATGAGTCTACATTTAAGAGTCATATACTCCAGATCCATGGAGCAGTGGCTGTCTACAGTCTTTGTATTGATACACCAGCTTTTGTTCACATAAAGGCTTAAACCTCCCCCTTTGATCTTGCCAGAATCTCTACTCCTGTCCTGCCAGTGAGTTATGTAGCCTTCCAGCTCAACAGCTGCATCTGGAATGAGTGAATGAAGCCAAGTTTCTGTGATTAGCAAAACACAGCAGTTCTTGATGAATTTGGTCTTTGCAATCTGTAGCCTTAATTCATCCATTTTGTTACTCGGAGATCTTGCATTGGTGAGAAATATACTTGGAATTGAAGGCTTGTGTGGAAACTTGCTCAGCCTAAAGAAAACCCCAGCACGGCATCCTCTCTTCCTCTTCCTGTTCTTTCTCCACCTCTTCCTCCTTCCTACAGGGATAGTGATCCATGCCCCCCCCCCGGGGCCTAGCTGCCTCCTTCGATATGTTATGAGAATGTATAAAATCGTCTGTAATAGCCTTTTCACATTACAGTCCAATTTGTAACAAGGCTTGCCGACTATAGATGCTCCTTGCCCCACAGCATTCAGTCAAGGAAAGGATCCAAAACACACACAGAATCATACACACCATACACTGAAAGAAGGAGCAGTTAGCCACAGCATCCATGTGCACAGCCATTTTGAAAACCGTATCAAGAGTCTCTTAATCCCTTACTCACCAGTGTTTTCAGTGATTCAGTCTCTACTTGAAGGCTTTGAATTTTGCAAGCTGTTTCATGAAATTCTGCCCTTAGGGATTCAGCCAACTCTGCCTCTTGTGTTTGTACAGCAGGCACTGTTTCTGTGGATTGCTGACATAATAATGAACATAATAAACAGAAAAATATTGTTTTATTTTCCAGTCTCTTCCACATAGGTATATTAGAGAAAAATGAAAGGGAAATTATCAAGTTTTGGATCCAGCTTTTTAATTGTTTATGAACATAAATATAATTCTTGGATAGAAACATTGTCAGAAGAAAATGGAAATAAAAGTTTTTGCTAATGAGTAGTGCTTCATGTTGCTAGGAAGAAGTGCTGAGTGTAAACACTTCACTTATAATTCATTTCAGTGGCTCTTGTTTTCAGGATTGTGGCTATTCTAATGAGTCACAGATAAAGGCTACATTTGTCAAAATGCATTTCCATGTATTTTGAAACATCTCTTCCTAATCAAATCTGAAGCATTGGACAGTCTTAATAATGAATAGCATTACATAAAATGTAGAAGCACACAACTGAGTTAGATCTAAATTATACTAGTCTCACTTCAATCCCAGTAAAACTGATGACACTGAAGTGATTTGACCCATAAAGTTATACTGTAAGTATGACTATTGTAGGCAGGAACTAACCCAGTAAACTTACAATTGCCTAAATTGCTTAATTTCCTTCAACAATAGCCAGTTTTTTGTCATCTATCCTATTTTAGACCCATGCAAAGACCCAATTCTCTGGAGAAGACTCTAACATTGGAAAAGGGTGAAGGAGAGGGATGAAGATGACCAACAGCAAGATGGATAGATTCAGTTACCCTGAGTAAGTGCACCATTGAGAGACTTGAAAGAACAAGTTAGGGATAGAGCGTTGTGGAGAAAAACTATGTGGTTGCTAGAAATCAAAATAATAGCACATAATCATTCTACTGATGAACAATTCTGGAGAAACAAAAAGCTTCCTATACTCTTGACCTTCGGATTTAGCCTGATAAATGTTTTTGATTTTTGGGGGTGGGGGGGATAACCAATTCACATTTGTTTTGGGAGTTTCCATTCTTTCACTTAACACTAGTTTTTGTTCCATTTGACAATTTGAAGCTAAATCTTGATAAAATAGAGGAGCAGCAATTGCTAGAATTCTTCATCCTAACAGAGCTATAGATAATCCTAGTTGCAATTTTAAACTATCAAAGAGCATCCAAAGAGCATAATTGGAATGTCTAGAACTTTTTCAGTTACCTATCAAGTTAGGGACATCCACAATGAGGATTATTGTAAAAGTCAAAATGGTGGCTGCAACCATGTGCTTGAAGGCTTGGATTTTTTATATGCATTGCATGACTTTTTGTCCTCTTCTACACATACACTGGATCAAATACAAATCCTGTGGGTGTGGTATTTTACTATTTCCTACTGAATTCTTGCTTTTTTTAAATAATTTTGCTGAAGAATTCTGCATAATTCAAAAACTTATACTGTATGTTGTTTGATTATGTTTAATTGGCCTAAAAGAATTTGCAGTTAATGCTTATATCTGATCTTAGCTTGTTCTATGCTTACCTTAGCATGGAGCAAGATACCAGTCTCAGCATTGTTTTGTTCAATATTTTTCTCCCATTGAATCTGGATTTTCTTCAAAATGTCATCCAAGCTAATTCCAATGGGGGTTTCTGATTCTTCCAGTGGTGATAAAGCAAGCTGTTTATAAAGCATTTTGATATCCTGAAAATAAAGTTGTTACAAATAAATGACCGATTCATTTAAATAAAAAAAATATTCATTATAAAAAATCCTGAAGCACATATTGTAATAAAAGCCAGAGCAGTTATTATTTGATGCAACTTTGTCATTATACAGTGCATTTGCCTCTATAGTAAGGTGTTGAAAGAGAGCTATTTCTCAACCTGTATTTCATAGTATCTGCTAGAATTTAATAGAAACATTAAAATCTAATTGTGGCTTTAAGTGGTGACTATGAATATATTTCTCTTGAGAACAAGCCATGTTCAAGAGTGTCTTAAAATGAATGGATGGTTTGAAAAATAATTTTAACTTGTCAGTCTAATAAAACAGTTATCTCAGTACTTGCTTGTAATATATTGCTTTGCACGTTTTTATTTAAATCCAGTACATATTACATAAGAACATAAAAAAGCCCTTTTGGTACAGACTGAAAGCCCATCTAATCTACCACTATTCCCATAATGGATAGCCAGATCTCTCTAAGAACTCCAAAATGTTTGGATTCCACAGCCACTGATATTTAGAACCATGATTGTGAAGGCTATCCAACTGATAGTGAACATGCTGTACTGCTAATAGCCATTGTTTATTTTCCATAATGTTCTGTGAAAAAACGGAACAGCCTTGAATACATGTCTGTTTGTTTCAGTTTACAACACTTAATATTAATAACTAATAACTTTTAATTAATAACTAAGGAGAACCCATAAATTTCAAACATGAACACAAAAGAGAGGTTTCATAATGTCTACTTATAAAGTGTTTTTCAACTATTGGTTCTAATGCTAATTAGACTTTCATCAGTGTACAGAAATGAAGTGAGAACTCATGTTTATTATATTACAGTATTAGAAAATGATAAAATGCTTATTGATGGTATTAAAATTCTGGTATCAAAATATCCTTATCAGATATAAAGTTCATTTCTATCTTTTGTTTAGACAGAAGTAGAATGCATATCTTTTTTTGTTTCTCAGAATTGATTTACCTCTTCATGATTCTTTGACAATAAAGCTAGTTCTTTCTTCATGTTTTCTATCTGACTCTCCAGGTCTACTTTAGTCAAATTAGCATGATCAATTACTTTATAGAGCGAGTTAATTTCATCTTCCACTGCTTTTCGAAATGGTTGCTCATTTTCATACCTGCAATATAAACAAGAATATGTCAAAATAATACAGTATCACAAAGTTTAGACTTCTGGCATGAAGAACTACTAGTTATTGAAGTCATAGTTCCAGTTTCCTCAACTTATTTCCAGTACAATTCCTTTGTTTTTTAAATATTGAAATGCATATTTATTTTTACTTTTAAATTTAATGTTACCTGTCTTTAACATCTTCAGCACATGCTTGAATGCTTTCTGTTTGCAACATGAGGCGGGCATTTTCCAGAACTGCATCTCCTACCTATTCAAAGAGTCAAATATAAACAATATATATATATATATATATATATCCAAAATTGTATACCGATGGAACTCTATGCTAGAATAAATTCTTACTTAAGTGGTGTTTGCATGGAATGACTTAATGTTCTCCTGACAGCAGTATAGAGTGGAAAAATGGATGAATCTTCAGAGTGAACCACTGAGAAACAATAATTTGCCGCATGGCGCTACTACTATTGGAATTATTTAAAACAGCTTTTATATGCTGTATATATTAATAGCATATTTCCTGTACACTGTATTTTCGATGAAATGGTGTTCCTCTGTTATTGTATGTGATTATTCCCAAGCGATGACTGTAGATCCCAAAATGTAAAAGAAAGAAAGAAAAGAAAACTCAAATATTGACATATCTCTCATAGGAGTTTGGCTCTTTTATAACAAGCATGTTGTTTGAGATCTTATCTATCAGAGCCCACCCACTCCTCCAGTTTATGTTAATTTTTTGATCTCCTGAAATATGTTACGTTTGTATGTATGTTTGAAATGTGTGGTTATTTCATATGCACTATTAGCTTTTTTGGACATGTTTATCATTGGTAAATGAGTGGATAGCCAATAACTCCTACATATTGTACTTGTACGATTATGTTTCCAAAAGCTGGAAATTGGTTTTGAAAGCAATTGTGCGAGACTTGTAAACGAGGCTTCCCTATGCTGTTAGCACTTATGCTTTGGATGATATTAAGTTTCACTGATTAGTGTGTTAGAGATAGAGAAATGTCTCTATTCCCTAAACAAAATTGTAAATTTAAAATGTGACGAAGGAATATAATGAAAATCTCACTTTCTTCATTACATATAGAATCATGCTGCTAAAAAGGTTATATAACTGCATAAACCTGAATAATTCTGGCAGTATTTCTCTTAATTGTTTAATTCTACTCAACTACTTCAAAGAGAAACAAGAAACAACTTTTCATTCTTCTTTCATATTTTCTTGTGAACTACTCAGAATTGTAGAGAATCAGGTGATACATTAAATAAAGGAATAAAAACGGATAGGTCTCCTATAAAAATGCTCAAACTTAATTTGAATATTACAAAACAATATAAACAATAGAATTTACTTTTATGAAGATTGAATTATATTAGGTAGGAGAAACTGTCATTTGAGCTTCAACTTAAGTAGCCTCATCAAAATCTAGGTGAATTTGTCTGTGGTTGACAAATGCTTCATTTTTTTTATTCTTGTCATAAAGTTTCATACTTACTTGATGATAAATGGTTGCCCAGCTCTCCCTTAGAGATCCCCATTTACTGTCACTGGAAGATTTCTTGTTCAAGTAAGCACGGATATGTCCTTCAAGTTCCTGGTTGACTTGCTCCAAAGTTTTCACCTTTTCAATGTAATCCACCAAGCATCTGTTCATATTCTCATAAGATAGGCTTCGTTCTTTTTCCAATCCTTGGAATAGTGGTATAGTTGTACAAGAACTATGAAGACCTTGTAAGAAGACACTGCTTATCCCCAGAGCTCTGCGAGATATCCGTGTGCCCAGGCTGCTGACACTTTCCATAGGTACAATACCTATGTAAGCAGCAGATGGTTTTAAGAGGCTTCCTCCTCGGCTAATACTAAATCTATGGCTTATGGGCACTGACCTTTCCTCAAAAGAAGTTGAGGGTTCATGTTCCGCAAAGGATGCCCTGCTTCTGGGTAAGGACATGCTGTACTTCAGGAGGTTTGCACTAAATGAATTTACTCGCCTTCCCCTGACCTTCTGATGTTGCACATATAGAAATCTGCAAAGTGCTCTCTCATAAATTTCTGGAACATTTCTCATTGTTTGGGGCTACTTACCTCAGGCATATTTGTTAGAACAATTGTTTGGACTATTTTCACTTGGTCAGCAATCTATTTCATGAGAAATCTGCTACAAGAGCACCATGCAGCAAAGACAATGCAGTAGAGGACCATTATAGATTGGGGGGGGGGTCCTCTGCATTTAAACATTTGGCTCACTTGATTTCAGCCAGTGTAAATAGTTTTGCTGGAGTCAGGTTTTCAGTGTTAATGTGCTGTTCCACCAGCAGTTGTGTAATTATCTGATAGGCTGCCAGGAACTGTTTGCTACTGTGAAGGCTAACAACAGTGGCCTTGAAACTGCTATGAGTTGCTATGCCTATCTGGTAGGATACAGTTGAAATGAATGTGGATTTTAAGAACCATATTTATAGTTTGGAATAAATACAAAGAAAATTCTTTATTTAAAATACCTCTTTGGGTGAAACCCCAAGAAGCCTTTTTTTAAGAAGGAAATCATAGGAAATTGTAATGGGTGGATTTATAATGAAATATTCTTTGTTCAAAGTGAACTTATTCTTAAAAGAATAGAAAGTCTTACATATCACTGGTTTACCTATCTACAGTATACCACAGAAGTGAGTACACCCCCCTCACATTTTGTAAATATTTAAGCATATCTTTTCATTTGACAACACGGAACAAATGACACTTGGCTATAATGTAAAGTAGTTAATATACACTTATATAGCAGTGTAAATGTGCTGTCCCCTCAAAATAATGGAACACACAGCCATTAATAAACAGCTGGCAACAAAAGTGAATACACCCCAAGTGATAATGTCCAAATGGAGCCCAAAGTATCAGTATTTTGTGTGGCCACCATTATTTTCCAGCTGCCTTAACTCTCTTGTGCATAGAGTTTACCAGAACTACAGATTGCCACTGGAGTCCTCTTCCACTCCTCCATGATGACGTCACAGAGCTGGTGGATGTTGGAGACCTTGCACACCTCCACCTTCCATTTCAGATGCCCCACAGATATTCAATAGGGTTTAGATCTGGAAACATGCTTGGCCAGTCCATCACCTTTACCCTCAGCTTCTTTAGCAAGGCAGTAGTCGTTTTGGATATGTTTTTGGGGTCATTATCATGTTGGAATACTGCCCTGTGGCCCAGTCTCCGAAGGGAGGGGATCATGCTCTGCTTCAGCATGTCACAGTACATATTGGCATTCATGGTTCCCTCAATGAACTGTAGCTCCCCAGTGCTGGCAGCATTCATGCAGCCCCAGACCATGACATTCTCACGCTTGACTGTTGGCAAGACGTACTTTTCTTTAAACTCCTCACCTGGTTGCCACCACACATGCTTGACACCATCTGAACCAAATAAGTTTATCTTGGTCTCATCAGACCACAGGACATGGTTCCAGAAATCTATGTCCTTAGTCTGCTGGTCTGCAGCAAACCGTTTGTGGGCTTTCTTGTGCATTATGTTTAGAAGAGGCTTCCTTCTGGGATGACAGCCTTGCAGACCACTTTGATGCAGCGTGCAGTGTATGGTCTGAGCACTGAGAAGCTGACCCCTCCAACCTCTACAGCAATGCTGGCAGCACCCATACGTCTATTTCCCAAAGCCTACCTCTGGATATGACGCTGAGCATGGGCTCTCAACTTCTTTGGTCGACCATAGCGAGGCCTGTTCTGACTGGAACCTGTCCTGTTAAACTGCTGTATAGTCTTGGCCACTGTGTTACAGCTCAGTTCAGGGTCTTGGCAATCTTCTTATAACCTAGGCCATCTTTATGTAGAGCAACAATTCATTTTTTCAGATCCTCAGAGAGTTCATTGCCATGAAGTGTCATGTTAACTTCCAGTGACCAGTATGAGTGGGAGGAAATTTAACACACCTGCTCTCCCTTCACACTTGAGACCTTGTAACACTAATGAGTCACATGACCACCAGGGACAGAAAATGGGGCCCCATTGGACATTATCACTTAGGGGTGTACTCACTTTTGTTGGCAGTGGTTTAGACATTAATGGCTGTGTGTTGCGTTATTTTGAAGGGACAGCACATTTACACTGTTATACAAGCTGTATACTCACTACTTTATACATTTTAGCCAAGTGTCATTTCTTCAGTGTTGTCACATGAAATGATATACTTAAATATTTACAAAATGTGAGGGGGTGTACTCACATTTATACTGTATAAATATATACTCATATATACTGTATAATAGAAAATAAAGGTTTGCTATGGATAAAAAATTATGGTTTTGAAGTTGCTAAAAGTGAAATTGAAATATACTGTGTACTAATGATGAACATTTTATAGCTAAGGTTTATAAAATGTTACATTGGACCTAAAAAGGGAGCATGTCAAACATTGTATCATTCAATGGGCAAGAAATTTTGGTTATAATAAAATGTTAGAGCAATGGGAAAATATGTGGACTGAAGTATTGAAATTCACATTGAATTAAAATCTTACAAGATAATTTCTATAAAATGATGAACTGGTAGTATTTAATACCATATAAATTATCAAAATGCATAAGGGTGTTTTGAATGTTTGTTGGAAATGCAGGTGTAAGGAGAAAATCATATATATAATTTCAATTATATATATGATTTTCTCCTTAATGGGAAAAGTACATCACGGGCCAGAAATGAGATGATCAATGAATATAGTACAATGAAAAAAACTTGCAAGAAATATTCATACCATGATTAGAAGTAACTATAAAGAGACCCATAATAGAAGATGGAATCAAAATGGATTGTGAAATTGTAGTGTCCATTGTAATGCATTCTGGTTTCATATTAATTTAGTGATGACTCACCTCACAGAAATATTTTTAGTCCAGGACTAAGCATAATATCTAATGGATATGTGCCAGAATATGGCTGTGTCTATGAACCATATTAATAAGACCATAAAACCATTCAGAACAATTTCAACACACTTTCAAAACTTTTGAAACACAAATGGTGGATCAAAGTATAAATAAATGAATGTACACTGGGTACTGGGAATTGCTTTTAAAAGGATGTAGAATCTGTAGCCCTCCAAATGGCATAAGGTCTGGTTATTTGGTAGATCATCTATTCCCCATAGTATTTGCCTGACCAACTCAATTCCATTTGGCACCCTTCAATTAAAAAAAATATATGTTGGAACCCTAGAAATATGCCTTCTGTATGGCAGCACCTGACCTCTGAAATGATCCCTGCTCCTGAAATCTGGGTAATCACACCCTGCTGCTGTTTGTAGGGCCTTGAAGATTTGACTTTTTGCTCAGATTTTTAGCTAGGATAAGTGTAGCCCCTTCTGAAGAATGGGGATGCTGCCTGGTTTTGCCATATTTTGTTCCTTATTTTTTACAATTTTTATTATTATTTTATTTGTTTCCCCCCTTTTTTATTTGGGAACCTTCCAAAGTCACTGGAAATTGATGATGATGATGATGATGATGATGATATGCACAACAAGCCTCACAGAGATCCATTTCTGACAGTTTTGGGGAGAGAAACAAGCCAGGATCTCTGCTGCGTCTGCTTTCCTTGTGTACAGCCAAAAGTTCACAAAAGGCAGGAAAGTGAAATGCCAAGCTTGACCTGTAGCCACATCTCACATATTAACCCCACTTTCTCAGCCTGATACCCAAGTGACCCTCCCCTCCTGCTGAGTTTTTAGGAATATCTCTCAAGCAAATTCATCCACCATTTTGCCACAAACTGCCGGCTCCAACTAAGGGCAAAGCTAAAACAGGAAGAAGTTGCAGCTGTGGCTCTAACTGCGCATGCTCACTGGCCTCGAGCATGCTCAGCAAGTGCCAGGAATGCCTGTTGTGGTAGCAAAGGCCAGAGCTGCAGAGCCATTTTTGGCTTCTCTGGAATATGAGCTGCCCTGAAGGAAAAAATTATGCCACGTCTCAAAAATAAGCCCTAGGGCTTATTTTGGTGGTCAAAAGAAAATGAGTGGGTCTTATTTTCAGGGAAACATGGATACTAAAGCAACAAATAACAGCTACAGGCAGATATAAGGCTCAAAAATCCCATAAATAAATAAATAAATAAATTGCAAACTATAAACAAATTCTCCAGTTTCAACCCAGTTAGAAATGTTCCTACCAATCCATGAATGGAGAGACTGCAATACGTAAGTCAATACCTGACAAAGAAGAAACAGTGCAATTCTGGGCAGAGTTATGGGACACCCCAAAGAAATACAACAAGAATGCAGCTTGGCTAAAGGAAGTGGATAAGAATAAAACTAAAATTAAACAATTTGTAATAACATCAGAAATGGAGAAAAGAGCAAGGAAGGTCAAGAATTGATCAATAGAAAGTGAAAATGAAGTGCATGTTTTTAGTTGAAACATTTGAGTGATCTTCACTTGTTGCTTAACAGTTTAACAACATACTGCAAGGAGGTAAAATTGAAGAATGGCTAACATCTTGCAAAACCTATTTAATAATGTAAGATTCTGCAAAAAGGGCAGCATCAGGCAACTATAGGCCAATTACCTGCTTACTAACAGTATGGTAGCTGATGCAGTCCAACAGCATCGTTGAAAAAAGGTTCTGTCTTCCTGAGTAGAAAGGAAATGGCTCTAACAGTAGAAAAACAAAAGATCAACTCCTACTTGACACAATGGTTCTGGAAAATTGTAAGAGAAGACCAACTTGGATATAGCATGGATTGTTGGTTTGACTCCCCCCACATGACTGGATAATCAAGTGCCTAGAAATACCAGGAGAAACATCAGAAGCTTTGTGAAAAGATCAATGGCACAATGGAAGACATGGTTGCTGGTCAATGGTGAAATATTGGGAACGGTTAATATTGAGAGTAATCTTTCAAGAAAATTTACTATTACCACTACTGTTTGTGATTGCACTTATTCTGTTAACAATACTGAATAATTCAGGCCATGTCTATCAACATGAAAAACATCTGACAGGTTATGCCACCATCTTTCTATGGACAATCTGAAGCTGTATAGAAATACAATTGCAACATCATTTTCCATATATACAGCCAAGAAACTGCAATGAAGTAGACAAATGTGCCACCCTCAATAAAATAGAAATAGTGAAAATGGAAGGAATCAAGATCCTTATGAAAACAAATCAATAGTCTGGATGAAGATGAGTACTACAAATATCTGGGCATCCTTCTAGTCAATAAGCTCAAGCACAAAGTCACAAACAAAGCCAGAAGTTAATACGTTAATTGAGTGAGGAGGATCTAAAGTCCTAACTCAGTTAAGGAAATACCATCAATGCAATCAACACCTCAGCAATTCCAGTCATTAGATACACAGCTGGAATAGTGGACTGGACTCAAGCAGAACTTAAAGTTTCCATAGAAAGACTAGAAAAATAATGACAATGAATTTTTTTCCTCGCAGCAATATTGACAGGCTTTATTTACCATGGAAAATAAGTGGGCCTGGAATGTTGCAAGTTAGACAGTTAAAGAAGAAAACAGGGCATTGGAAAAATATCTTAAGAATACCAAAGAGTATGCACTGAAGCTAGTATACCAGAATGGCTTACTGAATATTGGAAAGACCAAACTGCTCCACAAGAAAGACCAAATGAAGAAAGCAAAGAGATATGGGAAGACAAAGTATTACATAGCAGTACATTTTTTAAAAAAGGAGGCAAAACAGATAATAAAAAGACCTGGCAGACAGATGGGCTAATTTTGGATGCACAAGATCAAACCTTAAGAACAACCATATACAAAACCAGAATTGACAAGACAATAAGAGACAGCAAGTGTCACATTTGCAAAGAAGCTGAAGAAACAGAGGATTGTCTGGTAAGTTTGCAAGAAGACTGTACAGATGTCTACAATTGCAAAACAAAGCAGCAACAATAATACATTGGAAGATCTGCCAGAAGTACCAGTTACTTTCAAGGAACAACTGGTGGAGCCATAAAATAGAAAAAGTCATACAAAATGAAGAAGCTACAGTGACCTTAGAATTCAAAGACAGGCACTTGCCAAATGATACCCTAAATTTAACACTGAATTGTGGACTTTGCAGACAGCAGAGTAGAAGGAAAAGAACTGAGAAAAATCACAAAATACAAAGATTTGTGAATAAAGTAGAATGATGGTGACAAAAGAATGCAAACATTGCCTTGGATGCAATCCCAAAATACCTGAAGCACTAAACAGAATTGATACAGACAAAATGTCCATTGGTCAATTGCAAAAGGCAGCTTTACCTTACTTGAAATAACTTACATATTGTGACAACATCTTTAACACCACCAATATCCTAACCCAGGTTCTTGGATAAAAATGCATATGCCAGTCTAAACCTCTTGTAATGAACCATAAAGCCAAAGATGACAAGTGCTGGGACTTGTAGCAACATCAGGAATTTTATCAGAAATTTCTCCTGAAGTAAGCAGGTTTGAAGAGCCAATTATTAAATCATTTGCTCTTATGAATATTTATCAGTTACATTATACAGAAGAAAGAAGCTAATCTTATACTGAAATCTACTTTATATAGCATCTTTGAATATTCAGAGAAATCTTGGAAACCGCAATAGAGTGTAGGTAGAAAGTATCTAATGCACCTTTAATATCTCAGGCTTAGTTCTACATATCTGAACAGTAAATGTGTAATGTGCAAGTCCTACCCACACATATATTCTAAATATTTGTTATTCACCAGAGAAACAAAAATTCTTTATAATTTAGTTTGTGATCATTATATGAATTCTATCTCTGCATTTTTGTCACCTCAAAGTTTTTGTATTTTATTTACTGAAAAACCTTTTTTCATCTGTGCTGGCCAAATTAAATAAAAATAGGTATTTTCAATCCTAACCACATTTGTAGAGAGCAGTATAGAGAATAAACATAGATGTGCCCAGACTGATAGCTTGGGTAAATCCAGAAAGTTGAATGTAGAATAAGAAAAAAACCCAATCTGAATAATTCAGAAGTTTGGTGTTTTTGTTTTGTTTTTTTGCTTAGAAATAGCTTTTATTTTATAAAGCTGAAGTTTGGTCTGTAAACTTTTTAATCATACTTATAAAAAAAGAGGAGGGGAGCTGAAAATGTTTCTTACATTTCATGGCTACACAAAGATTATAATATAATATATTATTTATATATATATATATATATATATATATATATATATATATATATATACACACACATACATACATACATACACACACATTCATAATTTGGAGATCGTAAAGATAAAACTTGAAGAACTGGAGCAAGGTTCATATTTCAGACACTTGTTCATGTCCTACAAAGAGCGTCTCTTGGCAGAAAGGGTTCACGAGAACCATGCCGGTGTTCCTGTAATCCCCATTGGCTGGAGAACGGGGCTCAGAAAGGTGGTCCTAGAAAATATTGAAAAAGGGGGAGAAAAAAAACTATTTAAAAATTTCATCGCATATTAACTCTCATAAAATGGAATGCATTATATTCATTCCTGCCATGCAAATGGATTATAACATTGCTTTATATTATTTATTTATTTTTATTTATTAATTCGACTTATATGCCGCCCCCTCTCCCGAAGGACTCGGCGACTTACAAATTAAAAACAACACAACAATAAATTAGATAAAAACCAGATTAAACAAATTAAGCTGAATTAACACTAAAATCCCAAAATTAAGACTCTTAAAAACCACCCCACCCCAGGGTCACAGCCCGGGTTGATTAAACAACCAGGTCTTCAAATCGCGACGGAAGGTGCGGAGGTCAGGGGCCAGGCGGAGCTCCAAGGGAAGTTGATTCCAGAGGTCAGGGGCCGCGACAGAGTAGGCCCGTCATCGGGGGACCGCCAGCCGGCACTGCCCGGCCGACGGGACCCCAAGGAGCCCCTGTCTATGGGTTCGCACAGGGCGGTTAGTGTTCGATGTCGGCAGTAGTCGCTCCCTTAAATAATGAGGACCCATGTCATGAAGGATATATAATTAATATTTGTATGTTGATTGTATGATATATAATTAATATTTGTATGTAGATTAGTTGATTCTAAACTAATGTCCTCCAAGTAGAACTTCTTCATTACAAAGTAGCTTGGGATAAATGTAACTAATTCATGCACAACTGAAAGCTTTGAAAGGCTTGTAAGTTTCAGCATGTAAAATGGTGCTCCATCAGTTGTGTCTAAAATCTCATGATTCAGTTAAAAAAAATTAAAGATAGAGATACCAGGTAAGATTTTTAATCACCCACCATTTGGAAGATCAAACAAATGAAAATCACTTCATGCAAGGTCTACTTTTATTCACTATATTATTTGCCAAAATTACACATCATATCTTTGCAAGCGAATACAGTGTTTGAAAAATAGGAGTAATATTTGATTTAACATGCTAGCAGAAACTAAACAAACAGGATCATCCAGCTATATGCAAATGTTTAAAAAGTCTTCAGGAAACATAGCTACATACTAATGTAAAACCATGGCTAAATATTAGCTTAAATCTATGACAAACTTCTGTCTTTTCTAGCATTGGCAAGCCAAAAATGTACAGTATATCACAAGTGAGTACCCCCTCACATTTTGTAAATATTTTAGTATATCTCTTCATATAACAACACTGAAGAAATGACACTTGGCTACAATGTAAAGTAGTGAGTATACAGCTTGTATAACAGTGTAAAGGTGCTGTCCCCTCAAAATAACGCAATAAACAGCCATTAATGTCTAAAATGCTGGCAACAAAAGTGATAATGTCCAAATGGGGCCCAAGTAGCCATTTTCCCTCCCTGGTGTCATGTGACTCGTTAATGTTACAAGGTCTTAGGTGTGAAGGGGGAGCAGGTGTGTTAAATTTGATGTTATTGCTCACACTCTCATACTGGTCATTGGAAGTTCAACATGGCAATGAACTCTCTGAAGATCTGAAAAAATGAATTGTTGCTCTACATAAAGATGGCCTAGGTTATAAGAAGATTGCCAAGACCCTGAAACTGAGCTGTAGCACAGTAGCCAAGACCATAGAGCAGTTTAACAGCACAGGTTCCACTCAGAAAAGGCCTTGCTGTGGTCAACCAAAGAAGTTGAGAGCCCATGCTCAGCGTCATATCCAGAGGTAGGCTTTGGGAAATAGATGAGACGTATGGGTGCTGCCAGCATTGCTGTAGAGGTTGGAGGGGTCAGATTCTCAGTGCTCAGACCACACACTGCATGCTGCATCAAATTGGTCTGCAGGGCTGTCATCCCAGAAGGAAGCCTCTTCTAAACGTGATGCACAAGAAAGCCCACAAACGGTTTGCTGCAGACCAGCAGACTAAGGACGTAGATTACTGGAACCATGTCCTGTGATCTGATGAGACCAAGGTAAACTAATTTGGTTCAGATGGTGTCAAGCATGTGTGGTGGCAACCAGGTGAGGAGTTCAAAGAGAAGTGTGTCTTGCCGACAGTCAAGCATGGTGGTGAGAATGTTATGGTCGGGCTGCATGAAAGCTGCCAGCACTGGGGAGCTACAGTTCATTGAGGGAACCATGAATACCAACATGTACTGTGCCATGCTGAAGCAGAGCATGATCCCCTCCCTTCGGAGACTGGGCCACAGGGCAGTATTCCAACATGATAACGACCCCAAAAACACATCCAAAATGACCACTGCCTTGCTAAAGAAGCTGAGGGTAAAGGTGATGGACTGGCCAAGCATGTTTCCAGACCTAAATCCTATTGAGCATCTGTGGGACATCTGAAACGGAAAGTGGAGGTATGCAAGATCTCTGACATCCACCAGCTCCGTGACATCATGGAAGAGTGGAAGAGGACTCCATTGGCAACCTGTGAAACACTGGTGAACTCTATGCCCAAGAGGGTTAAGGCAGTGCTGGAAAATACTGATGGCCACACAAAATATTGACACTTTGGGCTGCATTTGGACATTATCACTTAGAGATGTACTCACTTTTGTTGCCAGCAGTTTAGACATTAATCGCTGTGTGTTGCGTTATTTTGAGGGGACACCACATTTACACTGTTATACAAGCTGTATACTCACTACTTTACATTGTAGCCATATCATTTCTTCAGTGTTGTCATATGAAAAGATAAATATTTACAAAATGTGAGGGGGTACTCAGTTCTGTGATATACTGTATATACCATCAATGCTATATTTACAAAATGTGAGGGGGTACTCAGTTCTGTGATATATTGTATATACCATCAATGCTATATCTATATCTATCTATATCGACTTCCAGGTCTTTAGAAAATAGGTAGTTTCTTTGTACCATTGTACCAACATGTAAAAGGATAAAAGTTGTAAGATACAACTTTTCTATAATATTACTATCATGATGGAAACTAATTGCCAGATACACTCTCTTGTTAAAATGTCATGGAATCTTCCTGAATTTTCTATCCACTAAGCGGAAATAAAGAACGGTAATAAAAAAGAAAAAATGAAACTAGAAAGAACATGTTAAGTAGTGGCACAGTGCAGAAACCAGGTGGGCAAAGAGGGATAAATCAAGCAAGTGGTGATAAGGGAAAGGAGTGGGGCTTAAAAGCAGGGAAAAGGATAGATTTTGGAATTCTATAACAAAAACTATTGATGATAAAAAGTAATTGAATCTAGTAGTAATAGGAAAGCATATGAGGAGGAATTATAGTTCTAGAAACGAAGGGATGGTGATCCGAGACGATTCTTTTGTTTTTAAAGAATTGTAAAAATAAACATTTCTCCTGGTTCCCATCACCACAAGAAGAAAACTGGTATATACATTAATCTGAACCTCCCCAACCCTGCTTTGCCAACAGAGTTCTGATCTCACCTCAGATGTTTCAAAGGATTGTATTTCTCTTGGCAATTCTACTGCATGCCTGTTGAAGTAGTCCATGGTGATTGCATTGTTCCAATAACTCAGGTTATTTTCTGGATTTGATGTCTTCTTTTTTCGTCGCATGCAGCACACAGTTAATAGCACAGCTGTAAATACAAACATGTTGGGTTTCTGTTGTGAATCAAGTGGAACGATTGCTGGTATGAAATATTTAGACTAGAGCCTTCTACTTTATCATCACTGGACTCTTTCCAACCTCATCCCTAATAGCATGATACATACTACAGCAACTTGATTAGATGCATTATGTCTGGAGGCTTCCATTTTACCTTGTATCAAGTAATTATTTATTGATTTATTGATTATTTTACTAGACAACCTATGACCAATTGGGTCATCCTTTCAGAATTATTTCCTTACATAAAAAGAGCTTATTTAAAATAAATTATTTATATTATAATAGCATTCATATTATATCACCTCCTTCTTTCTGCATGTAATATAAGCTGTTTCCTTTCTTCTCATAACACATAGCAGAATACCAGTTAAGCAGCTTCCTCTGCAGGAGGAAGGAAATGAAGCTGTGGATCATGAGGAAAACTACACCCTGTTCCCATACCATCGAAGCATATCTCTAAGGGCCCACTCCTTCCAGGGAGACAGCTGCTGTGTCCTCTCCCCCACCACCCAACAGCCAGCCCAGTCACATAAGCAAATATGTTTCCTTGTCTTTCACTGTCCATTGCTGTTAAAATATTTCAAATTTTGTCCTCAGTTTCAAATCAGCCAGTCGCCAGTCAGTTGGGCACAGGAGCCAGAGGGAGGTGGGAAAGAAAGCAGGGACATACCCCTTCAATGCTCCTTGTGCCATGCAACCTACAGGTTTCTGGAAATGTAGTTAGAAATCACAGTCAAGTGACAACTTTGCAAATATAACAAGTGTGAAGATTCTTGAAATTTCAATTGCACGAGAGTAATGGGTTCCAAATTTTGTGTGCTTTCTTTAAATTATCAGATTTGAGGTACCTTGATTCAGAAATTTTTGTGCTTTGATGCATTATTTGGTTGATTGAAGGTTATAAATGGATGAACAAACAGGAATGTTTTAGCAGTATATACATAGAACCAGTGTAAGCTCAATATTCAGTATCTACATTTTAATGTAGATTTTTATACTTACAGACATCTTAAAA
This sequence comes from Naja naja, assembly GCA_009733165.1. Taxonomy (NCBI): domain Eukaryota; kingdom Metazoa; phylum Chordata; class Lepidosauria; order Squamata; family Elapidae; genus Naja; species Naja naja. The sequence continues at coordinate 59,994,469 of CM019155.1, read as the reverse complement.
CAGATAATTCCCCAGTTACAAGCGTTTCCTTTGTGAACGTTCAAAGTTATGCAATAAGCGCCCACTAGCATTTACAAACAAGTCCCAAAATAACAAATCTTGCACCATCACGGCAGTTGTTCACTCTTACTAATGACCACAGATCCTCTGCAACATTTACCCCACCTATTTCCCCCACGCTGGGTCTTCACAGGCACTTCACCTGTGGAGACTCACTTACCTTGCAAAGATCTCGTCTCGCGGTTTCTTTGCCTGCTTCATTGCTTCAGATTTTTGGTGCATTCACAGAGAACAGAGGCCTAATGTACTGCAAGATCAGTAGCGCAAGATCTTATGCTACTGATCTTGTTTGATCCTACACTTTAGGCCTCTATTATCTGGGAATTAAGGCCTGGACATTTGCAAACAGATGGAAGGCTTCAGGGAAGGCTTCAGGCCTTCTCTCCATTTGCCATTTCCTTGCTGAAGGGAGATTGCATTCCTATAGGCTTCAGCAGCCCTTTGCAAAAACTTTTGTTGGCACCAGTGGAACTTGGGAGAAGTGGGCGCGTCCCTCCAAAGCTCTGTTCCTACTGGCAAAGCTTTTTGCAAAGAGCTGCTGAAGCCTACAGGGGCGCAATTCTCAAGTGCTTTGCTGATGAGAAAGTAGGTCCAGAGGGGTATGTGTCCCTCCGAACCTCCTTTTTTGACACCAAAAGCCAACTCAAGCAGTTTGGTAGTGAGAAAGGAAGGCTGGAAGGGCGCGTGCATCCCTCTGGGCCTCTTCTTTTTGTCACCGAATGGTTTAGCAGCAAGAAATGAGGTCCAGAAGGGCACACATGGGCTTCTGGGCCTCCTTTTTTATTGCCAAAGGCTGACTCAAGCAGTTCAGTGGTGAGAAGGGAGGCCTCAAAGGGTGCATGCAACCCTCCAAGCCTCCTTTTTCACTGCCAAAGGCCTACTCACGCAGTTTGGCAGCAAGAAAGGAGGCCCAGAAGGATGCGTACAGCCCTCTGGGCCTCCTATTTCATTGCTGAAAGCTGACTCAAGCAGTTGGATGGTGAGAAAGGAGACCCGGAAAGGTGTACACAGACTTCCAGGCCTCCTTTTTCATTGTCAAAGGCCAATTCAAGCACTTCAGTGGTGAGAAAGGAAGCCCAGAAGGACACACACAGCCCTCTGGGCCTCCTCCATCGCGAAAGCCTGACTCAGGCTTGGTTTGGTGACGAGAAAGAAGGACAGGAAGGGTGCGCATGGCCTTCTGGGCCTCCTTTTTCATCACCAAAGGCTGCCTCAAGTGGTTCAATGACGAGAAAGGAGGCCCAGAAGGATGTGGGCCTAATTTTTTGTCACCAAAGGCTGACTCAGATAGCTGGATGGTGAGAAAAGCTCAGAAGAACACGCATGGCCCTCTAAGGCCTCGTATTTTATCGCTGAAAGCTGACTCAAGCAGTTTGATGGTGAGAAAGGAGGCCATTGAGAAAGGAGGCCCAGAAGAGTGCATGAGGCCCTCCTTTTTCATTGCCAAAGGCCAACTCTAGCATGGCCCTGTGGGCCTCCTTTTTCTTCACTGAAGGCAGGCAAGAAAGGAGGCCTAGAAGTGTGTGTGCAGCCCTTTGGGCCTCCTTTTTCATTGCTGAAGGCCTACTCCAGTAGTTCAGCAGCAACAAAGGAGACCTGGAAGGGTGCACATGGCCCTCCAGGTCTCCTTTTTCATCACCGAAAACCAACTCAGAGGGTTCAGTAGTGAAAAAGAAGGCCTGGAAGGGTGTGTGAGGCCTCCAGGCCTCCTTTTTCATTACCTAAAGTTTCTTCAAGCCCTTTGCTGATGAGAAAGGAGGGAACAGGCAAAGAAACAGGTTGGAGAGGAAACAGATCTTCATAAAGTAAATGACCCAGCATGGCAGGATGGGGGGAGCAATTGTGGGGACCCTGGGGAGGGAGAATGAGGTATCTGTGAGTTGGGGGAGGCCTTGGGTGGCCTGAATCAGGTGACCTATTCCATCACTAGCACCCCTATGGCCTTCCCCACCTCGAGATACCTCATGTGCACTTAATGAGTTACGCATTCAATTAGCAAATGCGTGGTGGAAAGTAGGGAGTGATCTCATTCATGGTACAAGATTTACTCCCGCAAGTCTTCAGGTTACGAATGGAATGGGCAGGCTCCATTACATTCGTAACTCAAGGACTTCCTGTAATTTTTTATTCCATGAATCAACAGCTAAGGCAATAATCCTGCGTAGAATTAGAAATTACCTAGAAGTCTAAAACTACAGATCTTTATTAGTAAAATTTGGGTTGCATTTTAGTTGTATTTCTTTCCTGTGTGGATTTATGACATGTATTGTATGTAAGTCAGCCATTAAAGATGTTCTGATTTTACAAATACCTAGGAAGGTGGTGATAGTATATTTGATTTGTGCCTGGTGTTAGAATTCTATTATGAAAACTCAAAGTTAATTCAGGAGATTAAATTGGGAGCCCATGTGGTATAGTGGTTAAGACACTAAGCTAAAAACCAGGACACTGTGAGTTCTAATGCTACCTTGGGCATGCAAGCCATCTGAGTGACTTGGGCCAGTCATGCTCTCTCAGTTCAACTCACCTGACAGAAAATAGAAGGAAGGAATATTGAGTATGTTTGCTACCTTGAGTTATTTATAAAAAAATAAAGCGAGTCACCACTGTTGTAAAGCAAATCACATGATCAATAAACAAACCACATGATTGTAAAGTGAATTGAGAATATCCAGTGACCTTTTTTTTTTTGTTTTCTGCTGGAAAATAGCAAAAAAGCCACAAATTGAAGTCACGTGACCATGGAAGGACACAACTGGTCATAAATGCAAGCCAGTTGCCAAACTCCTAAAATGTGATATGTGATCAGGAGTTATTATGGTAGTTATAACTTCAAAGTTGGTGGTAAATAGCATTTTAAAAGTCATTACAGAACAGATCATTAAATGACCGGTTGTAAATTGAAGACTACCTGTACTTATTTCAGGACTGTCAATTCAAGAACAAGTCTATAAAAGAGATACATATGTCACTAGAAGTTTCATGACATTGTGGCTGCAACTATTCATAAACTCCTACAAATAAATTGTGATTCAACTCAATGGGTTAGACTTTTAAAATGCATATATAGTGGTAAATAACATGGAACCCTCCACATTTTTCTATCAGTTGCCAATATGAAGGACTGTGGGTCTTGTAACTCAGGTTAACTGCAGAGCACCAGATTCCCTACATATTATTTATAAGGATATATATTTTGAGGTAAAATAAATGAAGCAGTTATCTAACTCTATATGTGCCTTCAAGTCAGCATTGACTTCTGGCAACTTGTCTCAGTTTTCAGAGTTCAGAACTGATTTTCTATTGCTGTCTTCCTAGGACTGAGAGAGAATAATTAGCCTTAAGGCCACTCAGCTGGCTTTGCTCCTAAGACAGAACTAGAAATCACAGTCTCCAGTTCCAACCTGATACCTTAACCACTATACCAAATAGGCTCTCATGTTTTAAAATGAAAATCAACCACTTGATGTTATGAGTAAACAAATAAGTGGAGAATGATAATTAAGCCTTTCCCCTTCATCCCAGGTTTCAGATCAACTCTCTTCCTCCAAGTGAATTTTGAGTAGAAAATGAGCAGAGGGAAATATTAAGCTGTCTCTCCTTTTCAGCAGTTCTCCTTGGCTGCATTTTCCCAGAAATATATATTTTTTCTTGAGGGAGGCAACTTAATTCATTTTCTGTAATTAGTTCAGTCTAAATATTGGTCTTCAGGTCTTCAGAAATGTTTATCTTCAAGTCTTAAATCCCCAGGATTTATAATCCTTTAACTAACAAACAAGTGTAAAAGCTAGTTTTAAACTGGAATGACTAAGAATGTAAATGTAATCAGATTTCACAGCATATTGTCTTCTCAATTAAAATTAACTGTGAGACAGTCTGCTAGTATAGTCATAACAGTTTTGATTTGGATCACTAGAAGATTTATCTTTTTATTACCACTTGAGAATGGAACCAATTTTATGAAACCTAGACAAAATAGTTTTGTTGGTCACCGTCATTTATATTGTAGTAACAGCAATTTTTATTGGAAACTTCCCTCCCCACTTGCTAATTTAATAGTTATTATAGAATTGTAACATTCTGCTCAGTGCAAGAAATTGTACAACCACAAAATGGTATTCTAGCCTCCACTTGGAAGATATCTATAGCAAGGGGGAACATTTGTTATCCAGTGTATAGATTTCTTTAATTCTTATCAATTAGATACTTCCTGTAATATTCAACTAAAATATATCCTCCTGCAACTGAAGACAACCCAAAATTAGATCTAACCTCTGAAACAAAATGCCATATTTGATAAAGCAAGGCATTCATACCAGTTTATGAGACAGTGGTTAGGCTAGGAAGAAGAGGGATATGAATTAAGGGAAGTCCCCTTAACAAACATCTTTTATAAGAAACAACTTTATGAAAGAATGCTGAAACAATACAAGCTCTCTTTGACATTTGCTAATATGCACATCTACATTTGATTATTGATGCACCTGTAGCCCCTGGACCAAAACATTGGATAATTCTTCATCTAAAAATATTGTTGAAACATGGAAGATTGTGGATGTTTCTGCAAAAGCCAGTAGAGGAAATCAATTTTCCTTTCCAATTTATATTCCATAATTTTTCCTAGAGTTCAAGATAGCTTACAAGTCAAACCGGAAGTGACGTCACAGCGATACCAGTCGCAAGGGAATAGAGCTCTCTGTCCCTGTGCTGGCTTCTTTTTGCTTGTGGGCTCCAGAAGTGGCCAAAACCAGCCTGGAGGGGTGGTGAAGCAAAAGAGGGGTGTCCTGTGGGGTTCCACGGGAGAATGCACTCCCCTGTAGAGCCCCAGGGCTTTCTTTGCTCTCTGTGCCACACCAGGAAGAGGCAGCCAAAATGGCTGCCACACAGCTGGAGACAGCTTCAACCTAAGAAAAGTGCTGGAGTGGAACTGGTGAACAGTGTTTGGAACTGGGTGAGAAGAATCCTTTATATTTAAAGTGCAATCCCGAGAAAAAGAAGATTTAGAAAACAGTGACTCAGAATTATCTTTAAAGTGGCAGCATTAGATTTTTAAAATGGGAGGAAAAGGAGAATTTTTTTTGCTAAAAATACAAAAAAAATGGACTTTTTAATTGGACAGACATTGGCTGTAGATAGGCACTGTAAATTTTTGGAACCACTTATATAAAAAGTCAATATTATATTTGCATTTTGGAGAAAATAAGTAAAATCAAATAAGAAATAAGAAAGATAAAGTGAAAACTGATGTAAAGACTGCCATCTGCTGTCAAAGGAAGGCACAATATATTCCCAAAACTCTGATAAAGGCCTGGCTTTGGAAGACTCTAAGGAAACTTTACCATTAAAAAGTTTTAATATAGACTGATTTTATTTTGGGATTATCTAGGAGAACAGATTGAGTAACTTGGGGATGCAAAGGGATACATCAAACTCTTTGTTTGAGAAGTGACTTTGGCTTGAATAAAAGATTGATGGATTATTGGATAAAAAGAAATAAAAGAAACAAAACAAAGATGAGTGGAATTTGGGGAGAAATCACATTGGAAATTCAGGATATGAACGATACTTTGACAAGAAGATGTGAGGAGATCTTGAATAAAATACAGAACATGGATATAGACCTGGAAAATAGGACACAAATGACAAAGAGAAAACAGGATGTCCAGGAAGAGGAGAAGCAGCTGGAAAAATGCAACAGACAAAACAACAAATAAAAAAATGATAAGATGGAGATAAAAATAAAAATGATAATGATTGATGAATGAAGGGAAGATGAATGAAGGGAAGAATATCTTAAGTGAAGTTAAACAGGAATTGAAATTGCGGGAGCTTCCTTTGGGAGAGAGACAGGGGTAAAAGTAGATAACTTGAAAATGAGACAATTGAACTGGGTAGAAAAGGGAGAAATGTCTAAGATGATGGGCCAAAAATAATTAAATAATTGAAGAATACAATAATAGAAATACACCTACAATTAATCAATTTATATAAGATTGTTGTAATAAATATGAATATTAACATTTTATTTGAAGGAAAAGAAATGACATCTAGAATTTGGTTGATATAAAAATAACAAAAATAACATTGAAATAAGACAATAATGAAAGATTATAACTTAATAAAACAACTGCACTCTTATTAGAATTATATATCTTGTCAAACATAAATATGATGAATACTACTTTATTTGTAATAAATAAGTTGTAAAATGTGGTTAGAAAGGGGATATTTTTAAATATAACACTGGCATAACTAAAAATCAGAAAGGGGATAAATAATGGAAGATTATAACCCAATATAAATTGGCGGATTTTTATTAGAATTATATAAGTCTGTTAAACACTACAAATATGATTAGTAATATTTTATTTGTAGTTAAAAGAGGGATATTCAGAATATATTGACACAAAAATAAGATATTGAAATGGTGAGTAATCAAAAATGAAAGATTACAATTTAACAAAATATGTGTCTCAATATTAAGATTGTCAACTGTATTAAATATGAAGAATATTGTCATATTTGTTCTAAAATGTAAGACATATGGTGCCACACTGTTCACACAATATGTTTGTAAAAAACAAGAAAAAATAAAAAATTATTTAAAAAAGATAGCTTACAAGTGATTCTGTTCTCATAATATAGCTGAAAAATGTGAAAAATTCAAAAATAAATTGCTGGAAACAGCTAATTTCCCTAGTTCCACTATACTATCAGGAAATGGAGTATTATAAAGATTTATTTTCCTACCCAGCCTTAACTAGGGGAACAAACTGAATCTTCAAACCATTTGAGAAGTTCAAGATCATATTGCATACACTTGAACAGACATGTTTTAGCTTATCCATTACAAATAGTTTTCTGTATCTGTTATGAGACATTTGAGTGGGAGCAATCTTGTGATTTTAGCAGTCTCATTATAGTTGCTGGATGATTTCTGCCTATCTCTCCTTTGTGTACTGAAGGTGGCAGCAGTTATCTTAATATGCAACAGACTCAATGATGGGATTCAAAATTTTTTACTACCGGTTCTGTGGGCGTGGCTTGGTGGGCATGGCATGGCTTGGTGGGTATGGCAGGGGAAGGATACTGTAAAATCCCCGTTCTCTCCCCACCCCATTAACCTGCTTTCCAGCCGCATTCTCCTGTACAGAGCAGCAAAAGACGATCCAGCCGATCAGCTGGGACTCAGGAGGCAGAGACTAGATGGGGGAGGGGCCAGTCAGAGATGGTATTCCAAACTACTCAAAATTTCTGCTACTGGTTCTCCAGAATTGGTCAGAACCTGCTGAATACCACCTCTGAACAGGATTGTCAGATGATCAGCATTAAACTAAAGAGTGCTAGCAGCAACTCTTCCAAAAAACATTTTCAGGAAAATAAAGCAAATTGTTCACTTATCAGATTAAGGCATCCTTCATATGACATCATAAGAAAAATTGCTTCTTTGTGGTCATAACTGATATGCAATACATTTATTTCATCTTTAAAGATTATAGAAAAACAAAGGAAAAACAAAAAATTATGCTGGGATAATGCCTGTTTTATAGTATTATTATTCATGATACCATCAATAGATCTGAACTAAAACAGTTCATTGGTTATTTTAATATACTGTTAACTTTGAAGCTTAATATGTGTATCAGGATCTGAGCTAATTTTATTGAATTGAGTTGTAGTTATTCTGTTACTGATTTTCGTTTGTATTATTACTATTATTACTGATACAATTATATCATTATATTAAAATGGATCAGCCCACTGGGTGCCATACTAAAAAATCTTATACTTCGAAAATCTGCAGATTGACAAAATTTTCATCTGTCAATTGCTTGGATCCACACATACACTACACTATATGGTATAGAGGGTGCTTTTTATTTAAATAAATATGCAGTATGAAATGTTTTTCTTATCTAAGCTTCAGGAATAGCTGTGCTCTAAAAGAGAAAAGAGCCACATGCATATTGCAATATGTCCTGCATCTACATTCTGCATCCACCAGATGACACTATGATTGAGGTAAAAGATGGTTTTAAATTCATACAGCATCCAGCTGGAATGTAACAGGTCTCTTTGAATGGAGATGATACTGTAATTGACATCAATAAACAAGCAACACATACACATTATTATAGTAAATCTTCTATGTGCACATTAATAGAAAATATTTGAGGAATCCCTAAAATTTGATCAAAATCTATTATTGGTAGCTAGTGTTTAATGGCAATCATTTTATTTTTTTTATTTATTTGATTTGATTTGTCAATCGCTTACAAGATAATAGGTATAAGTATAAACATGAGTAAGAATATAGGAAATAGGTACAAATAAATGGGGACAATAGGACAGGGACGGGAGGCACGATGGTGCATTTATGCACAGACCTCTTAGGAATGGGGTGAGGTCAATAGTGGATAGTTTGAGGTTAAAGGAGTGGGGGTTTGAGGATGTAACAACAGAGTCAGGTACTGCATTCCAGGCATTGACCACTCTGCTGCTGAAGTTGTACTTTCTGCAATCAAGTTTGCAGCGGTTAACATTGAGTTTGTATCTGTTGTGTGCTCTTGTATTGTTGTGGTTGAAGCTGAAGTAGTCATTGACTGGTACGACATTGTAGCAGATAATTTTGTGTACTACGCTTAAGTCCAACCGTAGACGGCATAGTTCAAGATTGTCCAAGCCCAAAATTTCAAGCCTGGTGGTATAGGGTATTCTGTTGCGAGCAGAGGAGTGTAGTACTCTTCTCGTGAAATACTTCTGGACTCGCTCAATTGTATTAATGTCCGATATACAGTGCGGATTCCAGACAGATGAGCTATATTCGAGTATTGGTCTAGCAAAGATTTTGAATGCCCTAGTTAGCAATTCAATATTTCCAGAGGAGAAGCTTCGTAAGATTAGATTTACAACTCTTAATGCCTTTTTGGCAATACTATTACAGTGAGCTCTAGCGCTTAGATCATTAGATATGAGTACTCCGAGGTCCTTGACAGAGTGAGGGTCATCAACGAGGTCATATCCCCCTAGCTTGTATTTGGTGAACTGATTTTTTTTACCAATGTGTAGGACAGAGCATTTGTTGGTTGAGATTTGGAGTTGCCAAATGTTTGGCCTTTCAGATACATAATCAAGATCACTTTGAAGAACAGTAGCATTGTCAGTGGTGTTGAATAGTTTTACATCATCCACAAAGAGGATGCAGTTGCTTATAAGGTGATCACAAAGGTCATTTATATAGAGTATAAAGAGTGTGGGTCCTAAAACGCTGCCTTGGGGGACACCACTGTTGACTAGAGCAGGGTTTGATATAATGCTCCCTATTTTTACTATTTGTTGCCTGTTTGACAGGAATGCAGTAATTCACTTATGAAGGGATCCGGAAATGCCGTAAGAGTTTAGTTTTAACAGTAGTTTGTCATGTACCACTGAATCAAAGGCTTTGCAGAAGGCTATGTAAATTGCATATATTGCTTTACCCTGGTCGAGCAGAGTAGTCCATATGTTTTTGCAGTGTAGGAGTTGTAGGTTGCAGGACAATTTTTTCCTGAAACCAAATTGTTTTGGGGAGAGTAGGTTGTTTGACTCTAAGTGGAGGGTAATGGATTGGTTAATGATTCCATGACTTTGCACGTGACACAACACAGTGAATTGGTCTGTAGTTTTCAACCAGGCTGGGGTCACTTTTTTTGAAGATAGGGTTGACCGTAGCTAAGGACCATAGGTTCAGTAAGGAGCTGGTTTTGAATGATATATAATATATAATGCTTAGGGGTTCTGCTATGGCAGAGGAGAGCTTTTTTAAGAAGTATGCACATAATCATCGGGGCCAATAGATAGGGATGGTTTTAGGTTTCGTAGTGCCTTTTCTACATTATCTTCTGTAAAGTCAATATGTAGTAGATCATTGCAGTTAGTTGTGGTAACTAGGAAATGTGGATGAGCCATTGCTGTTTACAAAGACTGAACTGAAGAATGTATTGAAGAGGTTGGCCTTAACAGCCTGGCTGCAGTCTTTCCCATTTAGTCCCTTTAGAGGTGGGGTGATTCTTGAGTCTTTAAGTTTGGAGTTTACAAAATTGTAGAAGGCGCGGGTAGACTTTGTACATAGGAGGTTGTCCTCCTGCTTGCAGTAATAATTTGTGCATTCTGCCTTTATTTGTCGGCATAAGGTGTTGTATCGGTTTTTAAAGTTTGCTATGTAGCTAGTTTTGTTTTTATGCCATAGTGATTTTTTTTATTGGAGTTTCCTTATTGTTATGGGTAATTTGTTTTTGTTTTTAGGGGTTACTAATGATACATATAGTTTAATGACTCTTTCAAGTTCAAGTAAGAATGCATTATAATGGTCTTCTATAGTATTACAGTTAGAGAACAGAAAGTGCCAATCAAGAGATAGGTCGGCATCTATGAGATCATAGTTGGCTTTTTTGAAATTGTATTTTGGAGATCCATCATTATGATCTTCTTTGCTAGGGTGTAAATTGAGACAAAAGTCAATCATACTATGGTCACTGTTTGAAAAGGGTTCTTGTATTTGTAGGCCATAAATTGAGTTTGAGCTGTTGCAGAAGATGAGGTCGAGGCAGTTGTTGAGTCTAGTGTTGTTTGTTACTAATTGATCCAGTCCCAGTGTGGTAACAGCATTGTACAGGGTTGTATGTATGGGTTCAGATGTACATTCATTTAGGGTCCACTTTATAAGAGATAGATTGAGATCACCAAGGAAAATAAGAGGGTGTGGATAAGAGACAGCCCACGTCAGCAGTGAAGTTAGTTTGTTTGCATGAACTATGTCATAATCAGAGGCTCTGTAGCATAGTAAGAAGCGGATAGTGGTATTTAAGGACAGTTCCCAAACAATGGTCTCTGGAAGAGCAAGCTCCTATGTAATTAGAATCTTTCTTAGATTTAGGGATTTTTTATAGAAGATAGCAACTCCACCTCCTCTATGGATTTCATGATCTGACCGATAAACATGATATTCTCTGACTGTGGTAATGGAGTCTGGAAAAGATGCATTCAACCACGTCTCACAGACAAATATAATATCGAATGTGGCTGTGCTTAGTAAGATGAGGAATTCATGCATTTTGTTTTAGGCTTCTTGCATTGAGTAGTTTGCATTTTAGATATGTAGTAGTGGATCTGGAGGAAGTAAGGGGCATGCATGCCTAATGTTGGATGTTGGGGTGATGGTTATTGGGATGTAAGTTGAAGGTCTTGCTTTTTTTTTTAATTACATTTATACGCCCTTCTCCGAAGACTCAGGCTTACAGGATATTAATGCTCAGTAATAGCCTTCATTCCATTGTATGCCTGCTTATTACTAAGCGCATTTTTACAAAGTCAGCTTATTGCCCTCAACAATCTTGGGTCCTCAATTTACCTACCCCAAGAGGATGGAAGGCTGAATCAACCTTGAGCCTGGTGGGATTCGAGCCTGCAGTAATTGCAGGCAGCTGGAACTTAAGTGCTAGGCATTTAACAGCCTGCACCACCAAGGCCTTTTGATACATTCTGTGCAGTAGTCAATGTATAGGTTAGTATTTGCTTGTTCTTGTAGTCTTTTGAGTTCAGAGCATAATTCACAGGACTGTACACATTGCTGTAAGGTTAGGTCAGGATGAGAATGGAGATTCTTATGGCTGATGTTGTTCTTGGCAAGTGAGTTTATAGTGTAAATGAATTTTTGTTTGCTTAATTCATTTTTGCAAACAACCCTGCAGAGGTGTGGGGCCAATGAGCCGTCACTGTTTTTGAACTCTGGGCTGATGCGGGAAATGTCAAGTATTTCATCAGGAGGGATGCTTGATGCTTGATAGCCACTGATGATGTTGCGAACATTTGTGATGTCATTATTGTCATTTTTGTCTTCTAGACCAAATAAGATGGCATTGGGACGTTTCTGTTCACCCTCGATGGCTTCTTTGATGAGGATTGGGATATCATTATTTGTAGGATTTGTGGTTTTTTGTGGATTGGGTTGTGGTTGCAGTTGTTGCATAGAGATGTGGTTTGTAGCTATTGGATGTTCATTTTTTTGTGTTGTGTCTTTTTTTTTTCAAGGTTAGTTAATCTTGTTTTTATAGTGCCCAGGGATTCTACTATGGTGTCAAGGGATGATATTCATGTTTCCATGGTATCAACTCTTTCAAATAGGGCAATATATTTGTCCAGTTTGGGTCTGCACGGTGGACAGAAATATGGAAACGCATGGTTGGATGATTCTAGGAATTGAGCCATTTGCTCGGGTAATCTCAAGCAGCCATGGTGAGCCTAGTTGTCACATAGGGAACATTTGATGGAATTTTCATTCTCCTTTAAAGTTTCTTTACATATAAGACATGTGCAGGAGTCTTGTGGTTCATTGGTGGGGATTTCTTTTGTTTGGGCTTGTGGTTTGGCTTTGGATTTTTTTCCTGGCATGGTGAGTTTGTTGAGATGGTTTGTTGATTAAATTGTTCAATCAAGCAAGATCAATCACATTATTTGCACTAGACATTCTAATTACACTAATCAATCAAACAATCAATTGATAAATCATTTTAGAGAAATTATTATAGATTATAGATTATAGATTATAGACATCATAATCTAATCATTGATATATGTCTTGAGGTAATAAAGTTATAAGTTTTGAGGTAATGAAGTAATCAGTGATATAAGTATTGAAGTAATGAAGTAGTAGGTCAGCAAATAAAGGGTTATTGCTTTGCTGGTTGTTGCTAACCGATCCAATTGGTGAGAAAGATTTATTGCTTTGCTGGCTGCTGTTACCTGATCCACTTGTATAGCTGACTCCATCTCAGCTGACAGGAAATCTCTGCTCCGGGAGTCTTTGCCCAGGGAATCTTGGTGAGGTAGAGGTTGAAGGCATGTGGTTTCTTTTCGTTTGAATGGCTTCAGTGATTGATTTTTGGTGAGGTAGAGGTTGTTGAGGTAGAGATTATTGGAGGTTAGTAGTGAAAGGATTTATCCTTGGCTTATTCTTAAAGTTTAAAACTAAAAGTTTAAAGTAAAGAGCCCCCTTCTAGCTCAGAATCGTGCTCCTCATCCATTTTCAGCTCAGAATCGCATTTGCAGCCTGCTCTAGCCCTCTTCCAGCTCAGAATAGTGCTGTTCTCAGTCTCTCAGACTCCATTGATTTCTCTCAAATTATGGTGTCCCTGTTGGCTCCTTGCTATCGGCTCCTCTCCAGACTCCCTCACTCTCTGCTGATCACAGCTGATCTCAGCCTCTCTCGGAGGTCTCACTCTCTCCCTCAGTGTTTCTTGCCATGGTTCCGCTGATCCCAGATCCCACTCCTACCTTAGTAGTTAGTAGATGATTGAAAAACTATCGGAGAGTAATCTATATCTATCTATATATATATATCAGTGGTGGGATACAAATTTTTTAACTACTGGTTCTGTGGCGTGGCTTGGGTGGGCGTGGCAGGGGAAGGATACTGTAAAATCTCCAGTCAGAGGTGGGATTTGCCGGTTCCCTGAACTACTCAAAATTTCCGCTACCAGTTCTCCAGAACTGGTCAGAACCTGCTGAATACCACCTCTGATATATCTATATCTATATACATATACAGGTGAAACTCGAAAAATTAGAATATCGTGCAAAAGTTCATTTATTTCAATAATGCAATTTAAAAGGTGAAACTAATATATGAGATAGACTCATTACATTGCAAAGCAAGATAGTTCAAGCCGTGATTTGTCATAATTGTGATGATTATGGCTTACAGCTCATGAAAACCCCAAATCCACAATCTCAGCAAATTAGAATGTTACATGCAGTCAATAAAACAAGGATTGTACATAGAACAATATCGGAGCTCTGAAAAGTATAAGCATAGTACTTGGTTTGGGCCCCTTTTGCAGCAATTACTGCCTCAATGCGGTGTGGCATGGAAGCTATCAGCCTGTGGCACTGCTGAGGTGTTATGGAAGACCAGGATGCTTCAATAGAAGCCTTCAGCTCTTCTGCATTGTTTGGTCTCATGTCTCCCATCTTTCTCTTGGCAATGCCCCATAGATTCTCTATGGGGTTCAGGTCAGGCGAGTTTGCTGGCCAATCAAGCACAGTAATCCCATGGTCGTTGAATCAGGTTGTGGTGCTTTTGGCAGTGTGGGCAGGTGCCAAGTCCTGCTGGAAAATGAAGTCAGCATCCTCATAAAGCTCTTCTGTGGAAGGAAGCATGAAGTGCTCCAAAATCTCCTGGTAGACAGCTGCGTTAACCCTGGACTTAATGAAGCACAGTGGAGCAACACCAGCAGATGACATGGCTCCCCAAATCAACACAGACTATGGAAACTTCACACTGGACTTCAAGCATCTTGCAGTCTGTGCCTCTCCATTCTTCCTCCAGACTCTGGGTCCTTGGTTTCCAAATGAGATGCAAAAGTTGCTCTCATCAGAAAAGAGGACTTTGGACCACTGAGCTGTTTTTCAGGTCTGTTTTTCTTTAGCCCAGGTAAGACGCTTCTGACATTGTTTGTTGTTCAGGAGTGGCTTGACAAGAGGAATACGACATTTGAAGCCCATGTCCAGGATCCGTCTGTGTGTGGTGGCTCTTAATGCACTGACTCCAGCCTCAGTCCTTGTGAAAGTCCCCAATACTTTTGAATGGCCTTTTCCTGACAATCCTCTCCAGGCTGCGGTCATCCCTGCTGCTTGTGCACCTTTTTCTTCCACACTTTTTCCTTCCACATAACTTTCTATTAATGTGCTTTGATACAGCACTTTGGGAACATCCAACTTCTTTTGCAATTACCTTTTGAGGCTTTCCCTCCTCATGGAGGGTGTCAATGATGGTTTTCTGCACAAATGTCAGGTCAGCAGTCTTTCCCATGATTGTGATTCCTACTGAACCAGATTGAGAGACCATTTAAAGGCCCAGGAACCCTCTGCAGGTGTTATGGCTTAATTAGCTGATTAGAGTGGGACACTTTGAGCCTAGAATATTGCACCTTTTCACAATATTCTAATTTTCTGAGATTGTGGTTTTGGGGTTTTCATGAGCTGTAAGCCATAATCATCACAATTATGACAAATCACAGCTTGAACTATCTTGCTTTGCATGTAATGAGTCTATCTCATATATTAGTTTCACCTTTTAAGTTGCATTACTGAAATAAATGAACTTTTGCATGATATTCTAATTTTTCGAGTTTTACCTGTATATCCTTCCAGCAAAATAAACCAAAGATGATTAGGAGAATGATTCACGATGATAATAAATTCACTATTGGGTTGTTCCAATAATAATCCTTTAGCTACTGTTGCTTTATGTGTTATCTAAATTTGTCTTTTATTTTAAATTAGTTTTTCTTAAATAATTATCTTGAGCTCCACTCTTATAAACAAACAAGAAATTAGGTTCAAATCAGATTTATTCAGACCCCAGTTGCAAGAGGCATATGGGTGGTTTTCTGGAAAAGGTCATTTATTTAATTTGAAAGAACTAATCAATGAAATGAAGCCTATACATTTTGTACTATTCTAATAATTCTAGTTTCAGGTCTCACCCACTATACAGAGGATTTGAGGTTTTTAAAAAACCATTTTAACCAGTATATTTACTGGCTTTTAGCATGGAAATTTCAGAATGCACTGTTGTATGACACTGCAGACATTCTTCAAATTTGTCATAAAAGGAAATTGGCAATGACAGTATCCATAACTTGCTTTGGGTGGTGGAGAATGGAAGGATCCAGTAAGAGCCGAAGAAACTTCTTGGATGAGAAGTGAAACTTCTTCAAAGAAAAACAAGTAAGTCCAGTTGCCTCTTAAAAAAGCATTTTTGGGACAATCAGGACCTGGACGACTGAGAATCTCCATAGAAATTTTATTTGCACATAACCAAGATGTAGTTTTAAAAAGCCTAAAGTAATAATACGGATGTATATTTTAATGGGATAACTTACACTGAAGGATAGTATTGGTATTAAATTATCTGAGGAACTGTTTAATACAACTTGCCACCATAAAGGAAACTACCTTATAATAAAGTAATTTGGTTAATCTAACTCAGTATTAACTATACTGAATCTTAGTGGTTCAGAAGTCCCCAGAGATTCAGATAATACTGTAAAATCTCCATTTCCACCCTACCCCCTCCAGGGGAAGGATACTGTAAAATCTCCATTCCCTCCCCTTCTATAGGATAGGATAGGGCAGGGCAGGGCAGGGCAGGACAGGACAGGACAGGACAGGACAGGACAGGACAGGACAGGAATAGAAATAGAAATAGAATAGCAGAGTTGGAAGGGACCTTGGAGGTCTTCTAGTCCAAATCCCTGCCTAGGCAGGAAACCCTACACCACTTCAGACAAATGGTTATCCAGTATCTTTTTTAAAACTTCCAATGATAAGAGCATTCACAACTTCTGGAGGCAAGTTGTTCCACTGATTAAATGTTCTGTCAGGAAATTTCTCCTTAGTTCTAAGTTGCTTCTCTCCTTGATTAGTTTCCACCCATTGCTTCTTGTCCTGCCGTCAGGTGCTTTGGAGAATAGCTTGACTCCCTCTTCTTCGTAGCAGCCCCTGAGATATTGGAAGACTGCTATCATGTCACCCCTAGTCCTTCTTTTCATCAGACTAGACATACCAGTTCCTGCAACAGTTCTTCATATGTTTCAGCCTCCAGTCCCCTAATCTTCTTTGTTGCTCTTCTCTGCAAAATCCCCATTCCCTCCCCACTCCTGGAGGAAGGTTACTGCAAAATCCCATTCCCTCCCCACTCCACTAACCTGCTTTCCAGCTCCATTCTCCTATGCAGGACAACAAAAGAAGATCCAGCCAATCAGCTGGGACTTGGGAGGCAGGGAATAGATAGGGGCAGGGCCAGTCAGAGGTGGTATTTACTGGTTCTCCAAACTACTCATAATTTCCGCTACCGGTTCTGCAGAACTGGTCAGAACTTACTGAATACCAGCTATGGATGCAAAGTCTGGTTGCTGTTCTGATGAAAGAGGTGTCATCAAAAATATTGAAATTTCAGCAGACTTTTTAAGAGAGTTGCAGAACATACTAAGTGAAAATTGAAATATCAATGATACAAATAACTTCATTGCCAATTTCTTAATCTACTCTGATGAACTAGCAATTGGCTATAATTAGCTTCAGTGAAGTAATATCAAAAAATAAATTAGACCAGTTGTTTTGCACAATTATTAAATAAGGTTACCCAACCAAAGCTTTTCTCCTTTTCTCAAGGAGTAAAAGGGTTATAATGGAGACAATAAGAAAGCGGCATCAGAGGCATTATGCAGGTGAGTGCTCATTTCCAGTAATGGTTCCCCTCACACATACGTGCTAGTCGTTTCCATCTCTAGAGGGCAGTGCTCATTTCTGTTACAAAGCCGAGGAACCAGCACGTCCGAAGACTTCTCCGTGGTCATGTGGCCGGTATGACTAAATGCCAAAGACATATGGAATGCTGTTAACTTTCCACTAAAGTGGTCCCTATTTTTCTACTTGCATTTTTACATGCTTTCGAACTGCTAGGTTGGCAGAAGCTGGGACAAGTAATGGGAGCTAACTCCATTACATAGTGCTAGGGATTCGAACCGCCAAACTGCCAGCTTTCTGACTGACAAGCTCAGCGTCTTAGCCGCTGAGCTACCGCATCCCTATGTGGGAACTTTTCATGGCAAAATTATGAAAAGATAATGGATTACTATCTGCTGTGATTTCTCATCTGATCAAAATTATATGCTAAGGATGAAATAAAAAAAGATGCTCCTGAATTCCATGCACCCTAATGGAAACACTGTGTTTAGATGAGTGACCAAAACATGCTAATTCTGCTGCGTTCTCAACAGTGCATGAGTGTACAAATGTAAGGATGTTGAAATGATTATTAATTATATGGGAGTCATGAGGATCAATGAAACTTTAGGTTGTTCAATCTTTTTTTCTTCATTATCAGTATTTGATACATGTTATATCCCACAGGGCATAAATATATAGAGAAACATTCAACTTACAACATGAGGATACAGGTACACTGATGGCCAAGATGATCCATGCTATATCCACTTTGCTGAGACAAATAGTTGCTCGGTAATGGGACTTGTCCCTTTCTGTGACATGAGAAATATTTCCTGAGACATCAGGCTTTCTGGTATCAGCAGGTACCAGTCTGTTTAGGAAATTCTCTGTGGCTGTTGAAATGGAACTTGGAATCCATGTTGAGGATTCCATAGACAGTGTACTGCTTGGCAAGCTAGCATTAGGTCCAGAGGGGTGCAGTGTGGTAGCTGGTTCCTCAATAGAGCTCCCGGTTGTATATAAGGAGGAATGACTGGCATCAACATCATTTTGACTAGGGTGTCCAAAGTCTACTCCTGTTGCTGTTGTCCTAGGACCAGAAAAAAAGGCTACCTGATCTGTATTCTGGCTTGGATTTATCCATAAATTGTTTTTCCCCAGTATATTCTGTATGCCATACCGTGTGGGTTTAAAAGGCACCGTCACCATTTCAGGAACAGTTGATGGACCAATTGTTGAGGTAATGAGATCAATCTCCTGTGTAATCAGTTCTGATGACCTCCCCTTCTCTGTTTCATTAAGGCCTTCCAAGGTATGAATAGAATAAGTTGAGTCTGTTGTGGTTCCCTGTAAAGTATTTTGATGACTGGTGTGAACTGTAGGCTGGGTCTGAAATGGATATTCTGGGGGCCAATTTTCTGTGGTAGCAGAAGAATACAATTCTGTTTTTAGATAAGGTTCTGTAAATGCTGTGAAATTGCCTTGGACACCCAGAAACATATTTAGTTTGTTAAGTGACTTCCTGGACAACAAAGCACTCTGGTTGTATAAATGATAAGGTTCTGTGTTATCAACAAAATGGCTGTTGTTTAATTCCTTCTGGCCAACAGAAGGAACAGAAGTCTCTGCTGTACTACTGGAACCAGTATTTGCAAGAGTTGTTGTAGACAAAGATTTGGTTGTGTGATGGCCTGCAAGTCCTGGAGTTGTCTCCATAGCTAAAATACTAATATTGTCCATCAGGAAGCTTTGAGATGACACAAGTTTGGGAGTCAGTACCTGAACAGCAACTACTAATTCTTCCATTAGCACCAAGATCAATAGAAAACCTAGAAAAAATAAACGAGAGATAAGAATTAGTAACATGGAAAATCTGAATGTCACCAAATTCCAAACCTGAAGTGCATTATACATATACAAAAGTATATATATATATATCAACATAAAATGCAATTTTATTACATAAATGATTCTGAATTTAAAAAGAAATACTATATTATAATTATAAAGAGAAATAAAATACCATGGTAGCACCATACCATAATAGGCCTGGAAGCCATGCTTTTGTTGAGATCATCTTTCTCAATTGGAGTTCTGTGGAACCCCAGAATTTTCAAGAGGTTTGCAAGAGGTTAGAAATTCCATGCGAGGTTGTTAATTTGATTTTTTTTTACATTTTGCATAGTGCACAATGCCAGTGCTTGCTATGGTGAGAGTTTTTATGGGCTATAACTCAGCTGCTAGCCTGCTGCTTTGTTGTTATTATGGAATGTATGGGTTAGAACTGAATTGCATTGTAAAGTTTTCCTATTTTTGCCATTTTCAGTAGAGTTCCCTATGACCAGGAAATTATTTCAAGATTTCCTCCAAAATAAAGGACTAGATCACAATTTGTTCGTTTGTAGCCTAGTGCCTTAACCACTTCATCAAACTGGCTCTCTAAAAAAAGGATAGTATTTTAAAAAACAATGCATATATTGAAAGAGTGTGAAATGTCCATTGGTTCAAGAGCCTCTTTGGGTTCCATACATCTGAAAGTGTTAAAAGTCAATCCCTAAAACAGAGGTGGGCCCAGGATCTTGATTCTGAGAAGCTTTCAGGATCTTAAATCACTGATATCTGGTCTTTGATTGTAATAAAGATTGTATCTTTTTTTAAAGGTCCAGATTATACTTATGCATGTAGCATTATTGTGAGTTACATATGACAGAGGAAGAAATGGGAAATGTAAAACCATGATAGAAGTCACTTGATAGTGAGATGAGTGGCACATAAATTTAATAAGAAATAATGATTCTTGTAACAGCTTACATTCTGTGATACCTTTAATGCCATCAGACATCAACATTAGCCTATCCCAAGTCCTTGGGAAGGATTCACTAGCTGCATAAAAATGCCAAATCCAAGTTTTGACTGACTATGCGATGAACCACAATAATCGTAGTAATTATTGCTTACCAGAGAAACTATTGATGATATGAAAAACAGTATGACATTGGATAAACTTATTGACATATATGCTATGATTAAAAAAAGAGAAAATCTCTGTTCAAGTTGCAAGAAAATAAGCTTATTAAAATCAAAGAACTGGAAACAGCCATTAAAATGACTTTAATGGCCCCTTTCATTTCTCTAATTCTAAGAAGCTCATTTGTGTTTCCTGATTAACATAATAAATAAAGTCATCAAGTTAAATAAATTAATAATTAAAATCATTTATGTAAGAATCCAAATTAAACCCTAACCCTGACAGACTCTGCCTTTCTAGCAAAAGGAAATCTATCATTTTCTCTAGATAACTGAGTCCTCTGTCCAGTTCTTAACTCACAATTGGAATTTGTAATGTAAATTCATTTTCCCATGAGTGCACTCTGAAGGAGAATAAGTCCCTGAGTTTCTTGCATCTTAACTTGAGGGTATCTCATTGAAGTCTCCTCATGAAATTTGTTCCAAAATGGACACTTCTATCAATAGAAGTTATATAATATCCTGCCATCAGCATTATTATAGTGTCTGTTTGAAGGTCATGTTTGTTATTCACTAGAAAACACTTTTCAGCACCAATTCTGTGTCTGTTGGACAAAGTATCTCCTAAAAATGCCCACATGAGCTATGTATAACTTTCCTTTGTTTGTATTATTTTATAGCATACAACAAAAGGGAGAAAAGAACCAAAAGCTAAACATAGGATATGGATTAGCTTTAGTTAAAGCCCATCCAAATGGCTCAGCATATGAAATGTGTCATGCATGACACGGGAAACAAAAGGTGAAACACCATACGGCTAAGAAGAAAAGAAAATTCTTTCATAGTGAGGTAATCAGTTATTGTCTGAGCATGAGTGCAAAGCAAATTGGCAGAACTTCTGGCTAAAAGTTTTCTAAGCCCAGATGCACAACCATTTCTATTGTACCACAATCATGATTTTTGCTGAGATTTTGAAAGGAAAAGAATACTTCACCTTCAAAATTGTAGGTGAGTTAATTCTGGGCTTTTTTTGTCAAGTTTTTTATTTTATATTCTTTATACATTTCAATATGTGTATGGTGTGATATCTGGGTATCATACATTTTGATATAAATAAACATAATATTATTGCTCCCAATTATTTCATTTTCATTATTTCCTATTATTTACTTTATACTTCCACCCTTCATTTTCTAAACCTCCCTCTTGTTCTTTCATACATCTTGATATACTAATATATGTATGATTGTTCCCCTCTTATTTCTACCTTTTAATTTCCCCCCATATCATTGTAATATTCAAAGATGTGTCTTTTTAATTGTATTTCCCTTATTTATGTTGTCCATCTATTTGTATTAAAATTTCATTCTTCTTTCTTTCATTAACCAATATCTCAATATACACTTCTAGTACTAATCACAATCATTTAAACATTTTAAAATACATCTATTCATGTTCTTTCCAATCATCCAATCCATATGTTTCTGTTAATACACATATTTACATTAAAATATATTCTTTCATTATCTAATCACCCATTGTTTAATTTTATCATTTTACTGGTAATCATATTTTATGCATAGTTAATAATGTCATCATTCAATCTCTAATTTTCCAATTAATGTTTAATTCTTATTCATAATTCCCATATTTCACTTTTCATATATATTTATCTTAAAATATTATCCTAATGTCTATCACACTACATACAAGATCCAGCCTATATATGGGATTCAAATTTCTTAACAACTGGTTCTGTGGACGTGGCCTGATTTGTGGGTGTGGCTTGGTGGTCATGTGACTGGGTGGTCATGGCTTGCTGGTTGGGCGTGGTTTAGTAGTCATGTGACTGGCTGGCATGGCTTGTATATAAATATTATAAATATTTATGTAAATATTGAATTTTTTATTAAAAAAAGAGCAACTTTTACCCAAAACCAGGCAAAGCAAGTAGGCAGATTGAGTTGCTCATAGATTCACTCACAGATCTATCTTTCTGCAATCTGCTGCCTGAGTCTGCACTGAAAAATAGAAGCTTCAGTCCTAAGGAAGGTTCAGCTCTGCTCTCAGGCCACTTCTGTCAGATCTGTATATCTGCCATTCTTCATGGAAGAAGAAGTGGGGGGAAGTTGGTATAAGAAATCCTTTTTGATGTAACCTGGATATATTAAATCTTATATTGAATTTGGATAACCCATGATATACTATGGAGGGACAGAGACCAGATGGCCGGAACCCAGTCACCTTTGAAAGAGCAGCCACAGGATGAAGAGACCATAAAAATTCCTGCTGGGAGATGTCTCCTGGGAACCTCAAAAAAGATTGTTCTCAGAAGAGGGGGGGGGGAATAAACATGTTGGCTCTTTGTTTTACTAAATACACATCAAGAGAAGGGGAGGGGTCTTAAACTCCCTTATCTATCCCTGCATGCCTGAGGCACGATAGATGCTGCTTTTAATCCCTATGTGAATTGTCTCATCACAGTAAAGGATTCCTTTTGATACATTTGGTTTTCAGAAGTTCATTCTTGTTGATTGAATGGGAAAAGTTCTGTAGCCTGACAACTTCTCCAACCCCCCCCCCAACCCCCTGAATACCACCCATGACAGGGCCTCAGGGAAGCCTCCTGGGTGAAAGTGAAGCAGTACAACAGCGATTTAGATTAGCTAGAAAACAAGAAATCCAACCATTTCCTGCTTTCTAGCTAATTAAATTGCACCACACCGCTGATAGTTGGAGCAGCTGATCGTCGGGGAAAAAAGGAAAAATAGCAACTTAAAGTTAGGCAAAGGCACAACACAGGCAAGTTGGATGGTGCGCATGCCAGGTAAGGAATGACTGGATGGGGTGGTGAGGCGGGTGGGGAGGGGAGGGGCCAGCCAGTGGCACGATTTGCTGATTCTCCGAACTGCGCAGAATCATAGCAACCAGTTCTATAGAACTGGTCCGACCAGGTAGAATCCCACCCCTGAGCCTATATAAATCTAATATTTATATATCTATGTTTATTAAAATGTATTCATGAAAAATCTTTACTCCTTCATGTTTTTTATCCATCATCTTTTGTCCGCATCAGAACTTTTATTCTTTTTTTTCTTTGCCTCCCATATTCTTCTCTTAAATCTTTTACTTCAACTTGTTCTAGCTCCATATTCTGATTCTGCAATCTAACTTTCCCTCCCTTCTGTACCCTTTCCCACTGTCTAATTTTAAAGCTATCTGTTCAAGCCCCTAACTCTTTCCCTCAGATATCTTCCTGTTTCTCCCATTCCCTTTTTAAATCCTTTAAAACATTTCGCTTCTGTTTTAATTCCTTAATCATTATTAATGTTAGTAACATCTCTTCTTTGTTGTCTTCTTTTTGCTGTTTTCTCAGTTCTGCTTTCCGCTCCATTCCTTCTGATAGCTCCTTTCTTTGCTCATTGTCCTAGTCTTTGCTCCTTGTCCCTTGTATAATATTGTCCAGTTTTTGGTCTATACCAGTGGTTCTCAAACTTTTTCAGTCCACTACCCCCTTGGTGCTACAAACTCATCCTCAGTGTCCCCCACTCAGGGGTGGGATTCAAATTTCTTAACAATTGATGCCTAATTTGTGGGCATGGCTTGGTGGTCATGTGACCAGATGGGCGTGGTTCGGTGGCCATGTGACTGGGTAGGTGTGGCCAGGTGGCCATGTGACTGGCAAACCAAATATAAGTGGTCCTCACTTAATGGCCGGTTGCTTAGTTAAGTGTTCTAATTTATGACTGACCTCCCCAGAGCTACTTGACCTGTTTTGGAGTCTTGACAGCCATGAACACACACACACACACACACACACACACACACACACACACACTCCCTTCTAACCCTGCTGGAGCAGGTGGTTGGACTAAAATATCTCATTCACTCTCTC
>CM019155.1:59878649-59969276 GCA_009733165.1 Naja naja | reverse complement strand
TTTTCTTTCTTTACTTTCTTGTCTGTTTCTTCTGTCTTTCTCTCTCTTTCCCTCTCTCTTTCCCTCTTTCCTTTTCTTTCTTTCTCTTTCCCTCTCTTTCCATTTCTTTTTTTCTGTCTCTTTCTTTCTTTTCTCTCTTTCTCTCTCTCTCTCTTTCCCTCTAACCCTTCCCTAACCTATCTACCTATTTTCTGCCCAGGCAGGCATGGACTAATCTGTTAAAGGCCTGGGCTAATCCTGCATCATCCTGTTTCCCCTTTCAGAGGCCCCGGCCCTTAATCTCCCTGTTTCCTCCCCCATGACTGCCTCTTTTGTCATCCCACGGCCATGACTTTACCTTCCTCCCGTGGCTGGCTGCCAGCCTATGTCATTCTTGTCACGAATGCCTGCAGCTGCCGCATGGTTTTTTTTGGTGCGGCTGGACTGCAGCCGCACCAAAAAAAACATGTGGCGGCTGGAGATTTTTTGCAGTGAAAATTACTGACCTCTGGCTTTGCTCTGCTTCTTCAACGTGTCGCTGCGGCCGCATTCAAGGTGCTGGCCCTGCAGGTCCACCCCATTGAGTCTGCTGCACCGGAGGGACTTGCCCAAGCAAGTCCGAATGGAGCAGTGCAGCAGTCAATGGGGTGAGCCTGCATGGCCGGCACCTAGAATGCGGTGACAGTGGCTCATTGGAGAAGCAGAGCAAAATCGACTGCAAAACCTCCAGACACCATATATTTTTTTGGTGTGGCTGGACTCCAGCTGCACTGAAAAAAACACACAGCATCTGGATGCTTTTTGCAGTGAAAATTACCGACCTCTGGCTTTGCTTGCTCTGCTTCTCCAACGCGCCACTGTGGCCATCAGCGATTGTTGCACATGCGCACGATGTCGTGCATGCGCAATAAGGACTGACTGGGCAGGGAATGGAGGAGCGGGTGGAGAGGAGCGGGGCCAGCCAGGGGCCCATTTTACTGGTTCTCCAAACTACCAGGAATGGTAATGAACCGATAGAATCCCACCCCTGAATTGTACCCTGCAAAGGGCCCAACTCCAGCACCCCCCTTGCCTCTTAGCACCCCCCTAAGGCATCCCACTCCCCCCAGGGAGCGGTACCGCCCACTTTGGGAACCACTGGTCTACACGATCAAATATTTTCACTATCGCCTTATGTTGTTCCTATAAAAGATCCTTAATGCTTTGAAACATCAACTCCATTCCATTTAAAACTCCACTCCTTTCCGCCTTGCGTTGTAACTTATTTAGTTTAATAATTTTCCTTTTTGGCCAGTTGTCCAGGATTTGTTGATTCAAAAGAGAGCTTGCCAGATCAAAATTTTTAATATTTCATCATTAATCAGTCAAATCAATTTTAAACACACCAGAGTGTTTTTCATTCCTCTTCAAGTCACTTTTCTATATTCAGTAACATTCAAGGGTCTTTTAACTGAAATTTTGGTGTGTTGTTCAAATTTCCAGTGGTCTTAGAGTAGATACATGTACTCCAATGTGTATTTACAGGCCTTCAGATGGTTATTCCCAGAGTTGCACAGTTGCCCTCTCATCAGCAGATGGCGCTCCTACTTCAGCCTGTTTCAACCTCTCTGCTATGTTGCTGGCAAGTCCGATTTTAATTTTAAAAATGCCTTCTTGATACCACATCTTTTTACTTTGAGAGTTCATTTTTCTGTAAATATTTTTTTTTAAATTTTTTTTTAAATTTCTCCAGTATTTTTCCAAGGTTTGATGAATATTTATTTATTTATTTATTTATTTATATTTGAACTTGTATGCGCCCATCTCCGAAGACTCGGCTCACAGCTAAAAACACAGAACAATAAATATTTAAAAAGACATTAAACTAACAAGCCCAAATATGAAACATAACAATACAATAAAATATATTAAAAACCCATCCCCCTCCCAAAGGAGGGTCACAGCCAGGTTTGGTCAAACAACCAAGTTTTTAATTCGGCGGGAAGGTACGGAGATCAGGGGCCAGGCGGAGCTCCAGAGGCAGTTGATTCCAGAGGTGGGGGCCGCAACAGAGAAGGCTCGTCGTCGGGAAGTGCCAACCGGCATTGGACCGCCGATGGAACCCGAGGAGTCCTTGCCTATGAACCCGCACAGGGCGGCGGAGCTAGCTATTGGAAGAAGACGCTCCCTCAGATATTGGGGACCCATGCGTGTAGGACTTTGAATGTTAAAACTAAAACCTTGAATCTCACCCGGAGCTGTCGGCAACCAATGCAGGCCACGCAGGAGGGGGGTAACATGGGAGAACCGGGTAACTCCCATCACCACCCGCGCGCATTCTGCACCAACTGCAATCTCCGGATGGTATGCAAGGGCAGTCCTAGATAGAGAGCGTTGCAGTAGTCGAGTCTCGAGGTGACAAGGGCATGAGTAACCGTGCGTGGGCGTCTCGATCCAGAAAAGGGCGAAGTTGTCGAACAAGACGGAGCTGGGCAAAGGCCCCTGGCGACGGCCCCCACCTGCTCCTCCAACCGGAGCCGTACATCCAGGAGGACCCCCAGATTCCGTGCCCTATCCACAGGGGTAACACCTCCCCTATGGCCAAGGATAAACAATCCTGGCTGGGCGAGACGCCGCAAAGCCACTCAGTCTTGGCCGGGTTGAGTCGGAGCATGTTCCTACTCATCCAGGTCCGTACCGCATCCAAGCACCGGGACATCAGGGAGAGGGCATCGCTGATCTGGCCAGGGGTGGAAAAGTACAGCTGAGTGTCATCAGCGTACTGATGGAATTTCACCCCAAAGCCACGGATGATCTCACCCAGCGGTTTCATGTAGATATTAAATAAGAGAGGGGAAAGGACCGACCCCTGCGGGACCCCACAAGAGAGAGCCCTCGGGGTCGACCGAACCCCTCCCACTAACACCGATAGTTCTGAATATATACCCCCCTTAAATTCCTTGGGGTCAGATTTCAACAAAAAGTATTCTTTCACCCAGTTCTCTGTCCGGATTCCGGCAGTTACTCCAATTAAATCATGAGCCTTGAGCCACACTCCCAAAACAAAAAAGGATTTATTAGAAGTTAACATTCCAGCATTAGCCTGGGTGTAGCCAACTCTGAGATATGTAATTCACTGTCACCCTTGATCCTGCTTTTCCCCCCATCCCTCTGG
Organism: Naja naja; assembly: GCA_009733165.1. NCBI lineage: Eukaryota > Metazoa > Chordata > Lepidosauria > Squamata > Elapidae > Naja > Naja naja. Next base: position 59,966,143 of record CM019155.1, on the reverse strand, counting down.
GTGTATCATCCAATGAAACACGTCCACAGCCAAGAGTCATCAATCATGCCCTCCAATTAGATTTTTTCACGGCAGAAGCTTCAGCCATCTAATCAGTCTTTGAAGAAAATATGAATGGAATGTACTTTCGATTCCACACTGCTGCCTGCTCTTTGAAACTCCCCCTTCTTTCTATTGACAACTATAAAACGTGTATACAAAATGTTTTATGAGTTGACATTCAGCTCCCCTCACTTCTTGAAAGTGACCTGTACAACACACACAAAAATTGATTGCAGATATGGAAGCTTATGCTCACAAAAAAAAACCCAGGCTTGGTTGGATTTTCTGCATGGAACTTTGCTACAAGGCGATCAGCTTGGACGTTCCTACTCTTTACCCATGATGCCTCTGGTAAGGGGTAGCCCTTCCACTTGATTAAATACTGGAGTGGTCTCCTGTGCCACCTCAAATCTGACCTCTAGCAGTTGTAGGAAATCATCTACGTCATGTAGTTGGGGGCTCCTTCTCTTGTGGAGGGTTGCTAGCCACCCTCTTGCTTCTCCCTCTAGCCCCTCAGAAATTGCATTCACCATGGCTCTAGAGGAGGGGTAGAGGTGTCCATAGCATTCCAGGTAGATCTCAGCTGAATCACGGAATAAAGCTAGCTGGCCTGGGTCTCCATCAAATTTCTCCCTGAACCAGGGTGGTTTGTTGGGCTTTGCTCCTTCCTCTCCCTGTCGCCCTCTGTAAGCCTGCACTTGAGGTGGCTGACCTTCCTCTCCAGCTCTAGTTCACACAGGAGGAAAGGACTGCCTGCTGCATGGGGGAGGCACTGTCTGCCACTGTGGGCTCTTTTTTCTTCTGGTATGTAGAGAGGGAGGGCTGTAGTCTTGCCTGCTTCTCCCTACTTCAAAAGGCCCTGTAAAAATTCCCCTCTGTTTTGGGTGGCAGGACAGGCCATAATCTCGAATGGTGGCCTGTTCAGATCCCTCCTTCTGTTCTATGGATCTCCCCAGGGATTCCATCAGGTACTTATCTGGTTTTCTCCCTTCCAATGAAGCTGGAGTTGGAGGGGGAGTTGATGAGGGACTGTCCTCTTTCTGTAATTATGCTGTTTCTATTTGCTTCTGTCTGGAAGCCAAGCTTTCTCCTGATAGCCTCTGCTATGGCTGCCTGAGTTTCTCTCCATGCACCCCAGATGTTGGGGAGCAATGGAAGAGGCTGGGATGCAGGCACCCCGGTGATTAATTATGAGAGTTGGCTATCTGTCAGGATTCTGACAGTTACTCCAATTAAATCATGAGCCTCGAGCCACACTCCCAAAACTAAAGAGGATTTATTTGAAGTTAACATTCTGGCATTAGCCTGGGTGTAACCAACTCTGAGATACGTAATTCACTGTCACCCTTGATCCTGCTTCCCCCCGCCGCACCTCTGGGTGTATCATCCAAAGAAACACGTCCATAGCCAAGAGTCATCAATCATGCTCTCCAATTAGATTTTTTCACGGCAGAAGCTTCAGTCATCTAATCAGTCTCTGAAGAAAATATGAATGGAATGTACTTTCAATTCCACACTGCTGCCTGCTCTTTGAAACTCCCCCTTCTTTCTGTTGACAACTATAAAACGTGTATACAAAATGTTTTATGAGTTGTCCGACTTCCGGTGGCAAGGCAGCTGTCGAGGGCGGTCTTCTTTGACCGCCAGCCCTGTGATCTGTAAAACCGTGAAAACAGCATCAATCAGCTGTTTAGTGGTTCAGAAACTTTCCCCTCAGGCAAAGAGGGGGAAGCAAGTGAACGGACGGAGGTAGAGCTCCCCTCGAGCCCCAGATTTTCAAGCCGGGGTCCGAAGGGTGTGAGCTCCCTTGGAGTCTGATTAACTCCAGATTCAGGACTCTTCTGTATTATTGCAGAACCAGGCACTGCAACCATCCCTGAGAATAAGGATTAACATCTGAAGGCTTTTAAAGCAGGCAGAGCAGAAGCAGGAGCAGCTGAAATTGCAAGTATTGGACTTTAACTCGGGAACAAAAGCTAAAGTTTTGAAAAGACTATTGTAATGCAGAGTGAAAATGGCACCTGAATGAGTCTCAAGGGGAGGAGGAGAAAGTAAAAAGTGAAAGTGGATTGTTTAAATCTATATAGTATTGGGATTCAAGGAGATTAACTGGATTTAACTGAATAAACAATGGCTGCTAAATCACTAAAAACTCCTACCTCTATCCTAAATCTGTACCAGCACAGCAGTCTATATCACAAAGCCGCTGCCAATTGCCCCACAAACTTTAACATTAGTGGAGTTACAAGAGGCACTGATGGGGCTCTGAAATTACAAACTAAAGAAATACAAGTTAAATTGGAATCTAATATGGAACAAATGAATAAAAGGTGGAGGCAATGGGTGAGCAAATATCTAGAGGATTGAAAGAGGAGATGGAAGAAATTAGAGAGACCATTAATACTAAAATAAAGAAATAAGAGAGACATCCTATTTGCATTCCAGGGGTGGCCAAACATATGATAAGACTGGATGAAATTGTGGAAGAGATTAATCAGAGCAATTTGAAGCTGGAAGAAGAAATGAATGAGGTTCAAAACAAAATGGGAAAAATTGAAGAAGAAGTTTTGCTGACTCAATACAGAGATATGGAGTTTGCCTTGAGAGTAAGGGGCTTGAGAGAGAATCAGCAAGAAAATCTGAAAGAGATTTTGCAAAGGCTTTGCAACAATATTGGACTGGCAGGTTGATGATTTTATAGAGGAGATAGACAAAATATTTCGTGTGAATTCATGGCTGGCAAGGCAAAAAAATCTGCCAAGAGACGTGGTGATCTACTTTACAAAGAGCGGGATTCGAAATGATACCACACAAGCCTTCTACAATAATAGATTTAAGGTGGAAAATCAGGAGGTGTTAATACTGAAAGAAATCCCACCCAAGATCTTGAGAGGCAGAAGGGAGTTTGCTTTTCTGGCAGAGGAGTTAAAAAAATGCCAGCTCCCATTTAGGTGGGAAATACCGGTTGGTTTGGTGGTGAACTATTTGGGCACAAGACACCGTTTGACAACAGTTTTGAAGGCGAGAGATTTTTATATCAATGTGCTGAAAGCAGGATTTCTACCATCCTCGGAAGTTAAAAAGAAATGGGAAGAAGCAAGTCAGAAGCAAATAGCCATTGGAGTGACACGCCAGCAGAAAAGAAATACAGCAACTATTGGATTTTGAGCAGCCATCGGTAACAATAGCGGAAGCAAGGGAACAAAGAGTGACCAGAGCTACAACCAGATGTAAACAGGAAGAGCTGCAAGAGCGACAGCACAAAGTCCAAGAGACTGGGGTATCTGAAGCAGTGGGGAGCAAGGCCAAAGAGGAACTGGAAAGAGGCAAGTGTCTTTGGATTTTCAAGAGATGCTTCAAAAGCTTCATGTTACTAAACATGGGAACTAAGTTTCTAACTTGGAATGTCAATGGTCTGAACTCACCACAAAAGAGAAGGAAAATATTTCATTACCTGAAGCAATATAAAAATGATGTTATTTGTTTACAAGAGACACATATTAGAGCCAAAGATCAGAAATATTTGATAAATTCTAGATTGGGAGAACACTTTGTTGCATCTGCCCCAGAGAAGAAAAATGGGGTAGTAATATATTTAAAGAAGGACTTAATTGCTAAATTGATTGAAGCTGATATACAAGGAAGATATATCATAATTGAACTTTTAATAGAGCGGAAAAAGATGCTACTAATTGGAGTATATGCACCAAATCAACAACAAGAAAATTTTTATAAATTTCTGCATAATAAAATTACTCAATGGGACTATAAATCTTACATCCTAATGGGAGATAGGAATGGAGTTTTGGAACCACAAAGGATAAAAAGGACCCAATCAAGGTACCCAAAGCCGTGTTAAATTACCCAAATCCTTTTTTGAGATGAAAGATGACTTGGAGCTGAGAGATATTTGGAGAGAACAAACGCTGAAGAAAAGGATTTTACTTTTTTTCCGATAGACATAAATCCTTTTCTAGGATTGATTTTATACTAATTACCAATGATTTTATTTTCAGGGTAAAGAAGATCAAGATTTTTCCAAGAACCTTATCGGATCATAGTCCGGTGTGGATGGAGTTGGTCCAGGAGAAAGTGGGGAGGAGATCTTGGAGATTAAATGAAAACTTGTTCGATATGAAGAAAATGTAAAAGAATGTAAAAAACAAATGAAGGAATTTTTTGTTATGAATATGCATAAAGGTTCCCCAATGGAAATAGTGTGGGACGTGAGTAAAGCCTATATGAGAGGAGTTTTAATATATTTAAATAATAAATATAGACGTGAAAAGAACAAAAAGAAAGGAGTTAGAGGAGGAGATAGGGAAAAAGAAAAGGAACTTATATCAAACCCAAATGATAGAAAGGTGAAGGAAGCAATAAAGCTACTTAAAGGGCAGTTTAATATGTTGATGGCAGACCAGGTGGCAACCAATCTACAGTATGCCAAACACAACACCTTTGTAATGCTAATAAACCGGTAGATGGCTAGCCTACCTGTTAAGGAAAAACAAAAATTGCATACTATAGAGAAATAGAATATAAAGGAAAAGAGGTATATCAGCAAGATATTATTAAAAGGCTTTCTCAGAATTTTATTCCAAATTATATGCCAGTGATACAATTCAGGGTGGATATAGATAGATATTTACAGGGGATGAATGCTCCTTTACTGACACAGGAACAAAGGGAAGGACTGAACCAATTAGTAACATCTGAGGAAATTATCTCAGCAATTAAGCAATTAAAAGTTGGTAAGGCTCCAGGGACAGATGGCTTGACAGCTATCTATTATAAGACTTTGCAGTTCGAAATGGTAGAACCTTTGAAGGAGGTATTTAGAATAATTCAGACAGGAGGAGAGATGCCTCCATCATGGAGGACAGCCTTCATAACACTGATTCCAAAGGAAGATCAAGATCTTAGTCAACCGAAGAACTATAGGCCAATATCTCTGTTGAATACAGATTATAAGATATTTGCAAAGATATTAGCGAATAGATTAATGCAGGTTATGCAACAGATAATCCACAATGATCAGTCAGGATTTATAATGGGAAGGCAAATGAAAAACAATGTAAGACAGGTAGTTAACTTACTGGAATATTTGGAAAGAAATAACCAAGTCCCTGCAGCTGATTTTTTGGATGCAGAGAAAGCATTTGATCAACTGAATTGGCAGTTTTGTTTAAAGTGATGGAAAAGATGGAATTTGGGAATTTTTTTTACAACCTATTAGAGCAATATATCAGAAGCAAACAGCTCAGATTATTGTTAATGGTAGTCTAACAGAAGCGTGCAAAATAGAAAAAGGAACACGACAGGGATGTCCCTGTCACCATTATTGTTTATTCTAACATTGGAAATATTGTTGATTAAAGTACGGGAATCGAAGAGAATAAAGGGATTAAAATAAGACATCATGATTACAGACTAAGAGCGTTAGATGACTTGGTTATTACATTAAGTCAACCAAATCAATCAGTGATAGAACTAATGGAGATAATCACACAGTATGGACAAGTGTCAGGATTTAAGATAAATAAGCATAAAACGAAAATTATAACAAAAAATATAAAGCAAAAGGAGATCTTAGAAAAAGTAACGGATTTGAAATAGCTAAGAAGGTTAAAATTTAGGAATACATATTACAGCTTCAAATACGAAATTATATAAAAATAATTACAAATTACTATGGCAAAAAATTCAAAAAGAAATGGAAAGCTGGAAAAAGCTACAGTTATCTTTGTTGGGAAGAATTGCAGCAGTTAAAATGAATGTTTTGCCAAAGTTTCTTTTTTGTTCCAAATGATACCAATACTCAAGAAAGACACAAATTTGAATGAGTGGCAGAAAGGTATTAATAAGTTTATTTGGGCAGGAAAAAGACCAAGGGTTAAGCTTAAGATAATGCAAGATGTACGGGAAAGAGGAGGCCTTAAAATGCCCAATTTGAGATTATACTACAACGCAGCTGTGTTATCAACGATCAGTGATTGGTTTAACATGACAAAAGAAAGAATATTGAATATAGAGGATATGATTTATTATATGGATGGCATGCATATTTATTGTATGATAAAAAGGTGGACAACGCTTTTAAGACTCATATACTAAGGAATGCTCTGTTGCGTGTCTGGAAAAAATATCAATATAAATTAAATTATAAAATACCAAAATGGGCAATACCCAGACATGCGATAGAAAACATAAATGTGGAACAGAAGCAAGATGTAATTACCTATAAAGAACTTTTAGTAATGGAAGGGGTATACTGCGACTAAAATCTATTAATTTATTAAAAGAGGAACAGATAGTTCAGACATGGTTTCAGTATGGACAGTTACAAGCGAGGTGGAAAGAAGATCAGAAAATTGGTATTATGAGAACCGATGAAAATTTAGTAAAGCAAATTAAGGATCAAGGTCAAGCACATATTAAAAGGTTATACAATGCATTGATTGAAATTGACTCAGAAACGGAATTAGTTAAAGACTGTATGATAAAATGGGCACAGAATATTCGGGAGCCAATAACACTGGATATGTGGGAAAAAATTTGGGTGAGAAATGTGAAATTTACTCAAGCACAAAATTTAAGAGAGAATTTTTATAAAATGGTTTATAGATGGCATTTAGATCCTAAAAAATTAGCATGTATGTACCCGAATCAAAAACCCAAATGCTGGAGATGCGGTAGTGATGATGCAACATATTTTCATATGTGGTGGACATGCAAAAAATTAAGGCTTTTGGATAAAAATATGGTGGACTACCCAGAATATTTTAAGAAAAAGATAAGTTTTAAGCCGCAGCTGTTTTGTTGGGTATTATTACAGATTGCACTGTTTTGGAAACTAAATTAATGTTATACTTAATAACAGCAGCAAGATTGTTAGTGGTGCAACATTGGAAGAAAGAAGACACCTACTATAGAAGACTGGATATTAAAAGTATGGAATTTAGCAGAAATGGCAAAGATATCAGCTTACTTGAAAGAACATTCACAAGAAAGATACATTCGGGACTGGAGAAAATGGATCGATTATATCCAAAATAGGTATGGGACTAAAAGTTTCAAATAGCCTATGAATGAAGATCAGAAGTTAAGAAGATATGTCAAGAGATATGTTACTATTATTATTTTAGTCTGTATTAAGGGAGTTAAAGTGCTGAAGGGGGTATAAGTGTTTATAGTTTGTTAGTGTATGTTTGAATAAGATTGCCAGATATAACACCCTGTATTTTACTCTGGGAAGTCCAGGGGGGAAGGGCGAGGGAGGGATGGGGGGGAGGGGGGCCTATTGTTTAAAAAAAAATGTCTTTTTGGTAAAACTTTTCAATAAAAAAATGTTTTATGAGTTGACATTCACACACCATTCACTCTCTCTTCGTTCCTGCACTGTCTTAGGTGTTCAGACTGTCCCGGCTTCATGGAAGCCATTTTGCTGCTGCTGCACCTCATCTTTGGATGAGGGGGAATTTCCAAGTCAGGGAAGAGAGATGTGGCTCTCCTCAACCTGCATGGCAATCCCCTTTACTTCACCATCCCTCCAGGGTGGCTATGGCTCATTTCAGAGCCCTCCAATGGGGAGAGCTTGTGGAGCTCACAGTCCTCACTTCTGATAGTGCCAGAAGTACAGCCAGAACTCAATTATTCTGGGCTTTAATGGGCTACTAGTTTGTCATAATTTTTTAAAACCAGATGTTTCCCCAAATTTGATGGCTTACTGATATACTGGTCCACATTACACAAAGTTCCAAGTCAGAGGACTATTGTTCTAGAGAGCTTCTGTAGAACCATTGGCATCACAGTGTAATGTCCTTTTATTTCGTGTTCTGTTAATGGTACCTGGCCACACAAACATTAACCTTTCTGTAAGAAGCATATCTTTTCTAAATTATTCAGAAAGATAGCAAATTTAGATTAAAATTCTATGTGTAATAGAAAAACTAAAAATCTAAACTCTCCTATGAGTGTGATTCCTGGTGATTACATAATATATATGTTTATATTCTTTTCCTGGCAATAAGACACTAGTGGTTTGGCATTGCCTTCTGCTGGATTTATTTTTTTAAATTCTAATTTAGGCTACCTCTAGTACCTCTATTAGACATGCTGAGGGTTTGCAGACTGGTATTTTGTGGCAGCATTATGCATTTATACTGACTGGCACACAGAACAATCTTTTAAACAGGGCAGCAGCAATATTTTTTTATTTATTTGTAAAACCCGCCTTTATTATTTTGACAAATAACTTAAATGGCAAACATCCACCACATTCATCCTCTGCATTTCCACACAACAACCCTGTGAGGTGGATTGGACTAAGAGAAAATAACTGGCCCAAAGTCACCTGACTGGCTTTTATGGCTAAGATATATAGAGCTTAGTTTTCATAAGTGCTTTTGGGTAAATATCTTAGAAGTGAGTAGTTAGAGCTATGCCTTATACAAGGATTTACAAATGGTGTAACCGAACTGAACTCTTTGCTAAGCAAAGGTATTTTTCATTTAGATGAATATTGAAGGAACCTCTAAATCACAGGGAAATAAAAGGAATGCTTTGGATTAACTTTTAAGCATCACATGAATTTCAGTGGAAAAAGTTATTGCCTATATAGGCATTTTCTGCCTATATAGGTTCTTTTCAAAGCAAAGAGCACTGTCTTCCACACCTAAATACGACATTCTTCATGTACTCAGCCTTTCCACTACTACCAATCTTGACCTTGATTACAAGATAATACAGCCTTTTTTAATCAGCTAATATAGCTTGAAAAGCAAAGGCAGAAACAGATTTTTGTGCTCAGACCTGCTCAATCTTTATTTGGTTCCTTGAGCTAAGAAAGCAAAGCGAATTAGCCCTCATCATATTAGAAAAACATATGCTAGTGGAAAGGAAGATTATGCATTAATCTCCCCAGAGGAGAAATGACCATGAAAATTATACCAGCTTGCAATTTCTACAGAAAGCAAACAAAACAAAGACATATCTCAACAAATATTCTGATCCATTGCTTAATTTGCAAGAAAATGAATTTTCTTTTAAGAAGACATATACAACTTTTTGTTATGCAATATGTAAGTTACATCATCTTTTAAAATTAAAAACATTATTTGTTTTAGAGTCTAGGACTAGCAATCTATTCATGCATTTGTTTCTGAAGTGGGAAAGGTGTAATACAATTTTTATTGCCTAATTTTCATGCAGGGAACAATTTATCTGAAATGAATGAACTGTCAATATCATTGTATAGCACAGGGGTTGCCAACCTTTTGGACCTCAGGGACCACCAAACTCATAATTTTAAATCCCACAGACCAGAGGCCCTGGGAAAATCCCAAAAAAAGTCTGCAGGAAAATTCCCCACCCTGTTTTCCTACCGATCGATTATTCTTTATTTGGGATTGCAGGATATCATCTCCAGCTCCATTCTCAGGGAGGGGGGGAGGGAGAGAGGGTGGGGAGAGAGGGACTAACTGACTTGTGGCACAAGCAGCAGAAGTCTTTCTTTCTCTCCCCCAAACTCCACCAGAAACGAGTTTTTGTGAGACTTGTCATGCTGGCGCAGCCTCTTGCAGCAGGATGCCTTGCAGGGTCACAAAGACTAATTTCTGGCAGAGTTTGGGGGAGAGAAAGAAAGATTTTTTCTGTTTTCCTTGTGTGCAGCCAAAAGCAGGGAAAAAAAAGAAGCAGAAAGAAACGGCCAGGCGAGGTGCATGGGGCAAGTGGAGCAAGTTCCCCCCCTCCACCCTTTCCCCCCTCCCCTATCTAATGTTGTTCACAATGCAAGTCTTGTGTTCCCATGGGCCATGTGGACGGTGCAACCTTGTGTTCCCATGCAACCTGGGTTAATTGCTTTGGGGGGGTGCTTAGAGGGTGACATTTCTCTGCGGACCACCAAAATTTTCTCGCAGACCACCAGTGATCCTCAGCCCACTGGTTGGTGACCACTGGTATAACAGATTCCAGATATTTCAAAGTTAGGGTGTGGGGTTTTTTCTTTTATCTGCTAAATATTTTGGAGATTTCAATGCTGGATTAGAGAAGTTACCAAATATACCAGCCTTCCCTCATTGTGCCAGACTGATTTGGCAAATAATTTTTATCTATCTAATCTAATCAGAAATGAGCCTCTAAATAAGCCATCAATTAATGAAAAAATACTTCATTTTGTTTCATTTTTTAGAAACCATTTTGCCAAAATATAAATGGATTTGGGAGCAAATGACCCATAAAAAATTATTCAAATTATGGTGTTTCTGTCAAAGTTTAGATATCTCACAATTGTCCTCACAATTGTCCTCACAATAACTTGCATTAAAAAAAAAGATAAGTATCCTTTTCTTTCTTGAAAAGGATACTTATCTTTTTCTTACACTTTTGGGATTAAGCATCAGGGGAGGATGTTGGGTTGTTTCAGTTTAGGAACATTATTCAAAGAATGATCTCCTGGGAAGGACACTCTACTTTTTGAATACAGCATGAAGTTAATACCAATATTGTAAGGGTAGGTACACTAAAGGAAGAGATGAATACATAAAACTTCTGACCCCAACTTTTGTAGCTTCAAAGCACAATTCCTAGCATCCCTGTCTATTGATCATCTGGCTGAGGCAGGTGGGAGTCCTATCCAAAACATAGCTGAGGAAGATTACACTATAACTAATATGGTGCATTCAGTAGAAGCCTTTAAAAATTCATTTCTAAAATATATGGAGAATTAAGAGGTGGGTTGTGAGTAAAAACCACACAGGGAAGCAACACTAAACAACTTGACTTGCTCCTCAGCAATTTATTGTACAGTTTAACGATAACCACCCAACCAACCTGTTTGTCATGAAGATTTGTTTTCACAGAAGCCAATTCGGTTCAAGAAATAAGAGCCGCAGTTTGCTCTCGGCTTATAAACCATTCGGAACAATAGACAGTATAAACGGAATACTGATATACCACCAGCCATCCAGGCGGTTTTCATTCCTGTGCAAGGCGAGTCAGGAGAACGCGAGATTTCTTTACAATAAAGCGTAGCTGCTACTGACAAACACTTCCAGACAGCCGCCTTTTCTGGAAACGATCACCTGGCCTGGACCATTTAATAAACCCTTGAAAGGAGGAGGGCGACGGGAATAGAAATGGGAGTACGGCCGCCGCAGCAGCAGGCAGGGAAAGAAGACTGAAGACTCCAGTTTAGCTGAGCTGGGGAATTGAGGACTCACCTGAAAATATCATTTGGACTCGACGTCAGTAGACATTCTCACCTGCCGGCCTCATAGCAAGGCATCGAAAAACCAGATCCAGAGATCGGTCGCTAATGCAGGCGTCTTTTGGGGAGTCGAGGAGACAGCAACCGACTACGTAAGCGTGTCTTGCGGAAACAAACAGCTTCGCACCGGCTGTTTTGCAGAGGTTTGGTAAGGCGAAGATAGCGCATGGCTTATTAGTTACCGAGTCCTGTTTTTCCCCGCCCCCAGCAAAGCTGCTTTGTACTTCATTTTGAGCGATTCTCCCCCCACCCCTGCAATCATCCCCGCCCAATACGACATTTGTCTTCTACAATGTGGTGACGCTCTCCCATCCCACGAGCGTCTCGAACTGCACTGGTTTGCTAGCGGAGGAGACTCCCCCTCCTCGTGTCAGACTATAGAGGGTGCCTAAATGTTCTTCGGTTGAAGGCGGCCCGCAGGTAAATTTGGCTGCATTTTGCGAGAGCCGCTCTCCGGCCTCGTGGAAGACCGGATTAAAAAAAAAAAACAATGTAGGAAAAGGAAAGCAGTGCTGACAATGATCTTAAGTGGCCAAAATAGCCAAGGATGCTCCTTATAGGCATGACTCAGATTGAGGAGAGTAAGGAAGCTCTTGTTTAGAATTTAGCTTTGAATTCAGTAGCTGCATTCATCAAAGCAATCAGGTTTAGCTATTGTTTTAAGGGATGGATGCACAATGCTACTGGATAATAACAAGTAGGATTTGGCCTTACTACAGGGCATGAAGCGAGCCATTATTTTGGAAAACAGGTCAAATGACCTTTGCTTAATTTTCTTCGTTTGGATATGGCAAAACAGCTTTTTCCTTCTTTCTCTGTGTCTTCCTATCCAGTATATCTTTCACTCAGAAGATTCCCCAGACCAATCAGCAGAAAGAGCTTCTGGTTGGCAGAAAAGATGCTTCTATTAACAGAAGAGGTCCTTCCCAATTCCCTTCCAACCTGCAAATCCTGAATTATATGCCTTTCCTTATTGCTGGTTTAGAATGCTCTTCAACCCTCCTTGAGCTGGCAGAAAACTATTACCAGCAAATGTTCCTGCTTTCTTGACTCTATTTTAAGTCATCTAATTGCAGTAGATGACAAAGACTTACACTTAGTGACTATCCTTTGAAAGTATTAAAAGAGGGAGGGAGCAGGGACAATATTAACAGGAGCAGGGGAAATATTAACATCTATACAGTTAGGATAATATAGACCTGTCTCCTTGTGGACTTGGGATGGGGTAAAAAAATGCCATGAGAATATGACAGAATAATTTTTTTTGCCAAGGCATCATTGCAGTGCCATGGCTAGCTGCAAGTAGATGCACTGTGAAATCTAGAAGAGAACAAAGTCAGCATATATGAAATCTAGTTCTGATCCAACCACTACAAATTAAGCTTTCTCTCCCATTTGGTTAAAATTAGAAAGGCAGCACACATATTCTTGTTTCAGATCAGGATGGTTGAAAGAATAAGAGAGAAAAGGAGAGGCAACATTGCTTATAAGGCTTCTCCCCAATAGCATCAAATGAGCTGTTGGAAGAAAAATCTGGTCCAGTTCCAAGCCAGGAGAAATGCACTGGAAATAAAATGGAGGCCAATTGGAAAGGAGTCTGTTTATTTGGATGCCAGAAACTTCAATGACAGAAGCATGGTTCTGGGGCTGCTGACCCCTTGGCTTAGGGAATGGATTGATTTTTATAGGGTTCTAAGATGCTCTAGGAGTTATGCAATGTAGTGAGCTTTTGCTATTTCAATGTGGTGGGTGAATAGAATAGAATAGAATAGAATAGAATAGAATAGAATAGAATAGAATAATTTATTGTCCAAGTGTGATTGGACACACAAGGAATTTGTCTTGGTGCATATGCTCTCAGTATACATAAAAGAAAAGATACATTCATCAAGAGTCAAGAATCATAAGGTACAATACTTAATAATAGCCATAGGGTACAATAAACAATCAAATCATACTAGGAAACAGTCAAAAAAATTGTTAGGATTACAAGCAACAAGGTTACAATCATAACAGTCATAAGTGGGAGAAGATAGAATAGAATTCTTTATTGACCAAGTGTGATTGGACACACAAGGAATTTGTCTTGGTGCATATGCTCTCAGTGTACATAAAAGAAAAGATACATTTGTCAAGAGTCAATAATCATAAGGTAATAATAGTCATAAGCAATCAAATCATGCTAGGAAAGAGTCAACATAAATTGTAAGGATACAAGCGACAAAGTTATGGTCATACAGTCACAAGTGGGAGGGGATGGATAATAAGGAGTGATAAGATTAATAGTAATAGTAATGCAGACTTTGTAAATGTCAGTGTTGAGGGAATTGTTTAGCAGAGTGATGGCATTGGAGGCATTGGGGGAAAAACTCCTTGTGTCTAGTTGTTCTGGTGTGCAGTGCTCTATAGTGTTGTTTTGAGGATAGGAGTTGAAACAGTTTATGTCCGGGATGTGAGGAGTCTGTGAATATTTTCACAGCCCTCTTTTTGACTCGTGCAGTATACAGGTCCTCGATTGAAGACAGGTTGGTAGTAATTGTTTTTTCTGCAGTCCTAATTACTCTCTGAAGTCCGTGTCTGTCTTGTTGGGTTGCAGAACCAAACCAGACAGTTATAGAGGTGCAGATGACATACTCAATAATTCCTGTGTAGAACTGGATCAGCAGCTCCTTGGGCAGTTTGAGCTTTCTGAGTTGGCGCAGAAAGAACATTCTTTGTTGTGCTTTTTTGATGACGTTTTTGATGTTAGGTGTCTATTTTAGGTCTTGTGATATGAAAGAACCTAGAAATGTGAAGGTCTCTACTGTTGATACTGTGTTGTTTAGTATTGTAAGAGGTGGTAGTATGGGAAGGTGTCTCCTAAAGTCTACCACCATTTCTTCAGATTTGAGTGTGTTCAGTTCCAGATTGTTCCAGTTACACCATGAGGCAAGTTGTACAACCTCCTGTCTGTATGCAGATTCGTCATCTCGAATGAGACCAATCACTGTTGTATATCTGAAAACTTCAGTGTTTTAACAAATGGATCGTTTGAGATGCAGTCATTGGTATATAGGGAGAAGTGGAGAAAGCACACAGCCTTGGGGGTGGTGGTCCTGTGCTGATTATACAGGTATCAGATGTGATTCTGCCTAGCTTCATCTATTGTTTCCTGTCTGTTAGGAAGCTTATGATCAACTTACAAGTGTGTTCAGGTACTGCTAGCCGGTTTAGTTTAGTTAGAAGAATGTCTGGAATGATGGTATTGAATGCTGAACTGAAGTCTACATAGAGGACCCTTGCATAGGTGTTGTAGGATGTAGTGCAGAACCATATTAACAGCATCATCTGTCGATCTATTTGCTCAGTATGCAAACTGCATGGATCTAACAGCACCTGATGGTTTTCAGGTGGGACAGCACAAGCCTTTCAAAGGTTTTTATAATTACACATGTTAGAGCAACTGGTCTGTAGTCATTCAGTTCCCTGATGGAGGGCTTCTTTGGCACTGGGATGATAGTAGAATGTTTGAAGTAAGAAGGAACATAGCACATCTCTAGTGATTTATTGAAGATTCAGGTGAAGATGGGGGCCAATTGGTCAGCATAGACTTTTATTATTTATTTATTTTGACTTGTATGCGCCACTCTCCGAAAGGACTCGGGCTGCTCAGATAAAAACACGAACAATAAATTATTTAAAAAGAAATTAAACTAGACAAGCCAAAATACAACTATAAAACCGAATTAAAATCGAATTTAAAACCCACCCTCTCCCCAGGAGATCAGTCCAGCCTGTAAAACAACTAGGTTTTTAGATCGCGGAAAGAGGAGAGATCGGAGCCAGCCGGAGCTCAACAGGTAGCTGATTCCACAAGGCAGGGGCCGATACAGAATAGGCTCTTCCCTGGGGCACCGCCAGCCGACATTGTCGTGCGGACGGCACCCTGAGGAGTCCCAACCTGTGTGCTCGCACAGGGTGACCGGTATTTGATATCAGCAGGAGATGCTCCCGCAAGTACCCCAGACCCATGCCATGAAGGACTTTGAATGTTAACATCAGAACCTTGAATCACACCCGGAGGGCAACCGGCAACCAATGCAGCTCGCGGGGAGGGGTAACATGGGAGTATTGGGAAACTCCCATCACAACCTGCGTGGCCACATTCTGCACCAGCTGGAGCCTCCGGATGGTATGCAAGGGCAGTCCTACATAGAGAGCGTTGCAGTAGTTGAGTCGGGATGTAACAAGTGCATGAGTGACCATGCAAAGGGCATCTTGATCCAGATAAGGGTGGAGCTGGTGAACCAGCCGAACCTGGGCAAAGGCCCCCCTGGCCACGGCTCCCACCTGCTCCTCCAAACTGAGCTATGAATTCAGAAGAACCCCCAGGTTGCATGCCCTATCCACAGGGGGTAACACCTCTCCCCCTATGGCCAAAGGTGGAATATATTCACTGGAGCAAGATGCCCGTACACACAGCCACTCAGTCTTGGCCGGATTGAGCTGTAGTTTGTTCCTGCCCATCCAGATCTGTACCGCATCCAGACAACGGGACATCACAGAGAGGGCATCACTGATTTGGTTTGGGGTGGAGATGTATAACTGGGTATCATCAGCATACATCAGCATACTGATGATACCTCACCCCGAAACCCCGGATGATCTCACCCAGCGGCTTCATATAGATGTTGAACAGGAGGGGCAAGAGGACCGACCCCTGCGGGACCCCACACATGAGAGCCCTTGGGTTCGACCTCTGCCCCCCTGCCGACACCGATTGCAAACGCCCCGAGAGGTAGGAGAACCACTGCAAAACAGTGCCTTCCACTCCCAACCTCTCAAGGCGCCGCAATAGGATACCATGGTTGATGGTATTGGCCAGAGAGATCTAATAGGACCAGGACAGAGGAAAAACCTCTGTCGCACCCCTCCAGAGATCATCCACCAGTGCGACCAATGCCGTCTCTGTACTGAACCTGGGCCGGAAGCCTGATTGATAGGGATCTAGATAGTCCGCTTCATCCAGGAAAAGCGGAAACTGTTGAGCCACCACACTCTCAACAACCTTAGCTAAAAGCGAAGGTTGGAGACTGGGCAAAGTTGTTCAATATGGCAGGGTCCAGGACAGGCTTCTTCAGGAGGGGTCTCACCACTGCCTCTTTCAAGCCAGCGGGGAAAGAGCCCTCCCTTAACGAAGCATTGACTACTGCCTGGAGCCAGCTGCGTGTGACCTCCTGGCGGCATACACCATCCAGGAAGGGCACCAACAAACATGTGGTGGAACTCAAACATCGCATAATCCTGTCTACTTCATCCTCGGAAACAGGATCAAACTCAGCCCAGATGATATCGGCCAGACTTCTTTCTCCTCCCTCCTCAGACCACTGCAAATTAGAGTCCAGCCCCTCCCGAATCCGAGCGATCTTATCCAACAGATACTGACCAAATTCCTCAGCCCTACCCTGCATATGATCCAACCCCGCCCCCAGATGTAAGAGGGAGCGGGTGACCCTAAACAGGGCAGCTGGGCGGTATCTCTGGCTATGAGAGCGGAGAGGTATGACCTTCGCCACCCCAAAGCTACCAGATAAGTCCTAATATAGGCTCTTAGCTGGGCTCAGTCGATTCAGAGTGGGTCGACCTCCACCTGCTCTCTAACCCCTCCCTAGCGCTTCATCTTCCTGAGCTCCTCCGTGAACCAAGGAGCCGTCTGGATCTGCAGCAGTGAGGGGCGCATGAGGACAACTCAGTTGAGGGCCTCAGTAGCAGCCTGTTGCCAAATGGCCACCAGTACCTTGGCTGAGCTGTGGATAAGGGAGGCGGGAGCCGTCTGGAACCTTTCAGGGTCCATCAGACATCTGGTAAACCATCTCAGTGGCTCCTCATCCCAACAGTGTGGGGCCGCTTGTTGGAAGATCAGCCGCAAGAGATAGTGATCTGACCTTGCTATGGGTTGGACATTCACGGTGCCCACCCCAGATCACTACAGCAACGTTCCGAGACAAAAACAAGGTTGAGTGTGTTGCCCCCTTCATGTTTAAGCAAGAAGGAGTTATCTTGTCTGGCCCTGCTGCTTTTCCTGGCTTTTGTCTGTGAAATAGATCTTGCACTTCTTTTTCTGTGATCACCAGAGGCTGTGAACCCAATCGGTTGGGGTAAGTTGTAGGAGGCTTGGCTGTCATTGGTGTGTTTGAAATGGAGGTTGTAGAGATAGGTGGCTGTAGTTTCTTTTCAAACCTGTGGTAAAACACATTCAGATCATCTGCTAGTTGATTTCCTTCTGCCTGGGAAGGAGGTTTGCTGTAGCCAAATACGTTTTTAAGAGTTTTTCACATGTTTGCTGGTTCATTTGTTGAGAACTGATTCCTTAACTTTTCAGAGTAGCTTCTTTTTGCTGCTCTGGCCTGATCTACGTTTCTGGCCTGATTGTATAGAATTCTGTCACCTTTTCTGCATGCTTCCTCTTTGGAACAATGTAGCTGCTTAGGTTTAGCTGTGAACCAAGGTTTATTGTTACTATATATTTGCAGCTTCCTTGTTGGTACACACAGGTCTTCACAGACGCTGACATATGATGTTATAGTATCTGTGAGGTCATCTAGCTCTGCACAGGTATCTTCAAAAACATTCCAATTAGTGCAATCAAGGCAAGCCTGAAGCTTCAGCCAAGTCCACTGATTTAATTGTTGGTTTCATGGTTTTAAGTCTTTGTCTGTAAGCAAGTACAAGGTGAATCATGCAGTGATCAGAGTGTCCCACAGCTGCTCATGGTAAAGTTAATCCTATTATGTCCTAAAGGTCATGTCCTGTCCTTCTTAATCTCATCGGCTGGAGCTGAAGGTGTTTTGTTTATGAATAGACTAGCAGGGTACCCGTGCTTTGCTACAAAACTATGTGATCGGGCAAATTTTTGGGGAGGAAAATAAGGGGGAAACTGTGCTTCTGCCTACCAGCATCTATCGGTATTCATCTGGCTAGTGTCCCGTCAGTGTGTGAGAGAGTTCAGGGTTGTTTGGAAACTGAAACAGTATTTGCTGTGAGCAAGAAGGAGACAGCAAGGAGGCTGGGCTTGGCTTAGCTCAACTGCAGTTGGAAGATATTTCTTTTCAGGTGGGGAGGGGGAGTAGAAGTCCTTAGTATCAGAGCGTGTTAATAATAATATAGGAAATACTAATGCTCTGATGGTCATTTCAAAAAATTCTTTGCTAGTGAGCACCTAGAAGCCAAGAGGAACATATGTGCCAAATTTCAAGTTTGCAGGCTTTACAGTTTTGAAGATTTCGTGATGATGTGTGAGTGATATTTTGCTTTTAGATATATAGGTTCCACAATGGATGTCCCTCTCATTGTCATCATCACCAACAAAGTATATCTGGAGAAATGAAGGTTGCTGCTGAGGCCCCACCATGATACTCACTATCCTGTGATAGACTTGCCTCTGCACTTTGAATGTTGGCATGAAATTTCCCTCCCTCGCCTCTCTGGCTCCAAAAGATGCCATTTGGAAGCATCCGTTGTACTTCCAGATAGCAGAAAGAAAGTGCTTTGCCACTGGATGCTGATGGGTGAGAAGGCTGTGTAAGGGTTCAAGGGAGGGCTGAAGGGGAGGAAGCTGGACTTTACCACCACTGCAGCACATCCTGGGATTCTCATCTTGTCACTTGACACCAGGCACAAGGTTACCGAGGTCCGAGATCAACAACCTTTTTCCTGGAATAATGAATCTGAGGTTCATATTGAAAACCAGAGAAATACTTATTAGTCCAAGGCATTGATCTCATTTGTGACCGATTAACGTAGGGATTATTAGATGTATACTTTCTACAGCCTGTCTACTGACTTGGGGATGAGTTTGATGATACTTGTGTGCAGCTTCTCTTGTGCTTTCCTAATCGCATCTGTAAATCTTTTTCTGCATTTTTTGCCTCTTTTCCCTTTAACTGGTGTTACAGTAGAAGGAACAGATTTGTCTGAACTGAGGAGGAAAATAAGTGGAAAAAATTCTGCCTTTGCCTACCAACATCCATAGGTATTCATCTGGCTAGCATCCTGTCAGTGTGTGAGAGAGTTGAGGGGTATTTGGAAACTCAAACAGTATTTGGTATGTGAGCAAGGAGACAGGAAGGAGCCTGAGCGTAGCTTAGCTCAACTGTTCTGTAGTAAAGCTGCTTCCTGCTGTGAAAATAAAACTGAAACTGAAACTCCTCTGGGGAGGGGAAAAAAACTCCTAGCAAGTGTGGAACAGATTTCTTTTCAGGTGGAGTAGAATTCCTTAGCATCAGAATGTGTTAATAATAATATAGGAAATACTAATGCTCTGATGGTCATTTTGAAAAATCCTTTCATAGTGAGCACCTAGAAGCCAAGAGGAACATGTGTGCCAAACTTCAAGTTTGTAGGCTTTATGGTTCTGGTGATTTTGTGATGATGCATGAATGCTTTTTCGCTTTTATATATATAGATTGGCCCAGTCTTTCTTAATGGGCACAAAATATCTATCGATAAAGTCTTGAGGTTTCTGCTGGAGGCTATTAAAAAAGACTGGGGCTGCTTTCTGCCTTTAAGAATATTTTCTCTGTTTCTCCTTTGGGAAAATATTCTATCCTCCTCTTTTAATGTTAAGAATAAAGAATATTTTAATCTGGGGAAGGAAGGCTTACAGAGCCATGGCAGAAATATTGGGAAACTTCCACTTGAGATATTTTGATTGAAGTGAAAATAATTTCTTACTAGATTTAATGAGATTAAAAACAGTCTTAGAAAATAAAGTAATCTTGATTTGGTGTAGTAGAGACAATGTCTATTATGATTTCCTCTTGGGATTTGAGTTCAGGAAAGATGGGTTTTTTTCTCTCTTCCTGGGAACATGGCTAACGGAACAAACCTCTGGGGAGAAATCTCCAAAGGATTTTCCCCTGGGATGTTGCTCTTCTGCCTTCTAACAGAAGGGACTGGCATTCCATCAGTTTTTATGACCCACCCGAAGAACTTCCCTTCGGAACCCTTCAATAGAGCTGTAAGCCTGCAAATGGTTTCTGGAGTTAAACTCCAAAGCCAACGGCATGCCAAAAGCTGAGAGGGGAGAATCTGCAATCTGTTCGGGGTTGAAGAAGCCACCATTTTGAAATTCATCTTTCAAATGGACAGTAAGTTATGCCTTTCTCTTCTTAATCAACTTCAACAACTGTTAATCTTCTTTTAAATCAACTGAAAAAGAGGCTCTTTGTAACTGCAACCTGCTACATCTTTTTAAAGACTCGCACCATTTTAGGGATCTCTTTTTGTCTCAGAGAACAAAGAAAAAGGCTGTTAAGGCAAGCCAAATAAGGAAATGCTGAGGGGGAAAAAAGCTGACAGAGAAAGATAAAGATTGAAAGCTATGATTTTAGTTTACTATTGTAGTAACTGGTAGCTTGATCTTCTTAGCAAATTACTTCTGAGATGCAAATGTGGAGAATGTTATCAAACTGTTGAGGCAACTTCACAAGTTGCTAGTAGATGGTGGTGCCTAACTAGGAAGGTGAGGCTCTCATTCCTGGAGCACTATCACCCTATAAAGCCACCACCTGCACCAGAAATCACCTTTAAAGCTGTTGCCTGCGCCAGAAATTGTGAGTAAACCGGAACCCAAAAAACACTGGATTCCGAAGCCCTGAGCCCTAGCGGAGCTCAAGCTAGCCGGAGCTCTTGAACTGGGTCACTTGGAGACAGCAGAGTGCAAACAATGCACCTTCATTTAAATCCCCCACACAGCTGATCGGAATACCTTCCACGCCAGACAACGTGTCTCCATTCAAATCCCCCACACAGTTTCCCCAGAGCCACAGCAGATAGCTGGCAGGGAGAAAGAATGAGGGAGGAGAGACTAGGAGAAGGACAAAACTAGTAGAGCGCCCTGAGAGAATTATAAACAGAGATACTGAACTAAGTGGAGATTCTGAGCTGGCCGGAAGACTTGAGAGGCAGAATGAAACTAGCTTCTACCTCACCAGGAAATAATCAATTAGACACCATTAAACAACTACCTCACCAAGAAACAATCACTTAGATGTCATTAAACCAGTGGTGGTATTCTACCGGTTTACAAAACTTTAACTTTCATTCCTCCATTTAAATTACCCAGCTGATTAGACATTTAAATCCCCACACAGCTGATTGGACAAGCTCCATTTAAATCCCCACCCAAATCTCATCCATTCAAAACTCCTAAGTAGATGATTGGAGAGTTCATTCAAATCTTCCCCATTCAAATCTCTAAAGCAGCTGATTGGAACATCTCCATGATCTAATGAAAGGTAACTGATTAAAGTGTCTTCCATGGAACACTAACAAAGCTCCTTCAAGCAATGCTTCCTCTTTAAAAAACAAAAAACAAAAAAATCAAACGTGGCTTTAAGGAAAAACCAAGGAACTTTTCACTACCAACCTCCAATACTTCACTACCTCCATTATTTCATTACCTCAAGACTTATTATTGACAGATAATGCTTTGTCTAAAATAATTGATTTATCATTTAATTAATTGTTAAATGACCACTAATTACTGATTTATTGATTGTGATTTAATACTGTATAATTGATTATCTAGTTGATTGATTGATTGATTTTTTTTAGTAATAAATAACCTTACTATTGATTTGTTCTCTAACTTATCAATTACCATATATTAATTACCAACATTCATTAAGTAACTGTCTACCTGCCATATTAATTTAGCTACTATAATTGTCTAGTGTACTATTGTCATTGACCATGCCAGCCCAAAACTCCAAATCCTCCACCAAACATCAACAAAAGAATAATATCTATACCAATGACCTCCAAATCTCCTGCACATGCTTCAAATATTTTGAAACTATCAATGAAAGCAAAAATAACATTAAATGCCACCTATGTGACAATCAAGTCCACCTCACCTGTTTAAACTTAACCAAAAACCTAGCTGATCTCCTAAAAACATCAGATACATTTCCTTGTCTATGTCCATCATGTTTATCTAAGCTAAATAAACTAAGTACCCTGCCTGTCAGAGTTGAAAGCATAGAATCATTCATTCACTCAATAGAAGAACGCTTACTAGCACGTTTTGAAGCAACTATACAAGCAAGCCTAATTTCTCTCAAAAAAATACAGCACAGATAAGCGAATACCTAACAGCTCAAAATCAAATCTCAACTCAACAACCACTACCACAGCTACTACCTCAACTACAATCACAACTACAACCAAAAATAACCATCAAACCACAGCCACAAATAATCACTATCCCATCAAATAATACCACAAATGATATCCCCTTACCCATCAGAGACATCATGGAATGTGATCAGAAACGTCCAAATGCCATTTTATTTGGTCTTGAAGACACCAACGAATCAGATGATATCACCAAAGTTCGCAACATCATAAGCAACTCCAATACAACAAACATCTCTCCTGAAGGTATCATTGAAATAACCAGAGATGGCCCTGAGTTCAAATACAATGACGGCTTAGTGGCCCCAAGATTTTGTAGAGTTGTTTGCAAAAATGAGTCCAGCAAATGTATATTCATTCATACAATAAACACCATTGCTAAAACCAATCCCACCCATAACAAACTTCGCTCAAGACCAGACTTATCCATACTGCAAAGAATCTGCTCCTGTGAACTCTGTGCAGAACTCAAAAAATGTCTAGACAATGGAGAGAAGGACCTATAAATTGACTACCGTGTTGATTGTATTAAAAGTAAGTCATACAACCCACAACTCAGCATGCAACCCTACATCATCCAATCCACTATCACCCAAAACTAGGCATGCACATCCCTAACTACTCAATTCCAACTACAACTGGCCTTACATGCAAGCTACTCAATGCAAGAAGCCTTGTAAATAAAATACCTGAATTTCTCCTCTTACTAAATACGGCTAAATTCAACATCATATTTTTCTGTGAAACATGGCTCAACGCATCTCTCCCTGACCCCATTACCACAGTAAGAGACTATCATGTTTACCAATCAGATCATGAAATCCATAGAGGAGGTGGTGTTGCTATCTTCTATAAAAGTCCCTACATCTAAAAACATCCAAGTTACCCAGGAGCTTGCTCTTCCTGAGACCATCGTCTGTGAACTGTTCTTAAATATGACATTTTGATTCTTACTATGTTACAGAGCCCCTGATTATGACACCGAACATGTAAACAAGTTAAATTCATTACTAACATGGGCAACCTCCTGCCCACATGCTTTTATCTTTCTTGGTGACTTCAATCTACCTCGTATTAATTGGACCCTAAATGAATGTACAGCTGAACCCATACATGCAACCTTCTACAATGCTGTACAAATCTGGGACTGGAACAACTAGTAACCAACAACACTAGACTTAACAACTGCCTCAATCTCATCTTCTGCAACAGTTTGAATTCAATTTATGGAATACAAATAAAAGAACCCTTTTCCAACATTGACCACAGCATGATTGACTTTTGTCTCAACATATGTCCTCACAAAAATCATCATAATGACAGGATACTCAATTATAACTTCAAAAAAGGTAACTATGATCTTATAAACAACTATCATCTCTTGATTGGCAAATTCTATTCACTGGATGCAATACTGTCGAAGTCCATTACAGTGTATTTTTACTTGAAGTCAAAAGAGTCATCAAACTATATGTACCAATAACAACTCCCAAAACCAAAAAAATCAAATTACCTATAACAATAAGGAAGTTCCAATCTAAAAAGAAATCCCCTTGGCAGAAAAACAAATGTGGCCATGTTGCCAATTTTAAAAGCCATACAAAAACTTATACCACCAGATAAAAACTGAATGCACCAATTATCACATTAAATGATAGGAAAATCTTTTATGCATGAATTCCACCTGTGCTTTCTATAATTTTGTAAGCAACAAACTTAAAGACTCAAGGTTCATCCCACCCCTGAAAGGACCTAATGGTAAAGACTATAATGATGACACCATTAAAGCCAACCTCTTTAATACATTTTTTGGCTCAGTCTTTGTAAACAGCAATGGATCATGCCCAACATTTCCTAGTCGAACCACAGACAACTGTGTATAAATGTAATTTAAAAAAAAACTACCATGATCTAATACATATCAATTTTACAGAAGATAATGTTGAAAAAGCACTACGCAATCTAAAACCATCTCTATCTATTGGACCGGATGGAATATGTGCCTACTTCTTAAAAGAGCTATCCACTGCCATAGCAGAACCTCTAAGCATAATCTTTGAAAAATCTTTCAGGACCAGCTCCTTGCCAAACCTATGGTCACTACCCATGGTCATCCCCATTTTCAAAAAGGGTGACCCCAGTCTAGTTGAAAATTACAGACCAATCTCTTTATGTTGCGTCACCTGTAAAGTCATGGAATCAATTATTAACCAATCCATTATCCTCCACTTAGAAACAACCTACTCTCTAACAAACAATTTGGTTTCAGAAAAAAATTATCCTGTAATCTGCAACTCCTACACTGCAAAAACATATGGACTACACAACTTGATCAGGGCAAAGCAATTGAAGCTATTTACATAGATTTCTGTAAAGCCTTTGATTCAGTGGTATACGACAAACTACTCCTAAAACTAAAATTTTATGGCATCTTCGGACACCTGCATAACTGGATAGATGCATTTCTCTCAAACAGGCAACAAATGGTCAAAATAGGGAACACCCTATCAAATCCTGTACCTGTCAACAGTGGTTTTCCCCCAAGGCAGCGTTCTAGGACCATGTAAGCACTGGACTTTCCCCTTCAATCGAAAAGAACGAACTTCTGGAAATAAGCATTTCAAAAGGAATTCTTTATTGAAAGGGAGTGATTCCAGCACTAGTCAAAGCAGAGTCTAAGTGCTCCCAGGCATGCAGTAATAGATAAGGGGAGTTAGGACCCCTCCCCTTATTTAGATGTGTATTTTCTCAAACAAGAACCATCATGTTAATTGCCCCCTCCCCTTCTCTGAGAACGTATCTTTTGAAGAGTTCCCAGGGAGTATCTTCCAGAGCTGGAATTTTTATGGCCCCTCTCCATATCTCTTCAAGAGGTGACAAATTTCTGGACATCTGGCTCCCATCCTCCAGTTGTATATCGTGTAGATTATTACAGATTCAATATAAGATTTAATGTATTCAGGAATCTGCCTAAGTGTTTTGGGAAATAGAAGCTCTACTGTAACAGGATTAATAGTTCTGGAGATGGAAAATAGCCCAATGAATTTTGGTCCCAGTTTCTTAGAGGGTTGCAATGATTTTAAGAAGTTTGTGGACAAATATATGCGGTCCCCAACTTTGAATGGTTTAGGATCGCAGCGTTTTTTGTCCGCTTGAGCTTTAAAAGCTGCTCTAGCCTCTTGTAAGGCTAGTCTGAGTGGCTTGCAAATTATTAATCCACTCCTTAAGGGAGGGAATTTCAGGTTCCTTGGTGGGTAATTCCAGCATGGGGTTGAATTCTTGGCCTGTGGCTACCTGGAATGGGGTGAAACCAGTGCTGCTGTGGACCAAATTGTTCTATGCTACCTCTGCAAAAGGAAGGAGATCAGTCCAATTGTTCTGTTGGTAATTAATAAAGCATCTTAAATATTGTTCTAATATGTTGTTTGATCTTTCAGCCCCGCCGTTAGTCTGGGGGTGATTGGATGACGACAACCCCTGGGTGGAGCCTAATAGGTTTAAAAACGCCTGCCAAAATGTGGATGTGCATTGTACACCCCTATCTGAGACAATCCTTTGGGGAGCTCCATGAAGGTGATAAATGTGTATTAAAAACATCTTTGCCAAGGACTTGGCTGTTGGGATCTTCTGGCATGGTACAAAATGAACCTGTTTTGAAAAAAGATCAGTTACAACCCAAATGACAGTATTCCCTGCACTTTCAGGGAGCTTCACTATAAAGTCCATAGAGATCTCTTTCCAGGGTGCTGAAGGTTCTGCCACTGTTTGTAAAAGTCCAGGAGATTTTCCTTGTCTTCTTTTTGCAGCAGCACAGATGGGGCAACTAGCAACATAGTTTTCAATGTCCTTTTTGAGAGATGGCCACCAAAATTGTCTTTTGATGAGGTGCAGGGTTTTTACAAAACCAAAGTGCCCCGCTATTTTTGAGTCGTGGCAACGTTTCATGAGGTCCATCCTCTGGCTGGCAGGGATGTAAAGTTTGTTTTTTACCCAGGCTAGACCATCTTTGAGTAAGCAAGTGTCTTTGTTAGCCTGGAGCCAGTGGTCCTTAAGTAATACCTCCTTAAATACTGAAGTCATTGCATTGTCAACCAGTGATTCTTTCTTCTCTTGAGCCCGGGTGATTACTTTGGCTGCAAGTTGGGTTGGTTGGATCATGGGTTTTACAACTTCAATCTTTTTGCTGTTGTATTAGGGTTTCCTAGACAGAGCACCTGCCAAGAAATTTTTCCTCCCTGGGAGATATTTGAGAGTGAAATTAAACTGTTTAAAATGTTGAGCCCACCTTGCTTGTTTTTCTGAGAGTTTCCGTGGAGTTTTCAGGGCTTCTAGATTTTTATGATCAGTCCAGACTTCAATGGGGATTTGGTTCCCTTCTAGGAAATGTCTCCATGGGAGGAGTGCCCATCGCACAGCATATGCCTCTTTCTCCCATATGACCCATCTTTGCTCAGTTCCTGTCAGTTTCTTGGAAGTAAGCACATGGTTGTAACTGTCCACATCCATTCTTTTGGAGTAGAACTGCTCCAACTGCTACATCGCTAGCGTCTGCTTGGATGACAAATGGTTGTTCAGGGTCTGGGTGTTTCAGGATTGGTGCTGCTGAGAACAGTTGTTTAAGTTTTTCGAATGCCGCCTGGCATTCCATCATCCAGGTAAGGGGTTGCCTTGGTTTGGGTTTCTCCCCCCCCCTTTTGTTTTTAACAAGTTCATGATGGGGAGGACGATATTCGCAAAAGCTGGAATGAACTGGCGGTAAAAGTTTGCAAAACCCAGGAAGCTTTGGAGTTGTTTGCAAGTATGGGGCAGCTCCCAATCGATGACAGCTTTTACTTTTTTGGGGTGCATCTCTATTCCCTTGTGGGATATTCTATATTCCCAGGTAGTCAATTTTTTTTGGTGGAATTCACATTTAGAGAGTTTTGCATATAGTTTGGCATTTAGGAGTTTTGTGAGAACTGCTCGGAGTAATTTGATATGTTCTTTTGTTTCGGTGTAGATTAAAATATGGAGATAAACAACAACTCCATTGTACAAAAATTCATGGAGGGTCTCATTAATTAATTGCATGAACACGGCAGGTGCTCCTTGTAATCCAAAAGGGAGCACTTTAAATTGGTAGCATCCCAGTGGGGTGTTAAAAGCCGTCTTCCACTCATCCTCTTCCCTTATTCTAATGCAGTAGTATGCCACTTGTAGGTCTAACTTTGAAAAAAAAATCCTTTAGAGAGGTGGGCTAACATGTCTTTCATGAGGGGGAGTGGGTACATATTCTCCACACTGATGGCATTAAGATTTTGGTAATTAACACATAGACGCACCGAGCCATCTTTCTTTTTGAGGAATAATACTGGGGCTGCTATTTTTGGTCGGGTAGGTTCAATGAAACCCCTTTTTAGATTTTTATCGATAAATGCCCTGAGTTCTTATAATTCTCTGGAGGACATGCGGTACATTTTCGGTTTTAGAAGTTTAGCCCCTGGTAGGATGTCAATGGTGCAGTATGTGGCATGATGGGGTGGGAGTTCATCAGAAGCCTCCTCGCTAAATACTTGGGCTAAATCCTGGTACTCGTTGGGGATGTTAATGGGTTCAGCCGGCTGACCAGCCATGGCTGGTTCTCTCTCCTCTATTCCCTTTCTTTTCTTTTCCTCTGGGCTGTTTGCAAATGCTACATGTTTCTGGAAATGTACGGTTCCTCTCTTCCAGTTTATTTTTGGATTCGGTTTCCATAGCCAGGTGAGTCCTAGTACTAGTGGCCTTTCTATTCCTGAGGCTACAAGGAATGTGAGCATCTCACTATGGTTCCCTAGTCTTATTTTCAATGGTTCCATGGCAAAACTGGCTGGCTCCCCCCCTCACTATAGTTCCATCTAATTGGCAAAAAGTGATAGGATTTTCCATTTTCCTTAATTGGATTCCCAATTTCTTTGCTAGGGAGGGGTTGATTAGGCACCGGGTGCATCCCGAATCCAGTAACGCTGCAACTTCCTCCCCCTTCCCTCAGCTGGGGATAAACAGTCTTAGGGGTAGAGTGATTGGTTCAATTGGGTCACTTACCAGTGGGTCATCTTCCAGATCGCTTTCAGACTGGCTCAGGTCTCCTCAGGGCATTTGGGGTTCTTCCTCTGGGTTGGGAGGGACTGGAACCTCATAGCTTCTCAGCTTTTCAGGCCAGTTTCTTTTCCTTGAGGGTTGGGTTTTCCAGGTTTTCCCCCTGATGGCTTTCTAGCAGGGGTTTTCGAATGGCATTCTACTGTGCGGTGCCCCTCTTTTCCACACTTAAAGCAGCCAGCTGGTCTTGGATTCATGGCGGTTTGGGGTTTGAAAAATTCCTGCTTTCCCTGGGATGGGGATCTTCTCCAGACCTTGCCATTGCAGTACTGGTTTCGGGCCATGTCTATCTCTGCCTCCTTTGCCATCAGGTACCATTCATGCAGAAGTTTTGGGGCCCCACGGGCCGGGCAGGCAGCATACAGGTTGTCATTGAGTCCATCTTTGAACCAACAGACTAGGATATCTTCTGGCTAGTCAACTCGGCCAGCCAGGTCATGAAATGTACTCAGCTACCGGACGGTGGCCTTGCTTTATGACTCTAATGTGGTCGTGGGTTTTTCTATCGGCAAGGGGGTCTTCGAAGCGGTGGCAAAGGTTCAATCGAGGTTCCACAGTTCTGGGGCATTGACGTTGGGGAGAGTTACCATCCATCTGGCTGCTGCCCCTTCTAGGGCCAGGGTAACAACTCGCACTCAGGCCCCCTGAATCGGGAAATTCCGCCCGTATTCTTCCATGTAGGTGAGAACTTGCGCCAGGAAAAATCCTAGTTTCTGGAGGTCCCCATCGAATTTTACCCCCAAGGACGGGACCTTTCTCTGCAGTTGTATGTCTCCAGGTTGCCCGGGGTTAATCCCCTGCTCTGGGGCAGCAAGGGGTTGGGTAGCTGGTATGGCTGCTAGTCCTTCCGCTTGTTCCACTGCCCGATCATTCTCAGCTGGATCAGGGGTGACGGCTCAGGTCCTTCCAATTTCTGGTTCCCTCGTTGGTGACCTGGTCCATCCCTCACATTGAGGTCCTCCAGGGCTTCCCTCATGAGGCGATTTATGTACCATTTCAGTCGGTCATCTGCTGGTGGTTCCTTGACCCATTCTTCCTGATCAGATAGGGCATCCAGCTCCAATTTCCACCCGGGTTTATGGTTACCCCAGGTGAGGGTTACTCCCTTGGTTCTTCCATCCCAGCTGTCTCTCTTTCCTACGCCTATAGACCACAGGGGCTTTGTGGAATTTTCACCGGCAGTTTCACTGTCTTCGATGGGGTACACAAAGTCAGTGTCTGGCTGGGTAGTTGTTGAAGTTTCTTCCCAGCATTCGGCTTTCCCTTGCTCCTTGCTATATTCAGACATTTTTGCAGGGTCCCCTCGGTAGAGTGAAGTTTAAAAAAAAATCCTGTCTGGGTTGACCTCTATTGCAGATTTTGCTTTATGTAAGCAGTGGACTTTTCCCCTTCAACTGAAAAGAATGAACTTCTGGAAATAAGCATTTCAAAATGAATTCTTTATTGAAAGGGAGTGATTCCAGCACTAGTCAAAGCAGAGTCTAAATGCTCCCAGGCATGCAGTAATAGATAAGGGGAGTTAGGACCCCTCCCCTTATTTAGATGTGTATTTTGTCAAACAAAGATTCAACATGTTAATTCCCCCTCCCCTTCTCCGAGAACGTATCTTTTGAAGAGTTCACAGGGAGTAGCTTCCGGAGCTGGAATTTTTATGGTCCCTTCTCCGCTTGCTATCTCTTCAAGAGGTGACAAATTTCTGGACATCTGGCTCCCATCCTCCAGTTGTATATCATGTGTAGGTTATACAGATTCAATATAAGATTTAATATATTCAGGTTACATCAAAAAGGATTACTTGTACCAACTTCCCCCCACCTTCCTCTTCCATTGAAGAGTGGCAGATACACGAATCTGACAGACCAACTCTCTTTATACTTTACATAAATGATTTCTGTGATCATATTAAGAGCAACTCCGTTCTCTTTGCTGATGATGTAAAGCTATTCAACACCACTGACCATATTGCTACCCTTCAAAATGACCTCAACTATGTGTCAGAATGGTCAAACAAATGGCAACTTCAAATCTCAACAAACAAATGCTCTGTCTTACATATTGGCTAAAAAAATAAAAAAATAAAATACAGGCTAAATAGTCAAGACCTTGTTGATGATTCAAACTCTGTCAAGGATCTTGGAGTACTCATCTCTAATGATCTAAGTGCCAGAGCCCACTATAACTACATAGCCAAAAAGGCATTAAGAGTTGTTAACCTATTCCTGCATAGCTTTTTCTCTGGTAATATCACACTATTAAATAGAGCATACAAAACATTTGCTAGACCAATACTTGAATACAGCTCATCAGTCTGGAATCCGCATTACATAACAGATATTAATACAGTCGAGAAAGTCCAGAAATATTTCACAAGGAGTTCTCCATTCTTCTACTCGTAGCAGAATACCTTATGCCACCAGACTTGAAATTTTAGACCTAGACAACCTAGAACTATGCTGCCTTCGGTCCGATCTAAGTATAGTACATAAAATTATCTACTGCAATGTCCTACCTGTCAATGAATACTTCAGCTTCAACCACAACAATACAAGAGCACACAATAGATACAAACTCAAGATAAACTGCACCAAACTTTATTGCAGGAAATACGACTTTAGCAACAGAGTGGTCAATGTCTGGAATACTCTACCTGACTCTATGTTTTCTTCCCCAAACCCCAAAAACTTTTAACCTTAGACTGTCTATTATTGACCTCACCCCTTTCCTAAAAGGTCTGTAGGGATCATGCATAAGTGCACCAGGCTTGAAAAAAACCTTTTGCCAGAGAGTAAAAATCTTCCAAACATCCCTGTTAATTAGAGGTGATAGACTGTGCCTTTCTTAGCTGTCAATGCTGATAAAACTAAACCCGGAAAGTAATCTAAGAAACATTTTTATTTATAAAATAAGAAAACCTAACGAAGCTCCATACTTGCAGCCTCCTTAATCTCACACCAAAGGCATATAGAAAAAAAGAACAAAGGAAAAGTACAACGGAAGTTACAGGAAGTGAAGTATAAACTTTTACACATGCGCAGTAAATCAAAACATCACAAGACTTTCTTATCTCATTACTATGGAGACAAGATAACACAGTGCTGGCCAGCAGACACCTGCTTGCTATAATATGAACTTAGAAGCTGAAACAGACAAACCAAAGAAAAACGCAGTGACACGTGCCTACCATTCCTGTCCTATTGTTTCTTTTTTATTTGTATCCATTTCATGTATTCATAACCATGCTTATACCTATACCTGTTATCTAATACTTGCTTGACAAATAAAAAAAACTCACTGAAAATGCAGAAGAGTTTATTGCAGCTTTGGAAGAATCAAATATTAACTTTTACTACTATTGTTCAAATGTAAA
Source organism: Naja naja (assembly GCA_009733165.1). Lineage (NCBI taxonomy): Eukaryota > Metazoa > Chordata > Lepidosauria > Squamata > Elapidae > Naja > Naja naja. The sequence goes on along the minus strand of CM019155.1, from coordinate 59,934,176 downwards.
CCTCTCAACACAACTGAAAGAAGAGCATTGAGAAAAAAGACAAATTTAGGACTTTTTCTTTAAGAACATTAAGTTTGAGGATCTTGTGATAAAAAGAAAGGCCTATAAGTCTTTGATTAAACTTCCAGAGAAGAAAAAGATTTTACTCAATGAGGATAAGCTGGAAGGACTGACTAAAACTTAATGAGTTAACTGGAATCAGGATGGATTTTTCTCTGCTTGATACGTGCAACTGAAATAAAGGTTTCATTCAAAATATGAAAATGTATATTTTTTTTACATACCATATTTTTTGCAGTATAAGACGCTCCAGACCATAAGATGCACCTAGCTTTTGGGGAGGAAAAAAAGAAAAAAACCTGCCTCTGCCTCCCAGCATCCATTTGGCTAGTGTCCTTGCAGCAAACAGCCAACAGCCTGGTCAGCTTCAGCACATTATCACAGCCTGATGTAATATGTGCAGCTGATTAGCAGTTGGATCGGTCTCCTGGAATACCGCCTATCAGCTGTTCCAGGCTGTGGGGATCATCACTGGTCGTCACCACCATCATGCCCATTGCTGCCACTGCCTCTGCATGCCCCATTTTTTGCCTCCCACATCCCGTTTTCGGCCTCCTTATGCCCTGTTTTCAGCCTCCATGTGTCCTGTTTTTGACCTGTTCCAGGTGGTGGTGATCACCACTGCTGCCAATCACTGCTGATTGCTGCTGCCATCAATCACCAGACAGATAAAACCCATTTACAACACATACAGCAAATGCACAAATAAAACAAACAAACACAATTTTTCTTCTAAATGAGCTTAAACATTCCCTCCTGACAAACTTGGGCTGTTCTTAAAGGCACAGAGAGAAAAGTTGGAGTTGGTTATGCGCATGCCCAAGATGGCGGTTCGGCAGTGAGTGGGCTCTTTCGGGCGTTTGGAGGTTTTGGCGATTACTGAGAAAAAAGGCTTGCCTACTGTTGCTGGTTCCCTTGGAGTCATCCCTGGACGGTCGTGGGATGCCGCTGGTGCCGTTTTGGTTGAAATTGGGCCTGCAGTTTAGTGTTCGCTGAGATTCTCCCCCCGCGGCCTCTGAAGCAGCTGTAGGATTGCTGGCTGGATTGGAGGCGTGGCAGCAATGCTGTTTGTCTCGCACCGCTTGCCTCACAGAGCCCCGGTGCCAGGAAGCTTTGGCGCCTGTGGCGATGGCGATGGCTGCTAAGGACCCAATGTCGCCGCTAGTGGTGGTCGTCAGCTGTTTGGTGCTGGCGGCGGGTGTGGCGGCACTAGGATCTGACGGCGGCGGTGGTTACGACGGCCTTGGCGATCTGGGATTCAGCTGCGGCACCGGGGGCTTGGCGCCATGGAAGGCAGCGGCAGTAGTGGCGGTCTGTGGCCTGTGGTGGTGTGGCAACCACAAAGAGTCCGATGACGGTGGGACTGCTGGCCCAACGGCCCCCCCTTTCTCCTGTTTGTGGATGGGGGCAGCGTTTCTGCAGGGGTTTGGGCCTCTTGGCCCATCCTCGAAGAGCTGCCCCTTCTCCCCCGAAGTGAGAGTTCTGGGAGAAAAAGACCTACGGGGAGGGGCGGAGGCCTGCAGGTCTGGAGGGAACGCCTTCCCAGGAGGAAGGCGTTCGCGGTCACAGCCCAGGCCGGGTGAGCCGGTACTGCCCCGGAAGGGGTAGTGGGCCGAGTCTTTGGTGGAGACCCCCCCCAAGGAGGGATGGTGCCGTGGCTCTAGACCCATGGTCGTGGCCATCATGCGAATGCTGCACTGTTTTTGGACTCCTTTGGACCTGGTCATCCCATGCTGCTCGTGGGTTCCATCTTTGGCCACTGTCTCCTTGTCTTCTATTGTCACTCTGGACTTGTTTGGCACTATTGAGGGTGCCCGGTTCATCTATACCATCTACCCAGACCTGTATCCTGCCTCCTCTCTCCAGGGCCTGGCTACTCCCCATTGCAGTGAGAGGGCAATGGGAGGACTTAACCCCCCTGCAGTGAGAGGGCAGGGGGCTGCTCAGGACTTTTGCCACAAGTCACTGTGGTGGCAGAGCAGTGACTGGTCTATTTTGACTCTGACCTTCGGCAGCTGTGAGGGAGCTGCTGATTGTGGACTGTTCCCTGACTATCATCGCCCGGCCCTTTGTATTGTATTTCCACCTTTGCAATATTTCCATCTAACCAACTACCTCCTGTACCGATTTGCCCAGAGATGTGTTTGTCAAACCTGCCTATTCCCTGCTGGAGCTACAGGCCCTCCAGATGGTCCCCCTGTCTGTGAAGTGGCCCTTTGGGCTGTCAAGAGCTTACCTTAATGACGGATCCTGGGATCCCAAGAGGTGGCATGCTGTGACCAAGGGTTTAAAATTTAAATTTGGCAGGAAGGGGAAACTTTTAAATTTCTTAATTGGTCGTCTTAATGGGTTAGGGAGGGGGTGGATGGGTCTTTTTGCAGCCCGGGGCATGGTGGGGGTGTGGAGCTTGGGGGCCGGTGGGGCCCCGGGGTCTGAGGTGGGGACCGCGATTCCCAGGGTGGTTGGGATTGGCAGGAGACGTCGAGGCATAGGGCCATATCATGTGTTGGGGCCACCTGCCATCTCTGTGCGGTTGCGCTCCGACCCTATGGCCTCCTCCCTAGGGGCACGGAACTGGGACCCCTGGGCTTAGGTTGGTGTATTTTAATGCCAGGTCCGTGGCTAATAAGTCCTCCCTCCTCCGTGAGATCATTGAGGAGGAGGCTGCGGACCTGGCTTGCATCACCAAGACCTGGTTGGGCCCAGAGGGTGGTGTCCCTCTGGTTGAGATGTGCCCTCCAGGTTTCCGGGTTTTGCACCAGCCATGGGCCCAGGGAAGGGGTGGCGGGGTGGCCGTGGTTATCTGGGAGACCTTGTTTCCAAGGGAGGTCATGCTCCCAGAAATAGGTGGGAGACCCTCCTCCTGAGGTGGGGGCCTAATGGTCGGGTGGGCTTGCTGCTCGCATACCTCTCCCCCAGCTGTGCGAAAGCAGCCCTGCCTGGGCTCCTCAATGTCCTCTCGGGGGTGGCGGTGGAGTTCCCGGGCCTTATAGTCCTGGGGGACTTCAATCTGCCCTCCTGGGGAACGCAGGTTTGGCCCAGGAATTCATGGCTTCTATGGAAGCCATGGGCCTGACCCAATTAATTGACCCAATTAATTCAGGGCCCGACTCATGAGGGGGGAAACACTCTTGACCTAGTTTTTGTCTCTGAGCAGTGGTGTAGTGACAGAGGGCAAGCCACTTTTGTGGCATTGCCCGTTCCATGGTCTGATCACTATCTCCTATGGCTGGTCTTCCAACAGGCCACCCCCCACTGCTGGGATGAGGAGCCACTTAGATGGTTCCCCCAGCGCCTGATGGACCCTGAGAGGTTCCAGGTGGAACTGGGGTTTTTTCCCTCTTCCCTTGCCCACAGCTCTGTCGAGGATCTGGCGTCTGTTGGCAACAGGCTGCTTGGATGCCCCTCACAGACGGGTTGTCCCCATGCATCCCCTCACAGCGTGGATCCCGGATGGCTCCTTGGTATATGGAGGAGCTCCGGGAGATGAAACGCCGTCGGAGAGGTTTAGAGAGCAGGTGGAGGTCCACCCGCTCCCAGTCGATCGAGCCCAGCTAAGAGCCCATATTAGGACTTACCTGGTAGCTATGAGAGTGGCGAGAAGGTCTTATCTCTCCACCCTCACAGCATCCGCAGATAACTGCCCAGCCGCCCTGTTTCGGGCTACCCGCTCTCTCCGTACAGAGGGGAGCAGACCCATTGCGGGGAAGGGCTGAGGAATTTGGTCAATATCTGTCAGATAAGATCACTTGGATTCGGAGCAGGTTGTCCTCTGATTTGCAGTGGTCTGAGGAACGGGATACAGGCAGTCTGGCCAGTGTGATCTGGGATGAGTTCGATCCTGTTTCTGAGGATGAAGTGGACAGGACTATGCGGTGGCTGAGTTCCACCACATGTTTGTTGGACCCGTGTCCTTCCTGGCTGGCTTATGCTGCCAGGGAGGCCACCTGCAGTTGGCTCTGGGCAGTTGTCAACACTTCATTAAGGGAGGGTGTTTTCCCTCCGCCTTGAAGGAGGCGGTGGTGAGACCCCTCCTGAAGAAGCCTGCCCTGGACCCGACCGTGTTAGACAACTTTTGTCCAGTCTCCAACCTTCGCCAAGGTTGTTGAGAGTGTGGTGGCTCAGCAGTTTCCACTTTTCCTGGATGAAGCGGACTACCTGGATCCATATCAATCGGGCTTCCGACCTGGTTTCAGCACGAGACGGGTGGTCGCGCTGATGGATGATCTCTGAGGCTCGGGACAGGGTTTTTCCTCTGTCCTGGTCCTATTAGACCTCTCAGCAGCTTTTGATACCATCGACCATGGTATCCTTTTTGCGACCCAAGGGGTTGGGAGTGGGGGCACTGTGCTTGGTGGTTCACCTCCTACCTCTCGGGCAGTCCATCGGTATTGGCAGGGGGGCAGAGGTCGACCCTGAGGGTGCTTTCTTGTGGGGTCCCTCAGGGTTTGCCCTTCTCTGCTATTTAACATCTATAAGCCGCTGGGTGAGATCATCCGTGGTTTTGGGGTGAGATTCCATCAGTATGCAGATGACACCCAGCTGTACATCTCCACCCAACCAGATCAGTGATGCCCTCTCCCTGATGACCCAGTGTTTGGATGCGGTACGATTGGATGAGCGGGAACATGCTTGACTCAACCCGCCAAGACTGAGTGGCTGTGCATACCGGCATCTCGCCCAGTCAGGAATATCCATCTTTGGCCATAGGGGAGTGGTGTTGCCCCCTGTGGAGGCCGTGGAATCTGGGGGTCCTCCTGGATGTACGGGTCCGGTTGGAGGAGCAGGTGGGGCCGCCAGGGGCCTTTGCCCAGCTCCGCCTTGTTCGTCAACTACACCCATTTCTGGACCGAGATGCCCTGACAGTCACTCATGCCCTTGTTACCTCTAGACTCGACTACTGCAACGCTCTTTAGGACTGCCCTTGCATACCATCCGAGATTGCAGCTGGTGCAGAATGCGGTGGGCGGGGTGGTGATGGGAGTTTCCGATTCTCCCATACCCCTCCTGCCTGCCTGCATTGGTTGCCGGTTGCCTCCAGTGAGATTCAAGGTTTTGGTTTTAATATACAAAGTCCTTCACGACATGGGTCCTCAATATTTAGGGAGACTCCTGCCGATATCGAGTGCCAACTGCCCTGTGCGAGCACATAGGCAAGGACTCCTTGTGGTCCTGTTGGCTGGCCAATGCCAGCTGGCGGTCCCCCGACAACGAGCCTATTCTATAGTGGCCCCAGACCTCTGGAACCAACTCCCCCTGGGGCTCCACCTGGCCCCTGACCTCCGCACCTTCCACCATAATTTGAAGACCTGGTTGTTTGACCAATCTGGGCTGTGACCCTTCTTGGGGGGATGGTTTTATATTTTTAAGTATTGTAAATTTGTCTTTTGGGCTTGTAAATTTGGTTTAATCTTTTTTTAATTATTGATTGTTGTTGTTTTAGCTGTGAGCCACACCGAGTCTTCGGAGATGGGGCGGCATACAAGTCCCAAAAATAAATAAATAAATAAATAAAAAGGGGGGGGGAGGGACATAGTTCTCCTTTTCCTGTTTTCCTGGCCAGGCAAACTAGGGTGAAGGTATTTTTCTTTTCATTGCTTGTTTTAACATTATTTTCTAACAGAATTTAAAATTTTTGTCTCTAGGGATTAGAGACATTTAACAGTTACATTTACCTCAGGGGCACACAAAGATTTTGACACACATATACACAAAGACAAGAGAAAGTCCAAAGAAAAGAGACAACATAGCACTTACACACCCTGTTAATTCTCACTGCAAATCATTGTTAACTTAAATTAGAAAGGCAAAAAATCTTGACAAACATATTAACTGCACAGAGGGGGGGAAATCAACATTACTATAGTGTTTCCCCCAAAATAAAACCCAGTCTTATTTTCTTTTGACCTCTGAAATAAGCATTCATGCTTATTTTGGGGGGTCTCTTATTTTTTCCAATATAGGAGGATGTGAGTGCAGGGGCCAATGGGAATGGAAGCGCTGCTGCCACCAGCCCTGCCTTCTCCATCCCACCATCTGCTTGCCCGCAGCTGCAACAGGCCAAGCCTCTTGGTGCATCCTGGCCTACACCTGCCCTGTCTGCTGCACCTGCTGCTGGTGGCATCTGGGCTGGGCTGCTGTCCATGCTGCTGCTGTGCAACCTGCCCTGTCTGACCTTAGCTCTGGCTGCCACTCTGCTGCTGCTCTCATGGCACCTGCCAGCCAGGCTCTCAGTGCATCCCGGCCTCTATACATCTTGCCTGCTGGCTCTGCTGCTTCTGGGAATTTCTCAGCCATGGTTGGCATTGTACTGGTTGTGGAGCGGCTGCCCATACTGCTGCTGGCTCCACAGGGATTCTTTGCCCTCCTGGCAGGGCAGCTCCTGTCTGGTGTGGGGCGAGTCAGTTCAGTTCTATGATTTTAGGAGAATAAGGCTAGCCTGTATACTTGACTATGAATGTGGGGGTGCAAGTGAAAGTCATTTCTTATTAGATTTAATTTGATAAAAACAGTCTTAGAAAATAAAGTAATCTTGATTTGGTATAGCAGAGACAGAGAGACAATGTCTATTATGATTTTCTCTTGGATTTGAATTCAGGAAAGATGATTAAAGGCATTTACCTCTGGTTCTGTCTACTATGAATTAGAATTCAATGGATCTTATTGCTAACTACTGTTGGATATGAATGGACCGGTTATAGACATCCCAGTCAGAAAGAAGGAAAAGTTTTAAAATGCCATTTGCATAGGCAAAGAACCTGGATAGATAATTTGTCCAAATTTTGTCAGGTTTAAAATTTTCTAATCATTTCTTTTTTTAAATAAACTCAAACAAATTGGGAAGGAAGGAAAAACAAAAAGGGAAAGGGGGGTAAACGATTAAAAATGATTACATCATCAACAGTTTGTGGTTCCTTATTTATCTCATTATTTTGTGCCATATTTGCAATTAATCTTTAGTGCGAATATCTAATTACTATTATTAACACTCCTCATTCACAATTTATTATTATTATTGTTATATGGTCTATCTTCTATCAATCCACTCATACCAACAGTTCCAACTTGTATAGTACTCTGATACTTCTTTATTTTTTAGTGCTAGAGTTAATTTATTCATTTCTGCACAGCTTGATATTTTCTGAATAATCATTCCCTCAGGTGGAGTATAGGGTTGTTTCCAGCATTGTGCGAAAGCCAATCTAGCTGCCATCAATATATGTAATATTATATATTTAACTTTGTTTGGAAATTGTCTGTTGAGAATCCCTAATAGGAAGAATTCTGGTTTGAGTTCAATCTGCTCAGACGCAATTTCCTCCAACCATTTCTTTATTCTCAGCCAATATCTTTGGGTTTCTGTACAACCACGTGGTAGAATGTTCCTTCTTTCTTTTTACACTTCCAGCATTTAGGACTCATGTTGGGAAACATCTTCGCTAATCTTAAAGGGGGTAGATGCCATCTATAGAACATTTTATAAGCGTTTTCTTTATATGATGCCGATTTTGTAATTTCATTGTTTCTATTCCAGATCTCCTCCCATTCTGTTAGAGTAATGCTACAGCCTATATTCCTACTCCAAGCTATCATATTACCTTTAATTATTTCTTCCTCTAATTCTATCTCTAATAAATAGTTGGAAATTTTTGTTATATTTTTTTTATCTGGGCCTAATAGAATTTTATCTAATTGTTGTGGTTTATTATAGATTCCAAAGTCTTTCATGTCCTGTCTATATCTATTCTGGACTTGGAGATATGCCCATTGGTCAATTCGTAACCCTTGTTCCTGGAGGTCTTGCCATAATTTCAAATTTCCTGGTATATCCAATAGATCTTTATACTTTAACATCTTATTAATGTCCAAATTATTCGGGTGAATCATCGCCTCCATTGTTGAGAGCCAGATTGGGACCTTTAAATAATGTTTTTTCCTTATTTTGTTCCAATTGGCCAATAGAGAATCTCTAATTAAGTGTCTATGAAAATATTTTTGTTTGGTTTTCCCTATATCCCAAAGGAAGGCGTGCCCCCCTCTGTAAATCATGGCCTTCTAAAGTTAGTATTCTTTTATTAGATAGATTCACCCAATCTTTCAACCATACTAAGGAAGTTGCACAATGATATAACTCCCAATTTGGGAGGGCCATACCTCCCCTGCTCTTCATATCTTGCATTGCTTTTAAGTTTATTCTCGGTTTTTTCCCTTGCCAAATAAATTTTGCAATTATCCTATTAAGTTCCGCAAAATAGTTTTTGTGTATTTTAATTGGTACTGTCTGAAATAAATAGGTGAATTTAGGGAGAATGGACATTTTAATATTGGCAATCCTCCCTAATAGGGAAAGTTGCAGTTTAACCCATGTCCCTAGATCTTTCTTTACCTGTTGTAATAATTTGTCATAGTTATTTTAGTGTCTTACATTGTGCCATCAACCATATTCCTATGTATTTGATTTTCTTTACCACTTGTAATCCCATCGTCTGTTCTAGTTCTGATTTCTGTTTTTCTGTTAAGTTTTTAGTTATTAATTTCATTTTCTTTCTATTAATTCCTGCAACTATTCCAAATTGTTCTAACTCATTCATCAGTTTCTGTCCTTTTTCTATTGGGTCCTCAATAAAAAAGACCATGTCATCTGCAAATGATTGCAATTTATACTCTTCTTTCTTAATCTTTAACCCCATTATTTCCGGATTCTGTCTGATTCGAGTTAATAGTGTTTCCAAAGATAGTATGAAGAGCAGAGGAGATAACGGACATCCCTGCCTAATTCCCTTCTCTATTCTTGCTGATCGGGTATATTCTCCATTTATTATATTTGCCTTTTGTGTGGAATAGATTGTAGTTACAGTATTTTCAAATTTAGTGCCTAAATTCATATTATAGATTTGTTGGATTAAAAATTTCCAATTTAAATTATCGAAGGCCTTCTGAGGATCCAGGAATACAAGGGCTACTTGTTTGTCTGGATGGGCTTCATAATACTCCAAGACATCTAAAAGTATTCTTAGATTGTTCCTAATTTGTCTGTTAGGAAGAAATCCATTCTGATCTTTATGTATATATTTGTTCAAGATCCTTTTTAGTCTATTTGCTATGATGGTAGTGAATATTTTATAATCAGTGTTTAACAAAGAAATTGGTCTGTAATTTTGAATAAGTTGGGGGTCCAAATCCTCCTTCGGAATCAGCGAATTCAGTGCCTCCCTCCATGAGCCTGGCATTTTAGCTGCAAGTAAAACATTATTGTAAACTTCCACCATGAGGGGTCCTATTTGTTCTCCTATTGCTTTGTAGAGTACCCCTGGGATCCCATCTGGTCCCGGTGCTTTGTTGTTTTTCTGGTTATGTATTGCTATTTCCACTTCAGACCAAGTGATATCTTTAGTTAGTATTTCTTTCATTTCCTCCCCTATTATTTTATCTTTTGTTTCACCCAAATAGTTCCTTATCTTATCCTCATCTACCTCCTCCTTTTCATATAAATTCCCAAAGTATTCATATATAATTTCTTTTTTCTGCTCTATCCCATGTTGGGTATCCCTATTTCTATCTATTAATTGGTGAATTAGTCTTTTTTCTTTTTTCTTTTTGAGTTTGTAGGGCAGCCATCTCCCTGGTTTGTTAGCCTGTTCAAAGTATATCTGTCTAGTTATATTCAAATTTGCCATCATTCCCTCTTGTTCAATTAAATGCAATTTATGTTTAGTTACTGTTGTTTGATTTTGCAATCTAAGATCTTTTGGGGGACTTTGTAATTGAATTTCTAATTCCCTAATTCTTTGTTGCAATTTGTTTTGTTCTGCATATTTTTCTTTATTCCTCTTGGTGGTGTATGATATTGTTATGCCTCTTATTACTGCCTTCATGGTATCCCAGATATTTTGTTTTGTGGTTGCCTCATTATTGTTTTCCTTTAAAAAGTAATTTAATTCTTCCTTGAGTCTATTCGTAAATTCTTTTTCTTTGATTAACAGAGTATTTAACATCCACCTTTTCTTTGGCTTTTTCCTACCTCTCCACAATAACTGAATCAGATTGTGGTCTGCCCATTCATTGGGTAAAATTTCAATCTCTTTTAATTCGTTCACTATTTCACCATTCATCCATGCAATATCTATCTGAGTCCAAATTTGGTGTGGATTGGAATAAAATGTAAATTGCCTTTTCTCCAGGTTCAGCTTCCTCCATATATCTATCAAGTTCAGCTCAGACATCATTTCCACACATGATTTTGGTATCTGTCTCTTCTTCCCTTTCTTCCCCCCAGTGCTGTGATCTTTTTGATAATCCACAATGGCATTAAAGTCCCCCAAAATACAAATATTTCTTTTTTCTAATCCTATTATTCTTTCATGTAAATGTTTAAAAAACTCATTTTGATTTCCATTAGAGGTATAAATTATCACTAATAGCATTGGGATTGAATTGATCCAGATTTGAAAAACCAGAATTCTTCCATTGGGATCCATCCATATTAAATCTGCTTTCATGCTATCTTTTACATATACTGCTATGCCTTTCTTTTTTCCGGGGTCTGCTGGTGCAATATATAATTTCCCTAACTTCGGGCATTCTAAGTATTTTTTATCTGACTTCCTTATATGAGTTTCTTGTAAGCATACTATATCTGCATTTTGTTTAATTAATTTGGCTAATGTTCTTTTTCTTTTTATCGTGGAATTTAGACCATTTATGTTGATTGATAGTATTTTCTTTTCCTCTTCCATTATCTAATTAATTCTCGCTCTTTGCCTTGTAACTACTCCGAAATCTGTTTGACCGGTAGTGTGTCCTACCTTCTTCTCTTTCTTGTTGTTGTCGGGAACTTTTCTGGTTTTCTGGAATCCCGTCTCCCTTCTTTTGATGGTCCTGGTCTTCTTGGGAATTTGATTCTAATTCATCCTTGCTACTCTGCTCTTCGGGACCTACCAGTTGTTCATAAAAATCTTGAGCTTTTTCCAGAGAGTCTACCTTAACTTTTCTTTCTTCCCATGTGATTAGCATCCCCTCCAGAACTAGCCATTTAAATACAATACCTTTTCGGTTTAGTTTGGCTGCCAAAAATTTATAGTTTTGTCTTGCTTCTCTTACTCTTCTTGGGATTTGTTTAAGAAACAAAATTTCTTTATCTTTATATTTAATTGTTTCTTCTCTAGATATTTTGTATATAATATCTTTCTTCTTGCAAATTGTACATGGACTTCTTTCGGGCACTTGTGACATCTCACATAATTTGTACTTATTCTATAGACTTCGTCTAACTCTCAAAATATCATCTTTATCTCTTTCCAGTCCTTCCCCAAGTATTTCCGCCATCACCTGTTCTAGATCTTCTTCTTTTGATTCCACTATATTTTGGAATCTCAAATATGCTGCAGCCTTGTCCATCTCTAGATACACCAGGGAGTCTTCTGTTTCTTTACTCACAATGTTTAGGTGTTCATCTACCATTTCCAGTTTCCTTTCAGTCTGTTCTGTTCTTTTCTCTACCTCTTTTATTGTCAATTCATTTTTCTCCAGTGCTTGCTGTATTGTTCCAATTTTCTTGTCTAATTTAGAAATATCCATTTTCATTTCTGCTTTTAATTTCCCCATCTCTTCTTTTAGTTCATTTATATCTGCTCTTGTCTCTGTGTGATTTTTCAGCATTATTTCCTGTAGCTTTGACATAGATTCTTGTAAGGTAAGAAGCATCAAGTGGATATTAGCATTTGTGATAGAGGGTTGTTTCTCTGATGGTAGTGATTTCTCAATTGTCTTCTGTGACATCGGTGAGGGTATTGCGGTCAGAGTTGTTAAAACGCACTTGACCTGGTTTTTATCTCGGGGCAGTGGTGTAGTGATCTGGGGGTGGATCTCCCTACCCCTATCATGGACAGATCATTATCTCCTGAGGCTGGTCTTCCAATCTGCTGCTCCTCGCTGCTGGGATGAGGAGCCAATACGATGGTTCCGCCCCAGGCGCCTGATGGACCCGGAGAGGTTTCAGACGGCCCTGGGGTTCTTGCCCACCTCCCTTGTCCACAGCCCGCCGAGACTTTGGTGGCAGCCTGGCAAGGCGGCCTTGGCAGCCGACCAGGTTGTCCCCATGCGGCCTCTCCCTGCCGTAGACCTCGCTTGGCTCCTTGGTTTTCAGAGGAGCTTCGGGAATGAAGCGGCAGAGGAGACGCCTAGAGAGCAGGTGGAGGACTAGTCGCTCTGAGTCTGACCGCTCCAGCTAAGAGCCTATATCAGGACTTACCTGGAAGCGATTAGAGCAGCGAGATGTGCTTACTTCTCCACTCTGATCGCGTCTGCAGATGATCGCCCTGTGGCCCTGTTTAGGGTCACTCGCTCCCTCCTGCAATTGAGGAGGGAGGGACCCCTGGGCAGAGCAGAGGATTTTAGTTTACATCTAGCAGATAAGGTTGCTCAGATTCGGGCTGGCTTGGACTCCGACTGGCAGGATGTTGACGATAGAGTGGCGATGAGTCTTGTGGATCCTATTTGGGTTGAGTTTGACTCTGTCTCCCTGGATGAAGTGGACAGGATCATGCGGAGGCTGTCCTCCACCACGTGTTTATTGGACCCGTGTCCTTCCTGGTTGGTTTATGCCTCCAGGGAGGTTACACGCGGCTGGCTCCAGGCAGTTATCAACGCTTCCTTGAGTGAAGGGGTTTTTCCCGCCGCTTGAAAGAGGTGGTGGTGAGACCCTCCTTAAGAAGCCTGCTCTGGACCCAACCGCTTTGAATAACTATCGCCCAGTCTCCAACCTTCGCTTTTAGCCAAGGTTGTTGAGAGCGCAGGGTTCAGCAGCTTCCGCTGTTCCTGGAGGAAACTGATTACCTTGACCTGTACCAATCGGGCTTCAGGCCCGACACAGCACCGAGACAGCATTGGTCGCATTGGTGGATGATCTCTGGAGGGCTCGGGACAGGGGTTTTTCCTCTGTCCTGGTCCTTTTAGATCTCTCAGCGCTTTTGATACCATCGACCATGGTATCCTTCTGCAGCGCCCGGGTTGGGAGTGGGGGCACCGTGTTACGGTGGTTCTCCTCTTACCTTCGGACCGCTCGCAGTCGGTGTTGACAGGAGAGCAGAGATCCTCCCCAGGCCCCTTAGTTGTGGGGTACCTCAGGGTCGGTTCTCTCACCTCTCCTGTTTAATATCTACATGAAACCGCTGGGCAGATCATCCGTGGTTTTGGGGTGAGGTATCATCAATATGGATGATACCCAGTTGTATATCTCCACCCCAGACCAGATCAGTGATGCTCTCTCGGTGATGTCCCGGTGCCTGGAGGCGGTGCAGGCCTGGATGGGGAGTAACAGGCTCAGGCTCAACCCGCCAAGACTGAGTGGCTGTTCTTACCGCATCTCGGTGTTCAGTGGATGTGCCATCTTTGGTCATGGGGGAGTGTTACCCCGTGGATAGGGCGAGGAATCTGGGCCCTCCTGGATGCACAGCTCAGTTTGGAGGAGCAGGTGGGAGCTGTGGCCAGGGGGCTTTGCCCAGGTTCGGCTGGTTCGCCAGCTTCGCCCTTACCTGAACCGAGATGCCCTTCGAACGGTCACCCATGCGCTCGTCCACTTCCAGAATCGACTACTGCAATGCTCTCTACATGGGGCTACCCTTGCGATTACTGGAGGTTGCAGCTGGTGCAGAATGCGCTGCTGGCTGTGATGGGGTATCCCGATACTCCCATGTTACACCCCTCCCGCGTGACTTGCATTGGTTGCCGGTTGCCTTCCGGTTTCCTTCAAGGTGTTAGTAACAACTTATAAAGCCCTAAATGGCTTGGGTGCAGGGTATTGCGGGAACGCCCCTGCCATCACAGTCCAATCGCCTGCGCTCCCATAGGAGGGGCCTCCTGGGAATACCGTCGGTCAGGCATTGTCGGCTGGCTGCCCCAGAGCTAGGGCCTTTTCTGTGGGAGCCCACCCTATGGAATCAGCTTCCCTGGATCTGCATTTGGCCCCTGATCTCCGCTCCTTTCATCGAGACCTGAAGACCTGGATTGACCACGGGGGTGGGTAGTTTTAAGAGTTTGTTTATTTTGTAATTTTATTGTTTTAGCTGTTTTTGTAATTTGGACTTGTTTTTATTTATTTATTTTTATTGTATATGCTTTTATGTTCACGCCTGAGTCCTTTGGGAGAAGGGCGGCATACAAGTCTAAATAAATAAATAAATAAATAATAATAATAATAATGTCGTCTTCTTTCCGGCTTTGAGCATTGTAGTAGTTATAGAAGTCATTTCTCTTAGAATTTGTTTTTGTTTTTGTACTATATTAATTACGTTATCCCAAATTAGCATTCAGTGTTAAATAGCATATCATAAACTTAGCCAATGAACTACTTAAATGATCTGTCTATCTAGTAGCTTCCTAGATTCTTTGATGTATTAAATAGTCCTTTCAGATTTGTAATCAAGCTGATCATTAATTATCCCATTAAAATCTCCCATCAGAAAGATATTTGCATAGTCTAATTCAATCACTTTTTGATATAATTTCTTATAGAATTCTTCTTGATTCTCACTTGGTGCATATATTGCTATCAGGAGCATTTTAGTGTTGTTATCTATTATCTCCACCATTAAAATCCTCCCATCTTCATCTGTATAAATCAATTCTGCAGTAATTGTATCTTTAATATATAAAGCCACTCCTCTTTTTTTACATTGCGCCAATGATGTAAATAGCTTTCCTAACTTTCTTTGCCTTAATACATATTCATTTTGCTTTTAATATGGACCTCTTGCAGACAAATTATATCAAATTTTAATTTCTCTAATTTATGAAATATTTTCCTTCTTTTAGCAATTGAGTTGAGTCCATTTATATTCATTGAGATCAATTTTTCCCTTCCATTTAAGTCTTATATATAGGTTGTTTTGCTCTAGTCGTTCTAACTTCTTTTTGTTCTCTAGGTAAACCGCCTACTGCTCCAAGTTGTTCTTCTTCTTCACTTATCATTGCACCTTCCTTTGAAGTTCCACAATCAGTTCTTCATGTCCTCCGTTTCCCTCTTTTCCTCTAAAATAGCTCTCATAGAATGACTCTGCCTTCTCCACTGTGTCGATTCTATGTCTTTGTTCCCACCAGACAAACAAGAGGCCTTCTGGTATTAGCCATCTATAATTTATTCCTCTCTTCAATAATTCTCTGGATAAAACGCATATTCTCCTCTCCTCTCTCTTATTCTTCTTGGTATCTGTTTCAATACCGTGACATCTTTATTGTTGTGCTTCAGCGCTTATCTCTGACTGTTTGCAAAATTTGTGATTTAATACTCTTCTTAGTAAATCTAATATGAATTCCTCTTGGAAGCTTATTCCTCGTTGCATATCTTGTAAAGACACGAAATGTTTCATCTATTCCATCCCTCATCTTCTTCTTCCGTTATTTCTAACAGTTCAAAATCTGTGTCATTTTCTCCAGTAAATTTTCACCCTTCTCTTCCTCGACATTTTGGAATCTCAAATAGAATTCCGATCTATCAACTTCACTTCGCAGAGATTCATTATGGTCGCTCTCAACTTCCCTTAATCTGGTATTAAACTCTTCATTTCCTTGTCTCTTTGTTCTTGCTGTTCTTCAATTTTCTTCATCCTCTCACCGTATTTCTCCATTGTTTGCTGTAAAGCCTTTATACTTTCATCTGTCTTGTCTAGCTTTTCATCTGTCTTGTCTAGCTTTTATCTGTCTTGTCTAGCTTCTGTTCAATTATCTCTATTCTTTTTCCAATCTCACCTACTACTTGTAATATCTTCTGTATTGCCTCTTCTGTTGTGGAGCCATTACTTGTGGAATTGAAGGTCTTCTACTCATTGTTGCAGAGGTTGTCAGAACCAATTCCAAAAAGAAGGAAGGAAAAAAATGAAGGCCAATAACAAAAATAAAAATAAAAATTAGTTATAAAAAGGAGAAGAACAATCCTTTTTAACAAGAAAAAAAGGAAAAAGAATAGTAAAGGGAAAAAAAGGGGTTCAATTACATATCAATAATGCATCAATAATTTGAAAAAAGGCAAAAATTTAAAAACTTGAATTTAAAAAGGAAAAAAGATAAAAAAAGGTCCTATAATTAACTATCTTGTTTCCAATGCGAAGTAAAAAAAAAAAACTCTCAAAAGAAAAAAGGCTAAGAGTTAAAAAATAGGAAGGTATCAATAAAAAAAAGATAAAAAATAGTAAAGTAATAGAATTCCCTTTAGGAATAACAAAATATATTTTTAGGGGCTCCAATTATAAAAATTAAATTCAAACAATAAAAGCCTTGGCAGGAAGCAATATCACTCTTTATTCCATTGCCACTATGCAAAGTCCAGAGCTTAACTAGTGAAAGCGAGAAGATAGCAGCTCCTCTGTTTTTGCCTCTCGAAGAAATCCAATTCTTTTATTTTAAAAAGCTCTCCAAGGTCACTTTATTCTTCAGTTCAAACTGAAACTGAGGCTCAGAAGCACCTATCCGCACTGAAGGCTTATTCTAATTTCTAATCGGAGCCTTGGATACAGTCCTTGCAAGTGTATATGTTTATATAAGATAACAGGTCTCTAGTAGCAATATTGTATCTCACAACCAACTTTCACTTCCTTGCCAAGTGACTTCCAAAATGTATCACTTCCTGTCTTATTCAAAACAAGAAGGACAGTAAAAAATCTCGGTGGCCATTTCTTATATGCAAAAACAAAAAGTAACCAGATCAAAACAACCAAACCACACTAGAGCCCCCGGTGCCAAAAAAGGAAAAAAGAGACAAGATTCAATAAAATATAAAAGGTATTCAAAGACTCCCAAGAGGAAAAAGTAAAAGGAAAGTCTTTAAAGCCATAAAAAGAAAGAAGAAACAAAACTTTACTTTCAAACACAATCTCTTCCACCGCCTATTCCATATCACTCTCAATTTCACACCATTAGAGTTGCTAGGGTGTTCCCAAAGGGTTAAAAACAAGATGATCTCACCGACTGACAAACTTCTTCTGATCTCATTCCTCCGGAGCTGTCACAGCTTCTTCAGCCCGATGGCTGCCTCAGCACGCTTCGGGTAAAGGGGCTGTCCTGGATCAACCAGGGACTTTGCGACATCCCTGGGATCAACAGGAGGCGCCCCCAACTTTCACCAACCCTACGAGTCAGTTTAGATCCCGGGGGACCGTCCCGAAGCGGCAGTATCAGAGGTGATCTCAGGAGTCAAGATCACCTCCGTCTCGCGGCGACTCCAGCTCCGCCCATGCCCCGATGTATTAAATAGTCCTTTAAGTACAAAGAGCCTCGGTGGTGCAGGCTGTTAAACACCTAGCACTTAGCTCCAGCTGCCTGCAGTTAGTGCAGGCTCGAATCCCACCAGGCTCAAGGTTGACTCAGCCTTCCATCCTCCCGGGGTAGGTAAATTGAGGACCCAAGATTGTTGGGGGTAATAAGCTGACTTTGTAAAAATGCTGCTGGGGGGGGGGCAAAAAGCCCTAGTAATAAGCAGGCATATACAATAGAATGAAGGCTATTGCTGAGCACATTGGGTTGTGCTCCAAAGATTGTAAGCCGCCCTGAATCACCGGAGAAGGGCGGCATATAAATGTGAATTTTAAAAAAAATACTGTCGAATATAATCTCAAATTCAAATTCTAAATTGAATACAAAAATATATAGTCTACACTTTTATATCTCAATCTCTAAAGAAGAGTTCTAAATGGTAGTAATAATAAATACCTTCTCCTATCTCTCTAATTTATATACACATATATAGTTCCAAATATACATAAATACTATAGAGTACTCTATCTATCTATCTATCTATCTATCTATCTATCTATCTATCTATCTATCTATCTGTCTTATAAGACAGTATTATAAAAATTCCTCAGTGTAAATAGAAATGGTGTAAATAGAAATAAATTAATCTGTATAAACTATTTAATGTGATCAACAAAGTATAATCAGATGTTCATATATATGGTTAATTATGCTTGTTAGGTAATTATTGCTTGTTATTATTATTATTATTATTCCATTTATCCTTTCCTATCAAGTGGGCTATCAATAACAATATTACTAAAAGTCAACTGAATCAGGCAAGTTACATCACAGTTGCACCCATTGGTTATCTTTCCTTCTTATATAGATGCGAAGGTAGAAACTGGTAAAGGAAAAATAGTTAATTAGACTATCAAGGGGTAAGAAGAAGGGAAAGGTGTGGCATTAATTATTCAGCTCTCCGTATCTGAGGTTGGGCACCTCCACCTCCTAGCGCCCTGGCAATAGAGATTTGCTGTGTAATGTCTATGGCTTTCTGATATCTCAGCACGCTCAGTTGTAGCCTTAAATTTCAGTCTTAAATTTCTGATAGACAATTTTTACAAATTCCTCAGCTGAAGTGATCCCCCCAGTTAATATGCTGCACCCCCGAATCAATGCTCAGAGGGGCTAAAGTTGATTAGTTATAACGTCTGTAACAGCAAGTTATTCGCTTACTTCAGAGCCTCCAATTGTCTTCTCGTCTCGGAGTTATTAAACTCAGTCTTTCCGGGTGGAAATAATCCAGATCGCCCACAGCCCTCCGTGTGTCAAACTTACACCCTCAGTTGGTAGCGTTACAGCAAATCTGTCAGATCCTCCTGGTCTTCTCTGTTTATTCACTACTATCAAATTTCTCTTCTGCCCTTTCACTTTCATTCACTTTCGCATCCTCTTTGCCACTTCTTTTGGGCTCCGATCTGGCTCTGATCAAGTTCTTATTGATATCCTCAGTGGATTTTCTCCACCATTCAGCATTCAGCATTCAATCACTATCACAAATTTCTGCACAAACTCTCTTTGTTAACCATCACAGTATTTCACTCACTTGCTTCCTCTCGTAGATGACAACTCGGACTTCGGGACCGCCATTGCTAGCTGACAGTCTCTTGTTTGTTGGCCTCTACTCAGTTTCTCCTCACTGCAATGGGGGGTTGCCCTCCCCTCACTGCCGCTTGAGTCTCCCCACACAGGCAAGTTTCTCTGCGGGACTCGTGCACCCCAAAGGATCACACCAACCAGCAAAAAGGATTAAGAAGAACCGCAGATGGGCTTCAGCACCTCTGTTCATCCATACGTCACCACCGGAAGTCCTAAAATTTTATAATCATTTCTTAAGGACAATATTTTCCTTCATTGATAATGGTACCATCCTCGAGATTTAAATGAACTGTATAAAATATCAGTTAAAATTCAACATTTTGAATTTCAACATTCAACATTTTCTTCAGAAATTCACTAGATGATCTCAGAGCAGCTCATGAGCTATAATGTGATTTCTTTGATTTTAGATTTGCTATTCATGCATATAAATAATAATCTTTGAATTGGACAACTATACTTTGACTTTAGTTCCTTTCCTTTGTTTAGTTGGGAAAATGACATGTTTTTGAAGTACCTTGAATGTTCCCAAAAATATTCTCCTAATACTAATTGTTGTGATGTTATCAGAACAGATATTAACTATCATAAGTTTCAAAGTTACAAGTATAATAGTATTTGCTGAAAACACCTAGATACCTAGAGCATATATCAATATATAATTTAGACTTAATTTGTCCTCATTCATATAGAATCTGCTGTTCTATATTCTATTCTGTGTTTTCCAGCCATTTTGGTTGGTAAACTGCTGTTGCAGAGATGTAATAGACTAGCTCAGTGGTGGCTAACCTTTTTGGGCTCCTGTGCCAAAAATTCCACTGCGCATGCACGCATGACCCCATGCATGCCACACATTTCTGCTCATGCGTGCGTGATCCTCCTGCGTGCGCAACACATCTCTGTACATGCACGCAGATCTCCCCTGCACCCCACTCATGCATACCAGATACCCAACAAATCAGCTGGCAGGCGGGCCATGCACGTGTGCAGTGGGGCTCTTCCAGATGACCTCTCGTGTGCCGGTTCTGCATGCCACTTCCAGCATGCATGCCATAGGTTCGCCAGCACGGGACTAGCTCAATACCCATGCTTTGCTATGAAACTATGTAGTTGAGCTTAGTTTTTTGGGAGGAAAATAAGGGGGGGAGTTCTGCCTCTGCCTACCAGCATCCATCAGTATTCATCTGGCTAGCGTCCTATCAGTGTGTGAGAGAGTTGAGGGTTGTTTGGAAACTGAAACAATATTTGCTGTGTGCACAAGGAGGAGACAGCAAGGAGGCTGGATGTGGCTTAGCTCAACTGTTCTGTACTAATGCTGCTTTGTGCTGTGAAACTAAAACTGAAATTGAAATTCTTCTCCTCTGCTTGTGTTTTTCATTTGGAACAGATTTCTTCTCAGGTGGGGAGGGGGAGTAAAACTCCTTAGCATCAGAGTGTTCTGATTGTCATTTTGAAAAATCCTTTCTTAATGAGTACCTAGAAGCCAAGAGGAACATATGTGCCAAATTTCAAGTTTGTAAGCTTTACGGTTCTGGAGATTTTGTGATGATGTGTGAGTGGTATTTCACTTTTATATACATAGATTTGTGTTCAAGGATCTAACAACTGAAATCACTGATACAAAAGACATTGTCTTTGTTCACATTATGTCAAGGCTTCAACTAATGAACTCAAGCAAATCAGAACCCTGAGATTTGGCTTTTTTTCTCAAAGGTCTTCTTAATGAGTACATCATATCGGCATAGCTTCAATGGAAAACCAAATCTAAATCCCATGGTTTCAGTATAATTAAAGAAAGAAATAACCCCCATCCCTAAGTATCACAGGTCACTTTGGCCAATTCAGTTAATTGGAGGGCTCTTCAGGCTCTCCTTTTCCAATCTTATCTGTTGCCAATGGAGATGACCTCGGTTCTCAGGAGAAAGTTCTCTGTTGTGTCTAGCAATACATTCCAATCTCCTTCCCCCCTTCCCTCTCTGGGTGGCAACTGAGGGACAGAAAGATGGCTTTGGCCAGGTTCAGTTCAAAGTTGGCACATTACACATTGAACTACACTAGCCAACTTCAGAGTGGGTTAACAGGTTGTGTAAATTGTGTGCTGGGTTTAGGATTCAGTATGTTGTGCAAATTTCAAAAATGGAGTTAAATAAACCAGAATTAAGCTAGCCATGGATGAAGCAATTATGGAAACAAAAACATACACGGGGAACTAAAGTATTCCAAGGCTGGCAAACTGCTGTCAACTCTCGAAACCTTTAGTTGAAGCCATATTCTATTTTCTTCATTTTTTAGTTGCCACATATATGGGGGGAGGGGGGTCAATGGAATGTGGAATGTTTTCTTCTAATGTGCCATACATAACAGCAATGGGGCTTGTGGGAACCAAGATCATCTCAACAAGCACTTGTGACAACTGGAGAGAGCAGCTGAGAAGCCTGCCACTTACCTAGTTGGTTAACATGACCTGTGACACTGGCGGGTGGGGAACATCTAGTCTTTTAATTATACCAAACCACAGGAAATATTTAATTATATCAAACCATGGGAAATATTTAGAGTTGGAGAACTCTACAGCCTCAGAGTCTTGAATTAATTGGGACCATTACTTGAAACCATGACATCAATCCAATTCTGACAGCAATGGTGAATGTGATAGCTGCCAACCTTGAGGGGGAAGCAGCAGAATGGGTGGCTGCCCTTCATGACAAAGACAGACCTGAGCTGAGGGATGCCACCCTTTCACTATCCCCATGAGAATCGTGTTACCCAAGTCGGGAGTTCATGGGGAGTTTGAAGCCCTAATAGATTCAAGATGTATCTGATGCTTAATAAGGCTGCCAACTGTGTTGGGGATCCAAGTGAGGAAGTTGTCCAGGAGCATGAGGTTCAAGCAGATTGATGGCTCACTGATGGATTTTTTTCCCCACGTTACATACTTAACTGAGTCCATGAAGCTGGAAATGGGTCAGCAGCACTGGGGGATGATCCAGTTCGTAATTGTCCCAAAAATGACAGAAGCAAAAAATGACAGAAGCAGTAATCCTGGGGTTAGCCTGGTTGGACAAATGGTCCAACCAGTGATATGGTCGGAAGGGAGGGACAGGAAGTTGAGACTAGGGAGAGGTCCTCTCTCTCTCCACCACACAACTGAACTGTGCAACCCATGCCACTGGGATGGATGGCAGGGGGCCAAAATACTCGAGGGCCAGGTCGAATCAACCCCCAGAGACCCAAATCATTCCCAGAGAGTACCAGGACCTGGCAGAGGTATTTAGTAAAAAGGAACATGATGTACTGCCCCATCATTGCCCCATGGACTGCACAAGTGAAATCTTGCCAGGAGTGAGGAGTGCAGGGTTGACATCGCAACAAGACAACAGGCGATTCGGGAGCTCCCTGGGAGCCGTCAAAATCCCCACAGCTGGATGGTCCATTTGGATCCAAACCATCCTGGAGAGACTGTGGAAAAGGAGAGCGCATCCTGCTGATCCCAGGGACACTGCAAAGTCCCTGGTTGGTCCAGGAAAAGCTCTCTAATCTAGCTGTGGAGGAAAGTGGCCATTTAAAAGCTGCTGAAAGGTTAGGAAAGCTCCAGAATGGTAGAAGATGCAGAAGAAAAGTGTGTCAGCTTTGGGTGAGATTTTTCTAATTTTTTCATGTTAAGAATGGAAGACTACCCTAAGAAGGAGAAGATTTTAAGAAGTTAGAAGGCAGAAGAGAAAAATAAGTGGTGAAATTGAGCATATTTTTAACTGTCAAACTTAATTAAGACTATTTTACTGTGCTTTTAACAAAAATTAATTTATAACTGGACTGAACTTTATAACAATAATTAAAGGAAGATAAATTTTAACTTTTACTTTAAATATAAAATTTGGACTATTTTTCCCTTTATTTCCTCTCTTAAAAGTGAACTTTGCTAGAAACTTTTTGATTACAATATAACAAAGAAGTGAAAGTAAAGCAATATTGCCACCTAGAGGCTATAAAAAAAGCTGAAGAGATCAAAGGATTGAACTTGTGAGAAAACTATTTCGGTTACAGGCTGTTTAGACTCAAGAGAAGATAGAGAGTTGAGCACTGAATAATTGTTTTAACAGGTATTACTCTTGCAAAACAATTTAAACAGCTGGAGATTGAAGTGGAAAGAGAAAAGACTACTGTGACCTTGGATTATATTTTGTTGCTATTTTTCCTTTGGCTTTTTGGATACTATATGGTGGCTGGGATTTGCTTTGTGACTTATACTCAAAACTACAGCTGACTATTTTAAATTGTTTTAAATTGTTTTCTTTTTTCTTTTTCTTTTGTTGCTCGTATTTCTTTTGGGTCTTTTTTGCTTTTCTACTGTCATTTTTTCTTTTTGTTTTAGCCTTTTTGTTGGAATATAATTTTTTTTTCTTTTCCCTTCATTTATAAATACTAGTAGTAGATTACTTTTTTCTCACTGTTATTATTGTTTTTTTCTCCTTTTTCTTGTATGGCTTCTTTGAGGATTTTTGAACTCTTTTTAAAATTTTATTTTTATTTCTTTTTGCTCCTTGGGACGAAGATCAGTTTCTCTTTTTTTTCTCTTTTCATCTTAAGGTAGAAGGTAGAAAAGGACCTGAAGAAAACTGGTCTTGGATTTATTGGCAGACACCTCTTGATTGGAATTACAATTAACTTGCGATGAGGAAGACAGCTGCTACAGTATCTTCGATTCCCACCTCCTCCTCTCTAAGTCTAGCAGGTCAGTGATCAATACAAGCCATGTTACAACATAGAAAGAAAGGGAGAAGGAGAAGGAAAAGGTTTCAATGCAAGAATTAAAATTTATAATGCAAGCAATACAAGATCAAGGGAGGCACATGGAAGACAAAATGGGGAAAATGGAAGAGAAAATGGGGGAAATGGAAGAGAAAATGGAGAATATATAACAGATGATGAAAAATGAAGAAAGAATGCAAAAGATAGAAGAAAGAGAAGATCAGACAGAGAAAAAAGTGGGAGAAATAGATAACAGGTTGACAGCAGTTGAGCAAGATAAGAGAAAGGAAATGATCGCCTGGGAGATGGACAAAGTTGATTTCTACCTAAGATTTCAAAATGTTGAGGAAGAAAAAAGAGGAAATCTTGCAGAGATAATGACAGAAGTGCTGGCAGGAGCTATGGAGATACCAAAAGAAAAAATGATGGATGGAATTGATGAAGTATTTTGAGTGTATACTAGATATGCTATGAGAAATAAACTACCCAGAGAAGTCCATGTGAGATTCACCAAGAAAGCAATTAAAACAAATATTACAGAAAGCAAGAGATGACCCATTGAAATATAAAGGAAAGAAGATTACAGTCCTAAAACAAGTACTGAGAAAAGTGAGAGATCTGATAAGAAAGTATAAATTCTTGACAAAGATTCTAATTAAGAAAGGAGTGAACTATAGATGGCTGATTCCAGAAGGTTTGATGTTCATTTGGCAAGAACAAAGACACAGACTGGATTCAATAGAGAAAGCAGAGCCATTTTATAATGAATATTTTAGAGGAAAAGAAGTAGAGAGAACAAGAGATGTGGAAATAATTAAACTTCAAGAGGAGATGGCTGAAGAAAGAGAGAAAAAAGAGAAGAAAGAATATGAGAAGAAGGAGCAACAGGTGGAAGGGTGGAACCAAAAAAAGCAAGAGAGCAAAAAACAATGAGAGCAATAAACCCTAGATATAAAGTCTAAACAATGGAAGAAGAAAAGAAGTTAATCTCAATAAATATAAATGGATTGAATTCGGCTATCAAGGGAGAAAAAAAATTCATAAACTACAAAAATTAAAGTTAGATATAATCTGCTTACAAGAAGTTCATATTAAAAAACAACATGCTCAAGTTTTGGATTGTCCCAGAATTGGGAATTTATATACTTCATTAGCACAACAAAATAAAAGAGTATATTAGGAATACAATAAAAACTAAATTAATTTTCACAGATGAAGAAGGAAGGAAATTGATGGTAGAAATAATAGACAATAACCAAAAGATACTTTTAATAGCAATATATGCACCAAATGATAAGCAAGAAGAGTTTTACAAAAAAACTGTATAAGAAAATAATTGAATTGGAATATGACAATATATGTATTCTTGGATATTTTAACGCCATAGTGGATACAGAGTTGGACTACAAAACACAGAAAGTAAATTTAAAAAGTAGAAAATCATTGTCAAAATCTTTTTTTTAAGATGGTAGAGGAATTGAGTATTAGAGACGCCTGGAGAGAATTCAACATCAAGAATAGACAATATACATTTTATTCTAATAGACACCTATCATGGTCAAGAATAGTTATGATTTGGATGTCAACAGTATTAATCTCAAATATACAAGAAGTAAATATTGAAACAAGTACTTGGGCAGACCATAATCTAATACCAGTGAAATGGAAGGGACAAAAGAAAAGGTCAAGATGGACTTTAAATAATTCAATTTTGAAGGAAAAATAATTCATAAAAATATGGAAAAAGAACTGCCTTTCTCCTTTAAAGAAAATAATAAGGAGGAAACGTCACTACAAAATGTATGGGATACTATGAAGGCCTACATCAGAGGTTTGATTATAACTTATATAAGAAGAAGGAATATAAAAAAAGACAAGCACAACAGATCTTAGAAGATGACTACAAGAAACTGGAGAAAGAACTACAAAGATACCTGCAACAAAATAACCTTAAAAGTCAAATGGATATAGTTAAGCATAAAATGGGGTTGATGGAAAAAGAACTGGCACAAAAAATTAGGTGAGCCAAACAGAACTTTTTCAAAAATGCAAATAAACCAGATTAGCATACAAACTGAAAAAGGAGAGCAAATTGAAAAAGATAGCACAATTAATAGATGAAAATGGAATGGTTTGCTATGAGGATGAAGAAAAGAAAGAAATAGTACAGAAGTATTATGAGAAATTATATGACTAAGAGAATATTGAAGAAGGAAAAGTGAAACAATACTTGCAAGAAGCAGAATTACCTAAAATACCTGATGAAATTAAAATAATGTTAGAAGGGAAAATAACAAAGATGGAACTGACAGAGATGATAAATAGACAGAATACTGGGAAAGCACCTAGTCCAGATGGGTTACCAGCAGAATTCTACATTACAGGAATCTTTTAGCACTATAATGCTTGAAGTGCCTTGGTGGCTCAGGCTGTTAAATGCCTGCACTTAAGCTCCAGCTGCCTACAATTACTGTAGGCTCGAATCCCACCAGGCTCAAGGTTGACTCAGCCTTCCATCCTCTCGGGGTAGGTAAATTGAGGACCCAAGATTGTTGGGGGCAATAAGCTGACTTAGTAATAAGCAGGCATATACAATGGAATGAAGGCTATTGCTGAGCACACTGGGTTGTATCCCAAAAATTGTAAGCCGCCCTGAGTCTTCGGAGAAGGGCGGCATATAAATGTAATTTTTTAAAAAAGTAATGAATGAGGTTTTGACAAAAACTAAAGTACCTAATTCATGGACAGAGGTATATATTACTCTTATACCAAAAGAAGATACTGATCTACAACAGATAAAAAACTGTAGACCAATATCCCTGCTGAACACAGATTATAAAATGTTTGTCTCAATAATGGCAGAAAGACTTAAAATATATTTGAATTACTTTATACAAACAGTTCAAAATGGATTTTTGCCTAAGAGGAGAATAAAAGACAATATAAGGATAATATTGAATACACTGGAATACTATGAAGCACATCCAGAGAAGCAAATGGCCTTGGTTTTTTTAGATGCACATAAAGCTTTTGATAATGTAAATTGGCAATTTATGTTGCTGCAAATGGAAGAGATGGGCTTTGGAGAAAGATTTATTAAAACAATTGAGGCAATATATTACAAACAATCAGTAATGATAAATGGAGATTTGACAGACAATATCAGTATTAAAAAAGGAACTAGGCAAGGATGTCCACTTTGGCCATTGCTATTTGTATTGACTTTGGAAGTATTAACATCATGTAGAAACATCAGGAAAAATAAAAAAATAAAGGGAATGAAAATAAAAAAGGAGTATAAATTACAAGCATTTGCAGATGATCTGGTTTTTATATTAGAAGAACCATTGGAAACAGGTTCTAAGTTGATAGAGAAGATAGAAGAATATGGGGAGGTTGCAGGACTGAAAATAACTGAAATTTTAGTGAAGAATATAACAGAAAAACAAAGAAAAATACTGATGGACAGGTTAAATATCCAGATCACAAAAAAAGTGAAATACTTGGGGATACAATTGACAGCAAGATGTGGAACACTCAAGGAGGATAATTACTATAGACTAAAACAACAGATTGCAACAGACTTGGAAAAATGGAAAAACTTACAATTATCTCTAACAAGGAGAGTATTGAGAATTAAAATGAATATATTACCGAGAATATTATATTTGTTCCAGATTATTCCAATAAAATTAGGGAAATAATACTTTGAGGATTTAAATAAAATGATGTTGAAATATATATGGCAGAGAAAAAAAGACAAGAATTAAGTTAAAACTGTTACAAGACACTAGAATGAGAGGAGGCTTTGGATTACCCAATTGGGAATTATATTATCAGGCAGTAATATTGATGTGGATGAAAGAATGGATTGTCTTGAGAAATACTAGACTGTTAACATTGGAAGGTCATGATCTGTAATTGGGGTGGTATAAGGAAAGTAAGGTGCATGAATAT
This sequence comes from Naja naja, assembly GCA_009733165.1. Classification (NCBI taxonomy): domain Eukaryota; kingdom Metazoa; phylum Chordata; class Lepidosauria; order Squamata; family Elapidae; genus Naja; species Naja naja. Next base: position 59,906,525 of record CM019155.1, on the reverse strand, counting down.
TTCAGGAGAAATATTATTTGAGATGCTTTATTATCAACATGGGAGAAAATAAGGGAACAACATTATTTGAAAATCCCAGTCTGGTTATCAACAATAGAGATATTTGCATATCCAAATGTTTTTAAAATGGAACATATTGTTAGATATAATAAAATTTGAAATGAAATGGGTGAACTCAAAACAAAGCAAGAACTAGATGAACAAGGGATGAACAAATTGGTATTCACATATGCAAATACATTCTAGATATGAAAAAGATAGTAAGATAGATGGATTTTATAAAGAATTGACTGAATTAGATAAAATCTTAACAGGTACTGAAGAGAAAATGATTTAAAAATTATATGGTTATTATTAGGAGTGAAATTAGAAGAAGAACAAGTCAAAGAAACAATGATTGCTTGGGGGAAATTTTTTTGATATGGGATAGATTTGGATAAATGGCAGAAATTATGGATTAGAAACTATAAATTAACAATGTCAACAGCCTATAAAGAGAATTTGCATAAAATGTTTTACAGGTGGCATCTACCCCCAGCAAGAATAGCCAAGATGTTTAAGGATAAATCGGCAAAATGTTGGAAATATCATCAGATGCCTGGATCATATGTGGTGGACATGTGCAGAAGCTAAAAGATATTGGACTAAAATACACACATGGTTGGAAAAAATGATAAAACAACATATAGATTTAAAACTAAAGATATTTTTATTAGGGATTTTGCCTGAAGGTTAGAGTAAAGAAATAACATATTTGATTGTTAATGTAATAACAGCAGCTAGAATTGTATCTGCACAAAATTGGAAAAATGAGAAAATTCCGATGGAGGAGGAAATGGTTACAAAAAAAATGGAATGTGCAAAAATGGGTAGATTAATATTAGCAATTAGAGAGCAATTAGAAAAGGAGTATTATAAGATCTGAGATTTATTTTATGAATGGCTAGATAGAAGAGCAAGAAATTGAAGTATATTGTAATAGTAATGATATATTATAATTGACTATTTTTGAATAAATTATAATATACAATTTAGTAAGAGTTGAAATTTTGCTTTTAAAGATAGCCTGGAATTGAAATTAAAACTTGAATGATAGTATAATTATGATACAATATGTTATAGAATATTGATTAGAATATAATATGAATGTAAAATTAAGAGGAAAGGATTATAAGTATTGTGCACATGACATATGTACCAAACCGACACACTGTACAGTTGAAATAAGATTTTATTTGTTGTCTTGTTTGTTTATTTTATTTATTTATTTATTTATTTATTTATTTGAGTTGTATGCTGCCCCCTCTCCAAAAAGGACTCGGGGCGGCTCACACATAAAATCAGAACAATAAATTAATTACCTAAAATGAGATTAAATTAAACAAGCCAAATTAACTAAAAACCCATTAATAATTTAAAATAAAAACCAATCCCCCCGAGGAGTCAGCACAGCCCAGCCTGTTCAAACAACCAGGTTTTTAAATCATGGTGGGTTTTTAAATCATGGTGGAATTTGTTATAAAAATTAAAATTAAAAAGAAAAAAGAAATCTTGCCAGGAGTGAAACTGCCTAAGCCCAAAATGTACTGTATGACCTCCAGGGAAATGAAGGAGCTAAGAGAGCCAGGGGTTTCATCCAACCAGCTAAATCCCATGTAGCTGCTCCGGTCCTGTCTGGTGGGGGAGGAGATGGAACTATGAGATTATGTGTGGATTTTAGATGGGTCAATGGTATGTGTGTGTGGAAATATGTACTCCCTCCCTCTCATGAAAGATATGCTAGCACACCTGGCTAAGGAAAAGATATTCACTAAGTTGGACTTGAGAGAAGCATATTACCATGTCAGAATCTGAGGGGGGATGAATGGAAGACAGCATTTAAAATTGCCTGCTGGGAAGTTTCCAGTTCAAGATGATGCCATTTAGCTGCAAGGGGCCCCCATGGTGTTCATGCAGTTGATAAATGAGTGCTACATGAACACCTGTATAAGGGGGCTCCTAGTTTACTTGGGTGACATCCTTATCTTTACCAAAATGATGGAAGAGCATGTGCAGTTAGTCCGCCAAGTCCTCAAGAAGCTACTGGTGTCAGGATTCCAACAGATACCCCAATTAATTCATGAGCCTCAAGCCAAGTTTCAAAAGAAATCCAATTATTTATTAGGAGCAACATGTCGGCACTTTCCCAAGTACAGTCAGCTCTGCCCCACAAAATTTACTGCCCAACTATGACCCTGTTTCCCCCCTCCTCCCAGTGTCAGGATTCTGGTAGTTATCCCAATTAAATCATGACTCATATTCTCCAATGAGACACATCCATAGCCAAGAGTCATCAATCATGTTCTCCAGTTGGAATTTTGCATGGCAGAAACTTCAGTTAGTTACTATCTTTGAAAACTATTTATGGAATGCACTTTTGATTTCCAAGCTGCCACACTATTCTTTCAAACACCATTCCCCCTCCCTTTCTGTTGGAAACTCTAAAAAGACCATAGAAATATTTTATGAGTTAACACCCAGGATGTGTCATAAATCACATTCTCCAATGGAGCACTTTCATGGGCTGTAAAAAACACGCCTCTCTGGGTTGCTCTAGTAACCTGGGATACAATCTGGAGAAAGGTATGTGTGGTATGTGCTTCTGGTCATAGCAATCAAGCTTCTCCATCAGTTCTCTCCCCTTCCTAGCTATGGCAACTCAACAGCAGGCCAGGAATGCTTTATGAGTTGATAACTGGCAGTGAACCTATACTCTAAATCAGAGGTCACCTGGCTGGCTGCTCTGGGATGACCAGTGGGCCCGTCCTGTGACTAGAGCTCTGGAATATGGGAATGGCCAGGCAACTCGTGGTGTGGCTGGAAATCTCTGCCATAGAGGGAGGCACATGCAACTTGCAGGTAGTACAACATGCAAGGAATAGCACAGCCCTCACTGCCTGGAATAAGATAATGGTGCTGTTGTGGGAAAGAGGGTGGGGGTAGTAGCGCAGGTGGGCCAAAGCAATTTTGGCAACCTGCGGCTCTTTCAGCCTGCTGCTGTCACTTCCTGTCAGCTGAACCCACCACTGTCTGGCCCTGCTCCTCGCCCATCCCTCCTACTCACTCCTCGCCTGGCCTGAGAAGGGCGGGGATGGAGATTCACTCCATATTCCAGGGCAGGAGTGAAGCTTCATCTCTTGCTGGGTCTCACGGGCATTTCTTCCAGTGTTGGTGCTGTGCGACTGAGAGACATACAACTTCCTCTTCACCCTGAGACACTAGCTGGCCCATGAGATATGAGAAAGAGAGAGATACAGAGAGAGAGAGAGAGAGATACAAAGATAAAGAGAGATGAGAGAGAGAGAGAGAGGGGGGAAAGATCCTGGTGTTTTGTTTTCTGTGGGAAATGATTCCAAATTGAGTGTTTAAAGTTGCAGAAACAGGCAGCCAAGCTAAGTGCCTGAAGGACCCCATCCAATCACTGGGAGTCCAGGTGCTTCCAGAGCGATGCGCTGGATTCATATTAGTGGTCTGTGGGATTTAAAATTATGAATTTAATGGTCCCTGAGATCCGAAAGGTTGGTGACCCCTGCAAGTGCAAGTTCCACCAGACCCACCTGGGCTACTGAGTATCAAGCGAGGGAATGGAGGTGGATCCAGCAAAATTGAAAGCTATCCTAGAGTGGCAGTCCCCTCTGACCCCTAAGTAGTTACCAAGCTTCCTGGGTTTTGCTAACTTCTACAGGCAATTCATCCCTTAATTTGCAAAGATAGCCCTGCCAATCACAGAACTACTAAAATCAGAAAAATGGGGGTCAAACCCTGACCGAACCAGCTGCTCCAGCTGCTTTGAGACCCTAAAGAGGTTATTTGCAAAATAACTAATCTTAAAGCACCCCAATCCCAAAAAACCTTTCATAATTTAGGACGATGCCAGCAATGTGGCCATGGGGGCTGTCCGACTCCAAAAGAATGGAGCTCCGTTTGGCCCCCGATCTTCGCACCTTCTGCCACAATTTGAAAACTTGGCTCTTTTTACAATCTGGGCTGTGCTGATTCTCTTGGGTTGGGGTTATTTTAACTAGGGTTTTTTAAATTTTAATTCGGCTTAATTTATTTAATATTCTTTTAATTAATTTATTTATTGTTGTATTTTAGTTGTGAGCCGCCTCGAGTCCTTTTGGAGAGGGGGCGGCATATAAGTCAAATAAATGAATGAATGAATGAATGAATGAATGAATGAATGAATGAATGAATGAATGGGGCGGGAAACCTACAGTCATGTGCACACACCTCTGAAAGCTCACTGACATGGAGAGACACTGGTCCATATGGGAAAAGGAGGCCTTCGCTATCCGGTGGGCATTGTTGACCTGGCATCACTTCCTGGAAGAGAGCAGTGTGCCTTTTGAATTGTGGACTGAATTGAATTGAGGCGCTCAGAACCCCTTATAAGCTCTCGCCAAAAGAGGTGCAGTGGACACAATATTTCAACTGATTTAACTTTGCCCTTAAGTATCTTCCAGGGAGGGAAACTTCCTGGCCCACTCCCTGTCACAGATGTAATGGGGCCATTACAAGAGCAGCCAGAAAGAAGTAGTCACTACACTTATCCCCTTTCCCCAGAGGGCAACTCACATGACCATATGACAGCAAACCAAATGACGAACTACCAAATCGATGGGAAGCTGATCCAGAGATTCAAAGTCGAACTACAAACCAACCCCTGGTTCAAAGACTACCAGCAGTTTTTGACCACCAGGGATAGGCTGGCCTGGAAAGGGACTAAACTGTATCCCTAGTAGCCTGCAAGTCCAGATCCTACAGAGGAGCCATGATGCCAGGCAAGATGGACACATTGGGTTCCTGAAAACCCTACACCTAGCTAGGAGACAATTGTGGCCTGGGATGAAAAAGGACATTGAAGGCTATGTAAAGAACTGTGCAAATTGTGTAACAATAAAGAAGAGGCTGGGGGAATATCCTGGCTTACTACAAGAAGTAGCCGAGCCAACCCAACCCTGGGAGATCACGATGGATTTTATAGTGGAGCTATCTGAAAGTGGTGGGAATAATATAACCTGGACAGTAACTGACTTATTCTCCAAGCAGGTGTCAGCTCATAAAACATTTTGTATACACGTTTTATAGTTGACAACAGAAAGAAGGGGGGAGTTTCAAAGAGCAGGCAATAGTGTGGAATCAAAAGTACATTCCATTCATATTTTCTTCAAAGACTGATTAGATGGCTGAAGCTTCTGCCACAAAAAAAATCTAATTGGAGAGCATGATTGATGACTCTTGGCTATTGACGTTTTTCATTGGATGATACACCCAGAGGGGTGGGGGTGGGGAAAGCAGGATCAAGGGTGACAGTGAATTACGTATCTCAGAGTTGGCTATGCCCACGTTAGTGCCGGACATAGAATGGTAGCTTCAAATAAATCCTCTTTAATTTTGGGAGTGTGGCTCGAGACTCATGATTTAATTGTAGTAACTGCCGGAACCCTGACAGATATACTTGGCTCAGAAGCAGTGCTGGTGGCCTGGCATAAAGAAAAACATGGACAGTTATGTGAAAAGTTGCACCGTCTGCACCACAATGAAAAAAACGACCAGGAAAACCCCCTGGACTGCTACAAACAATAGCGGAGTCAATGAGCCCATGGGAGGAAATTGCAATGGACTTCATAGTGGAGTTGCCGAAAAGTGGGGGAAACACAGTGATCTGGACTGTAATAGACTTATTTTCCAAACAGGCACATTTCATACCTTGCAGCGGACTACCCTCAGCCCGCCAGTTAACCAAGCTGTTCCTGAAGCACATCTACTGCCTGCATGCAGTACACAGAGAATTATCTCAGACAGAGGGGTCCAATTCAGAGCCAAATTTTGGAGGGAGTTCCTGCGGTCTATTGGGTCATCCCAGGGTCTTAGCTCAGCCTTTTATCCAAGCATCAATGGGGGGCAGAGAGATTGAACACCATGGTAGAGCAGTATCTGAGGTACTACGTGAATTATCAGCAGTCCAATTGGGTGGACCTCCTGCCTTTCATGGAGGTTGCGTATAATAATGCTGTTCACAGTAGCACTGGACTAACTCCCTTCAAGGTAGTGAGTGGCATGGATTTTGTCCCAATGCCTGAGTATTCAAGGGACCCCCCTTCTTCAGTCAGCCTGACTGATTGGATGTCAACACTGAAAGCAACTTGGGAGAATCTCAAAAAAGTACGGCACAGACCTATAAGAGACAGGCAGACAAACACCGAGCCCTGCAACGACCATTCCAGTTGGGGGAGAAGGTCTATCTCTCCACCAAATATCTGAGGTTAAGACTCCCTAGCAAGAAATTGGGGCCAAAGTTCATGGAACCATTCCCCATAGTAAAGATCATCAACCCAGTCACAGTGCAATTGAAATTGCCCTGATTGTTAGAGAAAATACACCCGGTATTTCATAGTAGCTTATTAAAACCCATTGTTGGATCAACACTGAGGCCCCTACCTCATGAACCCCCAGATCCCATAGTCATAGGAGGCCAAACCCATTATGAGGTGCAGCGAATCCTCGATTCGAGGTGGCACAGGAGACAACTCCAATATTTAATCAAGTGGAAGGGCTACCTTTATCAGAGGCATCATGGGTAAAGAGTAGGAACGTCCGAGCTGATCACCTTGTAGCAAGGTTCCATGCAGAAAATCCAACCAAGCCTGAGGGGGTTTCATGAGCATAAGCTTCCATATCTGCAATCAAATTGATTTGTGTGTATTGTACAGGTCACCTTCAAGAAGTGAGGGGAGCTGAATGTCAACTCATAAAACATTTTGTAAACACGTTTTATAGTTGACAATAGAAAGAAGGGGAGAGTTTCAAAGAGCAGGCAATAGTGTGGAATCGAAAGTACATTCCATTCATATTTTCTTCAAAGACTGATTAGATGGCTGAAGCTTCTGCCACAAAAAAAATCTAATTGGAGAGCATGATTGATGACTCTTGGCTATTGACGTTTTTCATTGGATGATACACCCAGAGGGGTGGGGGTGGGGAAAGCAGGATCAAGGGTGACAGTGAATTACGTATCTCAGAGTTGGCTATGCCCACGTTAGTGCCGGACATAGAATGGTAGCTTTAATTTTGGGAGTGTGGCTCGAGGCTCATGATTTAATTGGAGTAACTGCCAGAACCCTGACAGAAGGCTTATTTTACAGCCTGCCCAGGACTACCTTCCACCCACAAACTAGCAAAGCTCCTCCTGAAGCATATCTATTGACTGCACAGGGTGCCAAAGAGAATTATTTCTGGAGATCCAGTTCACAGCTAAGTTCTGGCAGAAGTTCGTAAAATCAATAGCATCCTCCCAGGCACTTAACTTGGCCTTCCATTTGAATACCAATGGTGCGGCAGAATGAGTTAATGCAATGGTGGAGCAATATCTAAGATGCTATGTCAATTATCAGCAAACCAACTGGGTAGACCTACTGCTTTTTGAGAGGTGGTATAAAACAATGCAGTGCGCAGTAGCATGGGGCTTCAAGCTTGTCAATGGGGCAGACTTTGTTCCCATGCCAGAGTATCCCCAAGAACCCCGTCCTCTGTTAGTCTAGCAGAATGGGTGGACTCACTGCAGAATGCCTGGGGAAAATGTAAAATGGCCACTGGGTAAAGTGGCACAAATTCATAAAGAGCAGGTCAATAGGAAAGGGGTCCCTCAGAAACCATTCCATGTTGGGGAGTGTCATGCCCCTAATCAGAGCCTGAATCTGCAGAGGAAGATGAGCCAGAGCTGAAGCTGATGGAGATTGAGGGGAAAGATTCATTAGCTTTGGAGGAATGTGGAGAGGAGCAGACTGAGTCAGCCCAAGGTCCCTCAGGATTGGGACAAGAGAGGGCAAGCAGTGGACATGAGGAGCAATACAGCTCAGGCAATATGCAAGGACCACCCCCTCCTGATCTCCAAGCATGGAGAGTGAAGATGGGAACAGTGCAGGCAGACTTGATGTGTGATGACCCAGGGCGTGGTACAAAGGCAACCCAGCCAGATAATCAGTAGAGGTCCCTTTATTAGCTCCAACTTTGCCCCCAATGTCCTGGTTACCTTCCGGTCTGAAGAAAAACTCTCCCACGAACCTGTACCAGTCTGTGGCTGCAATATTCCAGTCCAAACATTGTAAACTGAAAACTTTAAACTATAAATCCAAAAAGTAAGATAAGGTAATTAAATCTGGCAGAACAAGATACGGAGTTCCAGAAATGAAGTAACAAAGCAGTAAATCAAACCAGTTGGGAGGATGCCAGGAACTCAGATAACCACAGCCAAACACAAGATAAACTCAACGTTTGTTCCTGACAAATGCCCCTCCCAATTGGTTCTCCTTTAAACTCCCTTCCCAGGTGTGCATTGTGAAGGGAATTAGGGCCCTTTCCTCCCTTGTAAGCCACACAACCAATGTTGCTCTCTTCTCCATTCTTTCCTGCATGCCCTAGGATGAAGAGGGGGTGGGCCTTGGTCTTTCTCTGAATTCCCTCTCCCTTGTTCTACCTCTTGTCTTGTCTGCCCAGCCTGATTTTGCCCTTTCCCAATTTCCTCCACAGCCAATGGAGCCACTCTCCCACTCCCTGACAGCTGTTCGTCTTCCTCCTTGGATTCAGACTCTGACGAGAGCATGACACGATGACTTGGGAGGAGACCACTATGCCCCTCCTCACAAGGCACACTTGGGGACTGAGATTTAAGGAGACACTGTGGGTAGGGGCATTTGTCGGGAACAAACACTGAATTGGTAGAGTTTGGTGTGCCAGTTGGAGTTTGCAGGACTGCTTTCTTCTTCTTTACTTGTGGACTCAGTGCCTTGTTCCTGACTTTGTGGACTCAATATCTTGTTCCTGACTTTGTGGATTCATTCTTTGCTCCCTGTTTTGTGGACTCCTTTCCCTGTTCCTTTGTTTTGCTGGACTGGGCATAGCTAGAGGCTGAAGTATGTGTTTGTGTGCACACTTTGCTCTGGGGCTTGCCAAGAATGTGGGAGCATTTGAGGGGAAATTTGGAGCATTAAAGGGAGTTTGAACTCTCAGCTTACTGTGTGACTTTCATGCCTTGTCCCAGATCGTCACAGGGAGAAGATCTCTCTCTCTCTCTCTACCAAATACTTAAAGCTAAAACTGCTGTGCAAGAAACTAGGTCCTAAGTTTTTAGGACCATTCCCCATTGTGAGAATCCAGTCACAGTGGAATTGAATCTTCCCCACTGCTGGGGAAAGAATATCCAGTTTTCCAGAATAGCCTATTGAAACTGGTAATAGGTTCTAAGCTGAGACCGATAGCTTGAATAGCCCTAGGCCCCAGAGTGGTGGAAGGGGAAACCCACTAGTACAAAATAAAGCCAGTGGTGGGATTAAGCTGGTTCTAACTGGTTCAAGAGAACAGTTAACTTCTTGCACAGTTTGGAGAACCGGCTTATCCCACCAGTGGCTGGCCCTTCCCCACCCCTCCCAGTCACTCCTTATCTCGCCTCACCCGCTTTAGCTGGGGCCTAGAGTGATGCCTGTGGCATAGCTGCTGCTGTTCTCTCGCTTGTGTGCCTCAATTATGTGGTCCCCACAGCCGACCTTTCTGTCTCAGGCGCCTGCCTTCCCCAATCTCTGCTCCTTGCCCAGCTGCCTCCCCTGCAGCATGGCCTATCTTTCTGCTGTCTGAACTGCCTACCTGTGCCTTTCCCGATCTCAGCTGCCTCCCACCTAGCATGGCCTAACTTTCAGCTCAGTCTCAGTCTTGTCTGGTGAAACTTGTTCCTCTTCCATAACATCTTTTAAACACTATCTATCTATAATGTCAGATACTATTAAACATAACTAAATATTACTGATCTCTGCTCCTTGCCCACTTTCCTCAATCACCTAGACTTGTCCAGCTACTCTCCGAATTTCTTGCCCACTTTCCTCACTCATCAGCCTTCACTGCTTGCCTAGTTTTTGGTAATTTGCTCTGTCCAGTGACTGTGTGATCCCCCTCACTTTGCTGCCTTTGCCGCTGGCCTAGAGCATGTGGTACCCACAGCCCAGCTGCTCTCTGGCTCCCTTGCCCACTTCTTCCCTCACCTAGACTCACCCATGGCCCAGCTGCTCTCCACTCCTCCTCGCTCACCTAGATTTGCCCAGCTGCTCTCCAACTACCTCACTTCACTTTCCTCACTTGCCTAGACCCTCCCAGTTGCTCTCTGGCTCCCTCGTCCGCTTTCCTCACCAGCCTTTGCTGCTTGCCTAGTTTTGGGTAAGTTGCTCTATCTCACATGTACAGGGACTGTCTTATCCCTCTCCCACCCCGTTGCATTGCCTGAGGGAAAATCTGCTCCAAGCTAAATCGAGTCCTAAACTAAAACATTTTTTATTATTTTTCCAATAGCCCTTAACAGGATGAAAAGGCAACAGAGTTTGACAGATTTTTTCAGTAAGAAACCAAGATCAGAATCAGTTGTATCAGAATTGGCCTTGGATGATACAACCAGTCACAAGCACACAATCACCCCATCTTGGAGAACAAAGCACATCAATTATGGAACTAAAAACAATAACTCCAAAATTGAAAATAATCTTCCTGGCTGCTGGAAATGCAACAATATAACAATTTTAAAGAAAAATACGAGGGACTAACAAAAAGTTAGGTTGTGAGTATTGTGCAACATATGACTTCACAAAAGAGAGGTGTTCATGTGTCAAAAGAATGGAAATATTTTTAGTTTGAGGTATCAGGGAAAAATAAAGAGATACAACAAGCTTCTCTAAGGAAAAAAGTTGATGAATTAATTACTTCAGAAACCTTCAAAAATATAAAATTTGTAGAAAATCATCGATTTGTTGGGCTTTCTCAGGAAAGACTTTTAGAAAACATCATAACAAATTTGAATAAAGACTAAAGGATTGTGAACATTTAAAAACAGGTTGTAGCCAATTTCAAGACAGGAATAAATTACAATTTCTCAATTTTTTGGAGCCAAAAAATTGGAATATTAAAAAAATAGTAGTTCCACAGAAAGCAGCCAAAGAGCAATTGCTCCTATTTAGTAACATTTTTAATTACCAAATTAATATTAACGATTATCGAGATTTTGTAGAAAATGTTTTTAAAAATTCCCAAAAATATGCAATTCCTGACAGTATTCAAAAAGCTAAAAATATTCTAGGAACAATTGCTGTAAGTTCAGCAGAAGCAGAAAGGGGTTTTCAAAAACGAACATATGATCAGAGACAAGAAGTCACCTGTTTCCAATATAACAAACCTAATTATTAATCTAATTGGCCTACCTCTACAAGAATGGTACCCTATTCCTACAGTCAAAAAATGATTAAGAGTAAATCACACAGTCGATGATGCTCCAGTAAAACTGAAGTGAGGATGCCAATCAAAAGCAATTTGGAAATACCTTACATAACATTTTTATTGTTTTTTGTCATGTATTATCTAATAGATTTTCATTAATATTGTAAAACTCTTTCTTGTAACAAAATCTAGTTTTGTGCATCTCTTTTATTGTTCTTATTTAAGTATTAAATGCATGAAATAATAAATTACCTTTTGGTATATCTTTTTTTATATTTAAAAGTCATTAGGGCAAAGAAGTGACATCAGGTTGGCCACACCCATCCAGTCACATGACCATCCAGCCATGTTCATCCATCCAGTCATTAGGGCAGAGAACCAGTTGTTCAATTATTTGAATCCCACCACTTGAATAAAGCAGATTTTAGATTCCAGACTCTACAAGAGAAAACTACAGTATTTGGTTGTCAGAAGCTACCTGGGTAAAGAACAGTGATGTGAGAGCTGAGCGACTATTAAATAAATTCCATGACAGAACAAGTCCGAAGAACCAGGGAAAGAAGGGGGCTGGTTAATAGGGACCTACTATATTTTTGTACTTTACGCCCTCCCACCCCCAAAATGGGTGGAAATGTCTATGAGCCTTATAGAGCAAATATTGTGGTGGGGGAGGGAGAGGGGGATCACAACCAGCACCTGTCATTGCTGCCATTCACCACCGCGCTGATTGGTGGTTGGATTGTCACCACTGCCTATCACTGCCAATTGCCACTGATTGCTGCCGCCACTGATCACCAGCAGTGGCAGCAATTGGCGGTGGTGGCAAACAGTGGTGAATGATGAACTGCGGCAAACAATGGTGGCAATAGGTGGCAGTGGCAATAGGCAGTGGCGATCCCCGCTGCCTACAACAGCTGATTGGCAGTATTCTGGGACGCCAATCCAACCGCCAATCAGTTGCTTGGCAGTGAAAGCTCCAGCTTTCCCTGGTGGCAGCAGCAGTCAGCTCAGTTGACCAATGGTGGGCACAACAGAGCAGAACCCTGACGAGCCATGTGCTGGGGCTGCGATAACTTGCTGAAGCTGACCAGGCTGTTTGCTCTTTGCTGAAAGGATGCTAGCCAGATAGAATAGAATAGAATAGAATAGAATAGAATAGAATAGAATTCTTTATTGACCAAGTGTGATTGGACACACAAGGAATTTGTCTTGGTGCATATGCTCTCAGTGTACATAAAAGAAAAGATACATTCATCAAGAATCATAAGGTACAACACTTAATAATAGCTATAGGGTACAATAAGCAATCAAATCAAAGGAAACAGTCAATAAAAATTGTAAGGATACAATATTATAAGATGAATACCAGATGGATACTGGGAGGCAGAGGCAGATTTTTTTCTTGATTTCCTCCCCAAAAGCTAGGTGCATCTTAAGTTCCAGAGCCTCTTATAGTGCAAAAAAGTAACTTCTGTGCTTAATATCTTTCAGGTGCTTTTTACTTTGTAGGGGGAACCAGCTATCTATTCTTGGAACGACTTTAGCTGAAGCCATATTCTCTTTTCTTCATTTCTTAGTTGCCACACATATGGGGGGAGAGGGGACTAATGGAATGTGGAATGTTTTCTTCTAATGTGCTGGACATAACAGTGATAGGGCTCGTGGGAAGCAAGGTAATCTCAATGAGCACTCATGACAACCGGAGGGAGCAGCTGAGAAGCCAGCTACTTATCTGGTTGGTTAAAGTGACCTGTGACACTGGGGGGCTGGGGAACACCTAGTCTTTTAATTATACCAAACCACAGGAAATGTTTAGAGTTGAATTCATACCTGAATGTGCTGATACGATGTACCCAATAAAAGAGATCTTTGAGAAAAGCTACAGCATCAGAGTCCTGAATTGATTGGGATCATTAACTCGGAACCATGACACCTGTTATGTTCATGTTGAATGATCTTTCCACACAAACTGAATGATGTTCACAATATTTCTACACAAAACTTCTACTCTGTTATCCTGATTTTTCTTTATTTCAGCATATACATTTGGATTAGAGAGCTGTAAGTGTGCTGGAGGACTCAAAATACTAGGCCTTTAATTAAATAATTTTAAGTTACAAATGCTTGTCATTCAGCAGTAGATCTCCCTTCTGTTAAGCATGTTTTTGCAAAGAATGGGCTAATCAAGTTCTATCTGGCTAGACTTTATTCCCATATCTGTTTTCTTTTTCTTGGCTTTGTGAGACTTTTCTGCTGATTATTTGCCAGGGCTGTACTTCCAGCTGCAAATTTTGTGAGATAAATGTCAAGCAAGAAATCCCTATTGCCAACTCTGCAGTCAGTCTTGCAGGCCATATAATAATTGAGGTGCTGAAAGAAAACTCTTGGCCTAATAGAGCAATATACTTTATTATTATAATAAATGCAGACAAGTTGAAAATCAGGAGTCATGTATTTGTAACAGCTGCAGCAGCTGCAGCAACAATAATAAGCAGGAGGTGGTGAATGTATTGTTCTTGGACCAGGCTTTGGAGATGTGGTTTTCTTGTTCTCTTTTTGTATATATATCCATCTAATATCTGTCTTCTTTTGCTTAAGGAGTAGGCAAATAATAGCTTCTTATGATTACCAGTTAAATGCATTGATAACATCCTGCTCAGTGGTGGGATTCAAATAATTTAACAACCGATTCTCTGCCTTAATGACTGCTGGGTAGTGGCTGGGTGGGCATGTGATTGGGTGGGCATGGTCAACTCAATGTCACTCATATCAAGGGGCGCCTCGCCTGGCCACTCCTCTCTTTTCCTCGCTCCTCCCCTCCCAGCCAGTCCTCGCCTCGTCTAGCATATTATGATGAGAAAGGAAGCTTTTTCAAAGTCATCTTCTCCTTGATACTAGCCAATAAGATGAGATTTTGCTATCAGAAGACATGATGTACATTTCCAAGTATTGTTTATCACCATTCTCTTAGTAAGACTGAATGAAAAGATTTATAAAGAATAACAAAGTTGGATGAGACTTGGAGGTTTTCTAGTCCAAGTCTAGCTCAAGCATGAGACCCTATACTATTATGGACAAATTTCTTCTTAAAAATCTCCTGTGATGGTATACCCACAACTTCTGAAGTTATCCCATTCCTCTGATTAATTGCTCTCACTGTCAGGAAATTTCTTCTTATTTCTAGGTTGGATCTGTTTGATAAGTTTCCATCTCACAGATCTGTCTCACAGTGACTTCTAGTTGAGCCAGGCACCATCTATTCTATAGCTGTGCATTTGGTTTTTTTCTTGCCTAAGTGTAAAATCATACTTTACTCTTCATTAAATTGCATTTTTGGTGAGAAACAATGTTCTACGGTAGCATTCAGTTTACTACAGTTATTTTTGCAAAATGCACTAAAGCTTGAAGAATACATCTCTGCTTATACTGATAAAGATTGTTCTTTTTGAACATTAAAGTATATAGTCAAGCAAATATTTCCAATCCATTGTAAATGAGAACACATTTGAAAGGCATTTTCAAAGCAGTCAGTTAGTAGATGTCTTACCATTCTTTCTCTTCTCTTTTAATTAAATCTTTTTGCTTCATTTTTTTTCCTTGGGCCTTTTTGCAAAACACCAAATCTTTCACAGATCCTTCACAAAGAACTACTTCTAATTTAACTGGAATACATTGTTTTCATTCTCAGTTTTCTGATTACAGAACTTCTCCTTTCACTCATCATTTCTACCTTTAATGGTGTCTGTGCGTACTTGCAAGAAAAGGAAGCATTTAATTTTTGAGCCGTCCAGGAGATGGCAGCTGCTGCATCCAGGCCCAGCTGCATCCCCCAAGTGGCAATCCCAGTACCAGCGGCCACCAACACCTCATGAGCCAGCCAGCCTAGCCCAAGCCCGCCAGGCACTCCTGACCAGTCTCCCAGGGACCGCGCATGAAGGGACAATTGCACCCGACCCCACGTTGCCCAGAAAGGCTGGCAGGCAAAGGGGCTGGGGGGTGGGACTTACTCCTCTCCCTCTTTTGGGGAGATTTTCAAACAAAGTGCTGGGAACTTCAAGCGAGGTGTGCATACACACACAGCAGCCTTACCCACCCTTGCTGGCAGCTCTGGGCTGGGCAGCAGTTAAGAATGCCACAGTAGCTCATGTTTAAAGTAATAGGGCTAACATATATGAAAGAAAAATTAATAAAAGAGGATTTAACACTGCAGGGTATTTGTGTGTGTATAGAACTTTCACTGAAAAACAATATAATATTACTTCTAAAGGAAGCCATGTCACAAATGTCAAGGTTAGCAGAATAATTCATTTACTTTAAAAAATACAAAAATTAAAAGTAGAAAATATCAAAGAACAAAAAGTTTTGCAATCTAGGAAAAGAATAAACAGAAACCAATATGATAATGTGTTTGTAAGATCTATTTAAGGCATTTAAAGATTTCCCTGTTTGAATGACTATCGGATCTAACTTTCCCCAACTGGAATTTTTCTATCATCTTTCAGCTAATATGATTTAATTCACTTCTGTGTTAATATTGAATCATAAGAAGCACAATTTCTTTGCATTTGTCTTGCCAGAATTAGCCTCTGATTAAGCTATGTGAAAATCTAGCTATGTGAAAGTCATGCTATGTGAAAGTCCTGTGAGAGAATACATTTATAATATTGTACAGATAGTCCTTGACTTACAACCATTTGTTTAGTGACCATTTGAAGTTACAGCACTGAAAAAAGTAACTTAGAACGGTACTTGCATATATAATTGCTTCAGCATCCCTGTAGATAAGTGATCAAAATTCAGGTATTTGGTAACTGGCATGTATTTAAGATGATTACAGCATCCTGAAGTTCATGTGATCACCATTTGAGACTTTCCCAGACAACTTCTGTCAAGCAAAATTAATGTGGGAAGCAGGATTCAGTTAATGACAAGATTCACTTAGCCTCTTTGATTTCCTTAGGATTTCTTGTGAGATGAGTGAGACCAGCTGGTATTTTTAAGTGGTGCAAATGGATCTAAGGATTGCTTTTCCTGGGTGTGCTTTTTCTGGAGAGCTTAAATGACCTCTCTGCTAAAGGATTTCACTTTATGAGCAAGAGATGACTGCTTGATAGTTATCACTGCATTTTAACTACTTTCATTCCTCAAGGTGCTCTGGCACCCTGCCTGATTTGTAACTCCGGCTTACAGGTAGTTTTAATCTAATGATTGGTATTTAGGGCAGCTTTTTGCAAGCAAAGCAGCTTTTGTATTTTTGTGCAGGTAATCCTTGACTTACAACAGTTCATTTAGTGACTATTAAAAGTTACAATGGCACTGAAAAAATGACTTATGACCATTTTTCACACTTATGACCATTGCAGCATCCCCACTGTCATGAGAGGACAGGTGAGGAGAAGCATCCCTTGACACGAGTGATGTTGAGTTGGCCACGCCCACCCAGTCACATGACCACCAAGCCACACCCACCAACTAAGCCACACCCACAGAACCGGTTGTTAAAAAAAACTGAATCCCACCCCTGCCTTTCACTCTCCAAAATCATACAGTTCAGTTTTTAGTGCACAGAATGATGGAATGCTAGTGTCTTGTCTAGACTCAGCACTCTGAAGTGCTCTAAAAAAACTTCCAATAGGTCAGCCTCAAAGTTAAGTGGAAAATGCTATAAATTCCATATGGATGCAACTGCTTAATACTAGTGAACATATTCCAAGCAATGAAGTTTTCCTCTGTAAATACGAAAGGATTATTTATCACAACTTTAGAAATTACAAGGGTTTATTTATGAATTGGAAATAAATTTTCATGGCATACATGGAGAATTGGTTGTAGGTCTGTGTTTCATTTTGTTAGATCATAATAATATTTCCCAGGTGGTGAGCTGTTACTGGAAAATATGAAAAATATTGAGTGTTAACTGAAATAGATCATTCTGAGCTTGCATCTGGGTGCAATCCCTTTCCTGCCACTTTCATCTACTTTTCACATTATTGACCAAACATACTAGGTCCCAGCACTTCTGCACAGCTTTTTATTATATCTAAACAATTTTTGTTAGGTTCTTCTAAGCAAACTTGAATGTATAATAGCAGATGTTGATTTAAAGCAGCCTTCTAATTCCAACTGTTTTGAAATTTAATTACAGTTTTTGAGTTGCATATTATGGTAGGTTATGCTGAACTTCAGCTTTCCACTTTGTGCAAAGGAAATATAATATGCATATCTTTTCTTTTTATTTGGGTATATCTTGGTTATTGAACTATGGCCATTTTTGGTTCCTGAGGCAAAATTTATTAAAAATGGGTAAGTAATTATTTGTTATTTTCAGCATTTCATTTTCCCTTTAACATTGAAAGTATGAAATGCATTTAATTTTCTGATTTGCAAAGAAGAAAAGACACTATAAATTCAGATTCATTCATTCCATTTATATTCCACAGTTTAAGTAGCTCTCAGCTATTATGTGGAGACCCAAGGCAGACTCCATGGAATTTTGCAAGAGAGTTGAGTTTAGAACTAACATTATAACTGTATTTTCCACTTATTTTCTGCTTTTATATCCACAATTTAAACAATTAGCATATAAATCAGGGTGCATTATTTAGTACTGGTAAAAAAATTAGTGATATATTTTCCTATGGTTCAGCTGAGTTGCAATTGTCTTTACTACAATAACTGGAGCAGATTCCCAAATATATACATTTGCTTAATAATACCTGCTTCATGCTAAGTGTAGTATCAAAAATAGCTTTTTAATACTGTTGGAAGTTTATCTCAAAAGGACAGTGCCAGAAACCTCACAGCACCAGAAACCTCAGAAAACAGTGCCAAGAAAACTCAAGCTAGTCCTTCCCCCTTTAAGAAAACCAAGAATCACCAGCTGAAAGAAAAAACTTTTGTAGCAGCCTGCTAACGGCTGCTACAAAAGCAACAAAAGCTGACCACAATAAGTAAGTAGAGCCATTAAGATAAGGGGAATCCGGCTAAAAATAAACTCTCCAAAGTAAGCCAAAACTCCATTTTTCTTGCCCCCTGACAAGATTAATTCCTAAAATAGAAAAAGACAAAAGATTGAAATAGGATTAACTCATCAGGGCAGGAAAGAAAAACTCAGAGCAATCACTAACTAGGACAAAGCCATTAAGCCATAATAGGAATTGCCCAAAGCCCCTTCATTACATCACCCAGCAAGATTCAATCAAACCTGGGACTCAACACAACCTACAATGTTACCCCTGCATGGTTCCATGTGAGTCTGACAACCAATCAGGATACATATCTTGCCACAAAAACAGGAAGCAAATTTAAAGCCCAACAGAGGTTATAAATATCTCTTCCTCTCTATTCTCACCCATGTGCTCATTTTTTGCCCAGGATCTCAAAATTATGTGGTCCTCCCCACCATTAAACCATCCTTCCAAGCAGTCTCCATGTTTGAAGTGTCTTTTCTCCCACTTGGAACTGAACCCATATGGACATTTCTTCCAACAATACATAAAAATACAGGGTATAAAAGGCAAAAGTCATTTGTTGATCATAATGCACTGTGTCATAAGAAATAAGTAGCTTTCTGCTTTGAAACAAAGCTGAGAGGCAGTACAAGAAAATAAACTTACACATGCCAGAAATAATAAATCTATATGTTGCTAGCAAACCTTAAGTCCAAACAGAAATGCATTCCATGATGTTTGGTAAATGATTGTAAATGCTTTGTTTTTAAATGTCTTGTATTAGTTTTTTTTCCCCAAAAGAAAACAGCTTGCTATTACAAAAAGGAAATCAGAACTCTCCTCCTAGTGACATTCTGGATTCCTGAATGGAGTTTTCTTTGCAATAGTACAAGTAATTTGTTGTTTCCTTCTAGCATGATTTTCAACTTCCCAGACTAGCTACAGCTCTGGTGTTCCATTGGTAGTCTACCATCCAATAACTAGTCAGGCTGAAACAATTCTATAATGATTCTAAAATTATATATACTTCATTTTTGACACTCCTACTTATGTCTTAGATAACTATTGCACTCAGTCATTCAAGCCCAAGTCATCTCACATCTGGACTACTGCACTGTGCTGAACATAAGGCTACATGTTGGAAGTTACACTGGTGCAGAATGTGGCGAGGCATAAAATTTTGGGGACCACTAGAGTAGCCCATATTATATCACTATTCCAGAACTCCACTGGCTGTCAGTTTGCTTGCAGGTGCAGTTGAAAGTGTTGGTTATCACTCTTAGAGCTCTACATGGCATGGGTCCAGGCTACATGAGGAACCATCTCACTTCATTGGGACTGGCCCATGCATACTGGTAGAAGACCCTTTTCTGCTGTGGCCCTGGCCATTTCCTCCCTGAGGTGAGATTGGCCCCAACCCTCATAATCTTCTGTAAGGCACCTAGAGTTGCCTTGCAGCAAGATGGGTGGCTAAATAAATTTATAATCACCCTGAGTATTTAAGTCAACCCAATGCATCATGCCCTAGAACTGCAGCCCTTCCAACACAGTGGTGTTAGAATCCAGCTTTCATGTCTTAAGAGAAATGGCAAATACCACCTCTAACTGGCCCCGCCCCCATCTATTTCCTGCTTCCCGAGTCCCAGTTGATTGGCTGGGTCTTCTTTTGTTGCCCTGCACAGGAGAACGGAGCTGGAAAGCATGTTAGTGGGGTGGGGAGGGAATGGGATTTTACAGTAACTTTCCCCCAGGAGTGGGGAGGGAATGGAGATTTTACAGTATCCTTCCCTTGCCATCCCCACCAAGCCATGACCACAGAATAGGTAGTAAAATTTTTTGAATCCCACCACTGGTCTTCAGCCTTACCACAGAGGAACAATCATGCCACCAAAAAACAGGGATATGGAGCTGGCATCACGGTGTATGACGTGCGATCTGGATATCTCCGCTGTTGGTCGGTCCCACCGGACCTAAACCATCCCATAGAGATGGTGATCGGTAAGGGCACATCCTGCTGATCCCAGGGACATCGCAAAGTCCCTGGTAGATCCAGGAGAAGCCCTTTTTGCCGGCGGTGGAGAGGCAGCCATTAAAGCTGCTGAAGCTGGGACAGCTCTGGAATGGAAGAGATCAAAAGAAAGTGTGTCAGTTTGGTGAGATGTATTTTTACTTATTATTTTTTTGGAGAGAACACCCTAAAAGATTGAAAGTGAATTTAAAAGTGAAGATAAAAGTGGCTAAGCGGCGAGATTAAGCTAGTTTTTAAACCAAAGGTTTAAACCCTTTTTATTGTAGTTTGGAATTTGGCAAAGCTTCTTAATTTTTAACTGGACTGGGCTTTTTTAACTTTTTATTTTTCTTAATAACTTTTCTGGAAACTGGTTTTAATTAAGACTCTTCCATTTTATTTGAGATTTACTTTTTTTTCTTTCATTTTTTTATATATTCCTGGCTTTGGATTTATGAGGGGAAGTAAAAGTGATGGAAAATAAGTAGCACTGCCATCTAGAGGCTTGGATATTTTGTTTTCTTTTCTTTCTTACTTATTTGTGTATTGGAGCTACATTCAAGGACTCTGAGCTCTTTGCTGAAAAGATAGTGGGATGAGCATGGCAGATTGTTTATACAGATGCTCTTCTGTGAACTATTGATAGCCAGAGTCTGGAGTTGAAGTTGAAAAAAAAAATTGAAGTGACCTTGAAAAGACTGGAACTGGAAAGTTTGATTTGTTTTATTACAGAGCCTTGGATATTTAGTGGCAGTGACTCGCTTTTTGTCAGAAGAATTATTTGCTATTTTTTTCACTTCCCCTCTAGCTGGATTTTTATGTTTGGACTTTAGCCTTTTAACCCAGGAATTAGATTATACTTTTGCTTACTCCTTCCTTTTTGTTTTTTCTTATTTTTTTATATATTAAGGGAATTACATAGACTGTTAATTTTTTTAATTTTTTTTCTTTCCCTTTACTGCCTTTAAAAAAAATGTTAATATTTTTTCACCCTCTCTTCTTTTTACCCCCCCCCCCTTTTTGCACATAATTGGAACCAATTGGATTAAGGTGTACAAGTGCCTGAAGATTTTTTTCCTTCCCTTTTAATTTTTTTCCCATATTTTTTATTGGAGTAGCAGTTGTCTGCTCCTGTCTCTTTTTTTTCTCTTCTTCTTTTTCTTCTTTTCTCTTTTTTTAATTCTTAATAATTATAAAATGAGTAGAAAGACAACAGCTCCAGCTTCTCAAATACCAATTGCCTCCTCTTCACCACCTGGAGGACAACAATCAATACAGATGATATTACAACAGGAGAAGGAGGAGAAGAAGGAAGTGACATTGCAGATGATTATGCAAGGAATACAAAAAATACAAGCAAAAACAGACAATATTGAAAAGAGAATGGAGAATATTGAGAAAAGAACTGAAAAGACAGATGAGAAAGTTGAGAATATCCAACAGATGATGATGAGCGGTGGCATGCTCCAACCCCCTTGTTTCCGCCCGCTTCTCTGGGGATATGGGAGATAAAGGCTCTGAGCTCAGGTTGGTCTATTTGAATGCCAGGTCTGTGATGAACAAAACTCCCCTCATCTGGGAATTGATCGAGGAGGAAGACACGGACCTGGCCTGCCTTACGGAGACCTGGTTGGGCCCAGAGGGAGGAGTCCCTCTGTTGGAGTTATGCCTGCCAGGTTTCCGTGTGCTGCAGCAGCCTCGAGCTCAGGGTAGGGGCGGGGGGGGTGGCTGTGGTTATCAGGGAGGCCCTTTGTCCGAGGGAGACTACTGTCCCTCAGATAGGCAGGTGTGAGTCTCTCCTCCTGAGGTGGGGCCCTGGGGGTCAGTTGGGCCTGTTGCTTACATACCTTTCTCCCAGCTGCAAGACAACAGCCCTGCCTGATCTACTCGACATGCTATCAGGGGTGGCAGTTGATTCTCCAGGCTTATTGCGCTGGGGGATTTCAACCTCCCCTCTCTGGGTGGGGCATTGATGATGGATATATTATATTATTTGAGTCAGGTCCATGGCCGTCATGGCTTCCATGGCGGATGGACTCAAATAATATAGGGTCCAACTCATGGTGGAGGGCAAACGCTTGACCTTATTTTTATCTCGTGACAGTGGCTTAATGCTTTGGGTGGGGATTACCAACTATTCAACCCTGTCATGGACCAACCATTATCTCCTATGGCTGGCCTTCCATTATGCCACCCCTCATCGCTGGGATGTGGAACCAACTAGGTGGTTCCGCCCCAGGCATCTAATGGATCCGGAGAGGTTCCAGGCAGCTTGGGTTGATGCCTGCCTCCCTTACCCACAGCCGGTTGGGTCTGGTGGACTCCTGGTGGACTCCTGGCATAAGGCACCTCCGGGGCTCTTGACCGAGTTGTTCCTTTGCGGCCTCTAACCTGGTGCAGATCCCGGTTGGCTACCTGGTTTTCCGCGGAGCTCCGGGAGATGAAGCACCGGAGGAGGGGCCTAGAGAGCAGTTGGAGATCCAGCAGGTCCAAATCTGACCAATTGTAGTTAAGAACCTATACTAGGTCTTATCTTGCTGCAATGGGGGCGGCAAAGTATGCTTACTTCTCCTCTCTCATTGAGTCCGCAGTTAATCACCGGGCTGCCCTGTTCAGGGTCACCTGTTCCCTTCTTAACCAGGGGATGAGGGAGGACCCTTTGTGGGGGCAGGCCGAGGAGTTTAGTCAGCATCTAAACTCCTCATCTTTAGTCAGACAAGATCGCTCAGATCCGGGCTGGTCTGGATTCCGACTGGTTAGAGTCTGACGGGAGGGAGGTGTCGGGTCTTATGGATTCCATCTGGGAAGAGTTTGATACTGTGACTCTGGATGAAGTGGACAGGATCATGGGGAAGCTGAGTGCTGCCATGTGTTTATTGGACCCGTGTCCCTCCTGGCTGGTTTACACCACCTAGGAGGTTACACGAGGCTGGCTCCAGGCAGTGGTTAATGCTTCTTTGAGTGAGGGATCCTTTCTCTCTGCCTTGAAGGAGGCGGTGGTGAGGCCCCTCCTCAAGAAGCCTGCCCTGGACCCGGCTATTTTAAACAACTTTTGTCCTGTCTCCAACCTTCGCTTTGTTGCGACAGTTGTTGAGAGCGTGGTGGCCCGACAGCTCCCGGTGTTCCTGGAGGAAACTGATTATCTGGATCCATATCAATCGGGTTTCAGGCCTGGGTACAGCACTGAGACAGCATTGGTCACACTGATGGATGATCTCTGGAGGGCTCGGGATAGGGGTTATTCCTCTATCCTGGTCATATTAGATCTTTGAGCGGCTTTCGATACCATCGACCATGGTATCCTACTGCGACGCCTTGAGGGGCTGGGGGTGGGAGGCACTGTTCTATGGTGATTCTCCTCCTACCTCTTGGGTCATACGCAGGTGGTGTTGGTGGGGGGGCAGAGGTCAACCCCAAGATCCCTCCTTTGTAGGGTGCCCCAGGGGTCGGTTCTTTCTCCCCTCTTGTTTAACATCTATATGAAACCGCTGGGCGAGATCATCCATGGTTTTGGGGTGAGGTACCATCAGTATGCTGATGATACCCAGCTTTTCATCTCCACCCCAAACCAACCCAGTGATGCCCTTGATGTGATGTCCCGGTGCCTGGAAGTAGTACGGATCTGGATTGGAAGGAACAGGTTTCAGCTCAACCCGGCCAAGACCAAGTGGCTGTACGTACCAGCATCTCAGGTTATCCAGGATGTTCCATCTTTAGTTATGGGGGTAGAGGTGTTGCTCCCTGTAGATAGGGTGCACAATTTGGGCATCCTCCTAGATGCACGGCTCAGTTTGGAGGATCAGGTGGGAGCCGTGGCCAGAGGGGCATTTGCCCAGGTTCACCTGGTGCACCAATTGCGCCCCTATCTGGACCGAGATGCCTTACGTACAGTTACTCATGCGCTCGTTACCTCCCGGTTAGACTACTGCAATGCTCTCTACATGGGGCTGCCTTTGAGGACCACTTGGAGGCTTCAACTGGTGCAGAATGCAGCTGCACGGGTTGTGATGGGAGTATGCAGATACTCCCATGTTACACCCCTCCTGTGTGAGCTGCATTGGTTGCCGGTTGCCCTCCGGGTGAGATTCAAGGTGCTGGTACTTACCTATAAAGCCCTACATGGCTTAGGACCAGGGTATTTGCGGGAACCTCTGCTGCCAGCAAAGACTTCCCAATGTCCTGTGCGCTCACACAGACAGGGCCTCCTTGGGGTGCCGTCGGCCAGATAGTGTCGGCTGGCGACCCCTAGGGTAGGGCTTTTTCTGTGGGAGCGCCCACCCTGTGGAATCAGTTGCCCCTGGAGCTTCAGGTGACTCCTGACCTTCAATCCTTCTGTCGTAGCCTGAAAACATGGCTTTTTCAGCTTGCTGACCTGGACTGATGGAGGGGGTGGGGTTTTTAGTGCTGGTTTGTTAATGTTAATTATTATATTGGGATGTTGTTTAATTGGCTTTTTAATATTTGTATTGTATGTTTTTATTATTGTTGTGAGCCACCCTGAGTCCTTTGGGAGATAGAAATCCCAATATAAATAAATAAATAAATAAATAAATAAATAAATAAATGAAATATGAGAATAGACTTAAGAAAATTGAAGAACAAGATGAACAAAGAGATAAGAAAATTGGAGATATTAATACTAGATTGAGGGAAAAGGGCAGGAGTGGACTATTGGGATGGGAAATCAACAGGTCAGAATTTTATTTGGGATTCCAAAATGTAGAAGAAGAAAAGGGTGAAATTCTTGCTGAAATAATGACAGAAATATTGGCAGAAGCATTAGAGATAACTGAAGAGAAAATGATGGATGGAATGGATGAAGTGCAATGAGAAATAAATTACCACAAGAAGTTCACATTAGATGTACTAAGAACATTATTAAAACACAGATACTGCAGGTGGCAAGAGAGAAGATGTTAAAGTATAAAGATAAAGAAATTGTGGTGCTGAAACAAGTACCAAGAAGAGTAAGAGAGAGGAAGAAGAATACCTTTTTGACCAAAGAGTTACTTAAAAGAGGAGCAAATTACAGATGGTTGATACCAGAAGGTCTCTTGTTCACTTGGCAGGAACAAAGACACAGAATTGATACAGTTGAAAAGTGGAGCTATTCTATCTAGAATATTTGAGAGGAAAGGAGGAAGATACAAAAAGAAGACTCATTAATCAAATTCCAAGAGGAGTGCATAGCAGTAATTGAAAAGAAAAGAAGAAGCTGCAGTAGGTGGTATACCCAGAGAGCAACGAGAACTAAGATCTACTAGAGCAACAAAACCCTCTTATAAAGTCTAAAATGGATGAGAGAAAATTGATTACAATGAACATAAATGGACTTAACTTAGCTACTAAAAGAAGGAAAGTATTTCATAAATTAGAGAAACTAAAGTTTGATATAATCTGCCTACAAAGAAGTACATATTAAAAACAACATGAATATATATTGAAACAAAAATTAGGGAAATTATTCACGTCATTGACACAATGTAAAAAGAGGTGTGGTCTACATATTAGAGATACAATTTCAGCAGAACCAATCTATACAGATGATGATGGAAGGATTTTGATGGTGGAAATAATGGACAATAATGTAAAAACACTTTTAATAGCAATTTATGCTCAAAATGATAATCAAGAAGAATTCTACAGGAAATTACATATGAAAATAATTGAACTGGACTATGTTAATATCTGTATGATGGGAGATTTCAATGGAATAATTAATGAGCAATTGGATTATAAAACACAGAAATCAACAAAGAAAATTAGAAAGACACTACAAAAATCCTTTTCTTTTTGAATGAGAGGAAATAAATTTAAAAGATGCATGGAGAGAGAAATGTGGAAAATAAGCAGTATACTTTTTATTCAAATAGGCATGCATCATGGTCTAGAATAGATATGATATGGATATCAGCAGAATTATTTTCTAATATACGAGAAATTGAAATAGAAGCAAGTACTTGGGCAGACCATAATCCAATGACAGTTACTTGGAAAGGACAAAAGAGGAGATCTAGATGGACTTTAAACAATACAATATTAAAGGAAAAAGACTTTAAACAGAAAATTGAGAGGACTGGTTTTCTTTTAAAGAAAACAAAAAGAATACATCTCTACAGAATCTCTGGGACACAATGAAGGCTACACAAGAGGTTTGATAATAGAATATACAAAGAAAAGAAATATAAAACAGAAAAAGACTTTTAAAACACTGGAAGATGATTATAAGAGATTGGAAAAGAACAACAGAAATCTCAAAAAGACATTAAAATTAAAATGGACATAACTAAACATAAAATGGGACTAATGGAAAAAGAATTAGCACAAAAGATTAAAAATGCTAAACAGAATTACTTTGAAGATGCAAATAAACCAGGCAGATGGTTAGCTTATAAACTGAGAAAGGAAAGAGAATCAAAAAGGATTAGCCAATTAATAGATGAAGAAGGACATGTCTGCTATGGAAATGAAGAGAAGAAAAATCATACAAGACTATTATGGAAAATTGTATTATCAAGAGAATATTCAAGAAGAAAAAATTAAGCAATATTTACAGAAAGCAAAATTACCACAGATACCCAAAGACATTGAAATAATGTTAGAAGGGAATATAACAATGATGGAATTAACAGAAGCTTTAAAAACAAAATACTGGGAAAGCACCAGGTCCAGTTAGATTGCCAGTGGAATTTTATAAGACTTTCAGGAAGTACTGAATCTTCAATTATTAGAAGTTATGAATGAAGTTATGTTAAAGAAGAGAATATCCCAAACATGGTCAGAAGCATACATTACACTTATACCGAAGGAAGATACAGACCCACAGCAAGTTAAAAATTACAGACCTATTTCCTATTAAATTCAGATTATAAAATTTTGTTTCAATTTTGGCAGAAAGATTGAAAAGATATTTAAATAATTTTATTCATGCTGATCAAAATGGATTTCTGTCAAAGAGACAAATTAAAGATAATATGAGAACAATCCTGGACACTTTGGAATATTATGAGGCACGTCCTGAAAAGCAAATGGCTTTGATGTTTCTAGATGCTCAAAAAGCCTTTGATAATGTGAGTTGGCATTTTATGTTATTGCAACTGGTACAAATGGGCTGGTAAAAACTTTATTCAAGTCATTGAAACCATATACTATGAACCAAGTGCAAAGGTTATGATAAATGGAGAATTGACAGAGTCTATAGACATAAGAGAAGGACTAGACAAGGTTGTCCACTGTCACCTCTACTGTTTCTGTTAACATTGAAGTGTTGAATAGGAATATTAGAGAAGAAAAATAAAAGGAATGAAAATTAAAAAGGAAGAGTATAAATTGCAAGCTTTTGCAGATGACCTGGTACTTATATTAGAGGATCCATTGGAACAACAGCCAAATTAATAGAAAGGATAGAAGAGTGTTCTGTCCCCCTTCCTTCCCCAGAAGGTAAAGAACTTAGCAGCTGCCTTCACAGAAGAGTCAGCTGGCCTGTCTCCAAATCCAAGTTATCTCTGATAAGAGTGTTGGCAGTCACCCAGGCTCTCACTGCCAAATTCAGAACTAACAAGAAATGAAGTACTCACAGAAGGACTGATTTATTCTCAAAGTCCAGAAACTAATCAGGCACACAGA
>CM019155.1:59862826-59877649 GCA_009733165.1 Naja naja | reverse complement strand
TGGAATCAGTTGCCCCTGGAGCTTCAGGGTGACTCCTGACCTTCAATCCTTCTGTCGTAGCCTGAAAACATGGCTTTTTCAGCTTGCTGACCTGGACTGATGGAGGGTGGGGTTTTTAGTGCTGGTTTGTTAATGTTAATTATTATATTGGGATGTTGTTTAATTGCTTTTAATATTTGTATTGTATGTTTTTATTATTGTTGTGAGCCACCCTGAGTCCTTTGGGAGATAGAAATCCCAATATAAAAATAAATAAATAAATAAATAAATAAATAAATAAATGAAATATGAGAATAGACTTAGAAAATTGAAGAACAAGATGAACAAAGAGATAAGAAAATTGGAGATATTAATACTAGATTGAGGAAAAGGGCAGGAGTGGACTATTGGGATGGGAAATCAACAGGTCAGAATTTTATTTGGGATTCCAAAATGTAGAAGAAGAAAAGGGTGAAATTCTTTGCTGAAATAATGACAGAAATATTGGCAGAAGCATTAGAGATAACTGAAGAGAAAATGATGGATGGAATGGATGAAGTGCAATGAGAAATAAATTACCACAAGAAGTTCACATTAGATGTACTAAGAACATTATTAAAACACAGATACTGCAGGTGGAAGAGAGAGATGTTAAAGTATAAAGATAAAGAAATTGTGGTGCTGAAACAAGTACCAAGAAGAGTAAGAGAGAGGAGAAGAGAATACCTTTTTTTGACCAAAGAGTTACTTAAAAGAGGAGCAAATTACAGATGGTTGATACCAGAAGGTCTCTTGTTCACTTGGCAGGAACAAAGACACAGAATTGATACAGTTGAAAAAGTGGAGCAATTCTATCTAGAATATTTGAGAGGAAAGGAGGAAGATACAAAAAAAGAAGACTCATTAATCAAATTCCAAGAGGAGTGCATAGTGGTAATTGAAAAAGAAAAAGAAGAAGCTGCAGTAGGTGGTATACCCAGAGAGCAACGAGAACTAAGATATACTAGAGCAACAAAACCCTCTTATAAAGTCTAAAATGGATGAGAGAAAATTGATTACAATGAACATAAATGGACTTAACTTAGCTACTAAAAGAAGGAAAGTATTTCATAAATTAGAGAAACTAAAGTTTGATATAATCTGCCTACAAGAAGTACATATTAAAAAACAACATGAATATATATTGAAACAAAAAAAATAGGGAAATAATTCATGTCATTGGCACACTCTAAAAAAAGAGGTGTGGTCCTACATATTAGAGATACAATTTCAGCAGAACCAATCTATACAGATGATGATGGAAGGATTTTGATGGTGGAAATAATGGACAATAATGTAAAAACACTTTTAATAGCAATTTATGCTCAAAATGATAATCAAGAAGAATTCTACAGGAAATTACATATGAAAATAAGTGAACTGGACTATGTTAATATCTGTACAATGGGAGATTTCAATGAAATAATTAATGAGCAATTGGATTATAAAACACAGAAATCAACAAAGAAAATTAGAAAGACACTACAAAAATCCTTTTCTTTTTGAATGAGAGGAAATAAATTTAAAAGATGCATGGAGAGAGAGGAATGTGGAAAATAAGCAATATACTTTTTATTCAAACAGGCATGCATCATGGTCTAGAATAGATATGATATGGATATCAGCAGAATTATTTTCTAATATACGAGAAATTGAAATAGAAGCAAGTACTTGGGCAGACCATAATCCAATGACAGTTACTTGGAAAGGACAAAAGAGGAGATCTAGAAGGACTTTAAACAATACAATATTAAAGGAAAAAGACTTTAAACAGAAAATTGAGAGAGGACTGGTTTTCTTTTTTAAAGAAAACAAAAAAGAGAATACATCTCTACAGAATCTCTGGGACACAATGAAGGGCTACACAAGAGGTTTGATAATAGAATATACAAAGAAAAGATATACAAAACAGAAAAAGACTTTTAAAACACTGGAAGATGATTATAAGAGATTGGAAAAAGAACAACAGAAATCTCTGCAAAAAAAAGACATTAAAATTAAAATGGACATAACTAAACATAAAATGGGACTAATGGAAAAAGAGGAATTAGCACAAAAGATTAAAAATGCTAAACAGAATTACTTTGAAGATGCAAATAAACCAGGCAGATGGTTAGCTTATAAACTGAGAAAGGAAAGAGAATTAAAAAGGATTAGCCAATTAATAGATGAAGAAGGACATGTCTGCTATGGAAATGAAGAGAAGAAAAAAATCATACAAGACTATTATGGAAAATTGTATTATCAAGAGAATATTCAAGAAGAAAAAATTAAGCAATATTTACAGAAAGCAAAATTACCACAGATACCCAAAGACATTGAAATAATGTTAGAAGGGAATATAACAATGATGGAATTAACAGAAGCTTTAAAAAAACAAAATACTGGGAAAGCACCAGGTCCAGTTAGATTGCCAGTGGAATTTTATAAGACTTTTAAGGAAGTACTGAATCTTCAACTATTAGAAGTTATGAATGAAGTTATGTTAAAGAAGAGAATATCCCAAACATGGTCAGAAGCATACATTACACTTATACGAAGAAGAAGATACAGACCCACAGCAAGTTAAAAATTACAGACCTATTTCCCTATTAAATTCAGATTATAAAAATTTTGTTTCAATTTTGGCAGAAAGCTTGAAAAGATATTTAAATAATTTTATTCATGCTGATCAAAATGGATTTCTGTCAAAGAGACAAATTAAAGATAATATGAGAACAATCCTGGACACTTTGGAATATTATGAGGCACGTCCTGAAAAGCAAATGGCTTTGATGTTTCTAGATGCTCAAAAAGCCTTTGATAATGTGAGTTGGCATTTTATGTTATTGCAACTGGTACAAATGGGCTTTGGTAAAAACTTTATTCAAGTCATTGAAACCATATACTATGAACCAAGTGCAAAGGTTATGATAAATGGAGAATTGACAGAGTCTATAGACATAAGAGAAGGGACTAGACAAGGTTGTCCACTGTCACCTCTACTGTTTGCGATAACATTGGAAGTGTTGAATAGGAATATTAGAGAAGAAAAAGAAATAAAAGGAATGAAAATTAAAAAGGAAGAGTATAAATTGCAAGCTTTTGCAGATGACCTGGTACTTATATTAGAGGATCCATTGGAAACAGCAGCCAAATTAATAGAAAGGATAGAAGAGTGTTCTGTCTCCCCTTCCCTTCCCCAGAAGGTAAGGAACTTGGCAGCAACGCTAGCACAGAGAGTCACGCTGGCCTGTCTCCAAATCCAAGTTATCTCCCGATAAGAGTGTTGGCAGTCACCCAGGCTCTCACTGCCAAATTCAGAACTAACAAGAAATGAAGTACTCACAGAAGGACTGATTTATTCTCAAAGTCCAGAAACTAAATCAGGCACACAGAAGGAATCCTCGGCTTAATTTCACACTTTGTCACGCACAGAGTTTGCAATGTAGGCACACCCACCTTTATACCTGGTGGGGTGTGGTCCAGCTCAATCTCTGGCCCTCCCACGCCCCCTACATTGCTGCTGACATTTCTCCCTCTGACGTTGCCTGGGATCAAGCCAGGAACCCTCCTCCTCCCTTTCTCGCCGTGGCTGTACTGATACGCATCTCTCAGGCTGTTCCTCTTGGCTTTCCAAAGAAACCTGAGGCATTGCCAGGGAGGAAGGTCCTGGGGAGGGGGGCCTTGCCAGGGAGGAAGGTCCTGGGGAGGGAGGCCTTGCCAGGGAGGAAGATCCTGGGGAGGAAGGCCCTGATGAGGAAGGCATTGCCCGTTCCTCCTCTTCTTCATCATCCAGGTCCTCTTCCTCTGTCAGCACAGGCTCACGAGGCGGGGCCACAACAGAAGAGTATGGAAAGGTAGCAGGTTTGAAAATTAATAAGGATAAAACAAAGATATTAACAAAGAATATGTTAGCAAGACGAAAAAAAGCTGGAGGAAATTTTAGAAATCCAGGTCACAAGTAAGATTAAGTATTTAGTGATATATATTACACCAAGATGCAGTATACTAAAAGAAGATAATTATCTTAAACTCAAACAGCAGATTGCGACAGATTTGACAAAATGGCAAAATTTACAATTATCATTGATTGGGAGAATATTAACAATTAAGATGAACGTATTGCCTAGAATTTTATATCTATTCCAGACAATTCCAATTAGATTAGGGAAAGAGTTTTTTGAAGATTTAAATAAAATTGTGTTGAAATATATCTGGCAGGGCAAGAAAGCGAGAATAAAACTTAAACTGTTACAAGATGCAAGAATAAGAGGAGGGTTCACTTTGCCCAATTGGGAACTATATTATCAGGTGGCAAATTTGATGTGGGTAAAGGAATGGATAACATTAAGGAACAGTAGATTATTGACTTTAGAAGGACATGACCTGCTGTTGGGATGGCATGCTTTTCTTTGGTGTAAGGGAACTAAAACACAAGGGTACTTCAGAAGACATATTCGAGAGGCTTTGTTTTTAAACTGGGAGAAGACAAAAAAGCAATATTATTTTAAAATTCCATTATGGATATCTACTATTGAAGCTTTTTCTTATCCAATAATGTGTAAAAAGGAACAGACAGTTAGATATGGTGAGATATTGAGTGAAAAGGGTGAACTTAAATCTATGCAAGCATTGGAAGAACAAGGTATAAAAATGAATTGGTTTTCATATTTGCAAATACAATCCAGATTTGATGAAGATAGTAAAATAGAAGGTATTTATGATAAGTTGACTGATTTAGATAAAATTTTGATAGGTACTGATGAAAATGTAATTAAAAAACTTTATGGACATTTATTAGAATTTAAATTGGAGGAGGAGCAAGTTAAAGAAATGATGATTGCTTAGGGGAAAATTTTTGGATATGGGATTGATTTAGAGAAATGGGAAAAATTATGATCTCAAAATTATAAAATGACAATGTCAACAATTTGTATAAGATGTTTTACTTACCCCTGATGAGAATTGCGAGAATGTTTAAGAATCAGATAAATGTTGGAAATGTCATCAGATACCTGGCTCGTATTAACATATGTGGTGGACGTGTTCGGACGCAAAAAGGTATTGGACTAAATCCACATGTGGTTGGAAAAAATGATGAAACAACATATAGACTTTAAGCCAGAGAAATTTTTATTGGGAATTATACCGGGAATGTACAATAAAGAATTGAAATATTTGATTGTAAATGTGTTGACAGCAGCTAGGATTATTTTTGCTAAGAATTGGAAAAATGAAAAAAATACCTATGCAGGAGGAACTTATTAAGAAAATTATGGATTGTGCTGAAATGAGTAAATTGACATTTAAAATTAGAGAACAAGAAGATAAACAATCTTACATGATACGGGATTTGTTTTATCAATGGTTGGATAAAAAGACATGGTAATGTAATACATTAAGAAATCTTATAATAGAAGTTTATATATCTCCAATATAGAAAAAATTCAAATTGAAAGTGGGACCTGGGCGGATCATAATCCACTGATAGTTGCCTGGAAAGGACAGAGGAGAAGATCTAGATAGACATTAAATAATATGATTTTGAAAGAAGAAGAATTTAAAAAGAAAATTGAGACAGAACTTACCTTTTTTTCCCAAGGAAAATAGAAAGAAGATACATCATTACAAATTGGATGGGATGCGATGAGGGATTATATAAGAAGTATGATAATTGACTATATAAGGAAAAGAAATATTAAACAGAAAAAGACATCTAAAATATTGGAAGATGACCTTATGAAATTAGAAAAAGAATTACAACAATCACCTCAAAGGAAAGATATTAAAAGGAAAATGGATATGATTAAACATAAAATGGCTTTAATGGACAAAGAAGAAATTGCCCAAAAGATTAAAGGCGCTAAACAAAATTACTTTGAAAACGCTAATAAACCAGGAAGATGGTTAGCTTACAAAATTAGAAAGGAAAGAGAAACAAAGAAAATTAGTCAATTAAGAGATGGAAAAGGGAATATACAATATGGGAATGATGAAAAGAAAAAAGTTATCTGAGATTACTATGAAAAATTGTACTCTCAAGAAGATATTGCAGAAGAAAAAATTAAACAGTATTTACAAAAGACAAGATTGCCACAGATACCTAAAGATATTGAAACAATGTTAGAACGGAACATAACCATGATGGAATTGACAGAAGCCCTGAAAAAACAAAATACAGGAAAAGCACCAGGTCCAGATGGCTTACCGGCGGAATTCTACAAGACCTTTCAGGAAGTGTTAAGCATCTACATTCTAGAAGTGATTTATTTATTTATTTATTTATTTATTTATTTATTCGACTTATATGCCGCCCCCTCTCCCAAGGGACTCGGGGCAGCTCACACTAAAATACAATACAACAAGAAATTATGTAAAACTATATTAAACAGGTTATAAGCCGAATAAGCAATTTAAAACCCCCATATTAAAACAAAACCCCAAGAGTCAACATAGCCCAGATTGTAAAAACAGCCAGGTTTTTAACTCATGGCGGAAGGTGTGGAGATCGGGAGCCAACCGGAGCTCCAGCGGAAGAAGATTCCATAAAGCGGGGGCCGCCGCAGAATAGGCCCTCATTAGGCCCTGCGACATTGGGTCGCAGATGGGACCCTGAGGAGACCCCGCCTGTGGGCCCGCATACAGGGCGGTTGGTACTTGATGCTGGGAGGAGTCGTTCTCGTAAGTATCCTGGACCCATGCCATGCAGGACCTTGAATGTTAAAACCAGCACCTTGAATCTCACCTGGAAGGCAACCGGAAGCCAATGCAGATCACGCAGGAGGGGTGTGACATGGGAGTGTCAGGGGGCTCATCACTACCGCGGCTGCATTCTGCACCAGCTGAAGCCTCCGAGTGGTATGCAAGGGCAGCCCTAAATAGAGAGCGTTACAGTAGTCCAGTCAGGAGACCACGAGCGCTTGAGTGATCGTGTGCAGGGCATCCCGGTCCAGATATGGGCAACTGGCCAACCAGCCAGACCTGGGCAAAGGCCCCCTGGCCACGGCTCCCACCTGCTCCTCCAACTTGAGCTGAGTCCAGGAGAACCCCCAGGTTCCGTGCCCTGTCTACGGGGGGCAACACCTCCTCCCCCATGACCAACGGTGGTATCTCAAAACTGGACGGGATGCCGGTATGCACAACCACTCTGTCTTGGCTGGATTGAGTCAAAGCATGTTCCCTATCCATCCAGATCCTTTTACCTTCTAAACAACGGATGATCAGGAGAGAGCATCACTGATGTGGTTTGGGGTGGAGATGTAGCTGCATCATCAGCATACTGATGGTAACTCACCCCAAAACCACGGATGATTTCACCCAGCTGCTTCACATAAATGTTGAACAAGAGAGCGAGAGGACAGACCCTGGGGCACCCCACAAGTGAGAGACCTTGGTGACCTCTGCCCCCTGACAACACTGTTTGCGAACGTCCCGAGAGGTAGGAGGAGAACCACCGTAAAACAGTGCCTCCCACTCCCAACCCCCCGAGACGTCGCAACAAGATACCATGGTCGATGGTATCAAAAGCCGAGAGAGGTCTAACAGGACCAGGACAGAGGAAAAACCCCTGTCCCGAGCCCTAGAGAGATCATCAATCAGCGTGACCAATGCTGTCTCCGTGCTGTATCCGGTGGAAGCCGATTGGTGGAACGGATCCAGGTAATCCGCTTCCTCCAGGAAAAGTGGCAATTGCTGAGCCACCACACTCTCAACAACCTTCTAAAAGCGAAGGTTGGAGACCGGACAAAAGTTGCTCAACACGGCTGGGCAGGCTTCTTCAGCAGGGGCCTCACCACCGCCTCTTTCAGGGGAGGCAGAGAGCAGCCCTCCCTTAAGCGTTGACCACTGCCCGGAGCCAGCCGCGTGATGACCTCCCGGAGGCATAAACCAACCAGGAGGGCACGGGTCCAATAAACATGTGGTGGAACTCAGCCACCACATAATCCTGTCCACTTCATCCTCAGAAACAGGATCGAACTCAGTCCAGATTACAGCCAGACCGCCCGTCTCCCGTCGTCAGACCACTGTAAGTCCGCGCAACCCTTCCCGGATCCGAGCAATTTTATCCTGCAGATAAAGACCAAATTCCTCAGCTCTGCCCTGCAAAAGGTGGCCACCCCCAGCTGTAAGAGAAGGGCGACCCCAAACAGGGCGGCCGGGATTATCTCGGAGCTATGAGGAGGAGAAGATCTCCTGCCCGCCCCCACAGCTACCAGGTAAGTCCTAATATGGGCTCTCAACTGGGCTCGGTGGGGATCCGGCGGGTGGCCCTCCACCTGCTCTCTAATCCCCTTCGTCGCTTCATCTCCCGAGCTCCTCGGTATACCAGGGGCTAACCGGGATCCGCGACGAGAAAGGAGAGCGCATGGACAACCCTGTCAAGAGCCCCCGGCCGATTGTTGCCAAGTAGCCGAGGACCTCGGCAGGGCTGTGGGTGAGGATGCAGGAAAAACCCCAGTTCTGCCTGGAACCTCTCAGGGTCCATAAGGCACCTGGGGCGGAACCATCTAAGTGGCTCCTCATCCCAGCGGTGATGGAAGACCAGCGTAGGAGATAGTGATCAGACCATGGAGCGGGATGGGTTAATATAGTGCCATCCCCAGACCACTACGCCACTGCTCCGAGATAAAAACCAGGTGATATTACCCCTCGTGAGTTGGGCCTTCTATTAACTGGGTCAGACCCATAGATTCCATGGAAGCCATGAATTCCTGGGCCACCCGGCCACCCCAAGGAAGGCAGGTTGAAGTCACCCAGAACTATTAGCTCTGGGAACTCCACACGCCACCCCGGTGGCATCGAGAAGCCCAGGTAGGTGGTTGATACACAGCTGGGGGACAGGTATGTAAGCAACTGCCCATCCGACCCGTAGGCCCGAACTTCAAGAGGAGGGACTCACCCGCCTATCTCGGAGCAGGGACCTCCCTAGGAAACAGGGTCTCCCGGATAACAATAGCCACCCACCACCTTCCCTGGGGTGACCGGTGCATAACCTGAAAACCTGGGGGCAGATATCAACCAGAGGGACCTCCTCAGCCACCCAGGTCTCAGTGATGCAGGCCAGGTCCTGGCCTCCTCCTCTATAACCTCGAAGAAGAGGTGCCTTATTCACGGACCTGGCATTAAAGTACACCAGTTGGAGCCCAGGGGCCTAGATCCCAAGACCCCAGGGATTGAGAAGAGGCTGAGGGGTGAGCATGCCGGCTCCGGATATAGCGGGGCTCTCCTAACATGATACAGCCCCTCCTGCGTCGACTCCTTCCCATTCCAACCACCCTAGGAATCAAAGCCCCCACTGTTCTGCCCGAGCTCCAGCCCCCACACACACCCCAACCATGATCCTGGCTGGGGCTGCAGTGAACATCTATAAGACCCTCCCACTCCCTAACCTTCTTAAAATCGATCAAAAATTTAGATAATGGAGATCTAGAACCCTCCTTCTCCCAAGACCCCCACCCAGCCCCTACCAGCAAATGCCAACTCTCTGGGTTCCATAACCCGTCCTGAGATACATTGTGGAAAGTCCAGTGGGCAAGCCTGGGAGAGAGGGGCCTCCAGGGCCCACAAGTCCAAAGATGAATAAACCCATGATATTATGTTAGGCAGGCAAGGTGAGAAGTCCAGAATAGAACAAGTCCAAGATCAAAGATGTTTAAAACACCGATCCAATCCCAGTATCCATGTTCCAGGCAAATGGTCCCAGGAAATAGACCAGGATTGTTCTCCCACCACAATCAGTGGGCGGTGATGAGGCCATCGGGCCAGCCACGGCTCACACGGGGATTGTCAAATGAACACGTCCTGGTGATAAGATGGAAACAGAGGTTGGCTACGGGGGAGCAAGCAATCCCGTTCCACAACCCTCACACAGTGGTGGGCAGGATGCATCCACACCCCTCCCAACCATCATGCGGGTGTAAAAAGGGGAATGACCCCTAGGGGTAAGGCAAAGGGAGCAGGAGAAAGGGGAGGTAATGAACTCAGATCTAAAAGTCCCCAAGGCAGGGCCGTTGCCCCAGCCATGGTCTCTGCCCCCACAGTCATCAGCCTCAAACTGCTCTCTCCTCGCCTTCCTTCCACGCCACTGCCACCAGCGGCTCTGCTACAAGATCCAGCATGATGAGGCCAGATGCTGGAGCAAAACCAGCAACCTCTGTCAGTCCCAAAACTCCTTGGCTCGTCGCCCCATACACACCGCTCTTCTAGGCAGCTTGCCATCTGCGCCTCTCCAGGGCCAGGGGACGGCCAATCCGCAGACCTCCCACCCCACCCCACAGTTCGCGTTGCCCCCTCAGCAGCTCGTTCTCCTCTCCGCGCCGTTTTGGCGAGCCATTGCCAACCGCAGCGTTCTTCAGGGTGCGGGGCATCGCCAGACTAGGCCTGTAATCGGCCAGCTGATCGGCCCATCCGCGTCGTTCCTCGCGCGCCACCGCCATTTCCGCGATCTTTGGGGCGCCACTGCCGCGCCGTTCTTTAGGGCACCGGGTCTCAGGGATAGATCCAAACCGACCAGCTAAATGACCCATCGCGCTGTTCCTCGGGGCGGTGCTATCCCCACTCCGTTCTTCTAGGATGGCACGTTTTGGAACTGGGCCAGAAGCCGGCCAGCTGATCAAGCCTTGAATGACAGTGCACAAAAACGCCGCCGGCGATCAGGGCTTCAGGGAAGGAAGCCCCCAGGGAGCAGAGCGGTAGGACAACAGCGCGGGCATCGGTTTTAAAGCAGTCAGCCGACGCCCGAGATCTTCAGCATTGAGGGCGACCATCGGGGGGATTGCCAGCCACCCCCACCTCCCTCTCCGGACTACAAAGGACTCTCACATTACGGAGCCTGGATTCGGGCCGCCATCTTCCCAAGGCATGCGCAGTGATGAATGAAGTGTTATTAAAAAAGAGAATACCTGAGACATGGTTGGAAGCCTAT
This sequence comes from Naja naja, assembly GCA_009733165.1. Classification (NCBI taxonomy): domain Eukaryota; kingdom Metazoa; phylum Chordata; class Lepidosauria; order Squamata; family Elapidae; genus Naja; species Naja naja. Next base: position 59,866,725 of record CM019155.1, on the reverse strand, counting down.
ATTACCCTTATACCTAAAGAAGAAATGGACTTACAACAAGTCAAAAATTATAGACCTATTTCACTGTTGAACCCAGATTATAAAATTTTTGCTTCAATATTGGCAGAAAGAATGAAAAGATATTTAAATGAATTTATTCATACGGACCAAAATGGATTTTTGCCAAAATGACAAATTAAGCAAAATGTGAGAATAATCTTCGATACTTTGGAGTACTACGAAGCACACCCTGAAAAACAGATGGCACTGATGTTCTTAGATGCACAAAAAGCATTTGACAATGTGAACTGGCGATTCATGATATTGCAAATGGCACAAATGGGCTTTGGAAAAAAATTTATACAGGCCATTGAGACAATATATAATAAGCAAACAGCAAAGATACTGGTAAATGGAGAATTGACAGAAGCTATAGAGATAAGAAAAGGAACCAGACAAGGTTGTCCTCTGTCGCCTCTGCTATTTGTCTTAACACTAGAAGTACTGAATAGAGTCATTAGAGAAGATGAAGAAATAAAAGGAATGAAAATCAAAAAAGAAGAATATAAATTACAGGTGTTTGCAGACGATTTGGTATTCATATTAGAGGATCCTCTTAAATCAGCACCTAAGTTGATAGAGCAAATAGAAGAATATGGAATGGTGGCAGGTTTAAAAATTAATAAAGATAAAACAAAGATCCTAACAAAGAACATGTTAGCAAAACGTAAGAAAGATTTAGAAGATTTACTAGAGATCCAGATTGCAAGTAAAGTTAAATATTTAGGAATATATATTACATCAAGATGCAGTACATTGAAAGAAGACTATTACATAAAACTCAAACAGCAGATAGCGACAGATCTTGAAAGATGAGAAAACATGCAGCTATCTCTTATTGGCAGGATATTGACAGTTAAGATGAATGTATTACCCAGAATCTTATATTTATTTCAGACAATTCCAATTAGACTTGGGAAAGAGTATTTGAAGATTTAAACAAAATTACACTAAAATTCATATGGCAGGGCAAAAACCCAAGAATTAAATTTAAGCTATTACAAGATGCAAGGTTAAGAGGGGGATTTGCATTTCCCAATTGGGAATTGTATTATCAAGCTGCAAGTTTGATGTGGGTGAAAGAATGGATAACGTTGAGAAATAATAGATTATTAACCTTAGAAGGACATGATTTGTTACTAGGATGGCATGCTTTCTTATGGTATAAGGGAACTAAAAAACAAGGATATTTCAGAAGACACTATGCTCGAGAAGCTTTATTTTTAAATTGGGAAAAAACTAGAAAACAACATTATATACAAATTCCATTATGGGTATCTACTATTGAAGCCTTTTCATATCCAATAATATACAAGAAGGAACAAACAATTAGATATGGAGAGATTTTAAATGAAAAGGGTGAACTCAAATTGATGCAAACATTACAAGAACAAGGAATAAAAATGAATTGGTTTTCATATTTGCAAATACAATCTAGATATGATGAGGATGTTAGGACTGAAGGTATTTATAAAAAGCAAACTGAATTAGATAAAAATTTGATGGGTACGAATGGTCATTTATTAGAAGTTAGAATGGAAGAGGAGCAGGTTAAAGAAGCATGGTTATGGGATAGATTTAGAGAGATGGCAAACACTATGGGATCAGAATTATAAAATGACAATGTCAACTGCATATAAAGAAAATTTGTATAAGATGTTTTACAGGTGGCACCTATCCTCGAGAAGGATCGCAAGAATGTTTAAGGACAAATCGGATAAGTGTTGGAAATGTCATCAGATACCCGCTCTTATTACCACATGTGGTGGACTTGTGCTGATGCTAAAAGATACTGGACTAAAATCCACATGTGGTTGGAAAAATGACACAACAACATATAGACTTGAAACCTGAGATATTCCTGTTGGGAATTGTACCAGAGACACTTAACAAAGAACTGAAATATTTGATTGTTAATGTACTGACAGCTGCTAGAATTGTATTTGCTAAAAATTGGAGAAATGACAAGATACCTACACAGGAGGAAGTGATTAAGAAGATTTTGGATTGTGCCAAAATGAGTAGATTAACATTTGAAATTAGGGATCAAGAAGAAAAGCAGTTTTATAAGATATGGAATATGTTTTATCAATGGTTAGATAAAAAAGTTTGGTGATGTATGGAACAATGGAGATAAATAGAATTGTTGAAAGGAAATATAATATAGGGATTATAACATGATAGAGAATTAATAATAACGATTATAGCTTTTTTTTCTGTAATAGAGAGTATGGATGATGAGGGGATGGCACCGAGATTTGTGACTGACCAACACACTTGAAATTGATATTGGTTTATGTATTGTATGTTTGTTTGTTTTGTCTGTTTTCTGGAAAATAATAAAACTTTTTAAAAAATTATGAATATCTCATATAAATGATGGAATGAATAGTTTAGTCATGAATGATTAATAACTGATAAATATATAAGCATACCTTAGATTGACAATATGAGAATTTATATAAACTATGATGACTATGAAAGGATGGCACAAAAGATTTGTAACCAACTGACACACTGTATGAATATAAAATGGAAGATGGTTTTTGTTTTTTATGTTTTGTTCTTACTTGTTGTCTTAAAAAAATAAAAAGAAAAAAGAAATGAGTTAATATGGAGTCCAAGGATGGCAATGATTTTACTGCCTTGCACACTTTGTCTTGAATGCTTCACCAGACCAAGGGTGATATTTTTTGTCCAGTAGGTGGAGTAGCGGTTCTGCTAGGCCAGCCTTATGCAGTAAGAAGGAATGGTAAAAATTGAGCAAGCCCAGGAATGCTTGAAACTACCCCTTGGATTTTGGTGTGGGAGCTTGTTGAATTGCCTTCAGCTTTGCTTAAGATGGATGGGTTCCAGCAGCATTGATGTGGAAACCCAGGAATTCTGTGGATTCCATGCCAATCTGGCACTTTTCCTTCCTGAGTTTTAGGCCTGCCTCACAGAAACGTTGAAGTACTGCATGGAGAAATTCCTCCAGGACTGTCGCTGATTCCCCCACAATCAGTACATCATCAAAGTATGGGCAGACACTGGGAATATTCTTCAGTATTCGTTCCATAATACTTTGGAACAACTCTGGTGCCATGTTCACCCCAAACTGCAAGCGACAGACTCAGAATGCACCTGTGTGTGACTATTGTCTGCACCTCTGCAGTAATGTCATCCACTGGTAGCTGCTGGTCGCCTGGGTGAGGTCTAGCTTAGTGAAGATCTCGCCTCCCTGGAGCCAGGTGAGGATATGGCTTACCACTGGTACAGGGAAAGCATACTGCTGTAGTGCCTTGTTTATGGTGTACTTGTAGTCTGCTCAGATGCAAATGTCCCCATTAGGCTTAACTGTGGTCACTAGGAGTCTCCCAATGGGCTGCAGTCCACAGGTTGAGTACTACCTGCTGTACCAGCTTGTCTAGTTCCACATCAATTTTAGGCTTCAATGCAAAGAGAACCCTGCATGGTTTTAATCATATTGGAGTAACTGCTAGATCGAGGTTGAGTGAAATGGGTGCCCCTTTGTACTGTCCCAGCTCAGCACTTAATATGTCAGCATATTGTTGGCATACCACTTCTAGATCGGCTATTGGGGTTCCATGAATGCCTGTTACCCTGATGCCCAGGGCCTCGAACCAGTCCAGTCCTATGAGGCTGGTGTGCGGCCCCTCACCACAGGGGACCCTTGAACTATCTAAATTGTACCTTAATGGTAGCTTAGCCTTACAGGAACCGCGGACTCTGGAAGTCCGTTAGCACTAAACTTGATGATTTAGTGGGACTGCCATCAGCTGCATTTGCAAATGTGGTCGAAAGTCGTGAATGATATAATGGGCAGGGCCGATCAGTATCAAGCTCCATGGAGCATGGGG
>CM019155.1:59832535-59861826 GCA_009733165.1 Naja naja | reverse complement strand
AAGGAAAGAGAAACAAAGAAAATTAGTCAATTAAGAGATGGAAAAGGGAATATACAATATGGGAATGATGAAAAGAAAAAGTTATCTGAGATTACTATGAAAAATTGTACTCTCAAGAAGATATTGCAGAAGAAAAATTAAACAGTATTTACAAAATAAAGATTGCCACAGATACCTAAAGATATTGAAAACAATGTTAGAACGAGAACATAACCATGATGGAATTGACAGAAGCCCTGAAAAAAATACAGGGAAAAGCACCAGGTCAGATGGCTTACCCGGAATTCTAAGACCTTTCAGGAAGTGTTAAGCATCTACATTCTAGAATTTATTTATTTATTTATTTATTTATTTATTTATTTATTCGACTTATATGCACCCCTCTCCCAAGGGACTCAGGGCAGCTCACACTAAAATACAATACAACAATAAATTACTTAAAACTATATTAAACAGGTTATAAGCGAATAAGCAATTTAAAACCCCCATATTAAAACAAAACCCCAAGAGTCAACATAGCCCAGATTGTAAAACAGCCAGGTTTTAACTCGTGGCGGAAGGTGTGGAGATCGGGAGCCAACGAGGCTCCAGCGGAAGAAGATTCCATAAAGCGGGGCGCCGCAGAATAGCCCCTCCCCAGGCCCTGCGACATTGGGTTGCGCAGATGGGACCCTGAGGAGACCCGCCTGTGGGCCCATACAGGGCGGTTGGTACTTGATGCTGGGAGGAGCGTTCTCGTAAGTATCCTGGACCCATGCCATGCAGGACCTTGAATGTTAAAACCAGCACCTTGAATCTCACCCGGAGGGCAACGGAAGCCAATGCAGATCACGAGGAGGGGTGACATGGGAGTGTCAGGGGGGCTCCCATCACTACCAGCGGCGCATTCTGCACCAGCTGAAGCCTCCAGTGGTATGCAAGGGCAGCCCTAAATAGAGAGCGTTACAGTAGTCCAGTCGGGAGACCACGAGCGCGAGTGATGGATGTGCAGGGCATCCCGGTCCAGATATGGGGCAACTGGCGAACCAGCCAGACCTGGGCAAAGGCCCCTGGCCCGGCTCCCACCTGCTCCTCCAACGAGCAGCGAGTCCAGGAGAACCCCAGGTTCCGTGCCCTGTCCACGGGGGCAACACCTCCTCCCCATGACCAGCGGTGGTATCTCAAAACTGGACCGGGATGCGGTATGCACAACCACTCTGTCTTGGCTGGATTGAGTCAAAGCATGTTCCTATCCATCCAGATCCGCACCGCTTCTAAACAACGGGACATCACGGAGAGAGCATCACTGATGTGGTTTGGGGTGGAGATGTATCATCAGCATACTGATGGTAACTCACCCCAAAACCACGGATGATTTCAGCCAGCGGCTTCACATAAATGTTGAACAAGAGAGAGAGGACAGACCCCTGGGGCACCCCACAAGTGAGAGACGGAGTCGACCTCTGCCCCCTGCCAACACTGTTTGCGAACGTCCCGAGAGGTAGGAGGAGAACCACCGTAAAACAGTGCCTCCCACTCCCAACCCCGGCGTCGCAACAAGATACCATGGTCGATGGTATCAAAAGCGCTGAGAGGTCTAACAGGACCAGGACAGAGGAAAAACCCTGTCGAGCCCTAGAGATCATCAATCAGCGTGACCAATGCTGTCTCCGTGCTGTATCCGGGTCGGAAGCCCGATTGGAACGGATCCAGGTAATCCGCTTCCTCCAGGAAAAGTGGCAATTGCTGAGCCACCACACTCTCAACAACCTTGGCTAAAAGCGAAGGTTGGAGACCGGACAAAGTTGCTCAACACGGCTGGGTGGGCAGGCTTCTTCAGCAGGGGCCTCACCACCGCCTCTTTCAGGGCGGCAGGGAACAGCCCTCCCTTAATGAGCGTTGACCACTGCCGGAGCCAGCAGCGTGACCTCCCGGAGGCATAAACCAACCAGGAGGGGGCACGGGTCCAACATGTGTGGAACTCAGCCACCGCATAATCCTGTCCACTTCATCCTCAGAAACAGGATCGAACTCAGTCCAGATTACATTAGCCAGACCCCGTCTCCCGTCGTCAGACCACTGTAAGTCGGCGCAACCCTTCCCGGATCCGAGCAATTTTATCCTGCAGATAAAGACCAAATTCCTCAGCTCTGCCCGCAAAGTGGCCACCCCAGCTGTAAGAGGGAAGGGCGACCCCAAACAGAGGCGGCGGGCGATTATCTGCGGACTATGAGGGCGAGAAGAAGATCTCCTCGCCCGCCCCACAGCTACCAGGTAAGTCCTAATATGGGCTCTCAACTGGGCTCGGTCGGATCCGGGCGGGTCGCCCTCCACCTGCTCTCTAATCCCCTTCTCGTCGCTTCATCTCCCGAGCTCCTGGTATACCAGGGAGCTAACCGGGATCCGCGAACGAGGGAGGCATGGGGACAACCCTGTCAAGAGCGGCCGATTGTTGCCAAGTAGCCGAGGACCCCGGCAGGGCTGTGGGTGAGGATGCAGGAAAAAACCCCAGTTCTGCCTGGAACCTCTCAGGGTCCATAAGGCACCTGAGGCGGAACCATCTAAGTGGCTCCTCATCCCAGCGGTGATGGAAGACCAGCCGTAGGAGATAGTGATCAGACCATGGAACGGGATGGGTTAATATAGTGCCATCCCCAGACCACTCGCCACTGCTCGAGATAAAAACCAGGTCAGTATTACCCCTCGTGAGTTGGGCCTTCTATTAACTGGGTCAGACCCATAGATTCCATGGAAGCCATGAATTCCTGGGCCACCGCAGCCACCCCCAAGGAAGGCAGGTTGAAGTCACCCAGAACTATTAGCTCTGGGAACTCCACCGCCACCCCGGGTGGCATCGAGAAGCAGGCCAGGTAGGGTTGATACACAGCTGGGGACAGGTATGTAAGCAACATGCCCATCCGACCCGTAGGCCCGAACTTCAAGAGGAGGGACTCACACCGCCTATCTCGGGCAGCAGGGACCTCCCTAGGAAACAGGGTCTCCCGGATAACAATAGCCACCCCACCACCCCTTCCCTGGGGTGAGACGGTGCATAACCTGAAAACCTGGGGGCAGATATCAACCAGAGGGACCCTCCCTCCAGCCCCACCCAGGTCTCAGTGATGCAGGCCAGGTCCTGGCCTCCTCCTCTATAACCTCCCGAGAAGAAGAGTGCCTTATTCACGGACCTGGCATTAAAGTACACCAGTCGGAGCCCAGAGGCCCTAGATCCCAAGACCCCCAGGGATTGAGAAGAGGCCGAGGGGTGGAGGCACTCTGCTCAGGATATAAGCTCTCCTAACATGATACGGCCCCCCTCCTCGTCGACTCCTTCCCATTCCAACCACCCTAGGAATCAAAGCCCCCACTGTTCTGCCCAGAGCTCCGCAGCCCCCCACACACACCCCAACCGCGATCCTGGCTCGGGCTGCAGTGAACATCTATAAGACCCTCCCCTCCTAACCTTCTTAAAAATCGAATCAAAAATTTAGATAATGGAGATCTAGAACCCCTCCTTCTCCCAAGACCCCCACCCCAGCCCCTACAAGCGCAATGCCAACTCTCTGGGTTCCATAACCCGTCCTCGAGATACATTGTGGAAAGTCCAGTGGGCCAAGCCTGGGAGAGAGGGGCCTCCTGCAGGGCCCACAAGTCCAAAGATGAATAAACCCGCATGATATTATGTTAGGCAGGCAAGGTGAGAAGTCCAGAATAGAACAAGTCCAAAGATGAAAGATGTTTAAAACACCCGATCCAATCCCAGTATCCATGTTCCAGGCAAATGGTCCCAGGAAATAGACCAGGATTGTTCTTCCACCACAATCCAGTGGGCCGATGGTAAGGACCCCATCCGGGCCAGCCACCGCGCTCTCACCGCAGGGATTGTCAAATGAACACGTCCTGGTGATAAGATGGAAACAGAGGTTGGCTACGGGGGGGGCAAGCAATCCCGCTCCACAACCCTCACACAGTGGTGGGCAGGATGCATCCACACCCCCTCCCAACCATCATCGGGTGTAAAAAAGGGGGAATGACCCCTAGGGGTAAGGCAAAAGGGAGCAGGAGAAAAGGGGGAGGTAATGAACTCAGATCTAAAAGGTCCCCAAGGCAGGGCCGTTGCCCCAGCCATGGTCTCGCCCACAGTCATCAGCCTCAAACTGCTCTCTCCTCGCCTTCCGCCGCCACTGCCACCAGCGGCTCTGCTACAGAGATCCGCGATGAGGCCAGATGCTGGAGCAAAAACCAGCAACCTCTGTCAGTCCCAAAACTCCTTAGCTCGTCGCCCCATACACACCGCTCTTCTAGGCGCAGCTTGCCGTCTCCAGGGCCAGGGGGGGGACGGCCAATCCGCAGACCTCCCCACCCCACCCCACAGTTCGTTGCCCCCGCAGCTCAAAGTTCTCCGCTGCGCCGTTCTTTGGGGCGCAGCCATTGCCAACCCAGGCGTTCTTCAGAGTGCGGGCATGCCAACTAGGCCTGTGTCGGCCAGCTGATCGCCCATCCGCGTCGTTCCTCGCGGCGCCACCGCCATTTCAGCGTAATCTTTGGGCCACTGCCGCGCCCGTTCTTTAGGGCACCGGGTCTCAGGGATAGATCCAAACCGACCAGCTAAATGACCCATCAGCTGTTCCTCGGGTGCTTTATCCCCACTCCGTTCTTCGGTGGGCACGTTTTGGAACTGGGCAGAAGCCGACCAGCTGATCAAGCCTTGAATGACAGTGCACAAAAGCGGCGATCAGGGCTTCAGGGAAGGAAGCCCCAGGGAGCAGAAGCGGTAGGACAACAGCGGGCATCGGTTTTAAAACAGTCAGCCGGCATGCGAGATCTTCAGCATTGAGGCGACCATGGGGGATTGCCAGCCACCCCCCCTCTCCCGGACTACAAAAGGACTCTCACATTCACGGAGCCTGGATTGGGCGCCATCTTCCCAAGGCATGCATGATGATGATGAAGTGTTATTAAAAAGAGAATACCTGAGACATGGTTGGAAGCCTATATACCCTTATACCTAAAGAAGAAATGGACTTACAACAAGTCAAAATTATAGACCTATTTCACTGTTGAACCCAGATTATAAAATTTTGCTTCAATATTGGCAGAAAAGAATGAAAAGATATTTAAATGAATTTATTCATACGGACCAAAATGGATTTTTGCCAAAATGACAAATTAAGCAAAATGTGAGAATAATTTTAGATACTTTGGAGTACTCTGAAGCACACCCTGAAAAACAGATGGCACTGATGTTCTTAGATGCACAAAAAAGCATTTGACAATGTGAACTGGCGATTCATGATATTGCAAATGGCACAAATGGCTTTGGAAAAAATTTTACAGGCCATTGAGACAATATATAATAAGCAAACAGCAAAGATACTGGTAAATGGAGAATTGACAGAAGCTATAGAGATAAAGAAAAGGAACCAGACAAGGTTGTCCTCTGTGCAGCCTCTGCTATTTGTCTTAACATAGAAGTACTGAATAGAGTCATTAGAGAAGATGAAGAAATAAAAGGAATGAAAATCAAAAAGAAGAATATAAATTACAGGTGATTTGCAGACGATTTGGTATTCATATTAGAGGATCCTCTTAAATCAGCACCTAAGTTGATAGAGCAAATAGAAGAATATGGAATGGTGGCAGGTTTAAAAATTAATAAAGATAAAACAAAGATCTAACAAAGAACATGTTAGCAAAACGTAAGAAGATTTAGAAGATTTACTAGAGATCCAGATTGCAAGTAAAGTTAAATATTTAGGAATATATATTACATCAAGATGCAGTACATTGAAAGAAGACTATTACATAAAACTCAAACAGCAGATAGCGACAGATCTTGAAAGATGGGAAAACATGCAGTATCTCTTATTGGCAGAATATTGACAGTTAAGATGAATGTATTACAGAATCTTATATTTATTTCAGACAATTCCAATTAGACTTGGGAAAGAGTATTTGAAGATTTAAATAAAATTACACTAAAAATTCATATGGCAGGGCAAAAACCAAGAATTAAATTTAAGCTATTACAAGATGCAAGGTTAAGAGGGGTTGCACTACCAATTGGGAATTGTATTATCAAGCTGCAAGTTTGATGTGGGTGAAAAGAATGGATAACGTTGAGAAATAATAGATTATTAACCTTAGAAGGTCATGATTTGTTACTAGGATGGCATGCTTTCTTATGGTATAAGGGAACTAAAAAACAAGGATATTTTAGAAGACACTATGTTCGAGCTTTATTTTTAAATTGGGAAAAACTAGAAAACAACATTATATACAAATTCCATTATGGGTATCTACTATTGAAGCCTTTTCATATCCAATAATATACAAGAAGGAACAAACAATTAGATATGGAGAGATTTTAAATGAAAAGGGTGAACTCAAATTGATGCAAACATTACAAGAACAAGGAATAAAAATGAATTGGTTTTCATATTTGCAAATACAATCTAGATACAATGAGGATGTTAGGACTGAAGGTATTTATAAAAAGCAAACTGAATTAGATAAAAATTTGATGGGTACGAATGGTCATTTATTAGAAGTTAGAATGGAAGAGGAGCAGGTTAAAGAAGCAGGTTATGGGATAGATTTAGAGAGATGGCAAACACTATGGGATCAGAATTATAAAATGAAAATGTCAACTGCATATAAAGAAAATTTGTATAAGATGTTTTACAGGTGGCACCTATCCCCGAGAAGGATCGCAAGAATGTTTAAGGACAAATCGGATAAGTGCTGGAAATGTCATCAGATACCCGGCTCTTATTACCACATGTGGTGGACTTGTGCTGATGCTAAAGATACTGGACTAAAATCCACATGTGGTTGGAAAAAATGACACAACAACATATAGACTTGAAACCTGAGATATTCCTGTTGGGAATTGTACCAGAGACACTTAACAAAGAACTGAAATATTTGATTGTTAATGTACTGACAGCTGCTAGAATTGTATTTGCTAAAAATTGGAGAAATGACAAGACACCTACACAGGAGGAAGTGATTAAGAAGATTTTGGATTGTGCCAAAATGAGTAGATTAACATTTGAAATTAGGGATCAAGAAGAAAAGCAGTTTTATAAGATATGGAATATGTTTTATCAATGGTTAGATAAAAAAGTTTGGTGATATATGGAACAATGGAGATAAATAGAATTGTTGAAAGGAAATATAATATAGAGATTATAACATGATAGAGAATTAATAATAACGATTATAGCTTTTTTTTTCTGTAATAGAGAGTATGGATGATGAGGGATGGCACTGAGATTTGTGACTGACCACACACTTGAAATTGATATTGGTTTATGTATTGTATGTTTGTTTGTTTTGTCTGTTTTCTGGAAAATAATAAAACTTTTTAAAAAATTATGAATATCTCATATAAATGATGGAATGAATAGTTTAGTCATGAATGATTAATAACTGATAAATATATAAGCATACCTTAGATTGACAATATGAGAATTTATATAAACTATGATGACTATGAAAGGATGGCACAAAAGATTTGTAACCAACTGACACACTGTATGAATATAAAATGGAAGATGGTTTTATGTTTTTTATGTTTTGTCTGTACTTGTTGTCTTAAAAAAATAAAAAGAAAAAAGAAATGAGTTAATATGGAGTCCAAGGATGGCAATGATTTTACTGCCTTGCACACTTTGTCTTGAATGCTTCACCAGACCAAGGGTGATATTTTTTGTCCAGTAGGTGGAGTAGCGTTCTGCTAGGCCAGCCTTATGCAGTAAGAAGGAATGGTAAAAATTGAGCAAGCCCAGGAATGCTTGAAACTACCCCTTGGATTTTGGTGTGGGAGCTTGTTGAATTGCCTTCAGCTTTGCTTAAGATGGATGGGTTCCAGCAGCATTGATGTGGAAACCCAGGAATTCTGTGGATTCCATGCCAATCTGGCACTTTTCCTTCCTGAGTTTTAGGCCTGCCTCACAGAAACGTTGAAGTACTGCATGGAGAAATTCCTCCAGGACTGTCGTTGATTCCCCCACAATCAGTACATCATCAAAGTATGGGCAGACACTGGGAATATTCTTCAGTATTCGTTCCATAATACTTTGGAACAACTCTGGTGCCATGTTCACCCCAAACTGCAAGCGACGCACTCAGAATGCACCTGTGTGTGACTATTGTCTGCACCTCTGCAGTAATGTCATCCACTGGTAGCTGCTGGTCGGCCTGGGTGAGGTCTAGCTTAGTGAAGATTCGGCCTCCCTGGAGCGAGGTGAGGATATGGCTTACCACTGGTACAGGGAAAGCATACTGCTGTAGTGCCTTGTTTATGGTGTACTTGTAGTCTGCTCAGATGCAAATGTCCCCATTAGGCTTAACTGTGGTCACTATGGGAGTCTCCCAATGGCTGCAGTCCACAGGTTGGAGTACTACCTGCTGTACCAGCTTGTCTAGTTCCACATCAATTTTAGGCTTCAATGCAAAGAGAACCCTGCATGGTTTTAATCATATTGGAGTAACTGCTAGATCGAGGTTGAGTGAAATGGGTGCCCCTTTGTACTGTCCCAGCTCAGCACTTAATATGTCAGCATATTGTTGGCATACCACTTCTAGATCGGCTATTGGGGTTCCATGAATGCCTGTTACCCTGATGCCCAGGGCCTCGAACCAGTCCAGTCCTATGAGGCTGGTGTGCGGCCCCTCTACGACCACCACGCTGAGGGGACCCTTGAACTATCTAAATTGTACCTTAATGGTAGCTTCGCCCCTTACAGGAACACGGCGACTCTGGAAGTCCGTTAGCACTAAACTTGATGATTTAGTGGGACTCGCCATCAGCTGCATTTGCAAATGTGGTCGAAAGTCGTGAATGATATAATGGGCAGGGCCGATCCAGTATCAAGCTCCATGGAGCATGGGAGCCCTTGAAGATTTAGTTGGAGTTTTATCTTTTCTTTGAAGGGGCGTTGGGCCCTGTCCATTGGATGTTATGCCTTCCCAAGCAGTATTCAACTCTGTTCTGTTCTGGGGGCCTTTTCCACTTGTGCTGCTGTGTCGCAGTTTTCATTTCCTACTGATGACCTCTGCAAACTCTGGCAATGTGCCCTTACTTGCCACAGGCAAAGCATATGGCTGTGCAGAATCTGCACTCTGCTCTTTCAGAGTTGCTTGCTCTGTGGAGCATGGCCATCTGGGTGGCTCTCTCCACAAGTGGTTGATTTCGTTGCTCTCACTGACCTCCCCTGAGCCTTCTGCAGTCTCTTGGTGGATCGCTGGGGGGGGGGGCTGGTGTGTGTTTTTGGTGGCTGGTGAGTCTTCATGGCCCCTCTGGCGGTGTCATCTGCCATGACTTCCTTCAACGCATCTTGGAAAGTCAGTTTCTCCAAGGCAAATAGGTGCTGCTGTAATTCACCATTACGCAGGCCACAAATGGGCCTGTCTCTGAGACAGTCTTCCAGATCAGGGAACTCACATTGGTGTGAAGCTTGGCAAAGGACTGCCAAACTCTGTTGCAGATTCCCTGGATCTCTGTTCTTGTTGCTCGAATGCATGGTGCCGGGCAATGACCAAGAGTTTAGGCTCAAAATGTTCCTTTAATTTTTTTTCTTGAGGTGTGCATAGGCCACTGTCTCTATGCTTGCCAGTACTACCAAGTTTTCAGCAATATCAAATGTGGCTTGTCCAGAGACACATAACAGGGTTGCCACCTTCTGGTTAGCCCAGAGATAGCTGTCTACTCTGGAGACATAACCACTCTTTGGCGTGAGTAATGTCAAACCTGTTGAGTCTTCCCAGTTTAGCCATTTTGAGAAGGCCTCTGTGGTGCTGATTAATGCCTGTCCTACTATGGGTGGAGCTGGGCTGCACTTAGGAGTCCTTGGAATGGATTTCTCAGCTGTGTCTGTGCCTCCAGTGTGTCTTACTGGCAGGCAGGGCAGGGAGTCTGGTCCCACCAGGGCTTTTTACCTGGTCTGACACCCAGTGATTTCTAGTGTGGCTTTCTGGCAGGCAAGGGTGAGGACTAGTCCTGCCGGGGTTTCATTACCCAGCCTATTACCCAGTGACTTCAGTCTCATGGTTAGCAGCAGCTCTCTCCCCTGCAGCATCCCACCTTCGTTGCCATTATTGTGTAGGGGCTTCAGTAGGCAAGAACAAGACCAGCATAGCTGGAACAGCAATTATTAACTCAAAAACTGGGACTGAGGAACTGCAGGCAAATGCCTGTAATTTATACTCTGGGCCCACAGAGTCTTAACCAATCATAATGCTTGAAAAACCTGCCCAAATATAAATATTCAAAGTTTCCTTTCAAAACAGTTGGAGCTAACAGTGAGGGTCATCTAAAGTTTAGTTTCACTTTAGGAAGGTTAACAGTTAGGGTCATCTAAAAGTTATTTTCACTTAGCAGACTTACACAACTATATGCATTCAATACATAACACTCCTGTTACATAAAGTTTCTCAGGCACAGTTGCTTATCATACTGGTTAGAATCAGATGAACAGCTGAAACAGCAACACATCCCCAAGCAAGAAGAAATTCCAATAAATTGCTATCCAAGTTTAGCTTACTCTTAGTGAAAAGATCTACAAATAGAATTATATAGAAACAGGAACAAAAAAAATTCTATGCCTGCCATTGATCAAAAGAAGAGGAAACGTTTCACCAAAAGGATACCTCTTTTATTTGCCTGATGATTGCAATGTTACCTTCCAAAGAATTACTGACTCTAAATGAGAAAATGTATAACTTATCATTCTGATCTATAAAACTCAGGTGTGTATGAGCAGCATCAGGACCACAAGGTTTATAGCTTTAATTGTGGCATCTAGAACACTTCCAAAAGGTTCATATATAAACATATGGAGAATAAATCAATATATACATCTCCTAACTTTAAATTATAGCGAAGTTGAAAATAATGAAATCAAATTTAGGTTTTGGTTCTCGGCCTATGCAGTTTATGCACCTCATCTTATATGCTGTTTAAAGGCCAAATTTGGCCCATGACTCTCAAAACACAGCATTTCTAATTTTAAAAGAATTCTTGGCCAAATGTTGGAGAAAGTGGTCCTATTTGTGTAAATGCTTCTATCTGTACAGATGCATAGTTAGCTAGCCCCATGTTGAAGAAATCCCCAACCTTACACTCTTCTTCTACCTTTTAAAAAAAGTTTATTTATATATTTTGGACCAGATTCCCCTCTGATGTATGGCAGACGAGGAGTTTATGGCTCTATGATTTTGGGAAAGCTCGGCTCAAAGAGGCAAACCTAGGCGAACCTCAGCTTGATTCTCCCTAGCCAGTTGAAAATCCTAGCATGCTGCCATGGCTCCAAATCTTATTGGCTGCCATTGCAAGTAATAGAAGCTCTTAAGATTGGTTCATGCAATCTATCCAGAGAGCGTCTCCAGGATCGAGGCCTTGTCTGCCTTTAGCCTATCTATTCAGAAGAAATTGTAATTGGTCATCACAAAATTGTACCTTTTTAAAGTATCATTTTGAACTAGTTCTCTGCCTGATCTATGGTCATCAGCTACAGTTATACCAATTTTTTAAAAGGGTGAGTTCAGTTAAATATTATAGACCAATCTCTTTGTGTTGTGTTAAATGCAAAGTTATGGAATCAATTATAAACCAAACCATTGTTCACCACTTAGAGACAAACAACTTGCTATCTGATAAACAGTTTGGCTTTAGGAAAAACTCATCCTGTAATTTATAACTTTTTCATTGTAAAAACATCTGAACTACATGTCTTGATCAAGGCAAAGCTGTAGATGCAATTTACATAGATTTTTGTAAGGCTTTTGATACAGCAGTACATGATAAACTGCTGTTAAAATTAAACCCTTACTGCATTTCTGGTTCTTTATACAAATGGATTGCTAATAGACTACAGAAAGTCAAAATAGGGAACTTGCTGTCTAATTCCGCATCAGTTAACAGTGGTGTTCTGCAAGGCAGCGTCTTAGGTCCCACGCTTTTCTTGCTCTATATCAACAATTTATGTGATCAACTTAAAAGTAATTGCATCCTCTTTGCCAATGACATAAAATTATTCAATACTACAGATAATTCTGTTGTTTTGCAAAGTAATCTCAACTATGTGTCTGAATGGTCATCTGTTTGGCAACTTCAAATTTCAATCAATAAATGCTCTGTCTTACATATTGGTAAATCTGAATGTCAAGTACAACCTCAGTGGCATTGATTTAGATTCTAGATGACTCCCCACTTTGTCAAGACCTAGGTGTACTTATCTCTGACGATCTATGCTCCAAAGTTCACTGCAACAGCGTTGCTAAAAAAGCATTAAGAGTTGTAAATGTATTTTTGCACAGTTTTTTTCTGGAAACATTGTATTGCTAATTAGAGCTTATAAAATATACGTTAGACCAATCTTAGAATATTGTTCAACTGTTTGGAATCCCCACCATATATCTGAGATCAGTACAATTCAGTGGGTTCAGAGGTATTTCACGAGAAAATTCTTGCATTCTTCTTTACACAATAGAATTCCCTACATTTCTAGGCTCAAAATTCTCAGTTTGGATAATTTAGAACTGCATCATTTGTGGCCAGACCTAGGTATTGCATACAAAATTATATGTAGTAAAGTTTTACCTCTAAATGACTTTTTTTGTTTTAATCGCAATAATACACACACTAACAACTGCTTTAAACTCAATGTAAATCGTTCTAAACTTAACTGAAAAAATATGATTTCTGTAATAGAGTTGTCAAAGTTTGGAATGCTCTACCTGATTCAGTTGTTTCAGCTACAAATTTTCAGTTTTAGTCACAAATGGACTTCCATGGACCTTACATCATACTTAAGTGGTTAGTAGAGGGGACATGCATAAGTGTACTTAAGTGCCTATCGTCCCTGTCATTGTATTTTTATTCTTTTATTCTTGTTCTCATTTTTGTTTGACAAATTCTAATAAATAAATACAGGACCCTCAAAATAGAGGACAGCCATACTAATGATTTTTGCATTGCCCTCTTTTGGCCATTGCTAATACCACCCTGCTTAAGAAAGAATTTGCCTCCCGCCCTCCCCACCCTACAAAAGGGAAAAGCGGCAGAACTTGATGAAGAAAGGTGTCTCCAAATATTTATGAATGGCTAGTGATCAATGACTTTTATTAATTATATTCATTTTCTTGGCTGTTTCTCCTGCAGCTGGGTTTCATCCTTTTGCCCCATTGTATCAGCTCTGCTGGGGGTGGGTGAGAGGGGATAGAAGAGAGCTGAACAAAGTAACAGGGAGCAAAATCCTTTAGCTTGAAATGTGAGGGCTACTTGAGAGTGCACAAGTAAGGCCGGGGCAAGGCGGGGCAGGGTGAGGTGGGGTGGGGTGGGGCAAGGCAAGGTGAGGCTAGGCATCCAGTGATGGGATTCAAAAAAAATTACTACTGATTCTATGGGTGTGGCTTGGTGGGTGTGGAGTGGCTTGGTGGGCATGGCTTGGTGGGTGTGGCAGGGGAGGGATGCTGTCACATCTCCATTTTCACCCCACTCCAGGGGAAGGATACTGCAAAATCTCCATTCACACCCCACTCCAAGGGAAGGATACTGTAAAATCCTCATTCTATCCCCACCCCACTAACCTGCTTTCCAGCCGCGTTCTCCTGTGCAGGGCAACAAAAGAAGACTCAGCCGATCAGCTGGGATTTGGGAGGCAGAGAATAGATGTGGGCAGGGGCAGTCAGAGATGGTATCACAAACTACTCAAAATTGCCGCTACTGGTTCTCCAGAACTGGTCAGAACCTGCTGAATACCACCTATGCAGGTGTCACAAGGTGAGATGAGGCTGGGCAAGACTGAGTCAGCCTAACAAGCTGCAGCTGCTGCCAGGCATCGCTAGCCCCCATATGCTCACTGCCTCCTGTGCGCACGCCCAGGGGCAGCACCTGGCCGGGCCTTGATGTGCTGGAGCTGAGGCTTCAGGGGCCAGTCCCTCACCATTTCCAGGATGGCCCTGCGGGTTCGATCTAACCACATCACAGGCCAGATCTGGCCCATGGGCCTTGTGTTTGACATGTCTGCCATAGGGCATCAGGTCAACTAAATCTGTTTCATTCTCATTAATTAAAATTCAATACAATTAATATTATTATTCTTCAATTGCATATTTAATGATTTTCTTCTTTTGTCACACTGAAGTCCAATTTGGAAAAGTTTTTTAGATTGGGGGGGCTCTAATAAAATGGAGCCTTTCCATCTTTCCAGTCTTAGTCTATTATTCACATGTTTTGGTAGTTATTGTTGTTATAAGAAAAAGTGTTGGGAACAGAAGGAAGCTTTCAACTAGGAATGCTAAAGAATTAAGGACACATATCCAATTAATTTCACCTAGAAGGCAGACCGGAATATAATTTGGATTTTGAACTTTTCAAGATGTTATCATGCATTTCTATTTTCAAAACAAGAATGTGTCTATTTTTTTTTTAATTAAATTACATTTATATGCCTTCTCCGAAGACTCAGGGCTTACAATTTTGGAGCACAACCCAATGCGCTCAGCAATAGCCTTCATTCCATTGTATATGCCTGCTTATTACTAAGCGGCATTTTTACAAGGTCAGCTAATTGCCCCCAACAATCTTGGGTCCTCAATTTACCTACCCCGAGAGGATGGAAGGCTGAGTCAACCTTGAGCCTGGTAGGATTCGAGCCTACAGTAATTGTAGACAGCTGGATCTTAAGAGCAGGCAATTAACAGCCTGAGCCACCAAAGCTCATGTGTCTATTGTATGTACAAGCATATTCTAGGAAAATTTTGTGTACAAAAATCAATACTTTTGTAGAGAGTGAACATTTATAATTGAATGCATCAAAATTTGAAAATGATATTTATGTATTTACTAATCATAAATAGATATAACAGAGGATGTACAGATCTTCTGTAAAGTTCCAAAACAGGATAAAGCAATTGAACAATAAAAGATTCATTTGAACATATCCAAAGATTAAGAACAATTCAGACTCAGAATAAGAGTATGACTGCATCAAACAATAAATATTTGTTTGACAGAAAGTAGCTAGAGAGAGGCCCAGTGCCTATATAAGGCCTAATTTTCATACTTGTATTTTGAACTGCCTGAAATAAATAGCTCATACATAAGAAAATTGATTAAAATAGACTCCATTTGAATGAAACTTCCTTTGAAGGAGTGGGAAATTAATTTTCTCAAGGTGCTGCATGAAAAATTAGGACTGTTGTGGAGGATGGCTGCCCTGCGCTCCACCATCCTTGCTCCATTGCTCCCACTGGGAGCTACAGAGAGAAACAGCTGAAGGACTGGCTATGACCTGCAAGCTATGAAATGCCCAGGTCTGTTCTTTATATAGAAAATGTCCCTGTGCTGGTCTAATTTTCAGCTTCATTTATAACAAACACTAAGGCCTTGATTTTTTTTCCTTCGTTTTATTTTTTACATTTATATTATTTAATTATTTTTCTTAGACTTGATATTGTAAATACAGTGTAAGTGCTCACCTCTAAACAAAGTGCAGTTGGCATTGTCATTAGGTGCTCCCTTAAGTCCTTTGACTATTCAAGCAAAGTTTTATATGATAATTGGTAAAATGTTACTTTATATTTTATTTGATAAAAACAACAAAAAGTAACATGAACCCAGAAACAGTGTTAAACTTTTTCAAACAAAAGAACCTGCCCCCACACCCTGCCTCTACCAAAAATATCCTCTCCTTACTGTCATCATCCATGTACAGCCCAGATTCTAAAGGCTGTTCGCCATATTTCATAAATCAAAATTGACACTTTTTAAAATACTTCAGAATGGAAATTTTATTTTTGTATCTTTGTCAGAGTATATTCATGAACTGGAATAGAGCTTGGTAACAAGGTCAGCCAATGAATAGGCCAATGAGGACTGATTAGAAACTGAAACTAGAAGTAGCCTGGCCGTGGCTCTCTCTCTATATATATTTAATTACATTTATATGCTGCCCTTCTCCGGAGACTCAGGGCGGCTTACAATTTTTTGGGATACAACCCAGTGTGCTCAGCAATAGCCTTCATTCCATTGTATATGCCTGCTTATTACTAAGCGGCATTTTTACAAGGTCAGCTAATTGCCCCCAACAATCTTGGGTCCTCAATTTACCTACCCCAAGAGGATGGAAGGCTGAGTCAACCTTGAGCCTGGTGGGATTCGAGCCTACAGCAGTTGTAGGCAGCTGGATCTTAAGTGCAGGCAATTAACAGCCTGAGCCACCAAGGCTCTATTAAGCTCTGCAACTCTGCAGCTATGTTGTGCTCTGAGTCTGTCTATTGAAAATGAAACTGCTTCTCTCCTCTGCTGTGTACAATACTTGCTTGCTAAACTAAAGTGAAACTGATGTCTGTTCTTTGTGCTACTGAAGTTACTTGCAACATGTTTCTGTTTGAGTTTGCTCCATGTTGGAGAAATCTACAACTGGTTTGTAAAATCTACTTATTGTGTTTATAAAGATGTTAAATGAAGCATCAGCCATCTATGTTTATTTTTCTGGTGCTGAATTAACGCTGCAAAACTCTGAATAATCTTTACTCTATCCTGGTTTTTCTTTACAGCACTGTAATAAAAAGAAATACAGCCATTAATAGACACTCCTATCTGACAACTTCTGTATTTATTTCCTCATTTTTTTCATATTTTATCTTTCACCTACATTGTTTGTAAAGAAGTTGGTGAATCAGTATATACGAGATAACATGCCTATCCATAGTTTGGCATAAAGTATTAAATTGCCTTAGCTAATAAATAAAATCGACCAACTCCCCCCCCAATCACACACAAAAAATACTACTTAAAAAGTTTTTCTTTTTTTTCCAAAAAGTTTTTTATTTTTTACATATCTCTTCACGTGAGCAATGTAGTTCCAGATTACAACATTTATACATAGTCATACTTGTATTTCTATCTATCTTATATATCACCTCATGTCATTATCATTCCACTATTTTTTAAATAAATTTCCATTTCATATTTCAATTCATTAATTCAATATCAGTATCATTTCATCCACATATACATTTTCCAATCTTCATCCCCTATTATTTCCATTTTCAGTTACCACCTATTTTATTTTACATTATACATCATTATTATCCTTAATTTTCTCTAGACGGATATATAATAAACAATCTAAAAAGAGTAAAAATAAAATAAAACTAATATATTTAGGATCCACATGGTATATCCCCTCAATCTATGTAACTTAATAATTTTTCACTCCCCTAATTTAATCATAGTACTCTCATTATACATTTCTATTATCCATTAAATAATCAACTGTATATTTTAAAATGTATATATACATTTTACACCAAAAAAAGCTTTTCTTATATATAATTATATAATAATCATGTTTTCTTTCTTTCTACTTAGCCAAAATTTATCTATATATTTTAATAAATTTTCATTCCCATGTTTAATCCTTAAAAAAAACTCTCATTATAAATACTTCATTATTCCCATATAATCCCTTCTAATTTATCATATTTTCTATTTTCTCATATCCTTTATATAATCAATTACATTTTCTATTTCATATGTACCAACGAAAAAACAAAAAACAGAGAGTTAAGTTTCCCGTTTGGCTTCCATGGCCTATAATTCACATTTTAACTTTCCCCAAATTTAACGTATTACATATTTTAGGGTGTATACACACACACACACACACACACACACACACACACACACACATATATATAATTGGACTTGTATGCCGCCCCCTCTCCACAAGGACTCAGGGCGGCTCACAACTAAAACACAATAAAAACAATAAATATTTAAAAAAGAATTAAATTGACAAGCCCAATCTTTAAAACCCAATTAAAATTAGAATAATTTAAAATAATTAAAAAAAACCCAGAGGTCAGTCCAGCCCGGCCTGTTCAAACAACCAGGTCTTCAGATTGCGGCAGAAGGAGTGAAGGTCAGAAGCAAGATGGAACTTAAGAGGGAGCTGATTCCACAAGGCGGGGGCCGCAACAGAATAGGCCCTTGCGCAGGGCACCGCCAGCCAGCATTGTCTAGCCAACGGCACCCCGAGGAGTCCCCGTCTGTGCGCCCGCACAGGGCGATCGGTATTTGATATATGTATGTATGTATATATATATATATGTAGGTCTTGGTGTATTCGGGTCTTGTCCCGTGTAAGATTGAGAATACCTTGGCAACGCGTTTGAAATCTCATTCGTCATCTTCAGGCTGGTGTCTTCAGCTTCGTTCTTCTGGGAGAAGTGTGTGATAGTGGCTGTTTTTCCCTTTTAAACTCCAGAGTTGGTTGTGTTGTTACTTCTTGATTGGTTGATGGAGTTGATGTATGCAGATTGGTTGGCTTTTTCATAAGACCCTGTCTGGCTGAGCTACTGGCTATGTGTCTCTCAGCCTTCGATGCCACCACTAATCTCCCTCACCAGACTCAAACCCAAGCCCACCCCACAGACAAAAGGCAACCACCGTCCAGAAACCAGACCATAGCTGCAACTCCAGCTGCTACACCCCCCTCTCACCCCCAAACTAAGCAAACTGACACAAGCTATAAACACATAGTCAGACCTCAAACTCGGAGCCAAACCAAGGCCCGGAATGTCACATTACAGCCTTCCACCCAGGATACTATATCATGGAACTCAGGAGATTACAACACAAAACCTCAGGAGGTTGCAACACAGACAATGACCCAGGAGATTACAGCACAAGACCCAGGATGTCACAACAATAAAACTCAGAAGGTCATCACACAGCCCACTACCCAGGTAGCTACAACACAAAAGGCAGAAGGACACACATCCACTACCTCAGCCACACAGGCTCTTATGAAAAAGCCAACCAATCAGCAAACATCAACTCCATCAACCAATCAAGAAGCAACAACACAGCCAACAACACAGCCATCCAATCAGCAAACATCAATTCCATCAACCAATCAAGAAACGACAACACAGCCAACAACACAGCCAACCAATCAGCAAACATCAACTCCATCAACCAATCAAGAAGCAACAACATAGCCAACAACACAGCCAACCAACCTGCTTACAACAGAGCCAGCACACCACACCTCCCCTCCAGTATTTATAGAGAGAAGGCAGCTCAGATCATGCTTTGCTGGCACAAGCACAAAGCTGAAGACACCAGCCTGAAGATGGCGAGTGGGATCTCGTCGAAACATCGCCAAGATAATCTCAATCTTACACGGGATAAGACCTGAATACACCAAGACCTACATATATATATGAAAGGATTCATAACAGTAAAATTCATATATGGTTTTATATATATAGTTATGTAGTCTTAAAATATTTCCAGCAAGTTTTAAACTTCAAGTTTCCCCCGAATCTATGTTTCTAGTAAAAAGAAAAGTACCAATATACATTCCCATGTGGTATCCCCCTTATACTATCCCTAACCCTTATCTCTGAATCTCTCAGCCTTATCATTTCTTTTAATTGTAGCCAGCTTTCCCTTTTCTAGGTTTCCACGGTCTTTCTTCTTTTTTCCTTCTAATATAATTTTTATTTCCCTCTACCTATCCGCCATGATTCCCCCCGCCTTTCTCTGTTCTCTTTTTTGAGGTTTCTTCTTGTAAAATTCCTTCTTCTTCTGCTTAGTCTTGGGAGTGTTTTCTCTTTTATTTGTTGCCTCTGTCATCAGTATCTCTGTTTTAGGTCTTTTTATGTCTTTTGGCAA
Organism: Naja naja; assembly: GCA_009733165.1. NCBI lineage: Eukaryota > Metazoa > Chordata > Lepidosauria > Squamata > Elapidae > Naja > Naja naja. The sequence continues at coordinate 59,842,148 of CM019155.1, read as the reverse complement.
TGCCCCCTGTTCTCCATATTCATCTGGGCTGCTTTCTTTCTCTTTTAAATCCTCTTCTCTAGGCTTTCTTTGTTCTTCTATGGGCTGCAACGCCATTACTTTGCCAGCAACTATATCCAGTAGTGTCATTCTTTCTTTTAACATTTCTCTCTCAGTTTGCAGTTCTGACTTAAATTCTTTGCTTATTTCTTCCATTTCTTTAATCTGTTGAGTTATTCTTTATTTTATTAAAAATCAAATTTTTCTGTTATGGTCCTTGCCAAAAGTCTCCGTTTATCTCACTCTCTCTTTCTTCTATTTTTTTGTCACAGTCAACATCAAACAGTCCCAAAATGTTACATTCATTTATACTTTGCTGCAGCCCCATTAAGACTTCTGGGGTTCTTGTTATGCTAGTAATCTTTTATTCCATTTCTTTTCTCTTTCACATATTTATACAACCAGTAATTTTCCATAAGAATATAGAAGAAGAAATATCTTTAACCATTAGGTGGCGCTCTATATCTCTTCCACTTTTCAAAGTTATTTTTTTTAATTCTCTTTTCCATAGTATTAACATTAAATTTTGTCCATTCCAGATAAGTCCAGCATTTTATCCAATGCCTAATTAGTGCCCAATTCTGTATATTATTCCAAATTTAATCTCTGGTTTCATATAGTCTTTTTATTTCTGGTTTTTTATTTAGCTTATATTCTCCTCTTATTTCCCATTCGCCGTTACCACTCTTCCAAATGAGGGCTCTTTCTTTCTGCTTTTCGGGGTTGTCAAAAAAAATGTTCAAGGTCTTTTATCCAGTTACATGATGCTCACCATTTCATCGCTCCAGCACAAACTTGAGTCCTGGCAGCTTCTCGTCTTCAGGGCAGCCATTAGACTACCACTTCACCCTGTCTTCTAGGGAAATATATCAAGCCAGGGAGGGGAGATGCAGTTCCCTTCGACCCAGTTGGTGCTCTTCCCCTCTTCCCCCACCCCTCTAATGTGGGTCAGATGTTTCCGGTCCCTCACGAACCCCTCCAACAGGGCAAGCACGGATCAAAGCAACACACAATTGTGGTGTCTGGTCCTTCTTCAATGGAAACCCCAGCGGAAGTCCTATCTTAAAAAGTTTTTGTTTCTGTTCCCAAGTTTCAGCAAAATCTATCAGGTTAGTATTTATTTTTTATTTTATTTGTCAATCGCTTACAAGATAATAGGAATAAGTATAAACATGAGTAAAAATACAGGAAATGGGTACAAATAAATAGGGACAATAGGACAGGGAGGATAGGCACAATTGTGCACTTATGCATGCCCCTTACAGACCTCTTAGGAATGGGCTGAGGTCAATAGTGGATAGTTTAAGGATAAAGGAGGGAGGTTAGAGGATGTAACAACAGAGTCAGGTAGTGCATTCTAGGCATTGACCACTCTGTTGCTGAAGTGTACTTTCTGCAATCAGTTTGGAGTGGTTTACATTGAGTTTTTATCTGTTGTGTGCTCTTGTATTGTTGTGGTTGAAGCTGACTGGTAAGACATTGTACAGATAATTTTGTGTACTAAGCTTAAGTTCAACCGTAGGTGGCGTAGTTCTAGGTTGTCCAAGCCCAAAATTTCAAGCCTGATGATGTAGGGTATTCTATTGTGAGCAGAGGAGTGTAGTAGTCTTCTCATGAAATACTTCTGGACTTGCTCAATTGTATTAATGTCTGATATACAGTGCGGATTCCAGACAGATAAGCTGTATTCAAGTATTGGTCTAGTAAAGGTTTTGTATGCCCTAGTTAGCAATTCAATATTACCAGAGGAGAAGCTTTGTAAGATTAGATTTAAACTCTTAATGCCTTTTTGGCAATGCTGTTACAGTGAGCTCTGGCACTTATGTCATTTGATATGAGTACTCCAAGGTCCTTGACAGAGTGAGGGTTGTCAAAGAGGTCATATTCACCTAGCTTGTATTTGGTGTACTGATTTTTTTTTACCAATGTGTAGCACAGAGCATTTGTTGGTCGAGATTTGGAGTTGCCAATTGTTTGACCATTCAGACACATAATCAACGTTGCTTTGAAGGATAGTAGCATTGTTGATGGTGTTGAATAGTTTTACATCATCCGCAAAGAGGATGCAGTTGCTTATAAGGTGATTGCAAAGGTCATTTATGTAGAGTATTAAGGAATGTGGGTCCTAGAACGTTGCCTTGGGGGATACCGTTGTTAATTGGAGCAGGGTTTGATATAGCGCTCCCTATTTTTTTTTTTTAATTACATTTATATGCTGCCCTTCTCTGAAGACTCAGGGCGGCTTACAATTTCTGGGATACAACCCAGTGTGCTCAGCAATAGCCTTCATTCCATTGTATATGCCTGCTTATTACTAAGCGGCATTTTTACAAGGTCAGCTATTGCCCCCAACAATCTTGGGTCCTCAATTTACCTACCCTGAGAGGATGGAAGGCTGAGTCAACCTTGAGCCTGGTGGGATTCGAGCCTACAATAATTGTAGGCAGCTGGATCTTAAAAGCAGGCATTTAACAGCCTGAGCTACCAAGGCTCTTTTTTATTATTTGTTGCCTGTTTGACAGGAATGCAATAATCCACTTATGAAGGGATCCGGAAATGCCGTAAGAGTTTAGTTTTAACAGTAGTTTGTCATGTGCCACTGAATCAAAGGCTTTGCAGAAGTCTATGTAAATTGCGTCTATTGCTTTACCCTGTCGAGTGGAGTAGTCTGTATGTTTTTACAGTGTAGGGGTTGTAGATTGCAGGACAATTTTTTCCTGAAACCAAATAGTTTTTTGGAGAGTAGATTGTTTGACTCTAAGTGGAGGGTAATGGACGGGTTAATGATTGATTCCATTACTTGGCACATGATGCAACACAATGCAATTGGTATTAGATCATTTCTAAATCATTGGTGGCATTTTATTCCTCTCCTTTTAACTAAATGCTAGATTTACAATGCATTAAGAAATTGGAAGCCAGATTCAATTTGATTTTGCTTTTAACCTATCTTGGCATTTTTCATATGTATCAAAGCCAATGTTCTTTTTGTTAGCTGAAGTTTAAAATTACCATATTGCTTCTGAAAGCATTTTTAGATTTAGACTGTTTATTCTTAAATAATTTTAACTTCTATTTATACAACTTTTCAAACATGTATTCTTTCCAGTCTGCCATTTGTTAAACCATCTATATGTTAACTATATTATACTGAAACTAGAGGTGGTATTCAGCAGGTTCTGACCAGTTCTGGAGAACTGGTAGTTTCGGAGAACCGACAAATACCACCTCTGACTGGAGATTTTACATTATCCTTCCCTTGCCATGCCCACCAAACCACGCCCATAGAACCAGTAGTAAAATTTTTTGAATCTCACCACTGACTGAAACTTTTTTCTTCCAGAACCATGTAAAATATTTTTCTATTGCTGATACTGTCTAAAGAACTTAGTCTACATTTTTAAATCCTCCAACTGGTAGATGTGCTGGCTGGAGGGAGAATGACAGCATCAAGCTTCTTTCGCTGAGAAACATTTCTCATTTTTTTCCCCATCTCTTTTCGCATGGCATGTCCATCAATACATATTACATCAGAGGTTTCCGGTTAGCTGTCAGAGAGAAGGGACGTGCGGGCAGAGGACTCTGCAGCACCTAACCTTCACTTACCCCGTGGGGGCTTAACAGAGCCCAAAGGGAGCTTGGAGAGCTCCTGAAGGAGAGGGGTCCCTGGAAAGAAACCCCAGGCGGCGGTCTGCGGTAGAATCGGGTAACCAGAACGAACAAACGAACGAAGGAAGATCGGGAGGCTAGCAATGGCCACCCTCAAATGCTGACAGCCGACCACACCAGCGGTGATCAAGCAGAATCTAAGGTACGGCTTTGCGAGATTAAGCAATATCCAATAAGCAAAAACAAACAAAGATAATTTAGATGCCAATAGACAATCTTGAAAATATTTGAAGAAAAGATTAATAGCTCTAATCTAAAAAGCTGACCAAACGGCGAGATTCATGACGAGCAGAAGAAGAGAATAGAAACGGAAACTTAAACTGTTAGAAGGAGAACAAGAACAATATATATAAAACTGAACAAGTACATATTATTAAAATATATATACAACTTTGGGTCAGACTTTAACTTAGACCTTAATTTGAACCAAACAAGACATAAAGATTTCAACTTAAAGATAGCAGCAGAGTTGATTGAAAACGGATGCTGTGGATTCTTTACAAATTAATCAACTTGTCAACTGCGGAAGATTGAGACCGAAAAGAGACGACTGAACAAAATACCAAAATACTTGGATTGGGATTTTACAGATTTTAACTTTTTCTTTTTGACCTACCTAAGAAAGACAGTTGAGCTTTTCAAGATCGTAGCTAACAACAAAGAAGGAAGCAGCAGGAGAAAAGAAACCTCCTGAGTCACGCTGCAACAAGAAAGAGAAGTGAAAGTGATACTTTAGATACATTAGATACAGTTGAGCTTTTCAAGATCGTAGCTAACAACAAAGAAGGAAGCAGCAGGAGAAAAAGAAACCTCCTGAGTCACGCTGCAACAAGAAAGAGGAAGTGAAAGTGATACTTTAGATACATTAGACTTTCGAATTACTTTCCCTTTCTAAACTTTAAACTTGTAACTCTTACATAGATACTTTCTCTGATTCTGTTTCTTTTCTTTCCTTTCCCTTTCTCCTTTTTTATACCTGAAAATTTTTCTATAATTATACTCTTACCTCTTGTCTTCCTATTTTCTTTCTAATCACTACTGTATATTAAGAAATAATTGTTAATATTTTGCTAATACTTTCTTAATATCTTAATATTTAAATAACTATTTACCTAAAACTACTGAATCACATAATTATATAATTGATAAGCGTCTCACTAGAACTGTTGACTTAGGAAAGAATTATTTTTATGTTTTAAATATTAGAAGAGATATTGGATAAGTATAAATAAGTATTGAATAAGTATATCTATGTTATATGTATTAAGATAATTAAGATAATTTTGTCTACACTAAAACAAAAGAGGGAGGAGATTGGGATATAAACTTGACTTAGGTGGAAAGAAACAAGGGGAAAAAGTGAATTTCAATTGATATTGATATTGTGAAAAACTCTAAGTGAAATTTGAAAAATGACGAGTACCACCAATATTTCTAAGACTGGCACAGTTAGGAAAGCTCCTAACCAATTATCAACTACCTGACAGTGCAGAGCCCTCTGCACAAAGACAATTGAGGAAACGCTCCCTAAAGAACGTGCAAATTCCTCTAAGGACCTACAAAGTTTATTGTTAAGCATGCAGGAAATGATGATCAAAAATCACGAGGAGATGAAAGAGGAAATTGGGTCGGTTAAAGTAGATTTGAAAGACAAGATACAAAAGATAGACGAAAAATTTGAAATATTTCAGCAGGAGATGAGGAAAAATCAGGAAAAATATTAGAAATAGAAACAAAGGTGACCAAAGAGGAAAAGAGAGTAGATGAGCTGACAGAAAAGTTAGTAAGAGAGAATAAAGAATTAGAAACTGCAATCATCCATCTCGAGTCAGAAAAAGCTGCATATTATTTAAGATTTCAAAACGTGAAGGAAGAAAGGGAAGAAAATCTATGGGAGGTTATGACAGATATTTTAGCTGGCACACTAGAGATGGAAAAGAAGATTTAATGAAGGAAATTGACGAACTGTACAGAGTCCAAACCAACTACGCTAGGAGATTTAACCTACCAAGAGAGATACATGTTAAATTTGTCAAGAAATCCCTTAGAGATGAAATTCTACATAGATCCAGAGATAATATTCTACAGTATGCCGATAAAACAATAATAATTCTTAAACAAACCCCAAAAATAAGAGATTTGAGAAGACCATATCAATTTTTAACGACCAAACTGATAAAACAAAATGTTAACTTTAGATGGTTAGTCCCAGAAGGTATAATGGTTACCTGGCACGACAAGAAGTATAAAATTGAGACTATAGAGAAGCAGAGATGTTTTTGACCAACACTTAAACAGGGAGGAGTAGATGAAGACAGGGAAGAAGCTAGGAGAGCTGAAAGGAAAAGATTAGAGACATATAAAAAGGTAAATATAACTGACAGTAAAGATGATAGCAATGGGAAACCAGAAGTTCCAGAAGAACCCATGGACATTAGAATTACAAGGAGCTAAATATAGGATCCAATAAAAGCGTAAATCTATCCGATCTTATATCTTGGAACATAAATGGATTAAACTCACGGTAAAAAGGAAAAAGGTTTTAAGCACCTACAAATTCAAAAGCAGACATTATAGCACTACAAGAAGTCCATATCACCCAAAAACAGAAACATCTGTTAGAGAATAAAAATTAGGCAATATGTTTGCGGCTTTAGACCAAAAAAAAAAGAGGAGTAGTACTTTATATAAAAGATAGGATCCCTGCTTCATTAATATACTCTGACAAAGATGGTAGGACACTTATGGTAGAAGTTGAACTGGGACAAATTAAATGTTTACTAGCGGTAATTTATGCACCAAATGGCCCCAAGAATTCTTTTTCAGAAATTATATGATAAACTTAAAGAATTGCAATATCAACAGTTATTTATCATAGGAGACTTCAATGCAGTCGTAAATAAACTATTAGACTATAAAGGAAATAACACCAATCTGGAAAAAAAAATTACCAAAAATATTTTTGATCTCATGAAGGAATTTAATATTAGTGACGTCTGGAGAGAGAACACGAAGAAAAACAGTTTACTTATTATTCTAACCGCCACATGTCCTGGTCAAGACTTGACATGGTTTGGGCGACCAAAAATTAAACTCAGGAATTCTAGATATAACAATGGAACCAACTACACTAGCAGACCATAATATGATTAGGCTTAGATGGGAAGGACAACAACCACAATCAAACAATTGGATGCTCCAGAGGTCGATTTTAAAAGATGAAGTTTTTAATAATATACTGACAAAAGAATTAGAATTTTTTTCAAGAAAATAACCCTCAAGACACCTCCTTCAAATTCTAAAGTGATGAATTAAATATATGGCAGGAAAAATAGGGAAAAAGACAAAAGAAAATAAAATTACAGCAGGAATATGATGAATGGCATGAAAGACTCAAACCACCCCACAAGATGAGCAAGTCAAATTTCAATTGGATAAGATTAAACATAAAATAAATTTAACTGAGAAGGAGGAACTAGCTCAGAAACTAAAGAAGACAAAGCAATACCAATTTGAAAATAAATAAACCAGGACGTTGGTTAGCCTCTAAACTTAAAAAACAAAATGAAAAAAGATGGATTACTAAATTAAGAAATGAACAAGGGGATATATGTTATAAAGAGGAGGATAAAAGGCAGATTATTCAAAAATACTATAAAGATCTATACACAGAGACAAGTCATGTTACAGAAGAACAAATTTTAAAATACTTAAAAATACAGATCTCACACAAATTTCAGAAGAAGATGAAAAAGCGTTAAACCATTTTATAACCCTTCAAGAAGTCTATGAGGCTATCAACAAACAAAAATAGATAAAGTCCCAGGTCCAGATGGCTTACCAGCAGAGATTTATAAAGCACAACAAGAAATTTTAGGAAAGGAAATGGTAAAATTTTCAATGAAGTTTTAGACAAAGCGAATTGTCCTCAATCATGGCAAGAAGCTAAAATATCCATCATTCCCAAATCAGGCTCGATCTAACAGAACCAGGGAACTATCGGCCAATCTCTCTCCTTAATGTAGATTATAAAATCTTTATGACGATCTTGGCAGAGAGACTAAAAAAATACTTAATAAACTCATATCCCCTGACCAAAATGGCTTTCTCCCTCAGAGACATCTTAGAAACAATATTAGAGTAGCGTTGGACATATTAGAGTATTATGAGGATGGAGTGCAGACCAAGCTGCACTGCTATTCTTAGATGCCCAAAAGGCATTTGATAATGTGAAATGGGACTTTATTCTACAACAAAGTGAATATTTGAGGTTAGGACCTAAATTCTCTAATGTAATTAAGGCTATCTATCAAAAACAATATGCTACAATTTTAATCAATGGGGACTTACAGAAAAGTTTCAAATACAAAAGGAGAGACAAGGCTGTCCATTGTCACCACTGCTGTTCATTATGACATTAGAGGCTTTAATTAGGACAATTAAAAAGACAATGATATAAAAGGACTAAAAGTAAAAAGGGAAGAATTTAAATTACAGGCATTTGCAGATGACCTTCTTTTCATTCTGGAAGAACCTCAATCTTCAGGACCTAAACTTTTACAAAAATTGGATGAATTTGGTTTAGTAGCAGGATTAAAAATAAATAAAAAGAAAACAAAATGATTACTAAAAATATGACAAGTAAACAGAAAGAATTACTGACCTCAACAATGGGCATTGAAATTGTTGAAAAAATTAAATATTTAGGAATCATTATATCCCCAGACATAGCACACTGAAGAAAGACAACTATGACCCACTTATTAAACAAATAAGGAAGACTTAATAAGATGGAACAATTTAAAATTATCCTTTATGGGCAGGATAGCCACGATTAAAATGAATATCTTACCAAAAATTCTATTTCTCTTTCAAAACGCCCCCATAAAATTAAAAAATCCTTCTTTGATGAATTAAATAGATTAACATCAAATTTTATTTGGCAAAAAAAAGACCAAGGATAAAACTAAAATTACTACAAGATGCAACTGAAAGGGGGATTTGGCCTACCAGATTGGGAGCTGTATTATAGGGCTGCAACTATGACTTGGATAAAAGACTGGATAAATCACACAAATACAAGGATACTAACATTAGAAGGCTATAATCTCCAGACAGGATGGCACTTTTTCTTAGACAAGATAGTTTAAAGGGACACAGCTATGTTTTGAAACACAAAGTAAGACAGACACTTCTACACACCTGGTTCAAAATTAAGAAACAAATGTACATTCAAATACCAATCTGGATATCAACATTAGAAGCTTTGATGCATCCACACCTGCTAAGATACGATAAAATTATTACTTATGAAGAACTGTTAGATGAAAAATTTACAAACTAGACAGCGGTTGAATGAACAGGGAATAGAATTGGAATGGTGGGCCTATCTACAACTCCAAGCTAAACATGCAGAAGACAAAAAGGAATTGGGTATTAGCAAAACTAGGACGGAATTAGATGAAATCTTGTTAGGACCAGATGTAAAATGATTAAAAAACATACCAAGTATTATTACAAACTAAATTGGAAGAAGAAACAGTCAAAGAAACAATGATACGCTGGATGAGATTTTGGTCACAGCATAGCTTTAAATGATTGGCAAAATATTTGGACTAGAAATAAAAAATAACCCTTGCAATTCCATTTAAAGAAAATCTGTATAAATTATTTTATAGATGGCATATAACACCAACAAGACTATCTAAAATGAATAATAAATTTTCCTCCTTTTTTGGAAGTGTAATAAGGAAAAGGACACATATCATATATGGTGGAGTTGTGAAAGGCCCAGGAATATTGGAAAGAAATACATCAATGCTTACGAGAAATTTGTGATGTAGAGATTAATTTCAAACCAGAATTTTTTTTACTGGGAATCACCAATAAGACCTATCCAAGGAAA
>CM019155.1:59771183-59831535 GCA_009733165.1 Naja naja | reverse complement strand
CACTACAAGAAGTCCATATCACCCAAAACAGAAAACATCTGTTAGAGAATAAAAATTAGGCAATATGTTTGGTGCTTTAGACCAAAAAAAAGAGAGGAGTAGTAATTTTTATATAAAAGATAGGATCCCCTGCTCATTATTACTCTGACAAAGATGGTAGGACACTTATGGTAGAAGTTGAACTGGGACAAATTAAATGTTTAATAGCTTTAATTTATGCACCAAATGGCCCCAAGAATTTTTTTCAGAAATTATATGATAAACTTAAAGAATTGCAATATCAACAGTTATTTATCATAGAGACTTCAATGCAGTCGTGAATAAACTATTAGACTATGAAATAACACCAATCTGGAAAAAATTCCAAAAATATGATCTCATGAAGGAATTTAATAGTGACGCCTCTGAGAGGAACACCTAAGAAAAAACAGTTTTTATTATTCTAACCGCCACATGTCCTGGTCAAGACTTGACATGGTTTGGGGCGACCAAAAATTAAACTCAGGAATTCTAGATATAACATTGGAACCAATACACTAGCAGACCATAATATGATTAGGCTTAGATGGAACAACAATCAATCAAACAATTGGATGCTCCAGAGGCGATTAAAAAAGATGAAGTTTTAATAATATACTGACAAAAAGAATAGAATTTTTTTCAAGAAAATAACCTCAAGACACCTCCCTTCAAGTGTCTATTAAATATATGGCAAGGAAAAATGGAAAAAAGACAAAATAAAATAAAATTACAGCAGGAATATGATGAATGGCATGAAAGACTCCAACCACAAGTCAAATTTCAATTGGATAAGATTAAACATAAAAAATAATTTAACTGAGAAGGAGGAACTAGCTCACTAAAGAAGATAAAGCAATACCAATTTGAAAACTAAATAAACCAGACGTTGTTAGCCTCTAAACTAAAAACAAAATGAAAAAGATGGATTACTAAATTAAGAAATGAACAAGGGATATATGTTATAAAGAGGAGGATAAAAGGCAGATTATTCAAAAATACTATAAAGATCTATACACAGAGACAAGTCATGTTACAGAAGAACAAATTTTAAAATACTTAAAAATACAGATCTCACACAAATTCAGAAGAAGATGAAAAGCGTAAACCATTTTATAACCCTTCAAGAAGTCAAGGCTAAACAAACAAAAATAGATAAAGTCCCAGGTCCAGATGGCTTACCAGCAGAGATTTATAAAGCACAACAAGAAATTTTAGGAAAGGAAATGGTAAAAATTTTCAATGAAGTTTTAGACAAAGCGAATTGTCCTCAATCATGGCAAGAATAATCCATCATTCCCAAATCAGGCTCGATCTAACAGAACCAGGGAACTATCGGCCAATCTCTCCTTAATGTAGATTATAAAATCTTTATGACGATCTTGGCAGAAAGACTAAAAAATACTTAATAAACTCATATCCCCTGACCAAAATGGCTTTCTCCCTCAGAGACATCTTAGAAACAATATTAGAGTAGCGTTGGACATATTAGAGTATTATGAGGATCGGAGTGCAGACCAAGCTGCATATTCTTAGATGCCCAAAAGGCATTTGATAATGTGAAATGGGACTTTATTCTACAACAAAGTGAATATTTGAGGTTAGGATCTAAATTCTCTAATGTAATTAAGGCTATCTATCAAAAACAATATGCTACAATTTTAATCAATGGGGACTTAGAAAAGTTTCAAATACAAAAAGCGAGACAAGGCTGTCCATTGTCACCACTGCTGTTCATTATGACATTAGAGGCTTTAATTAGGACAATTAAAAAGACAATGATATAAAAGGACTAAAAGTAAAAAGGAAGAATTTAAATTACAGGCATTTGCAGATGACCTTCTTTTCATTCTGAAGAACCTCAATCTTCAGGACCTAAACTTTTACAAAAATTGGATGAATTTGGTTTAGTAGCAGGATTAAAAATAAATAAAAAGAAAACAAAAATGATTACTAAAAATATGACAAGTAAACAGAAAGAATTACTGACCTCAACAATGGGCATTGAAATTGTTGAAAAATTAAATATTTAGGAATCATTATATCCCCAGACATAGCACACTGAAGAAAGACAACTATGACCCACTTATTAAACAAATAAGGAAGACTTAATAAGATGGAACAATTTAAAATTATCCTTTATGGGCAGGATAGCCACGATTAAAATGAATATTTACCAAAATTCTATTTCTCTTTCAAAACGCCCCATAAAATTAAAAAATCCTTCTTTGATGAATTAAATAGATTAACATCAAATTTTATTTGGCAAAAAAAAAGACCAAGGATAAAACTAAAATTACTACAAGATGCAACTGAAAGGGGATTTGGCCTACCAGATTGGGAGCTGTATTATAGGGCTGCAACTATGACTTGGATAAAAGACTGGATAAATCACACAAATACAAGGATACTAACATTAGAAGGCTATAATCTCCAGACAGGATGGCACTTTTTTCTTAGACAAGATAGTTTAAAGGGACACAGCTATGTTTTGAAACACAAAGTAAGACAGACACTTCTACACACCTGGTTCAAAATTAAGAAACAAATGTACATTCAAATACCAATCTGGATATCAACATTAGAAGCTTTGATGCATCCACACCTGCTAAGATACGATAAAATTATTACTTATGAAGAACTGTTAGATGAAAAAGGAGATTTACAAACTAGACAGCGGTTGAATGAACAGGGAATAGAATTGGAATGGTGGGCCTATCTACAACTCCAAGCTAAACATGCAGAAGACAAAAAGGAATTGGGTATTAGCAAAACTAGGACGGAATTAGATGAAATTTTGTTAGGACCAGATGTAAAATGATTAAAAACATACCAAGTATTATTACAAACTAAATTGGAAGAAGAAACAGTCAAAGAAACAATGATACACTGGATGAGAGATTTTGGTCACAGCATAGCTTTAAATGATTGGCAAAATATTTGGACTAGAAATAAAAAAATAACCCTTGCAATTCCATTTAAAGAAAATCTGTATAAATTATTTTATAGATGGCATATAACACCAACAAGACTATCTAAAATGAATAATAAATTTTCCTCCTTTTGTTGGAAGTGTAATAAGGAAAGAGGTACATATTACCATATATGGTGGAGTTGTAGAAAGGCCCAGGAATATTGGAAAGAAATACATCAATGCTTACGAAATTTGTGATGTAGAGATTAATTTCAAACCAGAATTTTTTTTACTGGGAATCACCAGTAGCTTTACACCTATCCGAAGGAAATCTTTTATTTAATGATCCATATTATTACAGCGGCAAGGATGGCCTTTGCACAGAAGTGGAAAAACACTGAAACTCCAACAGAAGCGGAATTTACGAAGAAAATAATTGAGTGCGCAGAAATGGACAAATTGACAATGGAAATTAAAAATAAGGAAGAAACAGACTATTACAAAACTTGGAATAACTTTTATGGATGGTTAGATAAGAAAAAGACTTAACAGACTTTCTGAATTGGACTTAACAAATGATGGACAATGAATGATATGAGCCTAGCCGTACTAGGTTCGACTGTAATATATGTTTTGTGTTTGATTACGTTTTGTTTATGTCAGTGTTTGTTTGTTTGGTTATGTTTAATTACTAAATAAAACGAATTAAAAAATTAAAAAAAAATACATATTACATCAGACCCTGTTCAATAGAATAAACTGTTTACACTTTGCTTATTTTGAATAACTTTGCTATCTGGTTTTAATTCATTCTTCCATTGTAATATTCGCCATTGTTAATGATTTAATTTACTTGGCTTTACACAAATTTACAAGTGTTAAACTGATTTACTACTAAAAATTACTGGATATGAAGGATCATGTAAATTACTATCAAATTAGAAGCTAATTGTAAGGTAAAAGTTGCAACAGAGTAATAAATGATGTATTTTTGCTGCATTATATTTCAGGGAGTTTTCTGTTTTCTTAGAATTCTGTCATAACATTCTGAGGAATCACTATGGTTATGGTTGAATGCTATGATTATAATTCTATTCATACCTGATGAATATTATTATTTTGGGCCAAACTTTCAAATAAGCACCCATTAAACTTGTATCCTGTATTAAGGAACCTAACCCCATTGATTTCAAAGGGCTTAATCATTCTTACCTTTCTGCTGGAACACAATTAAACAATCTAATTTATTTCCTAAACATTTGTTCACTTATTTTTTGCACATCCACACATGGAAAATGTTATTGCCTGAACACAAATATATTCACATGCACATGTACTGTTATGCTTTTTCTGAGAACAAAGTTTTAAATGTTTTACCTATGAAATCATTTTCCCCAGCAATTTCTATGCATATATGTGTGTATGTATGTATGCATGTATGTACATAACAAATTTGTAACTGACAGTTGAAACAACATATCAGTAAAATCAGTGATGACTAACACCAGAACAAGCAAATAAGCATCGGACAAATCATCCCTCCCTTTGCTGTGAAATAGAACAGAGATGCAAATATAGCAGAAAAAGCAGATTCTCAAAGGTACTCAAGGCTGTTTCTCCCTCTTCCCTCCAAACTCCAAAACCTTGTAATGTAGATATCATTGTTCCAATTAAACTCTCCATCCCAATTCAAAACTCAGAGACAAAGTCCATCAAAGTAAGAATTTATTAGAAAAGTCGTATTGGCACATCTGGGGAAAACCCGAATCGGAATTCCCATATTTTCCCCTTACCACACTAAAACTCATACCCTGTCCCATTTTATGACGTGCACAACACACTCTCCAATCCACCTCAATTCTGAACTCCCACCAAGTCCAGTCAGTCCTCACCAAACTCCAACAACTCGTCCTTGATCTCAGGTAAAAGAATGTTGTTGTGGCTATCCTCCCTTTTTTTTTACTCTCCTGTTCCCACAGCTTGCCCATCCCCCATTGTGGCAGCCGTGAATCTGAATCAAGATGGATCTGGAGCAGACAGTAGAATTATTCCAATGTCAGTTAGGTTATTAGATAAATGTTGGCATTCTTCTCTTTATTTGGGCTTTCTGCCTAATTACTAAATCAGAGGCAGCCAATTGATTTTTTTTGTCCAGTCCAGTATGAAAATAATTTGTCACTCAAATTTAAAAATATTCAACTTTTGGAATCTTATTATACAACCAACTGTCCTATGTTATTCTAGTAAAACACAAAAAAGCCTTCACCCAAATTAATTTGCATAATTTTAAAAAGAATAATAGTAGACTTAGATTATCAAGGTAGATATTTAGTAAAGATCAATGTGCTATACCAGGGCTCCCCAACCACCAGTCTGTGGACTGGCAATGGTCCGTGGCATGCCAGAAACTGGTCCATGCAAATAAGCAAAGCCGCATCTACAGGAGGCAGGCAGCATGCAAAACCACACCTCTCCGGTCTGTGGAAAAGCCTCTCTCCGCAGAACCAGTCCTTGGTGCCCAAAAGATTGGGGGCTGCTGTCCTATACCAAAAAAGGTCTGCCTCAAACATACAGTTAACAAAGTTGCAGACAGTATATAAAAGGATCATATTAATCATTGGAGCTATTTCTGCAAAGAGTAAGAGTTCATGGGATACTATGCGATAGGCAGACAGACAGCCAAATAGACAGACAAATTCTGGATCTACTACCAAGTTTCTGATTGTACAAGAATATTGAATTAATTGATTTTTACTTATTTAATTGATTTAATTTAATATCGATTTAATTTAATCATCCATTCCAACAATTCCATGGCTGAGCTGACTAAGGTATGATGAAAGTTGTAAGAAAGGTAGGCTACAATTAATGTTTTTTTTAAAAACAACAACTACAAAATGTTAAAATAAAAATTGCATAAAACTAGAAAACACAAAGAATCCACTAAAAAAAGCTAAAATAAATATGTAAAAATGAAATTCTAGAACAAATCTATGTGGGGGTAAAATCATCAGTTAAACACAAGAAAACATAAAGATGAATAGAATAGAACAGAACAGAATAGAATTCTTTATTGGCCAAGTGTGATTGGACACACAAGGAGTTTATCTTGGTGCATATGCTCTCAGTGTACATAAAAGAAAAGACATTCATCAAGAATCATAAGATTCAACACTTAATAATAGTCATAGTGTACAATAAGCAATTAAATCATACTAGGAAACAGTCAGTTAAAAATGGCTTAACTAAGTCTATCACAATACAAAGCATTCTTAACTAGCATATTACATACTCATAAAGGTTTGTTTGAGACACAGATCATCATCTGAGCCGTGGAGATTTACACAATAATGGTGAAATAGCTAGTGGGAATGTGTCTGTAATAAGGTACTGGAGAAGCACATGCTTTCTTGTTTCTATGTGTCCAGAGTCATTGTCCCTCTGGGTAGGGAATTTTCCTGTATTGGCTTTCAAGGAAAACTAAAGAGAACAGCATGACACTAGGCCAGTGTAAAGGCCCTCTGGTGGCTAGGAACTTTCAGCTTGGTTAAGGATATTATGGAAAAGGCAGAAAACCTGGTGGATTCACTGATAATAAAAGTTAGGGACCGGCTATGTTGGTGCTATGTGTCTGCTGTACACTGTTTAATGAGAGCTTGGCTTAGTCATATTCCAAGGACGCTCAGTCTGAAGAACACTACTCTAGCATGATATAAAAACTGATGGGTTAGATGACTTCTTCTCTGATGGACATTTACTCTTCAATTACAATTGCATTAACTGTAACTGTATTTATTAATGAGTGTCTACTAAACAGTCATTTTAAAGAAAATGCTAACTTTGAGATTACTGAAGATATTTCATCTGATCCTGATTTTGTTTGACAGAAATATTAAAAAAAATACTTGAATGTCATATGGTTTCTGTACACCTTACAAATGCAGAATTAACCCAATTTCAAAACATGGACATAATTAAAAAGAAGTGACCATGTAATTATCTTTTTGACACTGCTGCCATTGTATTAACAATTTAACTACACTTTCTGTGTCCTAACATATAATTAGCCGCATTTGAGAATGCTGTTTTTCAAAATCCTTTATATTACCTGTTATCCAAATGTATTTGTGTATTATTTAGGGATTGTATTTATTAACAAATTTGACCAAACAGAAAAATATAAAAATCATCACATAGTTAAGTATAGTTTCCTTCAGGTCAGCTTCTTTATGCTAGTTCTGAATTGAAAGTAATCCAAAATAAATAATTCCATGCTTTTTAATGTCTTCAAATCCTCAACTTATTACCAGAATGAGCCCCAAATTTCTGTTGCTAAGCAGAAGACATTTGTTGAGTTTTGCCCCATTTTATGATCCTTCTTGCCATAGTTGTTAAGTGGATCACTGCAGGTGTTACGTTATGACATGGTTGTTAAATGAATGTGGCTTCCCATTGACTTCGCTTGTCAAAGGATCACAAAAGGTGATTACATGACCCATTTGTGATACAACCATCATAAATACAAGCCAGTTGCCAAGCATCTAAATTTTGATCACATCACCATAAGCATGCTACAATTGTCATAAGTGTAAAAGACAGTCACTTTTTTCAGAGCCATTGTAACTTTGAATGGTAACTAAAAGAAAGCTTGTAAATCAAGGACTACCATATTGTCATATCCAACTGAACATGCTCACATTATTCTGTTTAGTTTGTTTAGCATTGACTTCACTTCTTTTCTTCTCTCAGGCTTCTGCTCATTAACATTTACAACCCAGAATCTTAGTAGTAATTGCTGAAGTATTGGATGACTAATTACCACAATCTTCTTACTTCATGAAGAGCTTGCAATATAAATATTAAGAATGTCTGAACAAATGATTATGGTGCTTTCTACACAGAAGTAGGAAACTGGAGATAATTTGAGCTAAGCAGTGTAAGATTTTATACAGCACACTGATATCTTGAATTGCACTCAGAAATCAACCAATAACCAGTGTATTTATTTCAATATGGGAATGATAAGCACCTCATAGAGATGGCATTTGTTACCCATAATGCTGCATTCTGGACCACTTCCAGTGGAAAACTTGATTTGATTTAGAAGTAAATGAAAGTGAATATATCTCAGATAAAATGAGGTTTTTAAAATATAGATTTTCTCATGACATAGTAGCAGAACAAGACAGACTTTGTTTCAAAAGAAAAATAATGGAAGTTACTAAATCTTTCTTTGGCACCACTGATTACTATATAGTATAAAAGCAGTTCTCTAATTCCCCTTGCAGTTATACAACAGCAATGCATTATGAATTAATGTATTATGTAAATTAATGCCCAAAGGACAAATTACTTTATTCCTTGGGTAATTTTTTGCTTTCATTTGTCCAACACCATGTAGATAATTCAGAAATGAATCAAAGTTGTTATCTGTGGAGAATAAATTATAAAGAATCTAATAACAGTGAGGTAAAAGAGCAACATTTATGAACTAAAGAGCTATTCAGCTATCCTTGTATCAGCAAACGCTTGATAAAGCAAATTGTGGGAAGTTCCTTGGAATAAGATTCAGCAGTAAAATTCAATCTCCAGATTTTAAGTGGCTTAATTTGGCTGCTAAGTTTGATAGAATTGGTGTTTCTTAGACATACTGCCAGGTGCAGGTAATAAAGAATTTTTATTGCAATCTAGAATGATACTGTACAGAGAGGTTACAATAATTGCCTTTTGCCACTGTTAACAGTACAGTTTTCCTATTATAACCACAGTAAATCCATTGCTGCTTCTTCCCTAAGCTAAAAGAGCCTTGGTGGTGCAAGCTGTTAAATGCCTAGCACTTAAGTTCCAGCTGCCTGCAATTACTGCAGGCTTGAATCCCACCAGGCTCAAGGTTGACTCAGCCTTCCATCCTCTCAGGGTAGGTAAACTGAGGACCCAAGATTGTTGGGGGCAATAAGCTGACTTTGTAAAAATGCCGCTTAGTAATAAGCAGGCATATACAATGGAATGAAGGCTATTGCTGAGCGCATTGGGTTGTGCTCCAAAAATTGTAAGCCGCCCTGAGTCTCCGGAGAAGGGCGGAATATAAATATGAATTTAAAAAAATGATTTCAGACTGTAACATATCTGATAACTCTGCCCTAAGAAACATTGCTCTTACCCCATTGGCATGAAACTGGCAGTTCCCTGAGCTTTGCCTTTTCTGCTTCTACATCAACAGAGTATTACTGTTACCTGACTTCCCCCAAATAAATGGATAATAAAACTTAACCAAATTTCCCATTTATTATCCTTTTTCAATTCAACAAATTTCTATTTTTGTTAAAGAAGTTATTATTTTTGGGCAAATAAATTTCTTAAGTACTCTTAACCTTTTTACTTTTGTTAAACCCCACTACTAGATGCAATAATTGTTTTTGCTTACTAAATTCCATGCCAACATATGATATTGGTTGTTTGACCAACCCGGGCTGTGACCCTCCTTTGGGGGGAGGGATGGGTTTTTTAATATATTTTATTGTATTGTTATGTCTTATATTTGGGCTTGTTAGTTTAATGTCTTTTTAAATATTTATTGTTCTGTGTTTTGTGAGCAGCCTGAGTCTTCGGAGATGGGGCGGCATACAAGTTCAAATATAAATAAATAAATAAATATATTTTTTTATTAATCTAAAAATCTACACATAAACCATATGAGTGTATACATTCTATCAACAGCACCAAGGAGGTTTTAGTCAAAGATTTGTGAATTCAATATACACCATGAACACTAAAATCAACTTAAATGTGTCTCACATGGTAGAACAAAAAATGTCGCCAGTTTATATAGTTGTTTGTAACAACAGTATAACTGGAAAAAATTTTTGTCGCCAGTTTATATAGTTTATATAAACTGGCGACAAAAAATGTTTCCAGTTATACTGTTGTTACAAATGGGGAAAAGCAGTCAAAATTAGTGAAGGTAGCTTTTATATATATAAAAATGGGAAAGTTTAAAAAGCCTATGTACTAAAGGGAATAGATCTTTTGATTATCTTGAAGTGAGATATACTGAATTTATCTATAGTATTTATGTATCGTCCCCTCCCCCAAAACAAATGCATAACAAGTTCTCCTCCTTGTCACCTTGTCTCTCAAAGATCTCCAGATCAAGAGATGAGGCAGAAGGTGAATCTAGTTCCTTATATAGCATCCCTTAGGGGCTCACAAAGCATGAAGTTGCTATCATGATGGTAACTAAAAAGGTTGAATTCCCTCTTTATTCTCCTACTACCTTTATTTTTGCTAAAAAGAAGATTAAAAACTTGAGGGGAATAGATGGCAAAAGGTAAAGTAGCTTTACCTTTATATAAAGAAGCTTCTCACAGCATATTCAACCTAAAACTATGTCCATTGATTGATTAGGTGATTTTTTTAGGTACTTCCGGTGGCATTTCCATCATGGATGGATCAGAGTCCATGATTGTGCGTGGCTTCAATCTGTGCTCTCCCCATTGGAGGGCTCCAAACAGGGCCGGAACCACCCTGGAGGGGTGGTGAAGAAGGGGGAGACTGCCTGTCGGATTGAGGGGAGCTGCATCTCCCCTCCCTGGCTAGGTACACTCCCTCCAAAGACGGGCTGTAGCGGTGGTCAAAAATGGCCACCCTGAAGACAGAAGGCTAACCGGGATACAAGATTGTGCTGGAGTGGTGAAGTAGTGGACAGTGTGGAGACCAGGAAAACCAGGCGTATATATGGACATTAAGTACCCTGGAATTAAGATATAAGAAAGACTGTAAAAGCAGTGACCAGAGTGAGAGAAAAGAAAATTGGATATAAATGAAAGCGACTTTGAATTTTGGAAAGAGCTAAATTAAAGGAAGAAATTAGAAGAAAATATTTGTTTAAATTGGATGATTCTTGCACTAAACAGGCATAATTAAATGCTGAACTTGAATGTGTGAAAAAGAAATAATAATTAACTGGATCTATTGAATTATTGAAATTTAAAAGCCTTAAAAAGGGAAAAGAAAGTGAAAAGAAAGGGTGAAACTTGGACATAACAGAGAGAGCCACCTAATGGTAAAGGAAACATTTCAGTGACTCTTTAAAAAGTGCTTGATTCTTTAAAACTGGAACTTGATACAAAATAAGAGGAACTTTGTTACAATAACACAGAATCCCTGAAAAGTGAAAAAATAGAATATTATAAAGATAAATGAAAAAGAAGTGTGAAGAAATTTCCCTGGGATTACTTGGTGAGTTTGGGAAAAATCAAGGACCCAATAAAAGGAACTTAGAAATAAAAACTTACAGACACCTTACAGATTAAAAACTTACAGATTATTTGGTGACCCTGGAAAAATTTAAAGAGGAATCAGCAGAAGTTGATTGTTAGAAATAAATATCAAAGACACTGGTTGAATTAAATTACTGAACAATACAAAGAGAGTCAAAAGTGGAGGAGTCGATCAAAGAAGAAGCCAGCATTAATGAACAAATGGAACAACGAACTCTAAAATGAGGGGGGGAAACAATGGAAATTAAAATCTGGAGGTTTGAGGGGATAATTAAAGAAGGAATTGGTTAGAAAGTCAAACAAAGAAAAAGGAAACAGCAGAAAAGGGAATTACAGAAGAAAGCTCAAGAGAGGGAGGGGGATAAAAAGTGGAGCAAGAAATGGAGGGAAAAAATAAAGGAAAAAGGGGGGAATAAGAGAAAGGACCAGAAAATAAAGGAATATAGAAAGCAAGTAAAAATGAAAAGAAATTACACAGTTAGGAGATTTAGAGATAATGGGTAGATAAAGGGTAGGAAAGGGGATTCTGCAAGGTAATGTGTTGTGATATATAAGAATATAGATATTAAAAGTAAAAGATTGCAACTGATACTTACTTTCTATTTGAAATTTTCTAATGATTATTGTCAAATCACATATAGATATAACTGGAATAAATGTGAAAATGGGAAGTTACAATAAGAATAGTAATTATATTTAATAAAATGAACAATATAGTTAAAATGAATTATGAGGATTGTAGTAAAAATATTAGTATTAGTTTCTACAATTAATTGAATAGATTAATATATTTGAAATAATACATTATTTAGAATGTAATTGGGGGAAAAATACCATGTGGAATCTGGCTTAAAATAAATATATGCATATGTGGCATGTAATAGTTAGGAGATTATTGTTATTAAACTAGAATGTGATAATTAAAAAGTGATTAGACTATGGTAAATTTTTACTATGAATTAAAGGGGAGTAAACTGAGTGATGTATAAGATAAAGGGGTAATTAAAGGGGGAAACTTTTGGAATTATTTGGAATTATTAGAACTATGATGGAATTTACTGAATAATGAAATAGGAATATGTGATAAAATTGCAAATGTGACAGATAAAAGTATAACGAATATAGAATAAGAAATAAGAATTTTAAATATAAGAATATTTGAGAATATGATGTGAAATTGAATGTAAAAGATAAATATGTAACTAAAGTCATGTTTGTATTGAAATGTTAAAACCTGGAACCACATTGTTCACCAAAAAAGATATTTTTTAAAAGATAAAAATAAAAAACTTATTACAAAAAAAAGATCAGGTGATTTTTAGAAGGGTTAGGGTTAGGGTTCATTTTATTTTGTCATAGGACCACTATTAAAGCAAATTGAGGAAAGAGAAATAAAAGTGAAAATAAAAGTGGGGATAACAGGCAACACTGGAGAAGACAAAGAAGCAGGAGTGGAAAATTAAAAAATAAGATACTGAGACAGCGTAAGAGATTGTTTGATTCACGATAGAATGTATTTCAACATTATAATAATCACAATAATAATCACAACTGTCAATTTAAAGTGATCTTAGATAACTGAAGAAAAAATATAGCTTTGTACTGATTTAAAATAAGGATGTCTTCATTATCAACAACTATAAATGGCTGTCAGAATAGCTACAAATCAATGATACAGAAAGGTGTTTACACCGATTGACTGATTATATGTCATAAAGCAATTTTTAACGTGGGAGAAGGAAAAAGATAAATTACATATATTGTGGCATAGTATATTAAAGGTATTTAATTATGTAAAATGTTAACAGAATGTTAATGTAAATAAAACAAAAGTTTGCTTTATTCTACTCTGGGTATAAACCACTTTGATGATTGTTACAGTGGTGCAACAATCCCCACTGTAAGTTCACATGTGGTCCTTGCTCAAATAAAGTCTCATCATTATTTTGCTACTTCCAAAAAGAAGCCCTGCAGAAAACAGTCAGGAATTTTTATAGATCCAGCTTTATTGAAATCATAGTAATGCAACTGAAGCTTATTACTCTGATCATTCTGAAGAATTCAAGTAGATCTTGTTAATATTTTATTAACTCCTTGTCAACTCTAGATAAAGGCTAGTAAAACAGCCCAGAAGATAGTTATCATTGTTCCATTGTCAGATTCCTCTTTTCTTTTTAAAGGTTGTTGAAATTACTGCTTTTTATCATGGAGAATCCCAACTGGTAATAGCTTCAAGCAGTTCCTCTTTGGAGCTTCATCTTTTCTTCTCAGGGAAGTTGGGACTTAAAAGCATCTTTGAGGGAGAGGAGCAAATTCCCCCCTCCAAGATAAATTCATAGATTGCGGATGCCAATTTTAGTTTTCTATGTAATTTTTTTAAAAAAAGGTTTAGTTGCTATATTCCTGAAGATTTGCTGAATTTCCGTAGTGATGCATAGGATGTGTAAATTGCTGAAGACAGTTTGCAGAACCTGGTAGGTGAAGTTTTAGAGTCTTTCCTTTGTCTTTTCTCCACCCATTAATTACTAAATGCACATAATTAAATGCATAGGCCAAACAATATAAAACAATAGCAATGTTCTGTCCTCACTACACGTTAGACAGTGTGCAGCTTGACAAGCAATTAAACCCACCTACCCTCCAATAACATCCTCTGTGTGCATAGATCTGAATGCTTTATTGAAAGAACAGGATATGATGAAACTGGGGAAAATAGGGATACATACAATGAGAACCAAATACAAGATAAGCAATACTGAGTTACTGCTGAACATAAAATGAATAAATACAAGTAATTTAAATCTCACCATCAATGCTCTGTGTGTGGGATGTGGATTTGTCCTTGGATGACCACGTGCCATAGATTAAGATGGGTTCTTCTTTGTGCTTCTGCCTTCTCCAAATGCCAAAGGAAATAGAGTCTGGCTTCCCAGTGTGCACTTGTTTGAGAGTGCGGGTAAAATAGGTTGGGTCGACTTCAAACAATATAATTGGCATTTGTCTCTCCGACCACTATATGGGACCAGAGAGCAACAACAGTATATAAAAGTTATATGCTGGGGCAATAGCATATAGACTTATATACCGCTTCACAGTGCTTTACAGTCCTCTCTAAGCGGTTTACCGAATCAACATATCTGTTGTCAATCTGGGTCCTCATTTACCGACCTCAGAAGGATGGAAGGCTGAGTCGACCTTGAGCCTGGAGAGATTTGAACTGTCAATTTGCAGGCAGCTGACAGGCAGTAGAAGTAGCTTGCAGCACTGCATTCTAACCACTGGCCACTGCAAATAGTACAAGAAGTACTATTCGATTTACTGGATCTGGATATAAATAATAGGATTCAGATTTTCTTAGAGAAGAATATCACAGCATATCTGCAATCTCTGCCAAGAGTTTCTATCTGCCCAATTCCAGGTCCTCTCCAATTAAAATGGCAACCATTGCCATTCTGCTCTGCTAAAAGAATGGTGACATTGGTTGAACTAAAATTCATATGACAATGTCAGACCTTTGTAAAGTGCCACTTTATAAATTCACAGACAATACACAGCACTGCAGCTTTCTGACAGAAGCAGCTGCTGCTTCAGCAAAATCAAAGCCAATTGGCGGTAAAAGAAAAGCCATTCTTGAGGCAAAGAAGCTAAGGTACAATGCAGAGTGTACAGGTCTCATCTGACCTTCCATTCAACAAGTTCTTCCCTTTCTTGGAGGAAGTGAAAGCAATTCAGACATGGTCTTGATATACCTGAATTACTGAGTTTAGCATCTAAAAGGGAAGTTGTAGAAATAAAATGGGTTCACATATCTTTAAAGCAGTATGACTGATACCTGCTTGAGCAGTTATTATCCATGGAGCTTCATATTACTGTTGTGATGCCCTTTGCTATATATGTCAATACAGTCTTGTCATAATTGCAATCAACTATTTTCTGTGTTGATAATCAAATCATAGGAATTAATCATGGGCAACAAATATACATGGTTAGATCTATTCACTTGGCTTTTCTAACAAAACAGCTTTTGTTTCAAGGCTTCAAGGTAACAGTGATGGGCACAGTGCCTGCCACTCTTTTTCATTGTTCATTTTTTTGACTAAACAAAAATGTGTCACCTTGAAGATGTCTTCCCTTCCTCCTCTCCTGCCCCCAAACATTGCATGCCAGTGATTTGGTCCAAAAAACATCTACTAATTCTATGTATTAAATCTTTAATAAGTGATTGGTGGAACAGGAAATTGGAAATATATACCTGATAATCCAATAATGTTTTACTTTGATTAATAAAGATATATCTTAAATTTTTCCTTCCTTCTTCACTGTAGCATCTGCAGACTAGGATGAACCCCTCTGGGTAGCCATTTTCATTTTTGTATCTCATCAACATTGTTCTTGAAGGGATGTAATAGTAGAATAAGTAGAATGAAGGGACATAATAATAACTTGCTGTTTTGCTTCTGTAAGAATTGCTTTGCTCCTGTAAGAATTAGAATTGCCTCTGCCATTTGCTTCTACCAGTGATCTAATGTCTGTTATCTTGTTTTTATGTATAACTCAATGTCTGGAACGGAATATGTCATAGCTTAGCAGGGTTACACCGGGCAAATACCTGTGTTCTAAGCACCCAGCTCCCCCTGTTCCTTGCTGCACAGCCAATGCAGGGCTACAAGGAAGGCTTGGGCCAGAGGGCCAGAACTGGGTACTAAACTGATGTCTCTGAAGGTATAAAAGGATGCCATACCTTCCCCAAGGTGTGGCCTTTCACTGCATGCTCTTTGTCTGTATGTTGCGGAATGTCTACCCTGCTCTTCTTCGTACAAATAAAAGCTGATATTTTTTCTAAGCGTCTTCTATATACAGGTACATTTTGGGACCTTACATTCTGATTAGCTGTCTTTAATTTGATGTTGGACTACTAACATGCAACCTATGCCAATTATTTTGTTCTGCAAAACTTGCAGATCTCGAAATCACTCTTTTCAATAGCAGCTACACAATACCATTCCAAGAAAGACTACATTACTTTGTTCCCTTTTTAGAGATGTTGCATTTCTGATGTTTTTCCAGCTCTGCCTTGTTTTAAAATACTTTTCTCTCTACAGTACTCTAATTGGCTGCTGTTTTTCAGTTGCATTTGTCTTATTTATGGTATAGTTTTGTACAGGGGTGGGACGCAAAATTTTAAACTACGGGTTCTGTGGTCGTGGCCAGGTGGTCGTGTGACTGGGTGGGCATGGTTGCTTTTTTTTTTGCCTACTGGGCCTCAGGGAAGCCTCCTGGGAGCAAAAATGGGGTGCGGGGGGGGTCCAACTCCCCACCACCCTGTTTTTTGCCTCCTGGGCCTCAGGGAAGCCTCCTGGATAAAGCAGTACAATAGTGAGGGGGGGATCAGCTGTGCTGCGCGATTTAGATTAGCTAGAAAGCAAGAAATCTGACAATTTCCTGCTTTCTAGCTAATCTAAATCACACGGCACAGCTGATCTTTGGAAAACAGTTGATAGGCGGGGCGGGGGGGATGAAATACCTTGATCGTCAGAGCTATCAGTTCGCCCAAACTGGCCCGAACCAGTAGAATCCCACCCCTTGTTTTATAGGTTTGTGATGTTCTAAATAAAAAAAATTGAGACTCAGGTTGTGCCTGCCAGCATTTCAGCAGTTGAGAGTAATATGCTGACTCTGTAAATCATTTAGAGACGGCTGTAAAGTACTGTGAAGTGGTATATAAGTCTAAGTGTTATTGCTATTATTATAAAATGAACCTTATCTCTTCTATATTGACAAAAGAGGAGCAAATTATGATATTACATAATAAATGTGTCTTAATGAGAACTGCATCTACATGAAACGAGGAAGAAGGGATTGGCTTTTGAAACTTGATTTATATTCTATCACAAAGGGGTTAAAGGTATCACACACACTCTTTCCTCCTATTTTTCTTTGTTTAGGACTCCGGTTTCCTGATTCCAACACAGCAATGGGATAATAAGATAACAATAGATATGAAGATGTAATAAACTCTCCTCTTCACTGATTACAAATAGGCAATGGACAGCTGTGCCCTGCTTCAGCATAATTTTCTTCTTGACCAGAGTGGTGGTGGTGGGAGGTTAAATTATCACTAAATTTTCCATATCTCTACATTTTCTATGTCCAATTACTTTTCCCTCCCAACTGATTTGCATTTGAAAAACCATATTATTTGCTTTTAAGTCTAATCTGATCCTCCATATCTTGATTTTCAAACAAAACCCCAGAACGTTTTATTTCAAGATACAGATCTTGTTAACCTATTGGGAAATGTTGTCTGCTGCTGTGTCCTGAAGTTCCCCCTCTGGTCCGTTCCAGCCGCAACCTGATTGGTCGAACAGTTTGACAGCTGACTATATAAGGAGCTGTCAAACAGGCCAACAGCTGTTGCCTCATGGCTGAGTGGTTTATTCGCTGTTAGCGCGCAAATTTGAATAAAGCCTGAGCAACCTTCTAGCTGCCTCGCCTCATTCTGTCGTGCGTTCGTTCCCAGTACGAAGCACTGGCGATGAGGATGGGATTTCCACCCTCAAGGCATTAGGTGAGCTTGAAGTCCCTGAGGGACAACTAAAAGAGCTGATAACTGTGGCAGTAAGAGCCAAACAAGCCAGAAGGGCATTTGAAAGAGCGAATTCACGCTGAGAGAGCTCAATAAATCCATCCAGCCACCTGCCTAAGGAACAAAGACTCTGTGAAGCGGCTAAGAATGGCAGCGTTAAACACATTTGCGCCATTTGATGTTTCGTCAGAAACTTGGGAATCATATATCGAGCATTTTGATTGTTTCCTGGAGGCAAACGATCTGGTGGATTTGACAGGCAGCCGGTGAAGGGCTGTTTTAAATTTCTGTGGCAAACAAATGTTTGACACAGCTCGAGCTCTGTTAGCACCTCAACCCTTAAATGCTGTTACTTGGGAGGCATTAATGGCCAAGCTTAAGAACCATTACGCTCCCACTCCCTCACGAATTGCCCGAAGGCATGCATTTCGCCGGAGAGAGCAAGCTGAAGGGGAAAGTGTTAGTCAGTTCATGGCAGGTCTCAGGACAGCTGCTCTCCATTGCGAATTTAAAGAGCTGGATGAGGTTTTGCTGGATGCGTTAGTCTGTGGGCTAAGAGACCTCGAATCCAGCAGACTATTAGCAAAACCTGACCTGACTCTACAATCAGCATTAGATGAAGCTTGCGCTGTGGAGCTGTCCTATAGATCAACGATTGAGATCAAGGGAGCGAGCAGCTCAATGGAAGAAAAGAAAACCTTAGCTGTCCATCAAGAAGAGGCTACTGAGGAAGATGCTAATTTACCAGGGGATGACGACATCCACTGATTGAAGACTGCATCAGGTACATATTGGCAATCCACAAAAACAGCCCAGGCACAATCCTGCATGGGGTGTGGGGGTAACCATCCGCGAGCAGTTTGCAGGTTTAAAAATGCAATCTGTCAGTGCTGAGGAAAAAAGGGCCATTTAGCTAGGAAGTGCAGGGCTATCTTGCCTGATGACAGAGTCCAGGCAAAACAGGAACAAAGTAAGGGGCCCCCTAGAAGAGTTCCTAGATCGGGAGATGATTGTTTCACAATTCAAAGGGATAATTACCAGTTTAACCCCAGAGTAGGGCAAACAAACTTATCTCTGAAGAAAAAAATATTTCTTGCAGTTAAAATTGAGGGACAGGATTGTCAAATGGAGGTTGACACAGGGTCTTCTTTATCTTTGGTAAGCTGGAGCACAATAAAAAGTTTAGTGCCCAAAATGGCAAAGAAAAGATTGAGACCCTGTTCCCTCACATTAAGAGACTATCAAGGGAATAAAATTCCCATTTTAGGTCTGACTAAAGTGACTGTACGTTTCAAACAATTTGAAGGCCACCTCCCATTAATAGTAGTGGAAAGGGCTTTACCAAGCTTGTTGGGTCTGGATTGGTTGAAGCCCTAGGTCTGGCCATAAGTGGCGAAATGCCACTACTGGTCAAAATGCTGACACGTAGACACACTGGAAAAGGAATTTGCCAGTGTGTTTGACAACAACTTAGGTAAATATACAGGTAAACCTATTTCATTGAATTTAGACCCATCAATTCAACCTAGGAGATTGAAAGCAAGGCGGGTGCCCTTCGCACTTCGCCAAAAAGTTGATGCAGAACTTGATAAACTGATATCACAAGGGGTATTAGAACCCATAGATCATGCTCTTTGGGAAACACCAATTGTCACGCCAATCAAGGCAGACGGATCTATCAGGGTGTGCGCAGACTATAAGGGGACGCTTAATTTGGCCTTACAGCAAAGCGCATACCCAGTCCCTGTGGTGCAACATCTGTTGCACTCATTGGGCAATGGAAAATTTTTTTGCAAAGCTTGACATGGCTCAAGCATATCAACAGTTGCTGGTGGACTCAGCCACCGCAGAAGCTCAAACAATAGTAACTCATCGAGGGGCATTCAAATGCAATAGGTTACAATTTGGAATTAGTGCTGCCCCAGGCATATTCCAGTCTCTAATGGAACGACTCTTGCATGGTATCCCTGGAGTCATTCCATATTTTGACGACATAATTGTGTCAGCTAAAGATGAAAACTCACTGATAGACAGTTTAAGGGAAGTTTTCAAAAGATTCCAGGCCAAGGGTTTGAAATTAAAAAGAACAAGTGCCAATTGGTACCTAAGGTGGAGTTC
The DNA here is from genome assembly GCA_009733165.1 of Naja naja. Classification (NCBI taxonomy): domain Eukaryota; kingdom Metazoa; phylum Chordata; class Lepidosauria; order Squamata; family Elapidae; genus Naja; species Naja naja. Next base: position 59,811,620 of record CM019155.1, on the reverse strand, counting down.
CTGGGATTCCTGATCGATGCTGCTGGAATACATCCCACGACAGCTAAGGTCCAGGCCATAAAGAACGCCCCCACTCCAAACAACAAAACGGAGCTGCAGGCCTTTCTAGGCCTCCTGAACTTTTACGCCATTTTCATTCCTCACAAAGCATCAGTTGCTGAACCCCTTCACAGACTTTTAGACAAAAAATCTCCTTGGTTTTGGGGTAGGAAAGAAGCCAACTCTTTCAGGGCTGTAAAGGACTTGTTAACTTCAGACTCTGTTCTTATACAATTCAACGAATGTTTACCAATAGTGCTTGGCATGACGCTTCCCCATATGGAATAGGGGCAGTTTTGAGCCACAGACTGCCAAATGGCTCTGAGGCCCCTATAGCATTTTTCTCTAGGACCCTATCACCAGCAGAATGAAATTACAGCCAAATAGATCGTGAGGCCCTTGCTGCCATAGCTGGCATTAAACGTTTCCACGAATATGTTTATGGACATAAGTTTGAACTGATAACTGATCATAAACCCTTACTTGGGTTATTCGCTGGGGATAAGCAGACTCCTCAAATACTATCCCCGCGAATGACAAGGTGGGGTTTTTTGGCAGCATATTCTTACACACTGTCATATCGCCCCGGCAAACACATCAGCCATGCTGATGCCCTCAGCAGGTGCCCACTTCCTGCTACATCAGAAGACCTGGAGGCTGATGAATCCATTCTCCTCATTGACCATCACCAGGACTTCCTATTGACTGCTGCTGACATCGCTGCCCATTCAGCTAAAGACAAACTCTTACTGCAGATTCTGGACTGGGTGAAAAGGGGATGGCCACAAGTGACTGTTCCTCTCGATTATCAGCCTTTCAAAATAAGGCAACAAGAGCTATCTTGCAGCAAAGGGTGTTTATTATGGGGAAGCAGAGTGGTAATTCCCTCATCATTACAAAAGCATGTACTGGAGGTGCTTCACAAGGGTCACCCGGGCATAGTTCGTATGAAGTCTTTAGGCTGAAGTTATGTGTGGTGGCCAGGGATGGATCAAGCGATACATGAATGGGTGTCAGGGTGCCAGCAATGTCAGGAATCTAGGCCATTACCCACAAAAGCCCCAGTAAGGCAATGGGAGAATCCCAGAGGTCCTTGGTCACGCATTCATGTTGATTTCGTTGGCCCATTCCAAGGCCATTCTTCATTGTAGTAGATGCGTTCTCCAAATGGGTTGAAATTGTATTAATGACCTCAACCACAGCAGAAGCTGTTAGCTTAGCCTTACAGAAGATATTTGCCACACATGGGCTGCCAGATATAATTGTGTCAGATAATGGGCCACAATTTACTGCAAGGAGTTTTGAACTGTTTCTCATTGCGTTGGGAATACGACATGCATTAACTGCCCCTTTTAATCCTGCTAGTAATGGATTGGCAGAACGAAGGGTAAGGTCTGCTAAAGAGGCCCTAGCAAAGATGGGCCCAGGGCCATGGCCCACTAGGGTAGCCCAGTACCTGTTAATTCAGCATTCTACCCCATGCTCAACTACAAACCATAGTCCAGCAGAATTGTTAATGGGTCGAAGGCTGAGAACTATTTTAGATAGGTTGCATCCTGAGGTTACACCAGAAAAGCCTTTAAACTCACACAGCAACACCAGGGAATTCAGGGTAGGAGACCAGGTATTCGCTAGGAATTACGCAGGAAATCCCCTTTGGCTACCAGCATCCATAATGGGTGTAACAGGGCCATGTTCCTACATTATAACCTTAGAGGATGGCTGAATCTGGAGACGCCACATTAACCAGTTACGGGGGTGAGGAAGCATGAGTTCAGGGTTGCCATTAGCCAGGGAGATTACTGAACTACCAGAAACCAGCACAAGACCAGCGACACCCGCAACACAACAAGGGTCGCACTCACCTGAAGGACCATCGGTAGAGAGATCGCCAGCAGAGAGTCCGGTTGCAGAAGTTCCAGCCGGAGTGGTACCCGCTGAGCCGGTCCTGTGCAGATCGACTCGGATCCGACGACGCCCGGCCTACCTCGAAGATTACGCATGCGCTATCAAGGTGGAAAGGAGTGCTCTGTCCTGAAGTTCCCCCTCTGGTCCGTTCCAGCAGAGGGCACCAGCCGCAACCTGATTGGTCGAACAGTTTGACAGCTGACTATATAAGGAGCTGTCAAACAGGCCAACAGCTGTTGCCTCATGGCTGAGTGGTTTATTTGCTGTTAGCGCGCAAATTTGAATAAAGCCTGAGCAACCTTCTAGCCGCCTCATTCTGTCGTGCGTTCCCAGTACGAAACACTGGCGACGAGGGTGGGATTTCCACCCTAGAGGCATTAGGCGAGCTTGAAGTCCCTGAGGGACAACTAAAAGAGCTGATAAATGTGGCAGTAGGAGCCAAACAAGCCAGAAGGGCATTTGAAAGCGAAGTCACGCTGAGAGAGCTCAATAAATCCATCCAGCCACCTGCCTAAGGAACAAAGACTCTGTGAAGCGGCTAAGAATGGCAGCGTTAAACACATTTGCGCCATTTGATGTTTCGTCAGAAACTTGGGAATCATATATCGGCGTTTTGATTGTTTCCTGGAGGCAAGCGATCTGGTGGATTTGACAGGCAGCCGGGCTGTTTTTAAATTTCTGTGGCAAACAAATTTTGACACAGCTCGAGCTCTGTTAGCACCTCAACCCTTAAATGCTGTTACTTGGGAGGCGTTAATGGCCAAGCTTAAGAACCATTACGCTCCACTCCCTCACAATTGCCCGAAGGCATGCATTTCGCGGAGAGCAAGCTGAAGGGGAAAGTGTTAGTCAGTTCATGGCAGGTCTCGGACAGCTGCTCTCCATTGCAATTTAAAGAGCTGGATGAGGTTTTGCTGGATGCTTAGTCTGTGGGCTAAGAGACCTCGAATCCAGCGCAGACTATTAGCAAAACCTGACCTGACTCTACAATCAGCATTAGATGAAGCTTGCGCTTGAGCTGTCCTATAGATTGACGATTGAGATCAAGGGAGCGAGCAGCTCAGCGGAAGAAAAGAAAACCTTAGCTGTCCATCAAGAAGAGCCTACTGAGGAAGTTGCTAATTTACTAGGGGATGACGACATTCACTGATTGAAGACTGCATCAGGTAAATATTGGCAATCCACAAAAACAGCCCAGGCACAATCCTGCATGGGGTGTGGGGGTAACCATCCTATTTGATTACAAATAGGCAATGGACAGCTGTGCCCTGCTTCAGCATAATTTTCTTCTTGACCAGAGTGGTGGTGGTGGGAGGTTAAATTATCACTCTAAATTTTCCATATGTCTACATTTTCTATGTCCAATTACTTTTCCCTCCCAACTGATTTGCATTTGAAAAACCATATTATTTGCATTTAAGTCTAATCTGATCCTCCATATCTTGATTTTCAAACAAAACACCAGAATGTTTTATTTCAAGATACAGATCTTGTTAACCTATTGGGAAATGTTGTCTGCAAAGATGGAGTCCTGGTTATTTGGATCCTTTAATCTGCTCAGCAAAAATAATTATACCTGGCAACATGCTTTATGTAATCTGAAAAACAACAACAGATGAGCAGTTTGAAGCAAAGTTGTACAAAGAAAATTTACTTGTATTTATGCCTGTTAAATGAGCACCATGTCCTCAGATCTCAGCTGTAGTCATCTGTAAAAAAGCAGGATGTTCAATCACTTCTCAGAAAGGCAATGCTCCAATTTTATTTGGCTGCTGCAGTCTCAGGAGATACATCCACATACAAGCATGCTGCCTGATGACAACTTTGTAGGGAAAAAACACCAAAATTTACAAAAAATTTCAATCCAAATTAAATGATGGTATTCAAATAAAATATTTATTTATTTATTTATTTAATTAATTTATTTATTTTTGGGACTTGTATGCCGCCCCATCTCTGAAGACTTGGGGCGGCTCACAGCTAAAAACAACAATAAATAATTAAAAAGATTAAACCAAATTCACAAGCCCAAAAGACAATTTACAATACTTAAAATATAAAACCATCCCCCAAGAAGGGTCACAGCCCGGATTGGTCAAACAACCAGGTGTTCAAATCATGGCAGAAATATGATATTCTTTTCATTGATTTTTTGAAAAGTAAACTAAAAAAAACTAAACAGAACTTGAAAGCTTCAAGTTTTATCCTCATGCATTTTTGCTCAAACTGCAGGGGGAAAAGATAATGCAGACAAATGTTTAATACTTCTTAATTTGTATCAAATTTGTATAGGCAGATAGTATACAAAGTGTGCTGACTTTTCTTCCCTTTTGGACAGATGCATTTACTTATATTTAGTGATGTTTCTAGAAATTCCTTCTGTTCTTTTCCAAAATATGTCCTACTTCTTATTTTTGACATCTTAAATTCTGATATCAAATTGAGACTCGGTCAGCTGAATGTGGTTCACCCAGTCCAAACATTCCTTGGTGTAGCTTCACTCTTTTCTTATGGTTTTGGGGTGTCAAGAATATGGCTGTGGGATATATCTCCAATGCCCTTGAAAATACACTTAGTTTTAAATTTATTTATTTATATAGCTGCCTGTCTACACAAAGTGATTCTGGGTAGCATGCAGCATGCAGTTTATTATATTAAATAAACAATAAATAGATAAGAACAATTATTAAAATCAGCTCTGTTAAAAATACAACAATCCGGTGCAGGATAGAGTCGACTAAGCATAGAGCCATCTTAAGGTGTCATCTGGGATCCCCAGGCTTGATGACAAAGACATATCTCAAATTTAAGTTCCTGGCAGATAGTATCTGCAGTATGCCTTCTCTACCAGATCTAATGGGATGAGTTCATGTAATCAAGGAGAGGCAGTTCCTCAGATAACCTGATGCCAAAAAGAAGGTAAATAATTTTCTTCTGCTAATTTAGCAGGATTCAGCATGAGTTCAAAGGTAGCGTCTGGCACAGTATTTGCACTATATAACAGATTTTTCCATCTCTGTCCCCCTGCCCCCTGTTGTCACTAATCAATAAGAATTTAATGTTACAATCCCACAGTAATCCTAATGAAAGTGCTATTTTCTTGCTACTCATAGCTGGAAAATGGTGGTCTTGGTTCATGCTAATTCCTTAATGGCTAATCATCTGGATAAATTTAAAAAATTGGATGGGATTCTTTCTACTGCAAATTATCCTTTTTGCCTGTGCTATAAATGAAAAGCACCAACACAATACAACAAGTATGCAGTTTTATGCAGTGTTTTAATTTAGTTCAGATCAGTGTAAAATTACTGGAGCCCTGAAGGACATACCAATTAACCTTCTGTTCTAAAAAGCAGATAGCTATTTGTTATATCCTTATTCTGTCTTTCTTTGAGTTTCATATAAGTTCTTTTGCCTTGCTATTTTTTTCCTCAGATACCTAAGTTCAGTTGAGAGATGATGATGAATGAATGAACATTTGATTTTGGATAATTCTATTCCAATTCTACTCAAATACTCTAAGTTCTGTAACATATTAAGTCTTATCAAAAATATACACATTGGTTTCTAAACAAATAAATTAACATACACAATAGAAGCTTAGGTATGTTGTGGATACCAAATGAGTACAATCTCAAAACAACAGAATAACAGAGTTGGAAGGGACCTTGGAGGTCGTCTAGTTCAACATCATGCTCAGGCATGAAACCCTATACCAGTGGTAGCTAACCTTTTGGGGCTCCTGTGTCAAAAATTGTGTGCGCACTCACATGCTCACGCGCCAGCATCCAAAAGACAATGCTCTCCCTCCATGCCCCCTACGCCTCCATGTACAATTCACCCACCCACGCCGCCCCCTTACATGCACTGCGCCTCACAGCTGATTTTTGGACAGTTTGAGGCCTTTTTTGGCCTCCCAAAGGCTTGAGGAAGGCTGCAGGCTTCTGCAAGCTTTGTAGGCTGAAAACTAGCCCAGTTTCATCACTTCCTGTTTTTCCGAAAATACTGGAAGTGATGAAATGAAACTAGTTATTAACCTACAAAGCTTGCAGAAGCCTACTCTCTTCAAGCCTTTGAGCCTCAAACCAGCCAAAATCAGCTGTGGCCTCAGTGAGTAAGTTTGTCTGCAGCTCGCGTGCCGGCACAAATGGGGATCTGATTCAGCCCATGAAAGATTAAGTCCTATTTTTTCTCTTGCAGTGTTTGGTCAATACTGATGATGTAATGAACAAAATCAGATTGAAAATAAGGTAAGCGAAGGTGGGTTTGCTTTTCTTCTAGGAGATATGGCAACAACTTTTTATTCCCTTAAAATGGAATGTCTATATCAGGGATTCTCAATCTTGGCAATATGCAGATATGTGGTCTTCAATTCCCAGCATTCCCTAGACAGCTGCTTACCTGGGGAATTCTAGGATTTGAATTACAGCTACCTTAAAATATGCTAGCTGGGGAATTCTGCAGTGGTGGGATTCAAATTTTTTTACTGCTGGTTCTGTGGGTGTGGCTTGGTGGGCGTGGCAGGGGAAGGATACTGTAAAATCTCCAGTCAGAGGTGGTATTTGCTGGTTCTCTGAACTACTCAAAATTTCCACTACTAGTTCTCCAGAACTGGTCAGAACCTGCTGAATACCACCTCTGGAATTCTGGTAGTAGAAATCCACTCATATTAAAGAATACTGGCTGGGGAATTCTGGGAGTCAGAGTTCACCTAACTTAAAGCATGCTAGCTGGGGAATTATGGGAGTTGAAATTTATCCATCTACTGGAGAATACTGGGAGTGGAAGTCCACACATCTTAAAGCAGGCTGGTTGAGGAATTCTGGGGGTGGAAGTCCACCCATCTTAAAGCAGACTGGCTGGGGAATTCTGGGTATTGGTCCACACATTTTAAACTTGACAAACACTGGTTTATTGCCTCTGGTGATTTCACCAATGGGGTATGATTACTTGACATCATCAAAAGATTATTCCAACTTTCCTTTTCTAATTAGCTCAGGCTTCTGGAGGTAAACTTCCAATCTTAAAAGTGGATTGCCAAGGACAATATTTATCTTAAACCTTGAAATGTCTCAGAGTCTTACAGATTTACAGATTAAAAGCGTTTGAAGGGACCTTGTAGGTCATCTAGTCCAACCCCCTGCCCAAACAGGAGACTCTACACCATTTCTGACAAATGGCAATCCAATCTCTTCTTGAAAGCCTCCAGTGATGAAGCTCCCACAACTTCCGAAGGCAAGATGTTCCATTGGTTGATGGTTCTCGCTGTCAGAAAATTTGTCCTTATTTCTAGGTTGAAACTCTCCTTGATCAGTTTCCATCCATTATTCCTTCGAGTGCCTTTGGGTGCCTTGGAAAATAGCTTGACCCCTTCCTCTCTGTGGCAGCTCCTCAAATATTGAAACACTGTTATCATCTCTCCCCTGGTCTTTCTCTTCGCTTCTAGCCATGCCCAGTTCCTGTAACTGTTCTTCATATGTTTTAGACTCCAGTCCTCTAATCATCCTGGTTGCTCTTCTCTGCACTTTTGCTAGAGTCACAGCATCTTTTTTTATAGTGTGGTGACCAAAACTGGATCAGTATTCTAGCTGTACTCTTACTAAGGCTTTATAGAGTGGTATTAGTACCTCACTTGATCTTGATTGTATCCCTCTGTTAATGCAATTTAGGATTGCATTGGCTTTTTTGGCTGCTGCTGCACAATGCTGGCTGATATTTAACTGGTTGTCCACTAAGACTTCAAGATCCCTCTCACAGTTACTGCTATTAAGCTTGGTTTCATCCAGTCCATATATGTACTTTTGGTTTTTCTTGCCTAAGACTTTATATTTCTCTAAATTGAATTTCATTTTGTTAGATAGGGCCCAGTGTTCAAGTCTGTCAAGATCCACCTGGATTTTGAGTCTATCTTCTAGGGCAGGAGTGTCAAACCCCAGACCCGTGGGCTGGATCTGGCTTGCAGGGTGCTTAGATCTGGCCTATGGGGCCACCTGGGAACAGCAAAGGATTGGCCTGCAGTGCTTCTACCAGTGACAACAGAGCTTGGGAAGGCCACATGCAGCCCTCCCAAGCTCCGCTTTCACTGGCAGAAGATTGCAGGAGGCTGTGGCAGCCGAAAATGGAGCTTGGGAGCCTGTTTTCGCTGGCAGAGTGCTTGGGCCACCACAGGAACCTCTGATATGAGTGATGTCGAGCTGGCCACGTCCACTCTGGTCACGCCCATCCTTGCCCTGAGGTCAAACACAATCGTGATGCAGCCTTCAATGAAATTGAGTTTGACACCCCTGTGTTAGCTTAGTATCATCTGAAAATTTGGTAAGCTCCCCTTCTATTCCCTTATCTAAGTCGTTTATGAAGATACTGAAGAGTACTGGGCCTAAGGCAGAACCTTGTGGTACGCTACTGCTTACTTCTCTCCATGTAGACATAGACCTATTAAGGACTATTTGTTGAATACGGTTTGTCAGCCAGTTACAATTCCATCTGGTGGTGATCCCACTTTTTTTCTAGCTTACCAAGAAGTAGGTTGTGATCTACTTTGTCAAATGCCTTGCTGAAGTCTAAGTATATTATGTTCACAGTATTTCACTGGTCTACTAATTTAGTCACTATGTTGAAGAATGAAATAAGATTGGTTGACATGATTTGTTTTTAACAAACCCAATAACTGCTAGTTATTACTTTACTCGTTTCTAGATGTTGGCAGATTTTTTAAAATTATTATTATCTTTTCCAGTATCTTCCTGGTATTGATGTTAGACTGATTGGTCTGTAGTTTCCTGCGTCTGTTTTTTCCCCTTTTTTGAAGATGGGAACCACATCAGCTCTTTTCCAGTCCTCTGGTAATTCCCCGGTGCTCCAGGATTTTTGAAAGATGTGGTACAGTGGTTCTGAGATGACATATGCCAGCTCCTTTAGAACTCTGGGATATAATCCATCAGGTCCCAGTGATTTGTATTCATCAAGATCAGACATGTGTTCTCTTACTATTTTTTTTGCTTATTTTAACTTTTGTTTCTAGTCTGTCTTTACAGTTATGTTTTGGGTAGGTTGGGCTATAGTTTCTTTTTGCGTGAAGACTGATGCAAAGAATGAGTTAAGAATAGGGGTGGGCTTCAATTTTTTTAGCACAGCATTGTCTGCTCGAATGACTGGCTGGGTGGTCATGTGACTGGATGAGCATGGCCAACTCAACATTACATACTCCCACACAGTCACATGACTCCCCCTTCACACCTTCTGCCTTCTATCCTCTGATTTTACCTTCCTTCCCCCCTCCTGATTTTACCTTCCTTCCTTCCCCCCTCTTGATTTTACCTTCCTTCCTTCCTTCCCCCTCCTCTGATTTTATCTTCCTTCCTTCCCCCCTCCTCTGATTTCACCTTCCTTCCTGGAAAATTTATTCTGCCTTCTCTGTTGAGACCACTCCACCACAAAAACATATCCCCTCCCCATCTCTTTCCTTGAAAGCTGATTTTATTATTTCAATCCAAAGTAAGATTAAAAAAAGATTTGGGACTGTGAAAAGAAACTAATCAGGTCTGGAGAGACCTTGGATTCTTTTGGAAATGAAAATATAGTAAGTGGTGTTTTCTCTGCCCGAACCAAGAAGCAGAAACGATTGTGTGCGTGCACCCCCCCCTTTTTATTCTTTTTCCCTGGGTCCTTGAGAAAGGAATGGCATCTTTTACCCATCCCCGTCTTCAGGACTTTGCATCGGCACGAGACTTAAGCACACATTTTGTGGAGTGTCTCTCCTCCCCCCACCCAGAAAAAAAACAGGATTCAGAAACATGAACCAGGAAACCCAAGGGGGAGTCCCTCTGGACTTGGGGGAGCGGGGAGAGAGAGAGAGAGAGAGGGTCGGGGACCACACCAAGTTTGAGAGCTTGATGTGGCCTGGAGCTGCTGTGTTTTATACCTGTTGCCTCCAACCAAAGCCCTTCGCTTCCCCATGGAAAATGCTCGGAAGCAGGTGGGGAGGCAAAGAGCCAGTCAATACCATGGAGAGAGTTCTCTGTCCACTCCCTCCTCACAGCCTGTTAGCAACTATTGTCCCACCTTGCTTCCCCCTCCCCTTCAAACCAGGCTAGGGAAGAAAGCTGGGAGGGGGGAATCTAGCGGGGAGAGAAGAAGAAACACAGGCAGACCCATCCTTTCAGAATAGCTTCCCACACAGATTTCAACTGATTTCCTCTCCGATCCTCCAACAAACAGACCCCACCCCCCTTTTTGGACACTGGACCGCCAGGTCTTTATTTTTCCGATTTATTGGGGGAAATTGGTTTTTTATTGGATCTTCCCCCCACCCCACTCCAAAAGGAAAGCCAGCCAGGCTTCTCCTCCAAGCTCCTCTACTCTTTCCCCTCCTCCCTGCTCCCTTCCCCTTACCCCCACTCAATCCCACTTCGGGACAGAGGAGAGTGCACTGGAAACACATGTTGGGGCAATGTCAGAGCGCGTGTTCTGACCCTCTGGCACTCTGCCCCACAACTCTCCACGCTCCTGCAGGCCCAGCTTGCTGAGGAGTGGGGGAGCAGCCCTGATGCCTCTGCTCCCCCCCCCATGGCCCCAGACATCGCTGCCCGGTTTCCTGAAAGGTGTGCCACATTTCAAAGGTGGCAGCTCACGTCTGGGGGTGATAAACAGTGTCCCACTGTGAGAGCTGTGAGGGCGGAGTGGGGCAGGGTTCGATGGGGCACGAGTGGGATTTGGGGGTTGACCAAACCCCACAGAGTCTTAGCTAGGGGATCACCCAAATGCCTGCAAACCCCCAGCAGCCCACCCCTGATTAAGCAACTCTGCTTTCTCTCTGTTGCCTATTACTTCCTTGCTGTCTTCTTTCTTTAGTGAACCAACTGTTTCCTTGATTTTTTTTCTTATTATTTATATGTTGGAAGAAATTTTTTAAATATCTTTGACTTTTGTTGCAAGACTTTGTTCATTCTGAGCCTTTGCTTTCCTGACTTCATCTTTCCAGATTCTGGCTATCTGTTGATATTCTGCCTTAGTTGTGTGTCCCTCTTTCCATTTTTTGTACTTGTTCTTTTTGTTTTTCAATTTGTTGGAGATATCTGGTTTCTTCTTGGATTTCTTGTTTTTCTTTCTCAGTGATATTGTGCTGATCTGGGCTTTTATGATCATATGTTTCAGAGTTTTCAAAGATTCTTGAGTTGCTTTCACCCTTTAGGATTTTCATCCAAGGAATTTTTCCCAAGTTTTTCCCAAGCGAGATATTTGCATATTTCCAGAGCATAGGAAAATGTACCTTATAATGTATGCACCTGCTCTTCATGCTATGACCCTTAAGTTAATCAACATTTTAAAGCCTTTTTTAATCTGAGGAAACACTACTGATGTATTTTCTCAATAGTTATCTGCAATTAATTCAGCAATAATTATTTAATCCAAACAAGATGCTGAAGATATATTTTTCAGAAAACATATGGCACTACTATTACAAACCCTACTCTATTAATTCATATTTCTAACAATCACTTGTGATAGTGTCCAATCAGGCACTCTCTTTGAAGGAGATTAGTTAAATTCAAGAATAACACTGTTGTGATAACTATAAATTATATGTAAGATGAGAAGGATTGATGGGAGTTGCAGCTCAAATGTTTGGAAGGCCATAAATTGACCCTGCCTTTAATTGAAAATACCCCCCCCAATTGAAAACTATACACATAGAAAATTAATACATATATATGAGTACTTACTTACCTAGATTTAAGAAAGCAAATGTCCAACTATCCATGTATGCAATATAGTAGGATAGGATAGTTTGTGGATTATTAATGTATTTATTAGCAATATAAAGTGTGATGGTCTCCTGATGAGTTTGATCACAAAACGTGCGATCACCAAACCGGTTTGTTACACCGGTGGAATCCCACCCCTGCTACTATCCTGTGGAAACCAGGATCACCCCAACAGGTGCTGGCCAGAGACTGGAGGAGATTACCAAAAAGACACTAGAACACCTGATTGGACAATGTGACCTGTGACAAACACAGGAAATAGTTGAAAGTGGTTTTGTTTTCATTTGTGCCGAAATGATGTACTCAATAAAATGGTTCTTTGAGAAAGCTGAAAGTCTCAGAGTGCTGAATTGGTTGGGTTGATTAGTTGGAACCTTGACAATAAATGAGCTCTGCTCTCTTTAAGCTTTAATTAGTGAACAACCTCTCTGAGGTCCTGAGCCCTGGCCACCTACCCAATCACCTTCGGGAGGATGGAGAACACTCAGGGAAGATTGTAGGGATGGAGCGAAAGGGAGAACCTGTGCACAAGTCCAGCACAGTCCCGGTGAAGGAGGTATATGGGCCGACCTCTGGAACCCAACTGGCAGTGACCTGGTCAAAGGGAGTGCAGAGAACTGAGGGGCAAGCAGTACAGGAAGAGGCCATGGGGACTGGGGACCTCTACCAAACAGAGCAAAATATTTGGCAAAGGAGGACACCAGAGACGGCCGAAGCCAAGTTCCCTCTGACCTCCCCTAGGACTCTCCTAGCTCACCCTGGCACCAAGGTGGAGAGTGAAGACAGAGCATAGTGGGATGAGCATACTGAGTGGAGATATTTGACAGCTAACCACAGCCTGTCAGTGCAGCAGCTTAAGAAGAGTCTGAATCATCAAACACCAAACTGCTCATTGAAGCCAGGATCCACCTGAGCCAACTACCTCCAACCTGGAGAAGCTCTAACCTAGTCGTGGGGACTGGGGCAGTGAGCTCTCCTCCTAGAGCAGCTGTCTCAGCAAGGCCTGCATCCATATAGAGCCCCTGTGACACCAATGAGCAGCAAGCCCACCCACAGATGTAGCTGGTTGACCACAGATCCCTTCCATTCTGGACCTGGCTGGTTCCACAGACACTGCGGACCTCCACCCCCACAGTTGTATCCCCACTGATAATGGCCACCTTTGATGGGGATCCAGAAAGGCTAGCATTCTTCCTCAACCAGGTATGGGGCCACCTGGGCCTATTTGGACAAGGTGGCAATGGTGAACCCTGTGATGGCCAATCTTGAAGGCAAAGCAGGATGATTAGCCTCCATGACAAGGAAGCCCCAGAGCTGGGCAACATTGATGTCTTCCTGGATAAGTTCAGAGCCTGGTTTGAAGAGGAGACCCAAGCCCAGAAAGCTGAATTGGAGATATGGGACCTCAGGCCACAGTCTGCCAGTGGCTGAGTACATCCGAGAGTTCAGGAGGGTTGCCAGAAAGCTGAGGCGTTGGCTGGAGTAGATGCAAGCCTGCCATTTCAGGGAGGGCTTGAACTGGGAGCTGTTCCATGCCTGCATCTCCCGAGAGGTGCCCAAATGGATCCACAACTGGTACTGGATGGCAGCAGTGATAGAACTTGACCTAAGGAAGTATAAGAGATGTGCTGCTCTGAGAGAAGCCAAGAGCAGTGCCATCTGGGACAAAGGCCAACATCTAGCCCTGCAACCACCACCACAGCAGCCCTGGTCTGTGGAACCATCCTATGACTTCTATGTGGACAACATTTCAATGTGACCAAAAGAGCCATAGAGCAGCTGAGTGCTTGGCACCTGCTCCTCAATCTGGAGGGGGGGGCACCCACCCCTGCCAAACCAAAGAAGCCACAGCAGAAGGGCCGAGAGACACTGGTCATAGAGGTTACTCTCCCAGCAGCATAGCAGAGGGAAATCTGACCAAGGAGGACCAGCAGCTAGATCCTTATGAGAGTGAGGATGAGGGGGAGAGTGACCCAATGTTAAGTGAAGCCATCTGCCCCTTTTCTATCCAGGTGAAAATTGTAGCACCCAAATCAGGGGCCCAGGGAGAGTTGGAGGTACTCATTGACTCGGGCTGTATCCATTGCCTAAACATGCCAACAGTGCTGAAGCTGAGAATACGAGCAAGGGAACTGCTCCAGTCCATGAACAGGTGGACGGTTCGCTGATAGGGGGTTACCCTGTGACTCACTTAACTGAACCTGTGTGGTTAGAAATAGGCCAGCACTAAGAGACCATCTGCTTCGTGATAGAGCCGAAAATGACAGAGGCAGTGATTCTGGGACTGTCCTGGCTAGACAAGTGGGGTTTGACCATATGGTAGCAGATGGGGGAGAGAAAGATGAAACTGGGGGAGAAACTCCCTTTCTCAGTGGGAATCCTTGGAGGAAAAGTTAGACAGCGGAGAGCAGAGGGAGGAGAAGGCTGTCTCAGAGCAGCTGCCGCTCATTCCTAACAGGGACTTGAGGGAGGTGTTCAGAAAGAAGGAATGCGACATCCTACTCCCCCCATCATTTCACCAACTGTGCTATAGAGATCCTGCCGGGGACAAAGCTCCTTAAAAATGTATTACATTACCCCAAAGAAGAGGAACTGAGGAACTACATTGATAAAAACTTAGCCCAGGGCTTAATTCAGCCAGCCAAATCCTGCATGGAAGCCCTCTTATTGTTCAAAGAGAAAAAGGATGGGTTAATGAGGCTTTGCATGGATTTTAGGGGGATAAACAGGGTTACACTCTTCCCTTGATGAAGGACATGTAACACCCTTCCCATGATGAAGGACATGTAGGCCACCTGGCCAGGGGGAAGATCTTTATCAGATTAGACCTGAGGGAGGTGTATTATAGGGTAGGGATTAAAGAAGGTGACAAATGGAAAACCACTTTTAACTGCCCGCTGGGAAGCTTCTAGTTCAAAGTGATGCTGTTTAGACTCCAAGGAGCCCCCAGGTATTCATGCAACTGATTAATGATCGATTAATGCTACATGGTCACTTATATAAGGGAGTCCTAGTGTACCTGGCCAACATCCTCATCTTCACTGAGACAATGGAGGAACACATAATGCTGGGTACACCGGGTACTCAAGAAACTTCTAGGTGTGAAACTATTTAAGACTCGCTTAGACTGACTTCTGGTTGCAACATCGCAGTGGTGTGGGGAGAAAAGATCAGGCTCCATCTTTTCATCCCCAATCTGCGCATCTGGAGGCCCCCCGAGGGGCATGCAAATCTTGGAGAGATTGGCAAAATTGTGGAGAAGCCTGAGGTGGAAGCAGATGGAGGGTGACTGCCTGCTACATCGTAGGAAAACTCCACAAACTCCAGCATGTGAGTGATCGGCCATCATTGGCAGACCAAAGCCGTGGCGATCACACTAAATGAGGAAGGAATAATAGCAATAGCAGCATCGACATCGAACTAATTATTGAATGCGATCATGTGGAGGCAGAGAGTGATTGTCAAAGAGGAGAAAGTTTAAAGCTGATCGGCAGAACTGTGAGTCTTGGAGTGGGGGCAAAAGTCCAATAGTAAAGCGGCGATCCGGCGGGGAGAGCATAGGGCTCAAAGACAAACATTAGAGCCAGTGGGATTTGGTTACCTAATAGTGTTTAAATGAAATTTTAGTACTAGTTTGGAGGACTGAAAGATCGTGGAAACGGGACTTGCAGTAGATGTTATAAGTGTGGGGAAGATCAGAAGAAAGAATTCAACCCCATGCCAGAGCTACCTACCAAGGAACCTGAAATCCCCTCCCTTAAGGAGTGGATAAATAATTTGCAAACCACTAGGCCAGTGGTCAGACTAGCCTTACAAGAGGCTAGAGAAGTTTTTAAAGCTCAAGCTGATAAAAAAATTTATGAACCTAAACTATTCAAAGTTGGAGACTGTGTATATTTATTACAAAATTCCTAAAATCATTACAACCCTCTAAGAAACTGGGACCTAAATTCATTGGCCCATATTCCATCTCCAGAATCATCAATCCTGTTACTGTAGAGCTCTTACTTGCCAAGACACTTAGACAAGTTCATCCAGCCTACTCAAACCAGAGATCACTTCAAAAATTAGACACCCCCCCTTCCCACACCTCCAACTCCCATTATGATACATGGGGAACAACATTTTGAAATTAAAGATATCCTTGATTCACGCAGTCACCATAGATCCACACAATATTTAGTAGCTTGGAAACACCTTCCCTCCTCACAAAATGAGTGGGTAGCCAAACCGCATGTAAAAGCCGCCACATTACTATGGAAGTTCCACCTGAAATACCCTCACAAACCATCCTAAGTTATACATGTAACACATGTTTTATGTCTTCCAGGTAGACTTCTCATTTTTTTTAAGGAGGACAATATGTCAGATCTGTGTATCTGCCATTCTTCAATGGAAGAAGAAGGGTGTGTGTGGATGTAAGTAATCCTTTTGGATGTAACCTGAATATCCTAAGTTCTTGTACTGATTTACAACTGTGGGCTGGAGCCCCCCCATGCCTGAAAACTTGTCACCTCTTAGAGAGATAGCAAGAGGAGAAGGGGGCCATAAAAATTCCAGCTCTGAATGATACTTCCTGGGAATCTCTTCTCAATTACGTTTCCAGAAAAGGGGGAGGGTTAACATGTTGCTTGTTTGTATTGACAAAATCCACATCGGACTAAGGGGAGGGGTTCTAACTGCCTTTATCTAAGTGGCATGCCTGGGGGGATATCAGACCCTGCTATGAATTTGACCTGCTGTATTCCTTTTCAATAAAGAATTCCTTTTTGAAATACCCAGTTTTCAAAAGTTCATTCTTATTGTCTGAAGGAGATAGTCTGGTCCTTACCTTGGGGGGGCGGCGGTCGGTGGGCTCACTGGAGGATGAGGTTTGAGGGAAGAGGCCGAGCACACAGGGGCTGCAGCATGGCAGTGACTGCCTAATCGCAACCCCACAGTTTGTCTTTGCCCGTGGCCACTGCAGCTAGGATGGAACAGGTGGCTGCACATCTCGCAGGCCACGTGGCTGTCCGGGCATCTGGCAGGCCTGATTTGGTGCCTCTGCCTGCTACTTGGAGTGTCAGCTTGGTGGTCCCATGGCTTGGACCCACCTGCGCTGTGTGGGCTGCAGATTCCCAGCTACCTCTTGGGGATGGGGCTCCTGCCTTTTCCGTCAAGCTGGCCATGCCCAATCTTGCCACGCCCACCCATTGGGCTGCAACCACCCAGCCATGCCCACTCGGTCCCTGATGTGGCCCACAATGAAATTGAGTTTGACACCCCTGTTCTAGTTTAACAGCAACTCTTTGAGGCTTCCCAAATATTTGTTCTTTTTGTCATTGCTTTTTCTGATGATTATACAAGGAATTCAGGACTGAAGGCCTTGAAATCAATTAAACCTCATACCTGTTCAAATGTCTCAGGTTTTAGCCTCTTAGTTATCAAATAATATTTTTGTTCTTCAAATAATCTTTATTACTTCTCCCAAAGGTGCTTTTTCAGGAGGCAACTGGACTTCTTTGTTTTTTGTTTTGAAGACATTTTGCTTCTCATTCTAGAGAAGCTTCTTCAGCTCTGATAGGATAGTGGGGAATGGAAGGATTTATATTCCTTGCCAACTGCTGGTAATTTGCGTCCTTTTAGAGCAGGGGTGTCAAACTCAAGGCCTGGGAATCAGATCTGGCCCGCAGGGTGCTTAGATCTGGCCTGTGGGGTTGCCCTGGAAACCTCAAAGGATTGGCCCACAGGACCTCTGCCAATGAAATGGAGCTCAGGATGGCTGCCCACAGCCCTCCCAAGCTCTGTTTTCACTGGCAGAGGGTTTCAGGAAGTTGGCGCAGCCAAAAAGTGAACTTGGGAGCCTGTTTTTGCCGGCAGAGCACATAGGCCACCACAAGCAACCCCCAATACGAGTGACATCAAGCTGGCCATGCCCCCTGCCCCCCCCGAGGTCAAATACAACCCTGATGGGGCCCTTAATGAAATTGAGTTTGACACCCATTTTAGAAGGTTGCTGGATCACTTGGAGGTTTATCTATGTCTTCAGGTTATCTGAGTAGTGCTCCTGGTTCCTGTAGTCTGCAATTTTTTCCTCTGGAAATCCATTCATACTCCCACACCATTCAAAGGGTGTTCATCCCCAATTGTATAGCTAAAAGTCTGTTAGGAGGCAACTGGACTTTCTTGTTGTTTTTTTTGAAGAAGTTTCGCTTCTCATCCAAGAAACTTCTTCAGCTCAGGTGCCACCTGAAAAAGCACCTTTGGGACAACCATGACCTGGATATCTGAGAATTTCTACAGACTTTATTTCTTCTGTTTTGGCTTTTGTTGTATGAAGGAAGTGATTCCTCCAACCTTTGATGGGGAAGCAATTGTTTGGATATATTTCAGTAGGTCAGGGAGACCTTGGGTGGCCTTAGGCAGGTGACCTGTTCCATCAGTAGGTCTCCCATGGTCTTCCTCACTCTGAAATACCTCATGTGCATTTAACAAGCTTTGTTAAGTGAAAGGAGGCAATGGTTCCATTCAAGGTACAAAATTCACTCCCACGAATCCTTGGGTTTGTCAGATCCATGTATTTGCCATTCTTCAATGGAAGAAGTGAATGCCGGTTGCACTCTGGGTGAGATTCAAGGTTTTAGTTTTAACATACAAAGTCCTACATGACATGGGTCCTCAATATTTAAGGGAGTGACTCCTGCCGACATCGAATACTAACCGCCCTGTACAAGCACATAGGCAAGGACTCCTTGGGGTCCCGTTGGCCGGCCAATGCTGGCTGGCGGTCCCCCGACGAGCCTATTCTATTGCGGCCCCTGACCTCTGGAACCAACTTCCCTTGGAGCTCCGCCTGGCCCCTGACCTCTGCACCTTCCGTCATGATTTGAAGACCTGGTTGTTCGACCAATCCGGGTTGTGACCCTCTTGGGTGGGGTGGTTTTATTCTTTGTATTTTGTATTTGTATTCTCTTGGGGCTTGTTAGTTTAATTATTTATTAGTTAGTTTAACTATTTATTGTTGTTGCTGTTTTTAGCTGTGAGCGCTGAGTCTTGAGATGGAGGCATACAAGTCCCATAAATAAATAAATAAATAAATAAATAAATAAATAAATAAATAAATAAATAAGCTCCTAAAAAGGTACTGAAAGTATAGAAACACTTCTCGGAAGCTTTATTCATATACCATGTGTAAGAATTTATCTAAGTATATTCATGCCTGACAATTCTGTGCAAATGAGTTTTAAAGAGGAAAAAAATAGAAATACATTATTTAACAGTCTCCATTTATCTTCAATATCTCAACAAAGATAGCTGCAAATTAATAATAAAATCCATTCACAATTAAAAGCTTTCTGCCCCCTCTTCTGAAGAGTCTGCAAGTCTGCAACTACCACAAAACACCACAATAAGTATCCCTTCAAAATGTAGGCTATATTTCAAAAGTGAATTTTATACTAGCTGGAGAAAATGCAGCTTCTAATTTCAAAGAGGTCACCATTCCACCAAAACATTAAGGATCATGACGTAGAAACATCAAGAAAACCTTATTACTGTAAGATAAATTACTGAAAGCCTAAGACTCAAAAGGGGATAAATTTTCTCTGTATCATCAGAGTTTGCTATAATTTATTGGAAACCTATGCTCTCTAATAATCTATAGTTTTTGCTGACATAAGGTCTTCAGGGAATGTACATTTTCAACTTCTTTCAGTCATTTTGCAATATTCAAAATGACTATGGAAATCATGCTGTTCAGCCTTATATTCTTGTCAGAAAAATGTAGCTGAACACTTATTAGCAGCATAGGAGTGCTCTAGGTCAGTGGTTGCCAACCTTTTGGACCTCAGGGACCACCAAACTCATAATTTTAAATCCCGCAGACCACTAATATGAATTTTGACTGACGGTGGCTTGCTGACGTTGGTCGGAAAGTCAGTCCCATATTCCAGAGCTGCAGTAGTCACCTGGGTGCACCGGCCTGCCCATAGACTGGAAGCGTTGCTCCGGGATGACCAAAGGACCAGTCTTGTGACTACTGAAGCTCTGGAATATGGGACCGGCCTGTGGTGGGGTTGGAAATCTCTGCCGTAGGGGGTGGCATGTGTAATGTGCAAATTTGTGGGTGGTGCAATGTGCCCTCACCAGCCAGGATGAGATAATGGTGCTGTTGCGGCAAGAGGAGGATGGCGGCACAGGTGGGCCGAAGCGGCGATGGAGATGGCTGGAAAGTGCAGGGGCGCTGCACTACTTGCATTTGCACAGCATCAGCATTCTGCCTTCGCTCAAAGAGCCCAGCTGAAGTTTCCCACACGGCTTGCACTTCAGCACTTTGACTTCCAGGGACAGGAGTTTGGCCAAGCTATCTGCAAAATTCTCTCTCTCTCGAGGAGCGCTTGCAGAAGCAGTGTGGGAAACTTTGGCCAGTGACTCCAGCTGCTTCTCTCCCTGAGCACTCCTTGAGAGAGAGACAATTCTGAAGGTAGCTTGGCTGAACTCCTGTCCCTGGCAGTCAAAGTGCTGAAGTGTGAGTGGTGCAGGAAACTTTGGCTGGGCTCTCAAGGGACGAGAGTGACTCCAGCTGCTTCTCTCCGCTAACAAGCAACCAAACTATCTGCAAAATCATCTCTCTCAAGGAGCGCTTGACAGTTTGCAGATAGCTTGGCTGCCTCTAAGCGGTGAGAAGCAGCCGCTGTCACTCTTGTCTCTTGAGAGCCTGGCCAAAGTTTCCTGCATTGCTCGTGCTTCAGCGCTTTGACTTTGCACATTACACATACCACCCCCTACGGCAGAGATTTCTACCCCACCACAGGCCAGTCCCATATTCCAGAGCTGCAGTAGTCACAAGACTGGCCCTTTGGTCATCCCAGTGCAGCTTTTCCAGTCCATGACAGGCCGGTGCACCTGGGTGGAGGAGCAGCTGCTCTGGGATGACCAAAGGGCCAGTCTTGTGACTACTGCAGCTCTGAAGTATGGGACCGACTTTCCCACCAACGTCAGCAAGCCATCTCAGGGTGGATTTCCCTCTCTCGCTGTTGGTCTTACCTTCCAGTTCCAGCTTGCATGGCTCTACTCAATGTAAGGTTTGTGCTCAACCAAAGGGTGGGGACCAGTGGGTAGGGACATGTGGGCAACGCAGCCTTGTGTTCCTGTGCAGGATTAATTGCTTTGGGGGGGACATTTCTCTGCGGACCACCAAAATTTTTGTGGGGACCATCAGTGGTCCGTGGCCCACCACTTATTTATTTATTTATTTATTTATTCATTTATTTATTTATTTATTCGACTTATATGCCGCCCCCTCTCCAAAAAAGGACTAAAATTAGCTAAAAACATATTAAACAGATTAAAGCCGAATTAAGGTTAAAAACCCCACAGTTAAAACAAACCAGCCCCCAGAGGATCAGCACAGCCCGGACTGTGAAAAGAGCCAGGTTTTCAAATCGTGGCAGAAGGTGCGGAGATCGGGGGCCAACCGGAGCTCCAGCGGAAGAAGATTCCACAGAGTGGGAGCCGCCACAGAGTAGGCCCTCCCCTGGGTCATCGCCAAGCGACATTGAGTCGCAGACGGCACCCCGAGGAGACCCCGTCTGTGCGCCCGTACAGGGCGGTTGGTATTTGATGCTGGGAGGAGTCGTTCTCGTAAATAACCTGGACCCATGCCATGCTGGACTTTGAATGTTAACACCAAAACCTTGAATCTCACCCGGAGGGCAACCGGAAGCCAATGCAGGTCGTGCAGGAGGGGTGTAATATGAGAGTATCGGGAGGCTCCCATCACTACCTGCGTGGCCACATTCTGCACCAGTTGAAGCCTCCGAGTGGTATGCAAGGGCAGTCCTAGGTAGAGAGTGTTACAGTAGTCGAGTCGGGAAATGACGAGCGCCTGAGTCATTGTGCGCAGGGCATCTCGGTCCAGGAATGGGCACAACTGGCGAACCAGCCGGACCTGGGCAAAGGCCCCCCTGGCCACGGCCCCCACCTGCTCCTCCAATTTGAGCCGTGGGTCCAGGAGGACCCCCAGATTCCGTGCCCTGTCCACGGGGGGCAACACCTCCTCCCCCATGACCAAAGATGGAATATCCAAGGTGGACCGAGATGTCAGTATGCACAACTACTCTGTCTTGGCCGGATTGAGTCGGAGCATGTTCCTGTCCATCCAGATCCGCACCGCTTCCAGACAATGGGACATCACGGAGAGAGCATCACTGATGTGGCCTGGGGTGGAGATGTATAACTGTGTATCATCAGCATACTGATGATAACTCACCCCAAAGCCACAGATGATCTCACCCAGCGGCTTCATATAAATGTTGAACAGGAGGGGCAAGAGGACCGACCCCTGGGGCACCCCACAAGTGAGATACCTTGGAGTCGACCTCTGCCCCCTGCCAACACTGTTTGTAAACGACCCGAGAGGTAGGAGGAGAACCACTGTAAAACAGTGCCTCCCACTCCCAACCCCCCGAGACATCGCAACAGGATACCATGGTCGATGGTATCAAAAGCCACTGAGAGATCTAACAGGACCAGGACAGAGAAAGAACCCCTGTCCCGAGCCCTAGAGAGATCATCAATCAGCACAACCAATGCTGTCTCCGTGCTGTACCCGGGCCGGAAGCCCGATTGGTACAGATCCAGGTAGTCCGCTTCCTCCAGGAAAAGTGGCAATTGCTGTGCCACCACACTCTCAACAACCTTCGCTAAAAAGTGAAGGTTGGAGACCGGACAAAAGTTGTTCAACGCGGCTGGGTCAAGGGCAGGCTTCTTCAGGAGGGGCCTCACCACCGCTTCTTTCAGAGCAGCAGGGAACAGCCCCTCCCTTAACGAAGCATTGACCACTTCCCGGAGCCAGCCGCATGTGACCTCCCTGGAGGCATAAACCAACCAGGAAGGGCACGGGTCCAATAAACATGTGGTGATCACTTGGTGATCACTGCTCTAGGTTGAAAGTAGCTATTAAGCTATCTATTAAGAACTGTCACAACTGACTGTTATGAACTTGCAAGACATGCTTACAGACAAGCAGCAAGAGTGAGACCCTATATTTCATACCATACACATTTTAAAATTCCAGATTAGTACTCCACATCAGTGCTACCTACACACATTTGCCCCCTTATGATTTTTATCACATTTTCATAAACACTTTTAAGCATCACTAGCATTTCTTCATATACTTCTATTATCCCCTGTTGTGTCATTTTGTGATAGTTTAAAAAATTACTCAATATACCACTAAAATTCCAGCATCTCAATACCTAAAAACTCCAAAAAAGCCAATCGTTAATACAATTTAGTCAATTCCAAAATTATACCTCTAAGCCACCTTAGTTTATGGTCCTTAAAAGCTATAAATTGATAGTTTATAGTCTTTATAATTTTCAGTTTATACCAGTGGTGGGATTCAATTTTTTTTACTACTGGTTCTGTGGGCGTGGCTTGGTGGGTGTGGCAGGGGAAGGATACCGTAAAATCTCCAGTCAGAGGTGGTATTTGCCAGTTCTCTGAACTACTCAAAATTTATGCTACTGGTTCTCCAGAACTGGTCAGAACCTGATGAATACCACCTTTGGTTTACACCTTCCCAATTGTCCAAATTTTAAAGTGTTGTTTGTCTTTTCTTCTTTTTCTTTCTTTTTTCCTCTTCTATCACTTTTCTTCTGTTGCCTCATAGGATGATCTATCAAGTGATGTTAGTAAACCAAATCCAACTTGGCCCACCAGGTATCTTCAAATCTTTCAAATCCACCTTTCAATGAAAGTTTCAATAAAATTTTAGTATTTACAGTTCAGTTTGCCTTAAAGATCTTCAAAAAAGCTCACTAAATATTTCCAAGCATCCAAATCGCCTACTGAGATAGAGTCAAAGTCAAATAGCCCTCCAGGTATTACTTTCCTTCCTTTCATCACTTTCACTTAAGTTTCCCACGTTGCAGTAATCTTCCTCCATTAGATGGCTTCCCTGCTCCCAATTTCAGCATTCAACAGAGTGTAAAAATCTGCTTGTTGACAGCTGCTTATCAACCAAATCAGGGGGTTAAAAATAGAGTTTAGAAAAACACTTTCTCCCAATAATCACTTTTCACAATGTTGTTTGACTTTTTCCTTTAGGTATCTTTAATCTTTCTCTTTAGTCTTTAGCCTTTAATCTTTCTCCATATATCCAGTTGCCACTTTCTTAACATTTGGAGATTATTTTTTGGAATTTTTTACTTGGTTTAAATCTCTAAGGTAAACATTGGAAGTTATCTAACCTAGTTTCACTGCTCTGTCCATGAACCATTCCAGCACAAGATCTTAGTGTCCTGGTTCTCCCAGTTGGCGACTGACCAAGATGGCTGTCATCCCTGCTGCCGTCCTTGCTGTTCAATGAAGACCTCTCCTTCCTTCACCACCCTTCCAGGGCGGCTTGACCCTGTAGGGTCTCCCGGCAAACAGTTATCAGCTGCAATTCACGGAGCCAAGCAGAGTTCCGCTATTCTCCAGCCATTCTCGTTGCAACGTCAACCAGAAATCCCACCTTTGAATATTTTCCTTATGCTTCCTGATAAATATTGTCAACTCAAATTCCTCTCTTGCCCTCCCTTTTAGCTATAGGAGAAATATTATAGACAATATCATCACCACAATGCTGCTTGAACTTTGCAGAATTTGGTAGAAGAAAGGTATGAGGAATCTGCAAGGGAAAGCCATCTGATTAAAGGCCATACAGCTTTTCTTTCTCAGAAAGTGAACTTCTGGTAGAAGAATTCAAAATCTCACTAGTCCTCATCTCCAGGGAAAATGGAGTGGGGAACACAGAAAAGCCAGGTTACCTAAAGAAGTCTTCAGCTGTCAATACTAGCCATGATTTATGTAAAGTCCCATTTCTTGCTGTTCTCTTCCACAGGATGTCCTCCTTACCTTACCTGCTATATCTAATGCTTTCTTCTCTTAAGATGCCTAGTCTTGTCTTATTTGCTGTAGCCACAGAATGGTCAAACAATTGTTTAAGCCAGATAGTCAATATAATTTAGATTAATATTTATTATATTAAAATATATATTTAAATATATTAATATCGCTGCTTGAATTTAAATTTATCTATTTATTTATATCTCACCTTTATTGTTTTTATAAATAACTAAGGCAGCAAATATACCCAATATTTTCTCCCATTATTTTTCCTTTGCTGTATAACTGATCATATTCATCATATTTAGGATGTAAATTCCATATCAAAACAATTTTATTTTTGTTTCCCATTCTGACTTATTACATTCACATATGCAGTGTCAGTGTCAGATAGTGCTCCATTCAAAATCTAAGAAAGACACCCTTAGACTCCATTGTTATAGAGAAAAGGACTTTTACTGGAAATCAAGTGGTAGCATTAAAAGAATTCTAGATCTGAGAATTTACATGCAGAAATCACATACACAAAGTTATGGCAATGTTCCCACCCACAATAGTTCAAACAGTCCATCCAATTGAAGATGTGTATAATGTCCTGTGGGGCATCTTCAGGTGGTGATGCAGACATCTGGCCGTTGACCTTGGCCTAGTTTGATAAAGAGCTGCAGGTGTGCAGTAAGCAAGCAAGTAAGCATAAACAATGAAGTTTTCCCCAAGTTATACAGTTCATTCTCTAAAGCCTCCAGCACACTTCCCACCCCCAAAAAGCACAATTGATTCACCCTCCCCCGGTTACTATGGCAGCCGAAAGATGTGAAAGAAAGGAGTCTTGAAGGCTGACAAGCAGAGAAATTGAGAGACGATATTATATTCAACTTTTCACGTGTAAAGTTGCCCTTCAGTCACTGTCTCTGCAAATCTTATGCTAAACTATGTTGCATTTCTTTATCTAACATAAGATAAAACATATTATCTTCTATTATTTACACTCAGGTTTCTTGAATAAGGAAACCATACCTTCTACAGCAACTACAGGGTTTATGGAAAACAAATTATGGAAAGCTACATTCATCTTGAAAATGAACTACTTCATCTCTTTATAAACCTGTCAGAATATGCATAAAAGTGAAGAATCTGTCTTTTATGGTAATAATCAAAATATGCTGAGACATCTTGTGCCAATCGAGGGATCTAATGGAAAAACTGATCTAATGCTATGCATATGATAATTTTAAATTTATCAACAATATTTTAAAGCACAGTTCTCTTTGTGCACACATCTGTGCACAATTCGCCAACATTGTAACTTTGTGAAGTATCTATTATTTTAGGTTAATATTAAAAAGACAATTCCCATAATAGTCAGGAGTCCTCTTGTTTCTGACAGCTGGCTGCAAATATCCCATGCTGCAAACATTCTGTGCTAAAATCTTTTTAAATTTTGGGGTGAATGTTATTCAATCAGCCTATCTGAGAGCAAAAGGGTTGCCTAATGAAAGGATTGAATCCTTCTGACAAGCATCTTTGGGAATGTACTGGAGGAATTCAGCCCCATGATTTGGCTGAGCACTTACAGCAGGCAACTCTTTTGCTCCATCTATGCTGTCCAGCCAGTTTAGAGTTAATGGGATTTGGGATAGGTAATTGAGAACTGTCCCCTTAAGGGAATGCATTATGGTAAATGTAGTTAAGGTATACTGGGAAATGTAGTCCATGTCATGTGGTCACATCTGTTACCCTGATTGGTCACTGAATTGACCCTTGGTGTGTTGGGGAGGTTTCTCCTCTCTTACCTGAACGCACAGCTTCGTGTAGCAGCTATATCCCCTGCCTCTATGATTATGGGATGAAATATAGGTATGAGAGTTTAATAACCAAGAGCCTTGGTGGTGCAGGCTGTTAAATGCCTAGCACTTAAGTTCCAGCTGCCTGCAATTAGTGCAGGCTCGAATCCCACCAGGCTCAAGGTTGACTCAGCCTTCCATCCTCTCGGGGTAGGTAAATTGAGGACCCAAGATTGTTGGGGGCAATAAGCTGACTTTGTAAAAATGCCGCTTAGTAATAAGCAGGCATATACAATTGAATGAAGGCTATTGCTGAGCGCACTGGGTTGTATCCCAAAAATTGTAAGCCGCCCTGAGTCTCCGGAGAAGGGCAGCATATAAATGTAATTAGAAAAAAAAAATCTTTCTACACCACGATTCAGAAATGCCAAGGATTGGACGTTAAGAAGAACCTCATCATAAATGTGAGTTGACAGGATGCCTGATGAACCAATAAAAAAGACTTTGTATGGATGCTTTGTGGAGTTGCTCTGTCTGCTTTATACCCATCTGGAGCGTAAAGCAGAACACCATTAATGACTCTGGCTATTCCTTTATGACCACAACTGGGAGTGCTAAGATTGCAATTGTTGAGCAAAGCAGTCTGGCATCTCAATTCACTCAATGATAGAAGATTCTGGTCTTAATTTAGTCATAACTAAAACGTTTTTGATCAAATCTTACTTTGATTAAAATGGGACTACATTCCCCTTAAGAGTTTTGCAATCTAGAAAGTGGGTCTAGATATAGAATAAAAGAGAAGAGAAAAGAAGAGAAGAGAAGAGAAGAGAAGAGAAGAGAGAATAACAGAGTTGAAAGGGACCTAGTCCAAACCCCCCCTCAGGCAGGAAACCCTATACCATTTCAGACAAATGGTTGTCCAATCTCTTCTTTTTTTTTATTTTTTATTATATATAATAACACATAAACAAACATAAACTTAAACGACATATAAGCACACACGCACAAATCATACATTAAATTGAACAGGTATTGCTAAGTTCATCTCACTTATTGTCCAATGTAGATCAGTTCCAATTTAAGATAAGTTATTGGATCTTTCTTCTATCCAGCCATCCATAAAAGTTGTTCCATATTTTATAATAGTCCATTTCTTCCTTGTTTTTTAGTTCCATAGTCAATTTATCCATCTCTGCGCACGTAATAATTTTTCCTAGTGTTTCTGCTTCAGTTGGAGTTTCACTATTTTTCCAGTTCTGTGCAAAAGCCATCCTTGCTGCAGTGATGATGTGTATCATTAAATAGAAAATGTCTTTCGGATATGTTCTTTTTGTAATTCCAAGTAGAAAGAATTCTGGGGTAAATTGTATCTCCTCCTTACACATTTCCTGTAGCCATTTATGAACTTGTTTCCAAAATTCCTGGGCCTTTCTGCAACACCACCACATATGGTAATAAGTGCCTTTTTCCTTGTTACATTTCCAACAGATAGGTGAGAGTTTATTATTAATTTTAGCTAGTCTTATTGGTGTCATATGCCACCTATAAAATAATTTATAGAGGTTTTCTTTGTACGGGTTGCTAGGGTTATTTTTATTTCTAATCCAAATATTGCGCCAATCATCCAAATTTATGTTATAACCAAAGTCTCTCATCCATAGTACCATTGTTTCTTTCACAATTTCTTCTTCCATTTTAGCCTCTAATAATACATAATAAATTTTTTAATCATCTTTTCTCCTGCCCTAGCAAGATTTCGTCCAAATCAGTCCTTGTTGTACTGATACCCAATTCCCTCTTATCCTTTACAAATTTAGATTGGAGTTGCAGATAGGCCCACCATTCCAAATCTATTCCTTTATCAGTCAATTGTTGTCTAGTTAGTAAATCACCCTTTACGTCTAAGAGCTCTTCATAAGTTATAATTTTGTTGTATCTTAATAAATGTGGGTGCATCAAAGCTTCTAATGTTGACTTCCGGTCAGCTGTCAAAGGGAAGAGACGTGCCAGCAGAGGCTTCTGCGGAGCACAGATCTTCATTCTCCGGTTGCAGGGGCTCTACGGAGTCCAGAAGGGGCTTGGAGGGTTCCTGAAGGAGAGGGGTCTCCCAAGGAAAGCTTCAGGTGGTGATCTGAAGCGGATTCGGGGGTGAACCAGTACGAGCAGCGGAGGAGCGGGCCCAGCAATGGCTTCCCCCTGATGTTGACAGCTGACCACACTAGCGGTGATCAAACAGAACAAGGTAGAGCTTTGCGAACCTAAAGAACATCCAATAAGCATACTTTATTGAAAATCATTTTGACGCCAATAATAATAACTTTGAGCTATCTAAAGAGAAACTGTTAGTCTCGATTTGAACGGGTGGCTGAGCGGCAGACCCATGGCGAGCGGAAGAATTGTAATGAAGGAGACTTAAAAGTTAAAGATTGAAGGAGAAGAAATTTAGTTAACTGACCAGTTATATATGATTGCAGGCTGTCGGAAGAAAAGCTTTGACACTTTGGGCTGATTTAAATAGATCTATTTGTGAAGTTAAGACTCGCTCTCCCCCTTGCCGAATTTAAGGATAGCAGCGGAGTTGGCTAAAACAGACGCTGTGAACTCTTTAATTGACGATCCGGCACAAAAGTGAAACGAAGTGATTTAAGTAAAATAAGACCTAAAGAGAGCAAACTTTAAAATCCCTCAAGAAGATTGATTATATTTGATTTTACGTCTTGAAGCCTTTTTAAAACCGGCTCAACTAAGAGAACTGTCGAGTCATAGTGAAACTTCAAGTCATACAGGAAACTTTCTATAACAGCAGATCCAGAAGACAATTACCCACAGGAAGGAGGAAAGTGGAGAAAGTTACACAGATCTGCATAAGTCACGCTAGAGCACCAAGATCTGGACTGAACAGCGGACTGAAAAGTGATACATTATATCTTTTCTCTGCTCTAATCCCCTCTCTTAGACTTCACTCTATTAAGTTGGATACTTTTTCTCCCCCTTTTTCCGATCCTCCTTCTTCACTTTCTCCCCTCGTTGTTTCTTCCTTCTTTCTTTCCCTTTTTTTTTCTGCTTTTTTTTGTAATTAGATTTCTACCTATTTAAAGCACCAGAATACGAAAATATTCGAATTTATAATTGATAAGACAACTAACTTAAAATAGCATTAGAATAATTACTTATTGAATAGAAGAATTTAACGGATTTTACCATTAATAACTATACTTGTTGACATAAGGACATTGTGGGGATCTGATTAGTTATAGAAGGCTTTTTAGTTGTAACCTTCATCTTAGACAACTTGTAGAAGAGGGAGGAAATCGGGAACGGAACTATTTGGTTTAAAGGCATAGGGGACGTTAAGTTTTATTTCCTGGTGTGGGGAAAATTGTGAGTAAATTTGAAAAAATGTCGAATGTTCAAAAACCGGGTGCAATCAGGAAACCACCCACCCAATTAGTGACCACTACAACTGTGTTGAGCCCATCTGCGCAAAGGGTACTTGATGAGATGCTACCCAAAGAACGCCCAATCCCCGAAAGACTTACAAGCACTGATGTTAGAAATGCAAGACATGATGATTAAAAATCATGAGGATATGAAAAAAGAGATAGGGTCGGTGAGAACGGATTTGAAGGAAAAAATCCAAAAAATAGATGAGAAATTTGAGTTATTTCAACATGAGATGAAAAAGAATCAGGAAAAAATAATAGAAATTGAAACGAAGGTAAACATGGAGGAGAAGAGGGTGGATGAAATAACTGACAAATTAGAAAGGGAAAACAAGGAATTAGAATTGGCAATAATTCATCTCGAGGCAGAAAAAGCGGCCCATTATGTGAGATTGCAAAACGTAAAAGAAGACAAAGGTGAAAACTTACGGGTGGTGATCTCTAACATATTTGCTGATTTATTGGAAATGGAAAAGGAAGAGTTGATAAAGGACATGGACGAACTGTATAGGGTGCAAAACCAATTATGCTAGACGACTTAACTTACCGAGAGAGGTCCACGTAAAACTTGTAAGAAAATCACTTAGAGATGAAATTCTGCATAGAGCCAGAGATAACACCGTAGAGTACACCGGTAAGCAGATCATAATACTCAAACAGACCCCTAAAAGAATAAGGGACTTAAGAAGACCCTATCAATTTTAACGACCAAACTTATAAAACGAGGCATTAATTTTAGATGGCTAGTCCCAGAAGGTGTAATGTTGACTTGGGCAGACAAGAAATATAAATTAGACACGATACAGAAAGCAGAGATGTTTTTTGATCAACAAATGAACAGAGAACGAGAAGTGGAGGATCGAGAATTAAGGAGGAGAGAGGAAAGGAAACCCCAGATATAAATAAAAAGGTGAATATAATAGATACTAAAGATGACGACAATGGGAAAGAGGAACGCACAGAAGAACCCAAAGATGTTAGAGTCACTAGAAGTACCAAGTACAGAATTCAATAAAAACGTAAACGTATGTGATTGCTTATCCTGGAATATTAATGGTTTAAACTCCCAATAAAACGAAAAAAACTTTTTAAATACCTACAATTACAAAAAGTTGACATTATTGCTTTACAAGAGACTCACATTTCACAAAAACAGAAACACCTATTAGAAAATAAAAATTGGGAAATTTATTCTCATCCCTAGACCAAAAGAAAAGAGAGGAGTGGCACTTTATATAAATGAAAAGATCCCAGCTTCATTAATATACTCGGACAAAGAAGGTAGGATTTTAATGGTAGAGATTGAAATAAGAGATAAAAAGCTTATTAGTGGTAATTTATGCACCAAATGGCCCCAGGAATCCTTCTTTCAAAAATTACATAATAAGCTTAAAGAACTGCAGTACCAGGAGTTATCTATTATAGGAGACTTTAATGCGGTCATGGATAAATTATTAGATTATAAGGGAAATAATATCAATTTGGAAAAGAAGAAAAAGCTACCCAAAATATTTTAGACCTTACTAAAGAGTTCAACATTTATGATGTCTGGAGAGAAAGGAATTTAGATAAAAAACAATTTACTTACTACTCCAATCGCCATATGTCCTGGTCAAGATTGGATATGATGTGGATGACAAAAGATTAAACTCAGAAATTGCAGACATAATAATTGAACCAAATGCATTAGCAGATCACAGTATGATCAGGCTAAGGTGGGAAGGGAAGCAACAACCAAGAAATTGGATGCTCCAGAGGTCCATTTTAAAAGAGGAATCATTTAATAAGTTATTGACAAGCGAGTTAGAACTTTTCTTTCGAGAAAATAATCCTCAAGACACTTCGCTACAGAATAACTGGGACACAGCAAAAGCTGTAATGAGGGGGGTGTCTATTAAATATATGGCCAAAAAGAGCAAGGAGAAAAACAGCAGAGAGAAAAATTACAACAAGAGTATAAGGAATGGGTTGACAAATTGCAAGTTACACCACAAGATAAACAAACCAAATTACAATTAGATTTGGTTAATCATAAAATAAATTTACTTGATAAAGATGAACTTGCCCAGAAATTAAAGAAAACAAAACAATATCAATTCGAGAACGCAAACAAACCAGGGCTGGTTAGCCTCTAGACTTAAGAAACAACATGAAAAGAGGCGGGTTACTAAACTAAGAAATGAACAAGGGAACCTATGCTTTAAGGAGGATGAAAAAAAGTCTATTATCCAAAAATATTATAGTGACCTGTATACAGAAACTAATCATATAGCAGAGAATCAGATCCAAAACTACCTGGAGAAAATTGACTTTATAGAAATTTTAGATGAGGATAAAGAATTTTTAAATCAAAACATAACCCTCCAAGAAGTATATGGGGCTATCATAAAGCAGAAAACTGAAAAAGCCCCAGGACCAGATGGCCTACCCGCAGAAATTTATAAATCACAACAAGAAATTTTAGGGAAAGAATTGTTGAAGATCTTTAATGAAGTTCTCGACAAGGCAAATGCCCCAATCTTGGCAAGAGGCTAGAATATCTATCATTCCAAAAGCAGGGGCTGATCTGGCAGAACCAGGCAACTATAGACCAATCTCCCTCCTTAATGTGGATTATAAAATTTTCATGACCATTATAGCTGAAAGATTTAAAAGAATACTTAATAAGTTTATCTCTGCAGATCAAAACGGTTTCCTCCCACAAAGACACCTTAGAAATAATATTAGGGTAACATTGGACACATTAGAGTACTATGAAGAACACAGTGCTGATCAAGTTGCGCTATTATTTTTAGATGCCCAAAAGGCATTTGATAATGTGAAATGGGAGTTTATTTTACAACAAATAAAATTTTTAAATTTAGGACCCAAATTTATAAATGTTATTACATCTATTTATCAAAACAAGAAGCCCAAATTCTAATAAATGGGGACTGACGAGAAGATTTTCAATACAGAAAGGAACTAGACAAGGATGCCCATTGTCCCTCTGCTGTTCATCATGACCCTGGAGGCCTTAATCAGGACGGTCCAACAGGAAAGCAACATAAAAGGATTAAAATTAAGAAGGAAGAGTTTAAACTGCAAGCATTTGCTGATGATCTGCTCTTTATTCTGGAAGAACCACAAACCTCAGGACTCATATTGTTAAAAAACTGGAAGAATTTGGTCTGGTAGCGGGACTTAAAATTAATAAAAATAAAACCAAAATGATCACGAAAAACATGACAGATAAACAAAAGAATTACTGGCCACTATAATGGATATTGAAATTGTGGAAAAATAAAGTATCTAGGAATTACTATATCATCCAGATTTAGCTCCCTTAAGAAAGATAATTATGACCCCTTATTAAACGAATATCGGAGGATTTAATAAAATGGAACAATCTAAATCTATCCTTTATGGGCAGGATAGCCACGTAAAATGAATATTTTACCTAAATTACTATTCCTTTTCAAAATGCTCCTATAATACTCAACAGAACCTTTTTTGACAGACTGAACAAGATAATATCAAGTTTTATTTGGCAAAAGAAAAACCGAGGATAAAATTAAAATTACTACAAGATGCCACAGAGAGAGGTGGATTGGGCTTGCCAAATTGGGAACTGTATCATAGTGCTGCAATAATGACGTGGTTAAAGATTGGATTAATCATACCAACTCGAGGTATTAACATTAGAGGGACACAATCTTCAGTCAGGTTGGCATGCTTTTCTTGGACAAGATAATATGAAAGGATATAGTTATGTGCAAAAACATAAACTTAGACAGACACTTTTACATACCTGGTTTAAGATTAAGAAACAAATGTACATCCAAACCCCAATTTGGCTATCAACATTAGAAGCTTTGATGCATCCAATCTCTTCTTAAATACTTACAGTATTGGATAATTCACACCCTCTGAAGGCAAGTTGTTCCACTGGTTAATTGTTCTAACTGTCAGGAAATTTCTTCTTAGTTCTAAGTTGCTTTTCTCCTTGATTAGTTTCCATCCATTGCTTCTTGTCCTGCCCTCAGGTGCTTTGGAGAATAGCTTGACTCCCTTTTCTTTGTGGCAACCCCTGAGAAATCAGAACACTACTATCATGTCACCCCTGGTCCTTCTTTTCATTAAATTAAACTTACCCAATTCCAGCAACCATTTTAGCAGTTTCATATGTTTTAGCCTCCAGTTCCCTAATCATATTTGTTGCTCTTCTCTGCACTTTCTAGAGTCTCAACATCTTTTTTACATAGTATTTATTTATTTATTGGACTTACATGCCGCCCTCTTTCCCTAGGGACTCAGGGCGGCTTACAGTAAAAAACAAAAATACAA
Source organism: Naja naja (assembly GCA_009733165.1). Classification (NCBI taxonomy): domain Eukaryota; kingdom Metazoa; phylum Chordata; class Lepidosauria; order Squamata; family Elapidae; genus Naja; species Naja naja. The sequence continues at coordinate 59,777,480 of CM019155.1, read as the reverse complement.
TTAATTAAAATACATTAAACCAAGTAGCTAAGCCCAATAAAACTAAAAACCCAATTAAATTTAAAATATCAATAAAACCCCACCCCTTACCCTTCAGTCCAGGCCGGATTGTTGAAACAACCAGGTCTTTAGGTCATGGCGAAAGGAACGGAGGTAAGGGGCCAACTGGAGCTCCAAGGAGAGTCAATTCCACAGGGTGGGTGCTCCCACAGAGAAGGCCCTACCCTTGGGCACCGCCAGCCAACATTGTCTGGCCGACGGCACCCCAAGGAGGCCCTGCCTGTAGGAGCGCACAGGGCGATTGGAAGTCGACGCTGGCAGGAGACGCTCCCACAAGTACCCCGGACTGCAGCCATGAAGGACTTTGTATGTTATCACTAACACCTTGAATCTAACCTGGAGGGCAACCGGCAGCCAAGGCAGGTCACCGTAACATGGGAGTATCAGGATACTCCCATCACAACCCGCGTGGCCCATTCTGCACCAGCTGAAGCCTCTGGGTGGTCCGCAAGGGCAGTCCCATGTAAAGAGCATTACAGTAGTCAATTCGGGAGTGCATGGGTAACCATCCATAGGGCATCTCGGTCCAGATAGGGGTGCAATTGGTGCACCAGATGAATCTGGGCAAATGCCTCCCTGGTCACAGCTCCCACCTGCTCCTCCAAACTGAGCTGTGAATCCAGGAGGACACCCAAATTGCGAACCCTATCCACGGGGGGCAACACCTCTCCCCAATGATGGAATGTCCTGGATTATCTGAGATGCCGGTACGCACAGCCACTCAGTCTTGGCCGGGTTGAGTCGGAGCCTGTTCCTCCCCATCCAGATCCGCACCACATCCAGACAATGGGACATCACGGAGAGGGCATCACTGATTTGGTCCAAAGTGGAGATGAACAACTGGGTATCATCTGCATATTGATGATACCTCACCCCGAACCCACGGATGATCTCTCCCAGCGGCTTCATGTAGATGTTGAACAGGAGGTGCAAAAGGACTGAGCCCTGGGGCAACCCACAAGCTAGGGGCCTCGGATTTGACCTCTGCCCCCCTGCCAACACTGATTGTGAACACCCGAGAGGTAGGAGGAGAACCACTGCAAAACGGTGGCTCCCACCCCCAACCCCCCAAGGCGTCGCAATAGGATACCATGGTCGATGGTATCGAAGGCCGTCAAGAGATCTAATAGGAATAGGACAGAGGAAAATCCCCTGTCCTGAGCCCTCCAGAGATCATCCATCCGTGTGACCAATGCCATCTCCGTGGTGTACCCAGCCCGGAAACCCGATTCATACAGATCTAGGTAATCTGCTTCCTCCAGGAACCCCAGAAGCTGATGGGCCACCACGCTCTCAACAATCTTCGCTACAAAGCGAAGGTTGGAGACAGGACAAAAGTTGTTCAAAATGGCTGAGTCCAAGGTAGGCTTCTTAAGGAGGGGCTTCACCACCGCCTCCTTCATGGCAGCGGGAAAGGATCCCTCCCTTAACAAAGTGTTAACCACTGCCTGGAGCCAGCCACGTGTAACCTCCCGGGAGGCATATACCAACCAGGAGGGACACGGGTCCAATAAACATGTGGTGGAACTCAGCCTCTGCATGGTCTGTCCACTTCCTCTAAAGACACAGGCTCAAACTCATCCCAGATGATAACGGCCAGACCATATGACCATAACTGGATGCAGTATTGCAAGTTTGGCCTTACCAAGGCATTATAAAGTGGTATTATATACTTCATGTGATCTTGATTTTATCCCTCTGTTAATGCAGCCTAGAACTGTGTTGGCTTTTTTCAGTGGTGGGATTCAAATAATTTAATGATCAGTTCTCTGCCCTAGTAACTGGCTAAGTGTGGCTTGGTGGTCATATGACTAAGTTGGCATGGCCAACTCAATGTCCCACACCATGCCTGGCCCCACTTCTCGACTGCTCACCTCAAAGGTCTTAACAAGATACAATCGCTATTTATTTATTACTACTGAACATCACTTAGCGGTGGCAAGGAAAATCACAAAATGGAGCAAAACTCATTTAAATCTTGCTTAGCAATGGAAATTTTGGCTCAGTTGTGGCCATAGGTCAAGGACTATCCCTAATGAGAATGTAGGATAAGGAGCCTACTTTGCTCACCCCTTTGGGGTGACTTTCAAGAAACATTTCAAGATGAATTTTGGAGGCAGCTGGTGGTGGTGTCACCGAAGCGGGTCCGCTTCTCTCCTCAGCTGAGGGCCACCAGAGGGAGGCCGGGAATCTGAACGAGGGCAACAATCCCTTTGGTTGCTTCTCACACAAGGAGATGGGTGCTACCCGACTGCCTTGGGAGCAAAGGAGAATAAAGAGGCCAACTGGTAGGCTAAAGGTTCACTCGCTTGCTTTGCTCTCCTGCCTCTGCTCTTGCAAGCTGCCTTTTCTCTTCCCAGCTCCCTTTGTCCCAGAAGCACTCCCCTCTCTGCTAGCAGCCGCCCCCTTCTCCCTCTCCCTCCTCACTGCTAGGTGATCCCGTGTGAAGAAGGGGGTGGATTTTTAATGAAACCTCCAACGCGGCAGCCAAGATCCAATCTCAAGCCAAAAAACCCAGCTCTCCCCTCCCCACCCAGTACGTCTGCTTAGTCTTGCTAAATCAGGCCTAGAGCCTGGGGGAGGATGAGAAATTTAATGGGTGAGAGGGGGGAAGGACAAAAAGGCAGCAGAGCAAGGTTCATGAAGTAAACTCAAGTTTCTTAGCTTGGACCAGGAAAAGGTGGTAGGCAGTGGCAGCAGGGAATACAAAGGACAACTGGAGACATGGAGCAGCACTCGGCCATCCAGGCTTCAAAGAAAAGTTCACTTCAGGACAAGGGCACAACCGATGCCGTTTTAGAAACAGAAGATCCTGCTAAACTCCACATCCTACAAAACAAGCTGCAGTGTTCGGTCCTGTGTGCTCACTCCTGCCTTTCTAAAGGAACACTTCCCCTCCACTGCCCTGCTTGCTCCCACATTTTCAACACTGTCTCACCAGTTTGGCTCGCTTAACTCTGCCCTATTTCCCTTTCTTCAGAGGCCCCTTACTTACTCTCCCTGCTTCTTCCCCATTGACTGCCTCTTTTTTGTCCAAATGTACACACAGAGCAACATGCACACACCTCATGGCGCAGGAGGGACTCGCCCTTGTGCCATCTCCTCACAGAAGGGTGTGTGTGTGTGTGTGTGTGTGTGTATATAAATAAATATATATAATAAATAAATAAATAAATAAAATATGTGTGTTCGTTCTCTGTGTATGTTTAGGGCCTAGGAGACAACTTGGCCAAACTTTTCCTGCCTTTCTTCACAGCTGAAGCTGCTCGGAAGGCAGCCGCCGTGGCCTGTCCCTTTAAGGTCCCCTCTCCCCTGTCACCCAGCTTCAGCTTGCTGAGGATTGGAAGATTTTCTTTTTCTTCGGCAGCGGCCCTGCTTGGCTGCTTTTGCACAGAACCGGACAGTGAACAGCGCCCAAGTACCTGAAAAGGACAGGCAGCAGAGGCAGCTGCCTTCCAAGCAGCTTCAGCAGCACTGTGGTCTCCCAGAAGTGATGCGTCTCCCCATAACAGCCTGAATGCAGAACCCGAGTTGGAGAGGGTTAGAGGGCAGCATGCGGGTGGAGGCAGGAACTGACGCATCTCCTGTACAGGCGGAGGGTGAGTGGGCAGCATGTGGGCAGACAGATGACAAGAGTCAGGCCCAAAAGGCGGCCAAGCCTCACCATGTCCACCCTGAGGCAGCTCTTCAGCCAAGCACCTTACCTTCATGGGCAGCTGTGATAAGCAGAGCAGGTGAGGAATGGAATCAGCTGGGCCCTGTGGTTAGCGTGGTAGGGTGTGGTGAAGGCAGGCAAGCAGGCAGGCATGAGATCAGATAAGGTTAGGATTAGACTTTGTTTGCCTCTAGGTGTTCACTGATTTGTTGCTTAATAATCTTTTCCAGAATCTTCCCAGGTATTGAGATCAGGCTGATAGGTCTGTAGTTTCCTGGATCTATTTTTTTTACCTTTTTTGAAAATGAGAACTACATCAGCTCTTTTCCAGTCCTTTGGCAGTTCTCCAATGCTCCAGAATCTTTGGAAGATATAGTTCAGTGGTTCTGAGATCACATCTGCCAATTCCTTCAGAACCTTAGGGTGTAATTCATCTGGTCCCAGTGATCCAGGGTGGACAGGTGCTCACTTATCATTTTCTTGTCTATTTACCTGTGTTTCTAACACATTTTTACAGTACTGTTTTTGATAGGTTGGATTGTTTTTTCCCTTTGTGTAAAAACAGATGCAAGTTAAATAGTTCTGCTTTTTCTCTATTGCTTGTCAACTTCTTTCCACTTTCTCCCACTAGTGGACCAATAGCTTCTTTGACTTTTTTGTTGTTTTTTACATGTTGAAAGAAGCTTTTGTTATTTTTATTTTTGTTGCAAGTCTTAGTTCATTTTGAGCCTCACCTTTCCTCTCTTCATATTTGCAAGCTCGGGTTACTTGCTGATATTCTGCCTTAGTTATGTGCTCCTCTTTCTACTTTTTACATTTGTCCTTTTTGTCTTTCAATTTATCAGATAATTATTCATGAGGCCATGCTAGTTTCTTTTGAGAGCTGTTATTTTTATTCTTCATTGGTATTGTGCTAACTGGGCTTTTATAATCTCACTTTTCAAAATTTCTCAAGCTTCTTGAGTTGTTTTCCCCTTGAGGATTCTCATCCATGGAATCCCTCCCAAACTCTCTCTAAGTTTATTGAAATTAGCTCTCTTAAAGTCCAAGACTCTAGTTTGACTTTGTTCTGTTGCTTGTGCTTGCATAATGTTGTTGAATTCCAATATTGTATGATCAATCCTCCCTGTTCCTGTAGTTTCAACACCTTATATCATTTCATCTCTGTTAGTGAGAATTAAGTCCAGTATGGCTGATCCCCTAATTCCCTTCTCTCTCCCCTCTCTCCCGTGTGTGTGTGTGTGTGACGAGCGGATAGATAGATAGATAGATGTCACCGGTGAGTACACCCCTCACATTTTGTAAATATTTAAGTATATCTTTTCATGTGACAACACTGAAGAAATGACACTTGGCTACAATATAAAGTAGTGAGTATACAGCTTGTATAACAGTGTAAATGTGCTATCCCCTCAAAATAATGCAACACACAGCCATTAATGTCTAAATTGCTGGCAACAAAAGTGAGTACACCCCTAAGTGATAATGCCCAAGTAGCCATTTTCCCTCCCTGGTGTCATGTGACTCATTAGTGTTACAAGGTCTCAGGTGTGACGGGGAAGCAGGTGTGTTAAATTTGGTGTTATCACTCTCACTCTCTCATACTGGTCACTGGATGTTCAACATGGCATCTCATGGCAATGAACCCTCTGAGGATCTGAAAAAATGAATTGTTACTCTACATAAAGATGGCCTAGGGTATAAGAAGATTGCCAAGACCCTGAAACTGAGCTGTAGCATGGTGGCGAAGACCATACAGCAATTTACCAGGACAGGTTCCACTCAGAACAGGCCTCACCATGGTCGACCAAAGAAGTTGAGTGTCCATGCTTAGCATCATATCCAGAGGTAGGCTTTGGGAAATAGACATATGAGTGCTTTTGTTGCCAGCTGTTTAGCCATTAATGGCTGTGTGTTGCATTATTTTGAGGGGACAGCACATTTATACTGTTATACAAGCTGTATACTCATTACTTTACATTGTAGCCAAATGTCATTTCTTCAGTATTATCACATGAAAGATATACTTAGCAATATATGCACCTAATGAGAAACAAGAGTAGTTTTATAAAAAATTATTCAAGAAAATAATAGAATTGGAATATGGTAATATTCTAGGAGATTTTTATACTATAGTACATACAGAGTTGGACTACAAAACACAGAAGACAAATAGAAAAACAGAAAGACATTGCCGAAATCTTTTTTAAGATGGCAGAAAACTAAGTATTCAAGACATATGAAGAGAATTGAACATCAAGAATAGACAATATACATTTTATTCAAATAGACACTCATGGTCAAGAATAGACATGTTTTGGATGTCAACAGAACTAACCACAAATGTACAAGAAATAAACATTGAAGCAAGTATTGGGAGGACCATAGTCCAATATGGGTTAAATGGAAGGGACAAAAGAAAAGGTCAAGATGGATTTTGAATAATTCAATTCTGAAAGAAAAATAATTTATAACTAATATGGAGAAAGAATTGGCCCTCTTCTTTAAACAAAATAAAAAGAAGAACTTCATTACAAAATGTATGGGACACTATGAAGGCTTACATTAGAGGTCTGATTATA